>ML677349.1:7190229-7562729 GCA_007922305.1 Dermatemys mawii
GAGCCCAGGCTGGCAGCAGGAGCTGAGACCCTGGCTGGCAGGAGCCTGTGGGAAATGCCAAAGCCCTGGGAGAACTGAGCGCTCAGCCCGCCGCTTTGGGGTTTCCCCCGCAGGCTCCTGCCAGCCCACTGTCAGCCTGGGTTCCCCATACTCAGGCTAGAAGCGGGAGCTGACTGGGGTAGGCAGTTGGACCCCAGCTGGCAGGAACCTGCCGGGGGAACCCTAAAGCAGCGGTGGGCTGAGCCACTCAGACTGCCCCCACTCTGGGGTCCCCCTGATGACCCTTTGCCAGCCAGGGTCCCCCCCACAGCCCCACTCAGCGCCTTCACCCAGGCTGGCAATAGCCTGCTGGGAAAACCCCAAAGGGGGCGGACTGACCCACTCAGCCCTTCCCCTTCCGCCCAAAGCCCCGCCCCTTCCGGACTGGCATGCGAAGCCCTGACTAGATGAAGATTCGGCACACCACCTCTGAAAGGTTGCCGACCCCTGGGTAGAGGTTCATGCACTAAGCTCTAGAGATCCCACTTTGATCCTGCCCACTGACGACCGGGGTCTGTTGGCATTACACTACTGTGCATAAGATTGGTTTGTGGACTTTAGGGAGGACTAGTGAGTTGATTTTTAGGTTATGACTTAAGTACCCTATGTAAGATGCAGAGGCTTTGAAAGTCATAATACATTTAAAATGAATTCTCTCCCTGTTTTGAGTACAGAGGAAGAGAGGAGTGCAATTAAGGTTTTAGGAGTTCTCCCAATGGTAAGAGAACTGAGGTGCAATGCATCTAAATTAACTTGTCACAATATCTGAGGCCTTCATTTATAAGTTCCCCTCAACCAAGTCTAATTTTACTCCCTTTTTCTAACAATCCTACTACTACTACAATTATGAATTTCTATATATTCTTTAAATTTCTCAGTGATAATACTCACTGGAGGGAGCTGTCTAATTTTTCATACACTTCTCTCTTTTTTCAGGTATGTTAAGACCTTGTGCATTCAGAGACTTTGCAGATGGACCAAGTAATATCCACAAAACAATGCAGAGTGGAGGATTGCTTTTAAGTTTGGCTACCATTTATATAGCCCTCAAAAATAAAATGAAACTTAGAAGCAACAAAACTGATTTATTGAGAAAAGAACTAACTTCATTCCATTTGTGCGTGTAACTTACTATGTGATCCAGATGATACTAACATCTCTGCTTATTGTTAAAATTCTGAGTATTTAAATCCAGAGAAACTCAACTAAAGATGGTGGAATTACAGAATACCTCGTAGTGGGGGGGTGCATGTGATTTGGGATGACCTGCATAACTCATTCACAGCTTTGCCTCTTGTGAACCATGTGAACATGCTGAACTCATGCTGATAAAACCTTTATATCACATTCGGTCTCTTGCATCATTTTTCCTCCTGTCAGAGATTTCCTTATCATCCAGGCTACTTTCTTTGTTCTTCTCGCAGTGAAAGGAATGGACAACAGCCTCCCCACTCACAGTGCTGGTGCTACAACTAGTCAAAGAGTTCTGACAAGATGTTTGTGATGGCCAGATTCTGCTCTCATTTACATAGGTGTAAATATGCAGTAACTTGAATTTCAATGCAGTTTCGCTATATTTCATAGATTCTAAGGCCAGAAGGGACCATGATGATCATGTAATGTGACCTCCTACTAGTGCAGGGGTGGGCAAACAATGACTTGTGGGCCACATCCGGCCTGCAGGACATCCTGCCTGGCCATTGAGCTCCCATCCGGGGAGGCTAGTTCCTCCCCCTCCCCTGCTGTCCCCCCTCTTCCGCAGCCTCAGCGCACCGTGCCGCCAGCACTCTGGCCTGCTGCTCCTGGGCAGAGCTGCAGTGGCATGGCTGGCTCCAGCGGGGCTTCAATATCCTGCCACTCTGAGATGCATGGTAAGGGCGTGGGGCTGTGAGTTCCTGCGGGGCAGCGTGTCTAGCTCCGGCGGGCTGCGCAGCCTCCAGGCACACTGCTCTGAGCAGCATGGTAAGAGGGCCAGGGTGTTGGATAAGAGTCAGGGAGTCCTGGGGGCTGTCAAGGGGTGGGGGTGTGGATAGGGGTCAGGGGACAGGGAGCGGGGGGGCTGGGTAGGGGGTGGATTCCTGGGGGGGTAGTTAGGGTGGCGGCCTCAGGAGGCAGTAGTCAGGGGATAGGGAGCAGGGGGGGTTGGATGGGTCGGGTATTCTGAGGGGGGGCAGTCAGGGGGCGGGAAGTGGGAGGTGGTCAGATAAGAGGTGGGGGGCCAGGCTGTTTAGAGAGGCACAGCCTTCCCTACCCAGCCCTCCATACAATTTTGCACCCCAATGTGGCCCTGGGGCTAAAGGTTTGCCCATGCCTGTACTAGCATAACTGAGAGTAGAATTGTTTCTCTAAAAGAGCTCCAATGACAGGTCCACTACCCCTTTTCCCTCACCTCCCTCCCAAATATTGATGGTGCAGTGACACTTACTTGGTGCTTGAAAGATTTTACTTCTTGCCTTTCATTTTTCTTGCTTCTCCTGCAGTATGTCAGGAAATTAAAATGTGACACACTAGCAATGATGCCTATGCATACACAGATGAATATGCATGCACACAGATGCACACCTGTTGGTCCTCCTTCAGAATATTATGTATACAGCTGTCCTCTACTGAACAGAATGTCAGAGCTGCTCAAATCCGTCACCCCCTACTGGCTAAAGCCTACAGAGGATATCTGAACTGACACTACTGTGCAACACAAACAAGAATGTTTCACATTACCACAAATTATTTATAGTGGGGCAGAACAGAATTTCCATTGTTGTGGGAGATTCTCCTCTACCTCAAAGACTTTAAACCAACATCTCAATTATTCAGCAGCATTATTACAAAATATTTACAGTACATAAGAATGGCCCTACTGAGTCAGACCAAAGGTCCATCTAGCCCCGTATCCCGTCTTCTGACTGTGGCCAGTGCTAGGTGCCCCAAAGGGAATGAACGGAACAGGTAATCACCAAGTGATCCATCCTCAGTTGCTTATCCCCATTTTCTGGCAAACAGAGACTAGGGACACCATTCCTGCCAATCCTGGATAATAGCCATTAATGGACCTATCCTCCATGAATTTATCTGGTTCTTTTCTGAACTCTGTTATGGTCATGGCCTTCACAACATCCTCTGGCAAGGAGTTCTACAGGTTGACTGTGCATTGTGTGAAGAAATACTTCCTTTTATTTGTTTTAAACCTGTTACCTATTAATTTCATTTGGTGACCCCTAGTTCTTGTGTTATGAGAAACAGTAAACAACACTTCCTTATTTATTTTCTCTACACCAGTCATGATTTTATAGACCTCAATCATATTTCCTCTTAGCCATCTCTTGTCCAAGCTGAAAAGTCCCAGTCTTATTAATCTCTCCTCATACGGCATAGTGGTATATGGAATAGTATCTCATTAAAATATACCACAAGCAAAATCAATCAATGTAACTTGACTTAGGAGCTGTATTTTAGCTTAATTAATTAGACTGAGGTCTAAAACTAACTGCCTTTTTATTATGTTGTAAGCAGAACACATTATGCACAAGCATATTGGGCACTTAGCCACTAATTATGTGCTATCTCTCAATGCAAAAATTTGAATTATTGATTTGGTATCTAAAGTAAGTCTTGTTTAATGATCTCAGGTTCTTAGTATTAACCAAGAGAGATAGTCCCAGAAAGCAGTTCTCACTTCCAAAATTTCAATTATTTTACACTTTTACCAAGACATATGTGGACAACAGATGTAATGAAAAAACATAAGGGCCTGATTCTCAGTTCCTCCATCCCTGCAATCAAAAAGAAAAAGGGGGGGAGATGTAGGGGAAAGTTGGCTATAAATCACCTTTTTCTCCCTAATGTCTTCAGGGTGGAATTCAAGGTATTGAATTTAACCTATAAAACCCCTCAGTGGTTTACGACCAGGTTAGCTGAGAGATCAGCCCTCTCCTTGTGATATACTGCCACAGCTGAGATCAGCAGAGGCACTTGGGCAGGCAGGGCTGGCTCCAGGCACCAGCAAAGAAAACACATGCCTGGGGCGGAATTCCGGCCAATTCGGAGGCAGCCTCTGCTCCAGCCGCCTCCCCCCGTTTTTTTTCTTGGGGCAGCAAAACACATAGAGCCGGCCCTGTGGGCAGGAGTTCACCCATATAAGCAAGAAGGGGTTAGTGGCAGGGAGTCGTCTGTGAGGATGCCTCAGTTCTGGAATTTCCTCCCCCTTCTGCTCTGCCAGAACCTGGATGGATTTCTTTGCCTTAGGACAGGCCTGCACAACTCGGAAAGCAGTGAGGGTCATACTACTGCAAAAAAACCAGCTGCGGGCCGAAAAGTCCCGCTCTCGCCCCGCCCCCATCTGCTTCTTCCCACCCCGTCGCTTGGCTTTTTCCATCCCTACTCACCCCCCGTGGGCCGCACAGTGAGCCTGTGCGGGCCTCACGTGGCCCCCGGGCCACATGTTGTGCAGGCCTGCCTTAGGAGCATGTTGCAACACCCATCTTTCCCCCCCTCTTTGTTAAGGTTGTTGAAGAGGGTGTGGGTCAAGGTGGACATATTTATGGGCAGTCCTTGGTTTATGTGGTAATTTTTAAAGTAGGGGCAGACCTATAGACGTATTTGAAAAAATGTAAAAAAAAATATTAATTAATAATTATTCTGAGGCTGTTCGAAACCTTACCCTGAATAAGTTAGAGCATCCTCAGGGCCCCAAGACTTGTCTAGTTTGCTACCGGATTCTCAAGAGTTCTGAATGGAAGAAATTTTAACATTTCACAGAATGTGCCACTGCTGTAATAATCTTCCTTCTGGGTGTCAAACATATTTGCAATTTGCCTCATGGCCCATGTAGGAGATTACAGTGTGAAGGTAGGATATATCTGCTTTAATGTATCCTTGAACTCTCTTACATTTTCACTCATCTTGCTATAGCCTTATCTTCAATTACACTCCTTTTCATAGGCCCCAAGCTGCTATGTGCTATAAGACAAGTCTGACCCTGTTGTATCCAAAATGTCAGTGAGTTAAATCAAATTTTTATACTTTTCAACCTCAACAGTTATCTCATGATGCACATAACAAACAGATAATGAGATTTGCAATTTATTAGGCACTCTGGTGCTTATCAATGTTTAACGATTAGGCTAAACCACTTTGCTGCTCACAGTTGTAATTATATATTTTTTCTCTGCAGCTGCAGGGCTGTCAATAGATTTAACTCATTCTAAATTTGTGGTAAAGTATATTTCTTCGTGCTTCTTGGCCACATACTTAGAAAATTGGATTCATTTCTACTATTTCCTCCAAAAGGGAAGGGAAATTTCCATGTCCACATTTTCCTTTCAGTATAAAATTTTGCGTCCCACATAGCATGATAATTTTTCCAACCTTTGTTGCTGATTCAGGAAAGCACTAAAACATGTTTTTAACTTTAAACATCTACTTAACACCTGTTAACTTCATTGGGACCTAAGCACATGTGTAAAGTTAAACAGAGTGCTGTCCTTAATAAAGATGTTTTGCTGAATCAGGGCCTTAGAAAAACTGATCCATTTTGATTTATTGCTATTTGCAACGAATGCATCTGTCCCAAGAATTCTACCCATCATTTACACTGTGCCATACAAACAAAGCTCACAAAATTAAATTATAACAATCCCAATTTGGATCAATACCTGTGTAAATAAGTCAATTAATCACAGAATACAAAAATATCCATCTTTCCTATTAAAAAACAGCCTCCATATGCTTCTCGAATACAGTGAAAAAAGTGTACCTGGCTCCTGATGGTCAAACATATTGTAGATATCCAGCCTAGTCCCTGCAAATCTGATTGGATAAAGGATATAAACAATGTAGTCTTTCCACCACAAGCCTACAATTCCATTAAAGGAAACAAAAATTAATTCACACAAATACAGCAGGTTGAGATCTTCAAACATTCTAGGGGATTTAGACATCTAGATCAGCTGATGAGAAGGGCCATACAAAAACTAGGTATTAAATATTATTATATAAATATGAGTCCCTATATTTTTTTAAACAAGTCTTATTATTGATTTTAATGGAAGACGTGTCCAAATCCCCTAGTCTGTTTGAACATCTCAATCTCGTTATTTTATTGATATTCACAGAGAACACCTACCTTGCATTTCCATAAAACAAAACAAGAAACATTGTCCCCACATTGTCTGCAGGACTGTTCCCATAACTGGCCCTACTTATTTGCCCCTCTTTGGGGGATCTGTGTAGAGAGGTGCTGGGGATAGGAGGAGCAGCAGCACAGGAGAGTGTACCATGGCACTAACCTCTGCTCTGCACCCAAAATTTCTGCAAAGGAATCCCGGTGGGTGCTGACACTTTGTATTATCTCCATTTAGGTCTTCTCCAAAGCAGAACAGCTCCAGCAGGAGTTGTGTTTCCAGGGTTCCACAAGGATGGCTCCAAGCTAAGGTTGGTTCGCACACATAACCAAAGCCTTAATACTAAACCTGACTTGCATGAAACAGTCCAGCTTTGTATGCATCAATAACTGTCTGTGAGATGCCTCTTACCCATCTTTTTGTGGTTCTCTACAACCCAGTAAGCTCTTTTGTAATACTGTTGCCATTAATCCTTTATTATAATACAGTGTTTGTGGGGCATGCCACAAGAGGGTACTAAGGACTATCTGGGAGCACAGATGAATACATTTATTGTTCTCCAGTTTCAGCTTTCATTTAAAAAAATAAGTCTCTAGCTGTTACGATTGCAAAGAAAACTTTCAAAACGGTGAAGCGAGCATAACCGATACAGAGGTATCTGCTTGAGTTTGCAAAGCTCCTGAAACAATACTGCCCCATTCATTCCAGCAGGTGCTATCTCAGAAAACCATAAAGTCAGCAGTGTTAGCTATTTCACTGCTCATCAAAACATGGAAGAAAGGAAAGGAATATCTCAGAATATCCCAGCAATGCCAATGTAATGGTTCACTTCATGGGTCAAAGAGGTGCCAGAGGATCACAACCACCCCACCCTTCCCAGATTGCTAAATGGGACATGTGCCTAGTTAGGCCCCAGCTAGATTGGGACTGGGGAGAAGGGGTGGTATGAAAAAACTGGTTTACTTGAAGACATTTCCTGTTAAATTCAAACTTGTCTGTGAGCAGGGAACAGGATTTTTCATGACCTCAGAGGAGGCTGATGATTGTTTACAAATGCTTATGCAACCTCCTCAATAGCAGTTAGACTAAGACTCTTTGTAAACACTGCATTGGGAGTTCCACTTCACAGTCAATGACAGGATACATCCCCAAATTATGCAAAACTGTTCCATAGAATCATAGCATCATAGGACTGGAAAGGACCTCAAGAGGTCATCTAGTCCTGTCCTCTGCACTCATGGTAGGACTAAGTATTATCTAGACCATCCCTGACAGGTGTTTGTCTAACCTGTTCTTAAAAATCTCCAGTGATGGAGATTCCACAACTTCACTAGGCAATTTATTCTAGTGCTTAACCACCCTGACAGTTAGGTAGCTTTTCCTAATGTCTAAACCTAAACTGCCCTTGCTGCAGTTTAAGCTCATTGCTTCTTGTCCTATCCTTAGAGGTTATGGAGGACAATTTTTCTCCCTCCTCTTGGTAACAACCTTTTATGTACTTTAAAAGTGTTGTAGTGTCCTCTTTCATTCTTCTCTCTTCCATACAAAAAATGTTTTGTTTTGCTTTTTTAAAAAACAGATTTCCCTCATAGGTCGTTTTTTAGACCTTTACTCATTTCTGTTGCTTTTCTCTGAACTTTCTCCAATTTGTTCACATCTTTCCTGAACAGTGGCACAATACTCCAGTTGAGGCCTAGTCAGAGCAGAGTAGAACGGAAGAATTACTTCTCATGCCTTGCTTACAACACTCCTGCTAATACAGCCCAGAATATTTGCTTTTTCTGCAACAGTGTTACACCATTCAGTCATATTTAGCTTGTGATCCACCATGAGCCCCAGATCTCTCGGCAGTCCTCCTTCCTAGGCAGTCTTTCTCATTTTGTATATGTGCAGCTGATTGTACCTTCCTAAGTGGAGTACTTTGCATTTGTCCTTATTGAATTTCATCCTATTTACCTCAGAGCATTTCTCCAGATCATTCTGAATTTTAATCCTATCCTCCAAAGCACTAGCAACTCTTCCCAGCTTGGTACCATCCACAAACTTTATAAATGTACATTCTATGCCTTTATCTAAATCATTGACGAAGATATTGAACAGAACCAGACCCAAAACTGATCCCTGCAGGGCCCCACTTGATACACCCTTCCAGCTTGATTGTGAACCACAGATAACTACTCTCTGGAAACAGTTTTCCACCAGTTATGCACCCACTTCACAGTAGCTCCATCTAGGCTGCATTTCTCTAGTTTGTTTATGAGAAGGTCATGCAAGATAGTATCAAAAGCCTTACTAAAGTCAAGATATATCACATCTACCGCTTCCCTCCTAGGAACAAATCTTGTTACACCCTGTCAAGGAAGGTTGATTTGACACAATTTATTCTTAACAAATCCATGCTGTTACTTATCACTTTATCTTCTAGATATTTGCAAATTGATTGCTTATTTGCTCCATTATCTTTTTGGGTACTGAAGATAACATGACTGGTCTGCAATTCCATTGGTTGTCCTTATTTCCCTTTTTATAGATGGGCACTATATTTGCCCTTTTCCAGTCCTCTGGAATCTCTCCCATCTTCCATGAGTTTTCAGAGATAATCACTAATGGCTCAAATATCTCCTCAGTCAGCTCTTTATGTATTCTAGGATGTATTTCATCTGGCTCTGGTGACTTGGAGACAATTAACTTGTCTAAGTAATTTTTTAACTTTTTCTTTCTCTGTTTTAGCCTCTGATCCTACCTCATTTTTAAAATCATTCACTATGTTAGTCATCCAGACACTGATAACTGAAACAAAAAAAAGTAAGTTAGCACTTCTGCCATTTCCACAACTTCTATTATTGTCTCCCCTTCATTGCGTAACATGCCTACCCTGTCCTTGGTCTTCCTTTGCTTCTAATGTATTTATAGAACATTTTCTTGTTATCCTTTATGCCTATAGCTAATTTAATCTCATTTTGTGCCTTAGCCATTCTAATTTTGTACCTACATGCTTGTGTTATTTGTTTATATTAATCCTTTGTAATATGACCTAGTTTCCACCTTTTGGTAGGACTCTTTTTTGAGTTTCAGATAATTGAAGATCTCCTAGTTAAGCTAGTATGGTCTCTCTCCTACATAGTTTGCTTATGTGCCCTTAATAATGTCTCTTTGAAAAACTGCCAACTCTCTTGAATTTTTCTCCTTAGACTTTCTTCCCATGGGATTTTACCTGTCAACTCCCTGAGTTTGCTAAACTCTGCCTCCTTGAAATCCATTACCTTTATTCTGCGTTTTACCTCCTACCATTCCTTAAAATCATTAACTCTACCATTTCATGATCACTTTCACCTAAACTGCCTTCCACTTTCAAATTCTCAACTAGTTCCTCCCTATTTGTCAAAATCAAACCTAGAACAGCCTCTCCCCTAGTAGCTTTCTCCACCTTCTGAAATAAAAAATGGTCTTCAATACATTCCAAGAACTTATGGAATAATCTATGCCCTGCTATGTTATTTTCCCAACAGATGTCTAAGTAGCTGAAGGTTTAAGATTAGCAGCCATGTTAGTCTGTATCCGTAAATAAGACGAGGAAGACTTTGTAGCACCTTAGAGACTAACCAGTTGATTCAGCATAAGCTTTTGTGGGCTATAGCCCACTTCATTGGATGCATAGAACGGAACAGAAGTAAGATGCATTTATACACAGAGAAAGCAAAAAAAAAAAAAAAGTTGTACATTAGCATACCAATTCTAAGAGGCTGTTTAATTTGGATGGGCCATTATCAGTAGGAGAAAAAAATACCTTTTGAAATGGATCGCTGTCTGGCAGGAGATAGCAACTATTGAAGGTAAATTAACTAGGGAAATACAATCAATTAGTGTAATGACAGAACCATTCGCAAGTTCTGTTTAGAACTTGGTTTATTGTGTCCAATTTGAAAATTAATGCCAGTTCCTCAGTTTCTCATTGGAGTCTGTTTTGGAAGTTTTTCTGTTTCAAAATTGACACCATCAAGTCTTTAATGGAATGGCCAGGAAGATTGAAGTGTTCTCCTACTGGTTTTTGAATGTTATGATTCCTGATGTCAGATTTGTGTCTATTTATTCTTTTGCATAGAGACTGTCCGGTTTGGCCAATGTACATAGCAAAGGGGCATTGCTGGCACATGATGGCATATATCACATTGGTCGATGTGCAGGTGAATGAGCCTCTGATGGTGCGGCTGATGTGATTAGGTCCTATGATGGTGTCAGTTGAATGGATATGAGGACAGAGTTGGCATCGGGCTTTGTTAAAAGGATAGGTACCTGGGTTAGTGTTTTTGTTGAGATGTGCAGTTGCTGGTGAGTATTTGTTTCAGGTTGGGGGGCTGTCTGTAAGCGAAGACTGTAAGCGAAGACTCCTAGGATCTGAGGGATCATAAGAACATAATGCCCCTCTGCTATGTACAGGAGAGCAGCAGCACAGGAGAGCGTACCATGGCACTAACCTCTGCTCTGCACCCAAAATTTCTGCAAAGGAGATAACACTTTGTATTACCTCCATTTAGGTCTCCTCCATAGCAGAACAGCTCCAGCAGGAATTGTGTTTTCAGGGGCCCACAAGGATGGCTCCAAGCTCCATGCAAAAGTGGGGATATCCTTCCTTGTGTTTTCCTAAAATATACATGTTTCGGGGATTGGGGCTGGCTTCCAAAATCCATGCACTGTCCCCTTCCCACAAGATGGGATAGTGTGAGGAGAACCCTATGATGGGAACCTTATGGAGTTTTCTTTATACGGTAGACTCTCAATTATCCAGGATGATAGGGAAAAAATTAATCCTGGTTAATAAAATCCCAGATAATCACCATCCACAGGAAATACTGTATTGTACAAAAAAAATTTAAAAATTGTATAAAAAAACATATAGAAGAAAAATGAACCAAAAGCAAAAGTATAGTATGAACTTACTTACTCTTATTTTATTTAAAATATGACAATAAAGAAGTTTGCTTTTTCCCTTCATTCACCTTTCGGCAAATGGTGTTGCTCAGATTTCTCAGCATTAGTTTCTCAGTAAGGGTGCTGTCTTGCTGTTGCTCCAAATAATCTAACAGGGTTTCAGTGTGAGTTAAAGCAGCGCTGTGACAGATCCTTTGCTCTTGTATGAGGCTGTCTTCTTCCTGATCCAAATCATCGGTGGCTGTTGGTTCACCTTCGGCAGTAATACGTTGCACAATTTCTTCATCACTTAATACTTCATGACCGGACAGATTTTGGTCTGCATTTAGCCAATTGCGCACACTTTCCTCGTCAACATTCACACATCCACTTATGCTGTGTAAATTGTGCAGTACTTCAGCCACCACTTCATTAACACTGTCCTCAACACCAAGAAATTCCTCATCGTTTCCCAGTAAAAGTTTTCGCCATGTTTTTTTTAAAGTCAAACTTTTTACCGATTTGAAAGCAGCAGCAATTTCATAAATAGCGTCCAACACAGTTAGTTTTTTCCAAAACAACAGTAAATCATCACCATTTTCCTTTCCGAACGTTAGCAGTAAATTTCTTCAATAAATTGTTTTCATATTTTGTATCACTCCTTGGTCCATAGGATAGATCAAAGCTGTCACATTTGGAGGTAAATATTTTACAAATATACTTCCATCACTGGACTTTAAAATGTCTTCATTTGGGTGACTAGAGGCATTGTCTAAGAGTAAACCAGCTTTTTGTGGAAGATCTAGAGATTCTAAGTGTTGACGCACTGCTGGTACAAATTTTTTTTTAAACTAATCCATAAAAATTTCTCTGTCCATCCATGCTGATTTATTGCTGTAGTAATCGACAGGTAAGTTGGATAAAACTTTAACTTTTGCGAAAGCTCGAGGTTTTTTTGCAGTCCCAAAAACAAATGGTTTCAGAAAAATGAGAACCTGTGGCATTACCATGACACAAAACTGTAAGGCATTGTTTTTGAAGTTTATGCCCTGCTGCACTTTTTTCATCTTCAGAAGATAAAGTTTTCTGTGGTAAACCCTTCCAGTATAAACCAGTTTCATCCGCATTATAAATTTGTTCTGGCAAGAATCCTTTTTTATTGACAAACTGTTGAAATTGAAACTTAAATTCCTCAGCTAACAGCCCATCACAGCCACGTTTTTCACTTTGGACAGCAATCTGACGAATCCCATGCCTTTGCTTAAACCTCATCAGCCACCCACATGATGAGTCAAAGTCCTCTTTTAATTTTAGTTCATTGAAAAAATACTTTGCTTTCACTGCACAAACAGTTCCAGAAACTGGGATTTCCTCAGCCCTCTGATGGTTAAACCACAAAACCATTGCTTTGTCCAAAGCATCGTAGGTTAATGTCTTGATAGTGCAAGTAGCATGTCTAGCTGGAAAACTATCAGAAGCTCCAGCAAACTCAATTAACTTATTTTTGTTTTTCAAAATATCACGTACTGTTTGGTCTCCAACAATGTACTCGTTCCTTAATGACTTCCCGTCAACCCCTTTTCAGATTTTATTATGTCAAGTTTTTGTTCTATAGAAAGAACAACTCTTTTCTGTTTAGACATGGTCTCTAGGGGTTAACAAGAACACATTAACGTGATGCGTGCACCCGCCACAACACACAATGCACTGAACAAGTGATGCAATGGCGGGAGAGGAGGGTTTTCTCATGTATTTTTAGACATCACGGTTAATCCGCAACACGGCTAACCCAACCCCAGATAATCGAGAGTCTACTGTACCTACAGCTTTTCTGTGCAAGAGAAAAATCTGTCTCATAGTACTTACATGCATAATGTATGGGAAAAAACACATCTTTACATAGACCTGTTGATGGAATTAGCTGTAATGTACTGTCAATGGATGTGAGACACAGTCCTGCAAACCCTTATTCATATAAGCAGTCCCTACTCACTAGTAGACCCAATTATTACTCAGTGTAAGAAAAAGTTTGTATGATCAGACCCTATTGTTTAATATGTTGTTAGTTTATGAACGACTGGTTTTAGTTGTATAAGGCTCCTGATTGCTTTTGTGGTGGGCACTGATCTAAATGTCTAAATAAATACCTGGATATATTTAGTGAAGCTATCACTTCACCCACTAATGAAATGCATCCACGAAGGTACTTCACCATGTCTTAGTACTATGATTTCAGAACACTGAGTGTTTAACTTACTCAGATTAACAGCAATTTGCACAATATCAAAAGGCTGCACCGGAGAAATCTACAAGTCTGATGACAACTGACAACCTCTACTTAAGAGTCAAACAAGGGAGCACATATTCCACAGCTACAGGGAAAAAATGTGAATCTGGTGTATCTCCGATCCATCTCCTGGATCTCAGATTATTCTCCTGAAAGCAATCCACAATGTGGGAAGGCAACACACTGATAAATCGATTATGCCAACAGAAACACTTGGCAGGTGGACAAAGCAGTAGTGGAGTGGCTGTTCAGGAAATGGCATTGCCAAGTAACAAGAAAGCTTTCAATTGCATATCAAGCAACCAGGATCCAGGGACTAGAGATGGGGAAAAATATCCCTGACTTCTACATTTTACTTCTAATGTTGTAGGATGCTGGAAGAAATTGTAACGGTGGGCATCTAGGAGCGCTCTCCCCCTCCGCCCCGACTCCAGGGAAAGAAAGGGTATTACCGGTCACACTGCTGTTATTGGTTGCTGCTCTGTTATCACATACCAGTGCTCTCCGGTTCTCATTGCCTGCTCGCCTTGTCCAATACTAATGAGACACCCGCTTGCATTATGTAATACTAACAAGATAGAAATAAGGTATTAGTTATTCATGAGGTATGCATGAGATGCAAATGTTCCTGTTATTTCTCTGCCTGTGTTCCCACGCGCGGTGGGCTTCACCCCGAGCATTGCTCCGGTGCGTCGGGCTTTCCCTGTCTCAGTGGCAGCAACAAAGGGAGCCCCCGTTGCGGGTGTGCCACTTTTGCCTTCAACAAACTCACTACTTCTATTCAGCAGCTGTGTGTGTGCCTCGTTCCTATGGGACCCTGAGTACCCTGCAACAGATGTCAATGGTTCTTTCATTACTATGCAGGTTGACACTGCGTTATAATAACAAAACCAACTTGAGAGCACTCAGGGACCTCAAAGGCCAACACAGAAAACTATTTAGGATGATTTCTGTCTTCATCCTTTGTAAAAGGGTAAAGAAATCAGTCCTTCAGGATATCATCTTGACTGGTTACAGAAAGGTCTTAAAATTTATATAATAATTTCTACTCTGGTGTTCTGCAGAACATTGCCACAGTACGAAAGGATTTATATAAATATAGATCATCAGCTTCCTGGGATGAAGCAGAATGACATTCAGGAGAACACACACCAAGAAGTCCATTTGCAGTCTACTGACATAATAAACTTTCCTGCAGTTTCAACAATTTACTAGCACCAATACCAGTTTGCCCTCAAAATGCCTAAAGCTTGTGAGAAACAAATCTCTTCTACAACTTGCCATCAGAAAAAAGGGGCAGAATAACAACTGCATTTTACAGATCCATCCATTTCCTGTCATCAGTGTGGTCTGTCTTCCTGGCAGATTCTTGATAGTTTGTACTGGAAGCTTTGATTGTCAAAGCTCATGTATTCAGCTAAAGATACCTCATCTTCCTGCATACAATTTCTTCTTAATAAATCCTCTCTGCGTCTGTTATTCTAAAAGAGTGACACATGGTGGAATATACTTATGTTGATGGGCCTCCAGCATGCTAGTTACTCCCAAAAGTATAATTCATTTTAATAAAATTATTTTAAAAAATTAACTTTAAAAGGACTATGGACAACTTTCAGGTGTGATGTGCGCATTTGTGTATGCAGCAGTATTCAGTCTTTAGTTGGCTTACCCTGCAGGAAATTTACAGAAGAGTCATGAGACAAATATCTCATAACTGCCTCTTATGGGCTCATCACAAACTGCTTGAGCATCACCCATGTATGTACAGGCGTCTGTGTGTGATGAGCACTTGCTACCACCAGTGACGTGAATGAGAGTTGCAGGTACTTACCACCTCTCAGGGTTAATTTCAGCACAAAGGCAGAAAAACACTTCTTATAGCCCCCCACTTACCAACTTAGAAGATGATGCAGAGAATTAACTACTTTCAAGTCTATCCCACATGAACCCATTTAACCAGGTTTGTGAGACAGACTTCTGAAGGACAAAAACGCAACTCTGGAAGAACAGGGCAAAGATACACGGGTTCTGCAGAGAAGCATACTGAATCCCAACCCCAGAAGTGGGGCGGGGGTTTGAAGAAGCAAAGCCTACCTAAGCTTTAGGTAAGGCAAATACACATGTGGACCACTGTGTTAAAAACCTTTTGCTCTTGTGCTGCTTTGTTCACCCGGTTCAGATTGAACAATACTGTACTTTGTTGTGGAAAAGCTATTTTATGTCACTGCATTCACACACTGGTCACAGCTCATGGGGCTTGACCCCTCTGGCCTGCTGAGGAATCATGGTTGGTACACAGAGTGCTGTACCCCAGGACCCAGTCTGAGACTGGCAGAACCATGGGATTCTACCCTGGGAGAAGGTGCATTTGGCCAGACTAGTGCAGGGGGTTAAAGGTTCAGACAGCTCTGAACTGGGGCACCAACTTTGTAGTACTTCACCTGCAAATAATACATTTTATTACTACAATACATGTATGTCTCCAGGCAATTTATCTTAATCTAGTAGAGGTCAGAGTTCAGGCTGTGATTTTAATTGTGATTGAAGAATCATATGCATGCATTGTGGCTGAGTACAATGTTGTAACCAAAAGGAGTGCATTGTGGGGCTGGAAGTCTGTGAGTGTCAGGTTTTACTGATAAAGAATGTGAGTTGAGGTTGATGTGGATCAGGATGTGAATGGAGTATTAACTGGGGATTTCCTGTATTTTTGGTAATTGCATCAAGAGGGGATACAGCAGAGCAATTTTAACTATACCTAGTGGAATCTTTTGGTGTGGCTGTGTATACAGTACATATATAAATAAAGTTCATTGTAATGCTAATTGAAATTACCACACCCACCAACTCTGAAATTCTTTATTCATCCACAGATAGTACCGCACACACAGTCATGAGCAAGCTTCTCCCTCACTGCCTGGCCAGTTTGTCTCAATGCTGAGTTACCTGGACTGCCACTAGACTTTGGAGAGGCGGCTCAGTCTTGGACCTCACCTGACACTGGCATCCCGGATGTCAGTTAGTTCCAATGGTGGAGGTTGTTTTGGTAAGGTGGACACTGCCCCACAAAGGGTTTTACTGAGACCGTGACCATTCCACAGATCTTGTCCACCTTAATCATGTGAGCAGCCCTACTGAAAATCAAAAGGTTTACCCATGTGAGTAAAGCAGGGGGGATTTTGTCCTTTAAAGTAACAGTTTTCTGTCAGGATGGACTCACTAGGGGACTTCCAGATGAAAGAGCTATTTTCAGTTAACTCTTTCTTGATCCATTCAATCCCCAGGAATCTGTTAATACCTTTAGTGAGAGGTATAGTCAATACAATAGTGCAAATCCTAGTGCACAGTGAGAGGACACACTGAACATACCTCATCTAGATTTATGCTTCAGCTTTCATCAATTATGCGATTATGTTTCCAATTTTTCTCATGGTCACTTTGGTTAACTTCTTCCTACAGCAGTAGCACCTGCGTTTTATTAGCTTTGTGTTTGTGCAGTTCGTTGGGAAAGGCCCACTAATTAATATAGGCGTGATCCTGATAGGTGTTAAGTGACTCCTTCAAGTCCTTGAGGTCATTGGTAAAGAAGGAGGCTCAGCATCTTGCTGGATCAGGAACTTTCTGGGATTGGGTTCAGCCCCAAAGGGATGTTTTATAAGATTGTACAAAATCTATTCAGCTATATTTGAGATATGAGTGGAAAAGAGAGACTTTTCCCATCAAAAACATTGTGGTTATTCCTGTGCATAAGGGGAAAAGTAATGTTATGCCTCTAAAAGTGTAGTATAGTACCGATCTCCCCTTCTGCCCCCTCCAAACCACAACCATACATTCACCAACTTTTTCTTGATGTGTTTCTTTCATCTGACAGCACTGAGAAGCAAAACCCTGAATGCCTCCTATATGAATGCTATACAAATAGGCTGAACTTTGAAACATCACATGTCTTTAGCCCTTACTGAGTAACCGTTGCCTGCAAGCTTGAACGTAAAAATTTCAATGAGATTAAAAATGTGCTGTACCAAATACCCATTTGATTTTTAGTTATGCTATTGCCTGTGGTACTGTGAAGTTGTGCATCTCTACAGAACTGCCATATCTTTATTTCTTCCCCTAAATCCAATGGAACTGCACTGAGGTGACACATGTATTTATCACCCTTCCTTAATATTTAGTAATGTATTTTCTTTCTCGCGCCTGCTGTTTGTCTTGTTCGATTAGTTTGTAAGCTGATTAAGTTACTGACTGTCTCTCCATACGTCTGTACAGTACCTAGCACAATGGGGCCCTGACTTTATTTGGTGCCCCTAATCACTACTGTTACAGAAATAATAATAAAAAATAAGTAAAATAATACAAAAAGGTGGTGTAGTAGTCAAAGAATTGTTCTGTTTAGCTTTAGTAAAAAGTTAATTAGTAGTTAAAAGTCAGGAGAGGCAAAAGGTGAGATTCCAAAAAAACCCAGTCACTTGACCCCTTACACATACTAATTGGCTCGTTAGATACATGCTGTACTATGAGACACAGTCAATGTTGGCATATTAACATGGGCAGGAATACACTATCTTCTGAGTTTTTGAAACATCTAGGTGTCCTTCTTTTCCATTCTAAAATTATATTTCACAACAGGGGAAATTAAAGCACAAATTAAAAAAAGCACAAATGAAATGGGATGTTTTCATGATGGGTGCCCCAAACACTTAGCAGAAAAACAGTACTGGAAAGGCTACATTGACTTAACTGTAGCTAATCTCTAGATAAACATCTTTAGACTGTAATGACTAAGCATGATTTTGAAGTCTCTTATTCTCCAGCTCCTTTTACCAACACACTTGAGACCGGAGATCACTTTAATCTGTCTCTGCTCTGCTGGAGCCCACTGGAAATAGAATATTTTCATATATGCACAGGTAACCCCACGTGACCCGTTGGTTACATGCCTATGCACCTTGGCAGGTAGAACAGAGCTTTGACTAAAGCGCCTATAAACCTAAGCCATGGATACCTGCTCCCTTGTAATGCCAGATGCCTCCCTCACTATAAATAACCCCCTTTCTACTAGCCATCCATGAGAGCAGGTGCAGAGCACCATCCTATCCGAACAGGGTAATCGGTGCATGGGATGAAGCGGAGTGTCACCGCAGTGACAGGGAGCGAAGCACTAAGCTGAGCCCAGCGAAGGGGATGCGGGGATCCATTTACCCTCTGCCGGTGCCGCCCTGTGCAAGGAGCCGGGGCTGGTCTTGGAGACCTTCTGGGCGAGGAGCAGCAGGGCACCGAGCTAAGCAGTGGCAGCAGCAGGTGCCGAACCCAAGCGGGTTCCTCCCCCACCTGGCAGGGAGCGAGCGAAGGACGGAGGGAGGGAGACAGGGGCCGCCATCCGGCCGGGGAAGGCAACCAGCCAGCCGGGCAGGCTCTGGCGGAGCGAGGGGTGCGTTCGCCCGGGGAGGGCTGGGGGGAAGGGGGGTCGCTGTCAGCTGATGGGCCACGTTTTGACGTCGGAGTCATTCTCGTCTTTGATAAAGCCCCGCCGCCGGCTCGGACCTGCGCTCGCCGCCGTTCCCAGCCCTGCACCGCCCGGCCCGGCCGCGCTAGGGAGCGCGGCTCGGGCGCCCGGGGACGGCTCCCCCCGGCGGGGGGTTCCGCTGCGGGCCGGGGCCAGCAGCAGGGCCCGCCCGCCCGCGCCATGGCCGCGCGTCCCCCCAAACTTTGCCTCGGGCCGGGCACGGAGGCGCAGCCGGCTCCCAGCCCCCCGCCGCCCGCGCCCTGAGTCCCCCGGCTCCGCCGCGCCTGGCAGCCGCTTCCCGCCGCGCCCTCCCCACGCACGCGGCGGCCGGCATGGACGGGCCGCTGAACCTCTCCGCCACCCCGTGGGCAGCCGCGGCCAACCGGAGCGGCGGCCCCCCGGCGGCCCTGCCCGGCCGGGCCCCGCTGTCGGTGTTCGGCGTCCTGCTGCTCACCCTGCTGGCGCTGCTGGCCGCCGCCACCTTCCTGTGGAACGGGCTGGTGCTGGCCACCATCCTGCGGGTGCGCGCCTTCCACCGCGTGCCCCACAACCTGGTGGCCTCCATGGCCGTCTCGGACGTGATGGTGGCCGCGCTGGTCATGCCCCTCAGCCTGGTGCACGAGCTGGCCGGGCGGCGCTGGCGGCTGGGCCGGGCGCTGTGCCACGTGTGGATCGCCTTCGACGTGCTGTGCTGCACGGCCAGCATCTGGAACGTGACGGCCATCGCCCTGGACCGCTACTGGTCCCTCAGCCGCCACCTGGACTATACCCTGCGCGCCCGCCGCTGCATCTCCAACGCCATGATCGGCCTCACCTGGGCGCTCTCCGCCGTCATCGCCCTGGCCCCGCTGCTCTTCGGCTGGGGGGAGACCTACTCCGAGGGCAACCAGGCCTGCCAGGTCAGCCAGGAGCCTTCCTACACCGTCTTCTCCACCTTCGGGGCCTTCTATCTGCCGCTCTGCGTCGTGCTCTTTGTCTACTGGAAGATCTACAAGGCGGCCAAGTTTCGCATGGGATCCCGGAAGAACAACTCCATCACCCCTATTGCCCCCGAAGGGCTAGAGGTGGGTTGAGGCTGGGGTTTGCCAGCTGGCCAGGGCTGCGTGGCCACTGGGATGATGTCAGTGGCCCTGGGACCCTGCTCTGGCCCAGCCCTGTGGGGGAAACTTGCCCAAGGACTGTGGAGCACTGAGGTCTAGAAGGGAGACTTGCAGGCCAAGGGTGCAGTCATTGGGTGCTAGTGGAAATGCTGTGCAGGAACTTTGAGCCTGACTGTGAACCTCTGATTCAAGCTGATGAGCAGTGACTCACAGAAGCAGTCCCTTGAAATCCTGTGGGTCAGTGCTCACTTGTATGACTAAGGGTTTCACAGATGAGCCTGGCCCCTTAGGAGCTGAGGGTGGAGGGTCTGCAGGTAGCCACCCAGAATATGGAAAATAACCTGACATAGTTTTAGGGATAATGTGTGGCTGTGCAGATACCTATACAACCTTGCAAACTGTTTCCTAATGGTGGCTGGATGCTCTGAACTCCTGGTTAGCTGGTGTATTCATGAGCTATATGCTTGTTTTTGGCGATAATGTATGTTGCATGCTCTCCTAGTGCATTTTTTTCCTTCCCGATCATATGCCTCTCAGAGAGACTAGCATAGTCAGAAGAAGCAGGCAGGGCTGTGTATGTGAGAGAGAGATCTACTGCTTTGATTGTGCTACATCTGTGAAATATACATAGTCGGATTGTGATAGTGGGAGTAATTTATGCATATGTAGTTTCCACTATCACTGCTATTTTTCTAACCTCAGTTATTCAAAACTCCCTATTACCCAAAACAGGGACATATACCTCACATCTCTTAAATATGATAAAGTTGCCACTGCTGACCCAAACTACTACAGTGCCCCATATCACATTTGTATAACTGCAACTGTATTGTAGATGGTTTGCTGACACACGTAATATGCCTGGTGTGATGATGGGGCAGCAGGCAGGGTTCATATGTTGATGCTTGTTCTCACACCTGGCAGGTGAAGGAGGCTTCCCAACAATCCCAGATGGTCTTCACAGTCCGCCATGCCACTGTTACCTTCCAGACCGATGGAGACACGTGGAGAGAGCAGAAGGAGAAGAAAGCTGTCCTCATGGTGGGCATCCTTATTGGGGTCTTTGTACTATGCTGGATCCCCTTCTTCATCACTGAACTCATCAACCCTCTCTGCTCCTGCGACATCCCACCCATTTGGAAAAGTATTTTTCTATGGCTTGGCTATTCTAATTCCTTTTTTAATCCACTGATCTATACAGCTTTCAACAAGAACTACAACAATGCCTTCAGGAACCTGTTTTCCAGACAACACTGAGCAGCAAACAGGAAACAGGGCGGGGGAGAGGAGGGGAAGCAACCCCTCTTTCCCAGCAACCCCTCTAAAGATCCTGCCTACTTAGCACATCCTATACAGACTAGGGAATTCTGAAAGAAACTCTCAGCTAGAGAGATCACCATAATGATTTATTGAGCTCATAAAAAATTGCATGTGAAATTCAGCAGCCCTCAGAGATTCTGCCCACACTTCCTTTCCCACCCTCCAAGCCGGTCATTTTGTAAACAGCACACAAGGGCTTGTTGAGTCTCCAGCTGTGTCCTTTTCCAGCACATGGTTGACTTCACCCTCTCTTCAGTGATGTCAGGTGCAGTTTGGTTGCAAGAGCAGGGCAGAGGAATCCATGTGACACAGAAGGGTTTTTGAAGCCCAGTGCCTGCTTAGCAGCTCTTTGCATTTCAGAGTCCTTAACTGGCATATTCCCATACGCAAAGCCTGACCCCTTTAGCAGTCGGGTTTCTCATGACTGTGTGAAACATGCATCTGAAGAAGTGGGTTTTTTACTCATGAAAGCTTATGCCCAAATAAATCTATTAGTCTTTAAGGTACCATCGGACTCCTCATTTGTGTGTGAAACTTGCTATTTTACTGAAAAAACACTTTTCAGAGGTGAAGAATGGAATCTGAATTTTATTCTCCAAATATAATTGCTCAGTAAAGATATGGGAAAAGGCTTCTGCATTATGGATCGAGCAACAGTGGGATGTTTACTATTGGATTTGGTGTAGCAAGTTTTTCTGTTTACTTGTCGTGGAAGCTTAATTTGTTATGTCCAATACAGAGAGGAAAAAGGGATGTATCATTGAAAACATGTTTCATATGCCTGATTTAGCAATGAAATACACAGGTATTCCTTGTCTGCGAATGTTTAAACATAATATCTGTGTTAAACAAAGGAAGTTACTCTAATTCATGGATGTATTTTAATCAACTTTGGGACAAGTTTCCTGTAACCATTTGAGGATACAGGAACTCCTCACTTAAAGTTCTAGTTACATTTTTCAGGAACATAACTTTAAGCGAAGCGATGTTAAGTGAATCCAATTTCCCCATAAGAGTTAATGTAAATGAGGGGGTAGGTTCTAGGGAAATTTTTTTCACCAGACAAAAGAGTATATTATAATATACACACACAGTATAAGTTTTAAACAAACCATTTAATACTGGTACACAGTGATGATTATTGTGAAGCATGGTTGACATGGAGGAGTCAGAGAGTGGGATATTTCCCAGAGAATGCCATACTGCTAAATGAACTAGCAACTGGCTGAGCCCTCAAGGGTTAACTTTCCCACTCTACAAGGCAGCAGGAAAGGAGGGAGAGGAGACAGAGACACACACCCTCTGTGTGAGACACAGAGAGAGATGTGCATTTCCCCTTTAAATATGCAACCTTGTTAATTTGATCAGCTTGCTGAGACCAGCTGCTGCCAGGAAGGTCCCTCCATACTCCTTTATGGAAGATGGGGTAAGCAGGGGGAGGGGGATACCCTGACATTAGCCGCTCTCTTCATTGGCTGTTTCCCCGTCCCCTGCCCGCACAGCAAGCAGGAGTCTCGGGGAGCAACTCTAAGGCAGAGGGCAGGAGCAGTACATGGCAGTGGGGGGAGGGACAGTTGAACTGCTAGCAATTGATTTCCCTGTGCAGCAGGCTCTTAAGAGAGCGGAAAGCTGATAGGGGGCTGCCGGTCCACCCTGGTTCCAAGCCCCCACCAGCTAGCTGCAACGGGCTGCTAGTCCTGCAAGCAGTGGACAAAGCAGGTGGCTGCCAAACAACATTAGAAGGGAGTATTGCACCACTTTTAACGAACATGTTCCTTAACTGATCAGCAACAAAACAACGTTAACTGGGACGACTTCAAGTGAGGAGTTCCTGTATCATTTCTATGCAACCAAAAGGACATGAGAAAATTATAAAATGGTATTAGAAAATTCTGATTTGTCCATAGTTGTGCTTTAACAAACTACATCATATTAAAATCCACAGTACCCTTCTGCAAGTAATGGCTACTACTTAGCCCCAGTTATCTACACTTTGGATCAAATCTTGCAGCTCTTATTCAGGACTTAGGACTGCAAGATGTGATCTTAAATATCATCCTAGCTTCGTAACATGGGTGTAATAAAGATTTCTATCCCAAAGATAATTCCAGAGTTTCGCAGCTAAAATGAGACAGGGGTGTGATCTGAGCACAAAGTGGAGGAGCCAGGAACTCCTGAATTCTGATCCCAGCTCTGAGGCTTTGCACAAGTCATTTATTTTGGGGCAGAGCCCAGATGCACAAATCAGGACAGAGCACAGTACAGAGACACACAGTTCCTTCCCCAAAAGAGCTCGCTTTTCTGCTTCAATTTCCCATTCTGTAAAATGAAAATACTAATATGTACTTATCTACCTTATCGGGGTGTTGTGAGGATTAATTAGTTCACATTTCTAAAGCGCGTAGAACGTGGAACACTGTATAAATGCTTTGTGCTGGTACAAAACAGCTTCAATTTAATTTCTCTGAAGGTCATTATTCTCCCTTATTGCTCTTCCTGTGCTATTTAATGACAGTATAATACCCCCAGAAAAGATTTAACTAACCTTTTCCAAATTTACAATTAATGCATTTTCCTCTCAGTGCTGTGACAGTTCAGTGAACAGCCTTGAACACCTGTATCGAGACTCAATAACTAGATCAAATAAGCTGTGTGCTAAATGCTCCCTGGCGGTGAGCCTTGCAGCACACTGAATGCAATTATCAAGGCTCGGGAAGCAGCAGCTTTTAAGACAATCTGTTACTTACATTAGTTGCCTTTATTCTGAGGAAGGAGAGAAGGTCACAGCTGACTGCCCTTCCATTCAAACAGAAAACAGGTTGGCTTATTTATTTATTTTTTCTGGAATGCTGTTGGCCTTCCTTTTCAATGTGGTCAGACAAAGCAGGCAGGAAACGTGCTAATCTAACACAGCCAGAGATGGGCTGGGTATGTCTTCGTGTTCCAATAATCTGAGTGGACTTGTCATTAAAATTGCTGCTGAGACAGCTGGAAGTGGAAGTTAAAGGAGCGATTTTGGGTAGGCGAAGTGCTGTCTGGTTAAAGAAGTTCTAGCTAACCCAGATCATTGATGATTATTTGCTCTTGTCTATCGTGATCAGTCTGACTAGGCGATGAGGTACAACAGGCTATGCGGTAGGGCTTGTCTATGCTTAAAATGCTGCAGCGGTATAGCTGCACCGTTTCTGAAGTGCTTCAGTGAAGACGCTACCTAGGCCAATGGGAGGGTTTCTCACATCGACATCTGTCATTGATCCAGCTCCCCAAGAGGCAGTAGCTAGATCAATGGGAGAATGATCCCTTGACCTAGAGCTGTCTACGCTGGGGGTTAGGTTGGTTTAGCTGCATTGCTCAGGGATGTGGATTTTCCACACCCCTGGAGTGACCAATTTATACCAACTAATCCCCTACTGTAGACCAGGCCTTAGAGTGATTTTTACATACACCTGAGAGTGGTGGGAGCTCCATTTGCAGCCAGAGTCAAAAAATCAGTTTAGAATTAGGCACAATATTATACACAGACTAGAAGTGATAGTAGAGAACCTAATCACTGGAAGTTGTAATGGTTATACTCCTATGCCAGAAATACAGAACATTCACACCAAACCCCCATTGACTTCAGCAGGGTCAGGATTTTACTCCAGAAGTTCTAGCCATCTCAAAGAGTTTATGATCCAGTGTCATGGCCTGCGTGATGGTTACCAAGCTAGATGCACGATTGTCCCTTCTCAGGTCTCACCAAGAGCACTCCCGCAGGCCTTTACCTCTCCTAGGATGCAGTTCTGCAATCCGACCTCTCTCCAACCAGCATCGGGGTTACATCCCCCTGGGTACTAACCATGACTACTCCAGCAGGTTCAGCTGGGATTGGACTCTGCAAGAGTTTCTCTTCAGGTATCTGCAACAGCAAATGATTAAAGTGTTACAAAAACAACTGCTTCAAAACAAAGCATTATTTCTACTTTCTACCAAAGGTAAAGGGCTTGTAGGGCCAAGGTATACAACAAAATAGAGGGTCCTACATGCATATTCCCTTCCCTAAGCTTAATGTATCTAGCCATAGCTCAGGCAGGTCTGGCTAATTCCCCATCTCTGAGTTAGGAGAACCAGCCTGCTCTGCTTGCAGCACGCTCCCTCCATCTCTAACTTCCGTAGCTCTTCCCAGTCTGGCAGCTTTTCCATTCATTAAGCCATCCAAGCCCTTGCTTATCCAAGCCCTGGCTCCTTCTAGAGCCTGAGGTTTCAGTGTCTCCTGTGATCCCAGCCTTAGCCCTGGCAGCCTGGATGGAGCCAGCCACTTGGTTTCTTCCCACTGATGACCCAGACATTGCCTCCTCAAGGAGCCTTGTATTTGGTATTTCTTTAGCTTTCCTGCTCAATTCTTAACAATCCCTTTATAGCCTCCTTTGATTTAACTATGCATTCAGGAAGGCAGCAATGCAAAATTGACCAGGGAAACTGAGTCACACACAATACTAATAAAAATACAGCTATGTTCCCTGTTTGTTACAGTCTCCTTTCAGCCTTGGGCATTTTGTTTAACCGAGGGGTGGCAAGGCTCGAACAGCTGATCTTAGCTTCTATGTGGTGCATGGGCAGGGAGGAGTTTGCACAGGGAGTTGAAGGCAGAACCAAACCCATAGAGGGCTTTAAAGTTTAACACCATCTTCAATAACTATGGCAGGGTCCATATGTCAAAGGAATAGCCACTGGGTTATGCCAACTGCAGAGGAAAATAAATTGTACTCTGACCACTGACAGCACCTGGGATTCTTGGACCCCCCACTGCCCCAGAGGTATACCTATACTGTTAATATCTCTGAAAAAAGAATGGCACCCCCCCGCCACTGATGGGGTGCACCATCACCATCCAACCAGTGTCAATTATCTCTGCACTGAGCCTCAGGCTGCTCTGTCATCCAGATCCCTACACTGGCCAGGCCAAAGGCACTGCATCATCTGCTTCCAGTGAATACTGAATACTTAGTCCTGCTATGACTGCAGCGGACTGGACTAGAAGACCTCTTGAGGTCCCTTCCAGTCCTACGATTCTGTGAAACAGCCATGTAGGAATTGGCTGTTATCAGGATCCTGAAGGCAACACCATCATACCACTTCATTCTTTCCCACAAATGTCTCACATACCGACTGAACAAGAGAGGGGGCAGGAGAGAACTCCGCAGGGGAGAGCATAAATTCCACTCTGTGGGATCTCTCAGTAACCCAGCTTGAAACTCTCTCAGCTCATGCAATACTGATCTGGAGAAAGTGGAGCTACAAAGCCAGTGATGAAAGGTTTAGAAACGGAGCATGTTTAGTCTTGAGAAAAGAAGACTGCTGGTGAGAGGGTCTGATAACCGTCTTGGAAAATGTTAATATTTGTTATAAAGAGGACGGTGATCAATTGTTCTCCATGCCCACTGAAGGTCGGATAAGAAATAATGGGCTTAATCTGCAACAAGGGAGATTAAGGTTAGATATTAGGAAAACATTTCTAACTCTGAAAGTATTTAAATTCTGGGATAGGCTTCCAAGGAAGGTTGTGGAATCCCCATCATTGGAGGTTTTAAAGAACAAGTTGGACAAACACCAGTCAAGGATGACCTGGGTTTGCTTGGTCCTGCCTTAGTGCAGGGGGCTGGATTTGATGACCTCTTGAAGTCCCTTCCAGCCCCACATTGCTATGATTCTGTAGAATTTGGGATTCAAAGGAATGTAAGATTTGGTACCATGGCTGAGAATTGATCCTTCAAGTCCTTTTCTTGCTCATGTCTTCCTATCTTCTAACTCTTTACCCTCTGCCCTACCACATCTTACTATGTTCCACACCATATCAAGCAACCGGCCCTGCTTCTTTCAAATCTCTCCTCAAAACAGTCTTCTGCAGTGCTGAACACCCTTTGGGTGCTAGTTAAACACTAAGATAATAGTGACATTTTGGCCATGAAGTCCTCCAGCGCTTGTGTAAGTATCCTTCTCCAGGCATCCTATGTAAACACATGTAAGAGTGACCCTTCCTCTGGGTCTCCTGGGGAGTTTGTGTTGTCAATCAGTCTAGGCTGTTAATTCCTCAGTGTCTTCTGCAATGCTGAGTATCCCTTTGTGTGCTTATTAAATACTGAGATAATAGTAATGATGAGGCCCAGAATCTTGTTTCTAGCAGCGGATAATACTTCATGTTTCAAGTGAAAGCAAAAACAAATAGGAGCGCCCATAGCATACAGGGTCAACTGTCAATAATATAAGTGAAGAGAAAAAATCCCTTCCTGATCCCCTGCCCTGATCCTTTTATAACCTGGAGGATTTTTCATTCCTGTTGACTAAGCATGGATCACCATAATTTCAGATGTGTCTAGACAGTGTTGCCTAGTAAATAGAGCACTTGCCTGGGACTCAGTTTCACTCTCTGTAAAATGGGGATAATGTTGCTTACTTTCTGTGTAGAAGTGCTTTGGGATGTACTGATAAAAAGTTGTATGTCAGAGCTAGATATTAGCCTTATAGTACTAAATGAAAGCCCATGCTGTCATAGAGGTGTAATTTGTAAAGCATAAAAAAGCTGAAAATAACAGAGAACTTAAAAATTGGATGGTAATAGACTGAACATCCCAGTGATGATTGAACCTGGTGATATTCTAAACAAAAGCAGCTCTCAACTATGCTTGTAGCCATGTTAAAGGGCCAGCAGATACAGACTCAGGAATAGCTCTTTCCATCTCTTCACATTGATTCTAGGCTTCTGACTGACACACAGACCCAGTGACAAGCCTGGAATCTTATTTTATGTAGATACAGCACATATGTATCCATGTATCCATGCAGAAGAGTTTCACCTAGTGTGATACCATAAAATGCCCTCTTTGTTGATACCTGACTAATATTCAGACTGTCCCATCAACACCACACGTACCTAAGAACCTTTGCTGCTGGCACAGAGGATAAAAATTAGATTCTCCTCATTTAAAGAAAATCTGATCTAAGATCCCAGCTTTAGGCTGTGTCTGACTAATCAGCTGTCGAAAGTGCCGTGTGGCAGAAAGAGTCCAATTTCCCCAGTCTGAGCTCCTGCTGCTCCTGCGTCTGTATCTGCTGGCACTTTAACATGAGGGTAAGTCCTGACAATCACAAAGCATAGGCATGCCACTGCTGCTGGATACTGATGAACCAAACCCCCTGGGAGAAGGGTTGGGGCCAGGGAGGATACGGGATACCTCTGCTTCAGGCAGTAAGTAGGACATGAGTGTCAGAGTGGTCAGAGAGAGAGGGGCAGGGAAACCGAGCACAGGGGCCAATGAAGAGGGAAGAGGGGAGAGACTGGGGGTGCACAGAAGGGGCAAAGAGTCTGGGGATCCTGAAGGAAAACATTTTGGTGATTTTTTTAAAATCCTGCTTTCCAAACTACTTTGGACCCTATTTTTCCCTTTTGGATACCGAAGAGAGGAGGCGCCAATTTTTGTTTCCCTTAGAGAATTAAAATCCCTCCCATCAGCTGCAATGCCTTCCCGTCAGGAGCAAGCAGGAGCGCACCTGCAGGACCATGCACTCCGTAGTGAAAGACTGTGGATATTTGGGTGCTATGACACAACCTGCCCAATTTTATGCTGGATTCAACTCATTTGCTGCTACATTTCATGTAGCCTAGAGGTTAATTAGTGCTGCAAGCAGATCAAAACAAAGAGTAATGGAATGAGCAGCATGCAAATGTCATCTTGTCAAAGTAACAGGAGAACTTTACACTTACCTTTTGGGAATAAGTAGATATCCAGCATACACTGTTGAAGTAAATGGGAGGAGTTGTGCTTGGTGTCTCTGACACTCAAGCCACTCATTTTAGGTTTGAACCTGCATCACTAATGGGATTTTTTCCATTGACATCTCTATAAGCGGGATAAGGCCTTAAATACGGATATAGAGGCCTCACTCTAGGCTGGGGTCGGCAACCTTTCAGAAGTGGTGTGCCGAGTCTTCATTTATTCACTCCAGTTTGGGTTACGTGTACCAGTAATACATTTTAACGTTTTGAGGTCTCTTTCTGTAAGTCTATAATATAAAGCTAAACTATTGTTGTATGTAAAATAAATAAGTTTTTAAAATGTTTAAGAAGCTTCATTGAAAATTAAATTAAAATGAAGAGTCCCCTGGGCCGGTGGCCAGGACCCAGGCAGTGTGAGCGCCATTGAAAATCAGCTCATGTGCCGCCCTTGGCATGTGTGCCATAGATTGCCTACCCCTGCTCTAGGCACTCATGTTTGAAATATTTGGTCCAGGTCTCTTGTCCCTGAGCCGTGTGTCTAATCTACTGGAATGTTAAACCTTCTGTGTAAACTGCATACACCCCACATCAAACAGCTGATGGTACTGGTTTGGAGTTGGGCACTTTTCGCACTCTATGGCAGTGGTCCACAAACTTTTCACATCACCCCCCTCTTACCCATGTCTGAGGCCCCTCTGGTGGAGCCGGGGCTGGGAGCGGGACTGGGGCTAGGAGCAGAGCCATGGCCAGGGCACGAGGCTGGGAACAGGGCTGGGGCTGAGGCCAAAAGCTGGGGGCAGAGTGGGGCTCCCTTCCCATCCCCATCCCTGTTGGGACTGGCCCAGGCCCAGGCCCAGACCCGCTCCCCTGAACATTCCTACATGTTACTCACAGTTTGGGGATCACTGCTCTAGGGACATTTCTCTGTCAATCATGCACTGAGAAGGAAACATATTAGCGTGAAGAAATTACCGGAAAGTTACAGAACAGCATTTACAGTAATATCCCCACAACCATAGGACCGTCAATACCTCAGTACTAAAGACAATAGGCCAAGTTCTGGCTGGCATTTGTACTCAACACATACAGAAAAGATGCTGATCGAGAGCATTTTTCTTAACCAAATCTGGCTCCCTTTCCAGCTCCCAGAGGTTACTCCAGACACCTTGTGGGACCAGAGACACGGAGATGCATTCAAGGGCACGGTCAAAAAGTCAGGGAACTTTGTTTTAACACGTCTGCCTCCTTAACCTGGCAGTATCCCTGTGCACTGCCCCCACCCAGATCAATTGCACTCCTAGCAGGAAGACCTGTACAGGGATGTTCTGCACAGAGGTGGTGCACTCCGAACACTGCTTTCCAGTGACAACGTGGACCCATTCAAGCAGCTGAGGAGAGCTATTTGGCCCAGTGCCACACTTCGACCTTTCAATCCCATGAATGAGCAACAGAGCCTAGGGAGCCGCTCTCTCCCTTGTTTGTGATTTGCAGGGCCATGACGTTTCTCTCTCCTCAGCTGCTTGACTGGGTGCCCAACTTTCCAAGTGCACCTGCTGTACTTCTGAACGCCGCCGCTGCATCACCACGTCGTGTAGACTATTAAACAGACAGTGACAGCACAGCAGCCATGGAGTGGGGCGCACCTGGCCACCAGGGGTTGCTAAAAGTTGGGCATTTTTTGGATATATGATTCTCTGGGGAATCCCCTTTCTACACTGGAGCAGTGGCACTGCTTTCTCAAGGCCTAGGACACGGTCTCTGCTTATTACCAAGTCACCCTTATCAATGCATCACTTCCTTTGTGGGAATATCTGTGGTTTGTTTCTTTTAGAGTGTCAGATCTCCAGCTCAGGGATGGTCATGTGCTCTACGTTTGTCCAGTGCCTGGCACAACGGGCCCCCAGCTTAGTGGAGGAGCACTATTGCAATATATTTGATAAATAACGTTCTGCTTTAATAATGTGAGGTAAATATATATGCCATGGGAGAGCATACAGCCTAGACTCTAACCACCAGCAGCTTGAAGGCTACGCAAGTAGCTCAGGAACTCTGGGAGTGCTGGAGGCAGGGCAGAAAAGGTAAGAGAAAAGAGCCAGAGGCTGGGGCCTGTGATAGAAGCAGACATGTCTGCCCTGCTACCGTCTCACATTGGACTGCAGACTCAGTGGTTTGGCTCAGAACACCACAATGAAACACACAGTTTTGTACAGAGGACCACACAATGGAACAAAAATAAGTCTATTCACAGGATTGCAGGCTGGTTTAACTTCATTATAACTGTGTCTGCATGTGTGTTTGTGTGTGTGTAGTAACCTCCACTAACTAAACAAAGAGAAAGGGGTGTGTGGAACCCATCATACTCTGAGTAACTGAGTTAACTCCATGATGGCCATTGTACTACTCACAGCAACGGAGGAAGCAATAGCTGCAGGTAACAGACAGCACTTCTGGCCTGGTAAGCAAGAGCAGATTTTGGCAGATGTACAGCAAAATTACTCCACCGAAAGCCTCGTCTGGCTTGCTCATCCGTCTGCTTGTCTGTGCAGTATGAGAGTCTCTTGTACCAGAAGTGAGGTTAAAAGCTGAGTGCTCCTTGATATTCTGATCAGCAGCACCATTGTTCCTCCAAGTACAGGGCAGTGTGAGAGCAGTAACAATTCAATTCCCTCTTTTAGCCCACTATTAGCCCATGGTTTTCGACTGGAACACCCAGTCAAAAAGGGATTCCGGTAGCTCCAGTCAGCACCGCTGATTAGGCCATTGACTGTCCAGTTGGCGGCACTGTGCAGCAGGGCGGGCAGGCTCCCCGCTAACCTCCATGCCGCATGGCACCCAGGAAGCAGCTGGCATGTCCCACCTCCGACTCCTACATGTAGGGGCAACCAGGGGGCTCTGCACACTGTCCCTCCCCAAGCAGCGCCCCCACAGCTCCTATTGGCCAGGAACTGTGGCCAATGGGAGTTGCAGGGGCAGCGCCTGCAGACAGGACAGCGTGCACAGCTACCTGGCCACGCCTCCATGTAGGAGCAGGATGGGGGGACATGCTGCTGCTTCCGGAAGCTGCTTGAGGTAAGTACCCCCCTTCTGGACCCCAACCCCCTACCCCAACCCCAGCTCTGATTCCCCTCCCGCTCTCCGAAACTCTCAATCCCAGCCCAGAGACCCTCCTGCACCCTAATCCTCTCATCCCCAGCCTCACCTCAGAGCCTGCACCCCCACCGGAGACCTCACTCCCCCGCCTGTGCCTCAACCCCCTACCCCACTCCGATCCCCCTCCTGCCTTCTGAACGTGTCGGCCCCAGCCCGGAGCCCCCTCTTGCACCCCAAATCCCTCATCCCCGGCCCCACATCAGAGCCTGTGCCTCCAGCTGGAGCCCTCATTCCCCCCACACCCCAATCCCATGCCCCAGCTCAGAGCCCCCTCCCACACCCTGAACCCCTTGTTTTTGGCCCCACTGCAGAACCCATACCCCCAGCTGGAGCCCTAACACCCTCCTGCATCCCAGACCTCTGAGCCAGCCCAGTGAAAATGGGCGAGTGAGTGTGGGTGGGGAGAGCGAGCGACAGACGGAGGGGAAGATAGAGTGAGCGGGGAGCAGGGCCTCAGAAAAGGGGCAGGGCATGGGTGGGGCCTTGGAAGAGGGGTGAGACAGGATGGGGCAAGGGTGTGCGGCTTTGTGTGAGTAGAAAGTTGGCAACCCTAAGTGTGAGCTAGAAAGAGGGGACAATATCCATTTCTTGTTCCTAGCTGTGGCCTTGACAGGCAACCAGGCACGTATCGTTCATTATGTAAGCAGAGGAAGAAAAACACTGCAGGGGTTTAATAATTACATTTCAGTAGGTGAGATCTCAAGGGACAGTGAAAAATAATGATCACTTCCACTTTGTATTCATGTGTTCAGAAGTGCTCATGTTTGCACAGCACTCTGAAGATGTAAAGCACCTATGGCTCTATACAGCTACGCTAACACCCACGCGGTGGGCAAGCAAGCAGCATTATTCCTTACTTCACAGATGATGGAGGGACCTGAGACAGAAGATCAGATCTTTGGTTCTCCTACTGCTTTCCTTGAGCGTGTTCTACATTTTCGGAAGGGGCCAAGCTTGGATTAGAACTCTAGAATTCCTGGCTCTTGTTCCCATACTTAACCCAGGACTAGTTCGGGGAAAGATGAGGTCCCCTACAGAGCCATTCAACTGGGCTCAGCTGAAAGGCTGAGGGGGGAGTTCTACAGCATTTAATAGGTCTGAAAAGTAGAAATCACTTTAAACCCCTACAGAATTTAATAGAGGGAAATATCCTTTCAAAAGAAGTTTTGAACCATCTTATAAAGCTCTAGAGCAGGTATTATAATTCTCTGTTGAATTTTGTAGAATTGCTACCATTTTCTATTATACTTTGCAAAGGACTGCTCAGCTCACATGAACACGAACCAGCCAGAGTTTTGTCCTGTGTGCACAAAGGACTAGACGAATGAATGCAGACATAGATGGTCTTCAAAAATGTATTGCTTACCTGCTACCACCACTCCAGATAAATAAACAAACTCTACAATGTGCTTAAATGTACACAGGAAAATATGTTTTTTGTGGGCACAATGATCAGCCAACACACTTGGAAAAATGTCATCATTCTAGATGGGTAATTTTCATGTAACATATACATTATATAATTAGGGCTGCCAGGTGTCCAGTTTTCTACCAGAATACCTGGTCAAAAAGGGACCCAGGTGGCTCTGGTCAGCAGTGCTAATCGGGCTGTTAAAAGTCTGGTTGACAGTGTGCGGGGCTAAGGCAGGCTCCCTGCCTGCCCTGACTCTGCATGGCTCCCAGGAAGTGGCAATACGTCCTTGGAAAAGTGACAAAGAGTCTTGTGGCACCTTAAAGACTAACTAAAGTATTAGAGCATAAGCTTTCATGGGCTAATACCCACTTCATCAGATGCAAGCAGTCTTGCATTCGACGAAGTGGATATTAGCCCACGAAAGCTTATGCTCTAATACTTTAGTTAGTTTTTAAGGTGTCACAGGACTCTTTGTCACTTCTGCAATTCCAGACTAACACGGCTACCTCTCTGATTCTTAATATGTCCTTGTGGCCCCTAGACACAGAGGCGGCCAGAGATGCTCCACATGCTGCCCCTACCCCGATTGCCAGCTCCACCACTCCCATTGGCTGTGAAGCGCGGCCAATGGGAGCTGCAGTGGGTGTGCCTGCAGATGAGAGCTGCACGCAAAGCTCCTGGGCCGCTCCTGTGGCTAGGGGCCAGAGGACATGTTGCTGCTTCTGGGATTCGCCTCAGGTAAGCGCTGCCTGGAGCTGGCTCTGCATCCTGAAGCCCCTCCCCAAGTCCTGAGCCCCCTCCCACACTCCAACCCCCTCCCAGAGCCTGCACCCCACATCCCCTCCCATACCCCAACCCCCTGCCTCGGCACTGAGCTCGCCTGCACTCCAAACCCCTCAGCCCACCCCAGAGCCCGCACCACCAGTCGAAGCCCTCACTGCCTTGCACCCCGGCCCTCTGTCCCAGCCCTGAGCCCCCTCCCGCACCCCAAACTCCTCATCCCTCGCCCAACCCCAAAGCTCTCACTCTCTCCTGCACCCCAGCCCCCTACCCCAGCCAGGGGAAAATGAGCAAGTGAGCAAGGGTGGGGGAGAGCAAGCGATGGAGTAAGGGGGGTGGGGAAGGAGTGAGTGGGGGTGGGGCCTTGGCGAAGGAGCAGGGCAGTGCGGGGGGGGGCAAAGGTGTTCAGTTTTCTGAAATCAGAAATTTGGCACTCCTATATTATATATATATATTATATATAATACACACCCACATCCACCTTCCTGTCAACCATTTTAGCTGCTTCTGTCTGGAGACTACCTATAATTTTTGTGTGTGCATGCAAAGAATGAAAATCTATTTCAATAAAAATTTAATTTCAAAAGACTCTGCTTATGAAAACCAAACAAAACAAAAATAAAGTTAAGGGGTTGCAAGTTCTTTGGAGCGCAGGGTGAGAATTCAAAATGATCTTGACAAACTGGAGATAAATCATCTGAAATAAAGAGGATGAAATTCAATGAGGCCAAATAGAAAGTGCTATACTTAGGATGGAACAATCAATTGTACAAATACAAAATGGGAAATGGCTGCGTAAGAAGGAGCCCTGCAGAGGGGGTATAGTCGATCACAAGCTAAATACGAGTCAACAGTGTAATACTTTGGCCAAAAGAAAAAAAAAAAGCAGCAGCAAACATCAGGGAGCTGGCTAAGATGTGCTGATTGTGTAGGCCAGTTCAGGCAGTCTATGGGCTGCTCTAACTGATGCCAGCTGGGCATGGTCCCTAAGGAACAATGCACATGCTAAGAACTGACCCCTCCCTGCTCCTGTCGCCAGGATGGAGGAGAGCAGCTGACACTGGAGCCATAAGCGCAGAGAAAAATTAATGGGTCCTCAGCATCCATCGGCAGCCAGTTCCCCTGTCTCCCCCCGGTCCCAGTGCCTCTCACTCACTGGCTGCGTTCATCGATCAACTCCTTTCCCTCCCTCCCAGCGCCTCCTGCACAGCATGGAACGGCTTCTCAGTGGGGTGCGGGAGACGCTTGGAGGGAGGAGGAAGAGTGAGGATGGGGTGCACATGGGGAAAATGTGGGGTGGGGGAGGAGAGGGGGCAGGAATAGGCGGGGCAGGAGTGGGCATTGGGGGAAGGGGTGGAATGGAGGCGGGGCCTGGGATTGAGCAAGGGTTGAGAATCCCTGGGGAAAATTAGAAGCTGGTGCCTGTGACTGGAGCCAGTTCTGTCAGTCTCAGAGCTGGCCAGCAGCAGCCAAATTCTGGCTCCGTTTTACTGCCTGAGCACTCCCTTGTTGGGACCCGTCTAGATCAGCAGTTCTTAACCTTTCTAGACTACTCTGCCCCGTTCAGGAGTTTGATGGTCTTGCGTACCCCAAGGTTCATCTCACTTAAAAACTACTTGCTTACGAAAACACAAGTGTCCACAGTACACAATTACACTGGTCTACAATATTTTAGAAGTTGTCTGCTTCAGAGATAAAATGTGATATTTATTATGTATTTTGATGTGCTGAATTCAAATATGACAATTAAAACAACTGATTGGCTACTGTTTCTAAGATATTTAAGATTTTACATTTTATGTCTATGTATATTGTGTAGATAGTAGAGTTTTAATCATAAATTGTAAACCTAGGTCTTTTCATGTGTTTATGGTTGCTTTACATGATAATATTTCACCTGTCCTGTTTATGTAACACTTTAAAAATCAGCAAAAGGGTTATATAAATAAAATGTATTATGAAACAAAGGGCAAAAAACTATTATGTACATAGTTTAGTCCTATTCAGTGTCTACTCGGCGCTTCTTGGCTTGTCTCTTGTATTCATTAAATGGAGCATCTCTTGTCACTGTCCAGCAATAGTCTGCAAGCATTGATGGGCTCCATTTGCCCTGATAGCGTTTCTCCATTGTTGCAATGTCCTGGTGAAATCGCTCGCCGTGCTCGTCGCTCACTGCTCCGCAGTTCGGTGGAAAAAATCTAGATGAGAGTGCAAAAAATGTCTCTTTAGTGACATGTTGCAACCAAGGCTTTTGTATGCCTTGAGGAGGTTTTCCACCAACAACCTGTAGTTGTCTGCCTTGTTGTTTCCGAGAAAATGTATTGCCACTGACTGGAAGGCTTTCCATGCCGTCTTTTCCTTGCCACGCAGTGCATGGTCAGATGCATCATCTCGAAGAAGTTCACGAATCTGAGGACCAACAAAGACACCTTCCTTTATCTTAGCTTCACTTAACCTTGGAAATTATCCACAGAGGTACTTGAAAGCTGCTTGTGTTTTGTCAACGGCCTCGGCAAAGTTCTTCATCAGACCCAGCTTGATGTGTAAGGGTGGTAACAAAATCTTCCTTGATTCAACAAGTGGTGGATGCTGAACACTTTTCCTCCCAGGCTCCAATGACTGTCAGAGTGGCCAATCTTTCTTGATGTAGTGGGAATCTCTTGCACGACTATCCCATTCGCAGAGAAAACAGCAGTACTTTGTGCATCCAGTCTGCAGACCAGGCAAGAGAGCAACAACCTTCAAATTGCCACAAAGCTGCCACTGATGTTGGTCATAGTTTATGCACCTCAAAAGTCGTTTCATGTTGTCATAGGTTTCCTTCATATGGACTGCATGACCAACTGGAATTGATGGCAAAACATTGCCATTATGCAGCAAAACAGCTTTAAGACTCGTCTTCGATGAATCAATGAAGAGTCTCCACTCATCTGGATCGTGAACGATGTTGAGGGCTGCCATCACACCATCGATGTTGTTGCAGGCTACAAGATCACCTTCCATGAAGAAGAATGGGACAAGATTCTTTTGACGGTCATGGAACATGGAAACCCTAACATCACCTGCCAGGAGATTCCACTGCTGTAGTCTGGAGCCCAACAGCTCAGCCTTACTCTTGGGTAGTTCCAAATCCCTGACAAGGTCATTCAGTTCAGCTTGCATTATGAGGTGTGGTTCAGAGGAGGAGGATTGGAGAAAATGTGGGTCCTGTGACATTGATAGTTCAGGACCAGAAGTTTCATCCTCTTCCTCTTCCTTGTCTGACTCAAGTGAGAATGATTCTGGTGCATCAGGAATCGGCAGTCCTTCTCCGTGGGGTATTGGGCGTATAGCTGATGGAATGTTTGGATAATGCACAGTCCACTTTTTCTTCTTTGACACACCTTTCCCAACTGGAGGCACCATGCAGAAGTAACAATTGCTGGTATGATCTGTTGGCTCTCTCCAAATCATTGGCACCGCAAAAGGCATAGATTTCTTTTCCTGTTCAACCACTGGCAAAGATTCGTTGCACAAGTGTTGCAGCATATGTGTGGGGCCCACCTCTTGTCCTGATCTGCAATTTTGCAGCCAAAATAAAGGTGATAGGCTTTCTTAACCATAGTGGTTATACTGCACTTTTGTAATGCAAAAGTCACTTCACCACAAACATAGCAGAAGTTATCTGCACTGTTCACACAAGTACAAGGCATCTCTGCTCACTTTGGCTAAACAGAAATGTGCCCCTTTGCAAAATCAAACACTGACAAATAAGAGAGCACGACACTGTATGATTTCTAGAGCTGATATAGGGCAATTTGTTCAGCAGAGTGATGTAATTTGTTATGATTGCATCATCCATGACTTCTAGGAATAACATGATGCAATTCATATCACGTATGATGCAATACCAGCTTCAGATTGCATCATTCATTGTTTTGCCTAAAAAGCAAGTACTGTCCAAACCCAGTCATAGATTTATTCATAGATCCAAAGATGTATTTTAGTCATTTCTGGTTTAAATTGAGATCCCTTCCCTTTATAACTCACTTATCCTCTGCCATTCCCATATCAAGGGTCGTATACACTGACCCAATAGCATATCTTGAAAACTAGAGCCAATCAACAATTTTAAGCATAATTTTCATTCTCTGTGACCCAGAATTAGTGAAGTTTGACTACATTTATTTCAGAAGCATTTTGGCTGTAGAGCAGTGTTACTGAAAAATTGCTGACTTTCTCATTTTTATCATAGAATTATAAAATAAATCAACTGGAATATAAATATTATACAGTGGAGCCCTGCTATAACTTGACCTATGGGATCCAAAAAATCCCATTGTGCTAAATGCGGGGTTGCATTATAGCAAGGCTCCATTCCCAGAAGGCAGGGGGCTGTAGCTTCTCTCTCCTTTGCCCAGCAGGGGAGAGAAGCTGCAGTCCTGCACCTACCGGGGACAGAGAACTCCGGGGCTGCAGTCTGCAGTTCTCTGTGGAAGCTGCTACCCCCATGCCTGCCGGGACAGGGAGACTCCGGCAGCTCGGAGTCCCCCTGTTCCGGCAGGCGGGGAGCCGCAGCTTCCACAGGGAACTCCTGGGCTGCAGTCTGCAGCCCTGGAGTTCTCTGTCCCCGCAGGTTGAGGCCACAGCTTCTCTCCCCTGCTGGGCAGAGGGGAGAGAAGCCGCAGTCCCCACCTGCAGTCCTGAGTTCTCTGTCCCTGGCAGTGGAGGCTGCAGCTTCTCTCCTTGCTGCCCAGCAAGGGAGAGAAGCCGTGCTGGGGACAGAGAAGAAGGACTTGGGAGCCACGGTATAACTGCGCTAGAACCGAACTCGCGTTATAGCGGGGCGCGTTATACCGGGGCTCCACTGTATCTAGATGAGTTGGCGTACTCCCGGGAAGACATCTGTGTAGCCCCAGAGGAATGTGTACACTGGTTGAGAACCATTGGTCTAGATGTTTCAGCCACTTCCTTTTAAATCTTCCTCTTTGCTGCTTATTCTGTGCTCACAGAATTTTAGCCACAGTCTCCTTACAATATCTGCATTATTATCCAGGGATCCTCAAGCCTCCACTTGCTAAACCTAGCCCCACCATGGCAATTTCAAGGAAAGAACCACACCGCACCACAGACACACAACCTCACAGTACAAAATGGAAAACTGGACAGTGCTTGGGTTTTCGCAAACCCTTAGAACCATTTTTGTTCTTTATATTTTGGTTTTCACTGTGGAAACTTGTGATGTGCAAACAATAAATGCTTCTACTGGAAAGTTATTCTTACCTTGCTTTCAGGGGAATTATTTATTATTTGTATTGCAATAGCACTTAGGAGTCCCATTCATGGACTAGGACCCCACTGTGCTGGGTATTGTACAAATACAGAACAAAAAGATGGTCTCTGCTCCAAAGAGCTGACGATCTAACTAAAAGCTATGCAACAGCCCACAACCTCTCATGCTAGAGCCAAATAGAATTTAAACCTCAAACTGTTCCACTTTTTCTTTGAATCTGGAAATCAGTATCTTCATGTGGAATCTATATTTGGCAAAATGACTGCTCCCATCCCTGCTCTACAGACACCAACCTCAAAAATAGGTCTCATTTGCAATGATTTATTACTAAGTCCAGAACTTGTTGCTTTTATAAACCTAGTGAAATCACTGGAGTTAGCCCTTTCCCCCCTGGAATTGGATCTTCAGTACAAGAATCACATTCATGCAGATAGAAAAGGTCTCCAGGGTCCAGCATAACATCTCTGAGCATGCTAACATTCTGCCAACAGGCACTTCCAGTTTCTGGTTCTTCATCTTCATACCCATCTACCATGCTGAGTTTAGCATATTATCTCAGTGTCTGATTGTATATAGGAACCAGATGTCATAGTATATCTTCTATATATTTATTTATACTATGGCAAGGCCTAACTGGAGGTGGTGTTTCATGCAGAACAGATATTTAGAGTCTTCCTTTTACTGTTGTCTACATTAACTATTTGGAGATTTCACCTGTCTAGGAACTTATATGGTCTCCATCAAGGTTATATCCACCTGCCACTAGTACTTAAAATAGAAACAACAATCTTTCTGCTTTTTTTGCTTGGCAACCTACAGGAAAAAATAGCTTGATTAGTCTGGAAGTTGTTTGTGGGTGTGTTGTGTGTATGCAGAACTGCTATGGGAAAGAGTTTTACACAAAACATAGGCACCTCTTTCCAAGTGTTAGTTTGTCTGGCATTCCTAGAGAAAGACAGCAGTTCGAGGGTTAAGAACATCCATATATAGGTAGATGAGTGTCTAATGTGTACCATTGGCTGATGCCTCAGTGTGAGACATCACAATTTGCATCAAAGAGAGTAATAGCTTGTGGTGGCCCTAGGGTTGCCTTACAATACAGAAACAGTCTGCTGTTCTCTTGTCATATACTTCTAATATTCTCAGTCATCTGAATGAACTTCTAATTCTCTTCTGAGTGAACCTGTTGTGATTCCATCTGTCTTTGTTGGCAGCCATAAGTGGCCAGGAACTTCATATCTCCCTTTCCCACAGTTGTGCAGATCTCTCTTTCAGCATTTAATTGCCAGCATGTGGCATCATTGTTAATTCTGTCACACACTAGACGTTTGCTGGTTGCCCTTCAAAGTTCACGGTTGCTGTTTGGCATCTGCAGTATAAGCTAGTTAAAAGAACTGTGGGAAGTGCCAAAATACCAATGAAACTCAAGTGCATGAGTGTAGGTTGTTTACGAGCACATTATACACCCAGGACTTTCTAGCTGTAAGAACATACTCCACAAATCTTTGGTGAAAATCTGAGAAACACAAGTATCTCCTATGTCCAAGAATGGGATATATAGTTGTTGCTTTGAAAACAGCTAAAACATTACTGTTGACTCTGTAATTGGATAGAGAGTTGGAGGAATTACTCTCTTAGCCCAAGGCTCTGGACCTGTGTGACTGTGCAGAACCCATGAAGAACAGGAGACTTAACTACAACAGTATTACAAAGCATCTGTCAAACAGACATTTTTCAGTGGGCAGGGGATCTGTTCTTTTATCACTGGCCACTCTTTATAAATAAGGACATGAATGTCCTGTGGCAGAAATATTATGGGCTTTCAAATGCCAGCTCTTGTGGTCTCTGTAGAAAATTCCTCAGTAGAATATCTCCAGTAAATAAAAGGAAGTTTACATCGCCACTGGCACCTAAAAGTGATACAAATATTTATGTTCCTTGAGACAAACAACAACTTTATGGAGCTTTCAACAAGAACATGCAGTACACCACTGAGAATTCATATTCTACAGGATCAGGAGAGGTTGCTGTTTTTCTCCCACCTCTGATACCCTGGGGAAAATACGAGTTGGACTTCCTAGCGAAATTCTTGGCTAGCTGGTCAAAAATGGCCTATTCAAATATTCTGCTCATAGCTAGAAGCTGTCAGGGATTCAGAACAGAGACGCCCTTTGCTGTTAAAAAAGTAGATCAGTTTTTAAATTTTTAGTACATCTAGAAAATGAACAGCAACATTTTTCACAAGCTGTTGCCTGTGAGAGGAGTTCTCCCAGTAACACTTTACATTTCCTATGCATCATGAAGTTACCTCAGGTCATACTTGGCAATTCCATATTACAGAATGGTACTTACCTTGTCCTGGAGGTTACCTGGCATCAGGTGGGGCCTACTGCTAATGATTGCCATATAACCCACTTTATGGTTTGAAAACATAGAAATAACCATTCAGTTACTGTGGGCCAGGTATCTCCTCAGAAGAGATTCTCTCTGGATTGTCTCCACTGCACGGTGCATCCCCTTCTAGGCCGTGGATGCCATTCTAGGAGGGCTCCATGAAGCAAGGGTTTTTCCCAAGGGCACAGATGCAAGGCCAGAGCCAGGAGGCAGGCAGTAAAGCACTCACTCTTTGCAGCATTGTCCCTGCAGCCCACCAGAGATGCCTTTATGGAAAAGCCCTAGAGAACCTACTTGGGATGAAACCAATAGGGTTCTATAGCAGTTACTCTAAAAACCAGAACATTAGTAGAGAATGAGTTTCTTTCTACAGGGTTTTTTTAAAACTACCCTGGAGACTTCCAAAGCAGATATATCATTATCTATTAAATTCTATACGCTGTTGTTTTTTTGTTTTTTTGTTTTTTTTTAAAAAAAACCCTTAGAAGTATTTTCTGAGGGACTATTGCATTAGGATATCTAAGCAGAAGCCTGAGCTGGAGACAGTGAGGCCTGAAGCAACAGTAAAACCAGCTGGGTCCCCCATATACAGAGTTATTCCATGTCTGTGCAAAAACCCCACAGTATTCTCTGAAGTGCCTTGTGCCGACCGCTGTCAGAGCCAGGCTACTGGACTTCTTGGACCACTGGCCTGATCCAGAGTGGTAATTCTTATGTTCCTGTGCTACACAGCAGGATGGTAGGGGCCCAGCCAATGGCAGTGTGATACTGCCAAGAATTTGAGGGGCCAATGGACACAGGAGACTCTTGCCTCTGTGGATCTATCTGGGAGTGTCCTTTACCTGCAGGTTTCATAAGGATCCATATTTGGGAGTTTTCCTGCTTCTCCGAGTTTGTCCCCAGCTCAGGGTGATCTGGCCCTCTGTACTTACTGTGTCATCATCTGCCTCTTACATATTTTAAGTCTGCTTACAGGCTAGGAGGTGACCATTCAGTTCCATTGTATTTCCTACCTAAAGCAGGGTGACCAGGTGTCCAGTTCTCGTCCAGCACGCCTGGTCAGAAGGGACCCTGGCAGCTCTAGTCAACACTGCTGACCGAGCCAGTAAAAGTCTGACTGGTGGTGCTGCGGGGCTAAGACAGGCTAGTCCCTATCTGTCCTGGCACTGCGCTGTGCCCCGCAAGTGGCCATCAGGTCTGGTCCTACGCGGAGGGGCCAAGGGGATCTGAGTGCTGCCCCTGCCCTGAGCACCAGCTCTGCACTGGCATTGGCTGGGACCTAGTCAATGGGAGCTCTGGGGCGGTACCTGCGGGTGAGAGAAGCGCACGGAGGCTACTGGTCCCCCACCTAGGCGCCAGACCTGCTGGCTGCTTCCAGGGCACAGTGTGGTGCCAGAGCAGGCAGCTTACCTTATCCTCGCTGCGCTGCTCATTAGGAGCTGCATGAGGTAAACCTGCACCGCAACCCCAAGCCCCAACCCCCTGCCCCAGCCCTGAGCCCCCTTCCACATTCCAAGTCCCTTGGACCCATACCCCAGCCTGGAGCCCCTTCCTGCACCCCAAACCACTCATCCCTAGCCCCACCCCTTCAGTCAGAGCCCTCACCCTCTCCTGAACCCCAACTCCCTGCCCCAGTCCAGTGAAAGTGAGTGAGGGTGGGGAGAGTAAGCCACTGAGGGAGGGGGAATGTAGTGAGCAGGGGTGAGCCTCAGGGGAGGGGCGGGGCGGGAGGTGGCACCTCAGGGAAGGGGCAGGGCTTGGGTGTTTGGTTTAGTGTGATTAGAAAGTTGGCCACCCTAACCTAAGAGGCTACCATTTAAGTATCATGCTTTGTATTACAGGACTTTGAGTTGCCTTGATAATTATTTGATCACGTTGTGCCCTCTTCTGTAAGAAGAGCTCACTCCTTCTGCAATGCAGAATCATAGGGAGTCATTTCAGCCTACCCAGGGAGCAGATTTAATTGACTGAGATTTTTATGTGAATATTTTTCTATTGAGAGTTTTTATTTAGTCACAAATATACGACCCCACATGGAGAGGAAAGATGGTCTTGTAATTAAGGCACTGGACTGGGCCACAGAAGGTCTGGGTTGATTCCTCCCTCTGCTAAAGAATTCCTCTGTGATCTTGGTTGTCACTTGATCTCTGTGCCTCAGTTCACCATTTGAAAAATGGTAATAAGAGTTCCTGTCTCCTACTCCAAAGGGCTTGTCTACACTTCCCGCTGGATCGGTGGGCAGTGATCAATCCAGCAGGGCTCGATTTATCATGTCTAGTGAAGACACGATAAACCGACCACTGAGCGCTCTCTTGTCGACTCTGGTACTCCACTAGAACGAGAAGTGCAAGCGGAGTCAATGGGAGAGCACCAGCTGTCGACTTACTGCAGTGAAGGCACCGTGGTAAGTAGATCTAAGTATGTCGACTTCAGCTACGTTATTCACGTATCTTAGATTACACTACCATGCAGAGTCAGACAAGCCCTTTGTTGCCTGCCTGGTCTAAGTTCTTCAGGACAGTGGCCTTCTCTTACTGCATATATTTGTACAGCGTCTAACACAATAGGGCCAGGATCTTGGCTGTGGCCTCTATGTGCGACCGTATAATAAACAACAACAACATTTACAGGAAGTGCAAACTGGATAAAAATCCATTCAAAGCAGCACCACTCACCATGAACGAACAACTCAGTTTTTCCCTGAGAGACGCTAGATTGACAGCACTGATACAGAGGAAGCCGCAGCCATGGAAGCTTCACTCCCTGCACCTAATCTGCCTCAACCTCCACATCAAAGAGCCTCCAGCTCATTCTCTGAGCTCATTCCTTCCATCCTTCCTTCCTGGTCTCTTGGCTGACTCTGGCTACTACTGTGTTACATGGACCTCTAGGAGTTAGACAGCAGCCACCTCAATTCACATACAGTGGTTTAAGTCACTGAGAAGCCATCAGGAGGCAATGATCTCAGTTATTTCCAGGCTGGGCCACATTCATGGCAATGGCCTAGAGGTGAAATGCTCTGTAGCTAAACTAGTGATGCAGGGCATCACAAGAACCCAGGGCTAGAAACTTAAGCCAGACAAATTCAAATAACACATTTTTAACAGTGAAGGTGATTAATCATTGGAACAAACTAGCAAAGGAAGTGGCGGGTTCTCCGTCGCTGGGGATTTTCAGGGCAAGTCTGGATGCTTTCGGGAAGATGTGCTTTAGCCAAATACAAATTATTAGGCTCGAAAGAGGAGTAACTGGATGAAATCCTATGGCCTATGTAATATAGGCGTTCAGAATAGTTCATCTAATGGTCTCTTCTGGTCTTAAAATCTATGAATCCCATAATCAGTGCCCTGAGCAATCCTGCATTATTTACTTACAGTGCTTTCTGAGTATTTGAACTAAATTATCATGCTGTATTTTAGGAGCTATTGAGATGTGGGGTTTTTTTGTGTTTGTGTTTTTCATAACTTCTTACTCAGCAAGCTGTTGTAGGGCCGTTATTTTAAGAGTTGGGATTTTTTTCAAACCCACGTTTACAACATAGGGAAACTAGTTTTTATGTATGTTGGGACTAACCTATTAGTGAGCAATATGGGGCTAAGGGCCATATGGACCATGTGGAGATCAATTTGCATTTATGCCAGGTGGATCAGCTGTTAATGGCACAAGGTCCAGGTAGGTTGGCACCAAGTGACTCTGGAATATAACTTGTAAACAGAGCTGGACTTAACACTTGATGACACAACTTTTCTGCTCCATGGCATGGGCACTTTTGTTTTCAGGTTTGGAAATGTTTGCTTTTGGGTCCAGCATGCATCTCACATGGGAGTGACCGTTGCATATTAATTCCCCATCCAGCATGATTAGCACAAGTTGACAAGAATTTCCCCTGTCCTTATTCTCAGGGAATTTCAATGAAGTGAGTAACAAACTCTAAGTGGCGTCCATTTGATGAGTCAAAGAGTGAACAAATAACCCTGTCAAAACACAGAACTGCCTTAACTGTTCCCCACATTTTGGGGAAAAAAACAATACAAATAAGGACAGGGAAAGAACCATTCAGAAGCCCACTGTCAAATTACAGGTTTAAGATTAGCAGCTGAGTTATTGGTATGCTAATGTACAACCTTTTTTTTGCTTTCTGTGCGTATAAATGCATCTTACTTCTGTGCCATTCTATGCATCCGAGGAAGTGGGCTACAGCCCACAAAAGCTTAAGCTGAAATAAACTGGGTAGTCTCTAAAGTGCTACAAAGTCTTCCTCGTCTTATTGTCAAATTACAGTGAGCCCAACAGCTAGATTCTGAAGAAGCAACAGGGGATGAATCACGAAATATAAACATTGACAAGACCTTAACCGCTGAGGTTGGGAATTTCAAAATAACCTACTGGAATGAAGCACCCAACTCCCAGGGAATTTTTCTGGGATCTGTGTGCCTTATTCTTAGGCCCCTTTAAACATCCCAGGCTTAACAGTAAACAAACTTTTCCTACCATTTTGTGAGCCTAGACATGGTCACTGTGCCTGTGTACGAGCACTAGGAAGTGAAACTGGCCGATGCAAAGAGTAAACAACCTGTGTATTTTACTCTCTCAACAACCTAATTAGACCATGAATGGTTCTAATACGCCAAAGGCCCAGTTCAGCGCTCCTTAGGCTTAGTTTAACCTGACTATGGAGCATTGTAAGGAGCCCTTAGATATGGTTAGAAAGATCTAAAAGGGAATACACAGAGTACAGAGTCATGCAGAAAACAGTGAATGGCATACGATATCACTCATCTCTAGAGCACAAAGCTAACCAAAGCGCAATGTGCTTGAACTTTGACAGCTGCTAAAAGTTTAATTTCATCTAATAAATTGATTTTAGAAATCTACTTTTGAAAAAGTTGATGGTCAGAAGCCAAAAAAACAACAAACAATAAACCTTGTTTAGTTTTACTCCACTTAGAATCAATCAATTACTGAACCGCTGCTGCACTTTTGCAAATAATCCAAAAGGAGGCTTCTCTGTTTCTGGTTAGCCAAAGCTCTGTTTTACAGTTGGTTGTCATCTGCTCCCAGATGAATACTGGAATTATACATGCTGCTGATAGATTATTTACAGGAACAGAAAATATGAGGAGAAGTAATGTGGGTTCTCCCCCATCAATTCCAGATGTTTGGATTTAAATCCATACGCAGAAACAAAAATCTCAGAACACTTTCCCTTCTTGCCTCCCATTCCTGGGCTCTCCTTCAGTCACCCACTTCCTCCCCCCCGCCACCCCCAGCACCCACAGTATCCCTGCCAGCTGCCCATTTCCCTTCTCCTCCAGTTTCAGCCACAGATGACCAGCCCCAGTGTTCCCTTCATTCCCTGCTCTCCCTCTAATCTTCCTGGAGATTATACACAAGGAGATTCCCCCCCTGTGCCTGCTAATGGCTCCTCTTTTTATTGACAGTGCCATTTCCCTTCTTCCTGTTGTTAACAAGCCGAATAAGGGCCCGGCTCCTCACAGAGGCTTTCCCCTTTAATGAGCACCTGCAGGTGCAGCTGGCTGAGTAGGCCAAGACTTCCATTCCAGGAAGTAGGTTCCAGTCATGACCTTCTTACAACAGGAGTGTTTCAAAGGTGCTGAACTTCCTGGACCAGCCATGCCCAGATAAAACAAATATATTTTAGACTTAATCTCCAAGATTTCTCTGCATAAACCCTATTGTAAAGAAAGGAAACACTCTTTCCCCTGCATAGCCAGTGCACAGCTTTTCTAACAAGTGCTCAAGATTCAAGATTGTTTCCTTTCTATGCACAGATGGAGCATAGCATTGGTTTGTGGTCTGAGCAGAAGTTTGAGAGCCATGAATTTCAAGGTCTGTACCAGAATAGCATCAGGTCCAGCTGTGACTGGGAGTGAGCTTCTTAGCCTGCCTGGCTTCTCTGGACCTGATTCTCCCTGTGTTATTTCAGTTTTATCCCAACCTATCTGCTGAAATCAAGAAAGTTGCATTGGCAAAAACTGATAGAATGGGTGAAGAAACAGGCCCTACATATGTCAAATGGATTGAATACCTACCTCAGAAGAGAGCTGTGAGGATTAGGTAGTTTGGGCCAGATTTTCAAGGCTTTATCACCTGGTCACTTCGACTGTGACTTTATCGGCTTGATTATCAAAACAGCTCTGCACCCAACGGGCACCCACAGAACCTTTCTGAAAATTCTGACCTTGGGGCTCAATCCTCAGGTGTGTCTGCTGTGCTTGGTGCATCCTTCTTATTCCAATTCATTTGCACTGCAGTAGCACCTTGGAGCCCCAGTTGTGGACCAGGGCCCCATGGTGCTAGGCACTGTACAAACATAGAACAAAAAGACAGTCCCTTCCCCAAGGGGTTTACAATCTAAGTATAAGATCTGGGTAGTAGATGGGGTTACACCACCCTTCTCCCCTATCCTCAGACTGGTTGGGGGCCAGTTTGGCCCCGAGCATAAACTGGAACAACCGCTCTGCCACAGTGGGATCTGAGAGCCTCCCAAGTATTTAAAAATAGAAACAACCAGCTCTCTCTTCTTCCTTCTCAGCCTGCGGCTTGATAAGCATATAGAGTTTTGTTTGTTGGTCTGTGTGCCCAGGCCAGCTCCCTGCCTGTGTGTGCAGAGGGTGATGCAGATCCGTGCTCCACATCCACCCCATCCCAGGGCTTTCACGGAAGTAGTAGTCTCTTCCCTGATCCTATGCGGTGACTGCAATTGTCCTGGCACCTTGATCCACCCCCACCCCCTTGCTTGCCTGTGCTGCAGGCAGAAGGAATCTTACCCAAGGATCACTAGTCTGAATTGACAGTCAGATGCCCCCATAGCCAGACCACGAATTCTAAAGATGGGAGGGGAAATGGGGAGAACATTAGATTTACCATGGACTGAGGGGGTATAAATAGGAGTTACAGGCTGAAGCTGAGGAAGAATTTCTCTAAGCAATGATAACTGTACTAGCCGGAGGAATTGTCTCCCTCTGGAATGGTGGAAGCCCTGGGGCTTGTGTCATTCAAATGGGACAAAACTCACTGACTATGCTGAAGGGAACAATCCTACATGGCATGAGGCTCATACTAGATGCCACAGAGAGTCTATAATGCCTATAGGCCTGATGCAGCATGGTGCTCAGAATCCTCAGCTTCCTCTGAAGTCAGCCTCACAGGAGGCACTCGGCCCATAGCAGGATGGGTCCTTATAATCCCTCAAAATACTCCAGTGCCTAAATTAGCTATTTGTACACTTATTGGTACACCTTTAATTATGCCACTGTTTTGCATTTGTTGCAGTCCAACTAAATCATGCAGGGACAGATTGCTGGTAATAGTTTATTTTAATGAAAAAAGGTTTCTCTGCCAACTGTTAGCACACTTCTTGTTATAGGAAGTATCACCAAGTGAGGCTGTTTCACATACATCCCAGGACCACATCAGCCCTGTTGCTTATACCTTTGCACTGGGCACTTGTGTTCAGGTGATTATCCACTGTGACGCCCAAGTCTTTTTCAATGTTGCTGCGTCCCAGGATAATTTACCACTCCCTGCACCTCCAATCTGGAATATGGCCGCCATTCTTTATTCCTTGATATAGGACTTTGCATTTGGCCATATTAAAATGCATATTGTTCTCTCATGCCCAGCTTACCAAACAAGCAAGATTGCTTTGTATCAGTGATCTGTCGTCTTTGCTATTTACTACTCTCCAAATCTTTGTCATTTCCAAATTGTATCAGTGATGGCCTTAGGTTTTCATATAGGTTAAACAGCATAGCACCAAGAACCAGTCTGTGCAGCAGAACCCCACTGGAAACACATACACTGGATGAGGATCCCTTGTTTACAATTACGTTTTGAGATCAGTTAGCCAGTGTTGTGCTCTACATGCTGGTTAGCTATTTCTGCTGCTGGACTGGTGTACATGTGTAAATAAAACAAGTTACACTTTGAATATAGCCAGATTCTGCACCACTGATTTCTCTACACTCGGAAGGCAAACTGCAAGGCAGAACATCTGCTGTGCTGCCATTTGGTAGAGGGGAAACATTGTCAGAAAGGAATACTGGAATCAGAAGAGGCGGCACCATTCCTTATTCAACAGAACATTATACAGATTGATTTTGGTTTTTTAAATGAACCAGAAGCTGAATTTTACTTTTTTTTAATTTGAGCAAGAGAATCTCCTTTACCTGAAATAATTTGTTTAATTTAAATGAGGAGGAAAACCAAGGTTCATATGTTCTTTGTACCCAAATCTTACTAATGGAAGCATATTCAATACAGATTTACAGGCCATATTAAAGTTTTCCATAGCATATAACAGAGTCCTTAGCACACAATTGGTCTAGTCATGGACCTTTCAATTCCTTAAAAAAAAAACAGAAATAAAAAAGTGTCTAGAAGAACAATTTTGGGCATTTTCAATTTAGGTTTTCCTAATGCTGCAAAAGTAGAATGATCATTAAGGCTGTCAGCTGGCTTCTAAGAAGCAGTTAGTTCATCATCCTTGAAAACAAAAATCACATCAAACATAGGATGATTTCTCATTTTCACAGTCACCTCCATAGAAGAATCATTTACGTCAGTTAAATGTTAAGTTTGCCAGTTTAATTTTCAAAACTGCACTTCCATTTTTCTTTCCTCATTTTAATGTAAAATCTTCAGCAACAAATATGTCCCATTTGGGAGATTCATCAACTGAAGAGTCTTATCTAAATTATCCCTTTGACTAGAATTACAATTCAGATGGCATTAGTTTGCCTCCAAATCAATGGATTTGCATTTTGGAATGCATTTAGTCAGACAAACACATTTCAAACCAATAACTTATAGAGTATATTTAAATTTACATTTTACTTAGAATAATAGCTACTGGCCACAAATCATGACACTTCTCAGTTCCTTTTAGAATATTACTGTCTAAAGTTAGTAAAAACTTGTTTCAATTTAAGGACTCCTTTGGCAATCTGGGTGAAACTACCAGAATGGGGCAGGGGATAGCAATCTAAGCAATCAAACCAGCTACCCCAGAATGCAGGCTCCAGAACTCGAACTAACTCAAACTCTCTCCCACGATGCTAGTTTGGATCATTCCAAACACATTATAGACTCTTCATTGCCCTGGATATAGGCTCAACAGCACTTGAAAACAATATCAGAATTAAACAGTACATCAAAAGCTTTTTTTAAAATTGACCTCTGTATGTCAAACCACCATTGACACCTTTTGGATAAACAGGAAACAAAGTCTAGCCGCTCTGCAGTGAAGCCAGTGTTCTGGAGGGAATGTACAACCGCTTTAATTCATAGTTCACTAGCCTCAGAGGAAAAAGTGTTGGAGGTGTATTCTCCCCTTTGCTGACGCCACAGGAGAACATACACATCATGCCTCAGAGAGAGGTCCGCATGTAATTCCCCCTATTGTGGGATGAGTGGGAATTTATCCTGGATATTGTGAGAAGATGGCACAATATTTAAAGTGTTTTTATGCTCCAGAATTCCACTCGCTGGGAAGAAAGGATTGGCCATTCTGGGTCAAGTCACTGTCCATCCAGTGTGATAGCCTACTTCTGTAATGTACCTAGCCAATTGCACGATGCTGAGTATATATCCTTCCTGACCCTTGCACATGATTGGTACACACCCTGCAGCATCAGATCTGAATATTATTTTAGGACGTAGAATGGAAGAACTTGTTCCTGTGGTTATAGGGAGTCAGGTAATCTCTATACTATCGGGAGCCAGGTAATCTCTATACTACCCCTGACTCTGCCACAACCTTCATGTCAGACATTGGGCAAGTCTCACTGGCCTCAACTCTTCCTCCTATGCAGCTGAACCCAGTGCTTAATTTGTACCAGGCTGAACGCTAGCACCTCTAGGATTGGCAGCTCATCGCCCCGGCACCTCTGGGCTTGCGCGTCAGTTATGAAAGTAAAAAAATGACTTGCCCCCTCCAATCATCGAATTGGGAGCTTTCATTACAAATGAAGCACTGACTGATCTATGCTGAGGAGGGGGAAGAAGGTGATGACTTTGGACAGAATAAAGCACCCTGAGCACTGGGGAGAGTGGATGGCAAGTTACCTTTTGCTACTCTTTTAAAAAGGTGAAACAAATGCTTTGCTCCTAGAACAAGCATTCTGGCGGGGAGGGCGGGCTACGCAGAAATGCGCTCTTCCAGACTAGGCGGTACTGTTGGCAGTGCTAGCCAGCTGCCTATCCCTCATGCTGGCAGTGCTGGGAGATGGATCATACCTGCATCCTGTTTGAGTGGGCTAGCGGGAAGAGAGAGTACTGCTATGATTTAGTCCAGGTCTGTATCTATATCAAACTGAAAACTCCATTTTGTTTCAGGAGCACCATTTGGTTGTAAGATTGTCTTGCCTTCCTTGTCTTTTTTCCTCCATCTTGGACTGAAATTTCAAGAGACACGGACAGGTGAACAATGTAGACTGATCAAGGTTAATATTGAATGACTTTGCCATGCCCACATAATGAGTATGCTACAGAGGGTGACAAAGTTGCAAGAAACCTGTTTTTCTAGTCGGAACTTCAGGTGCGTAATAATCAAGCAGCAGATCCCTAGCTGGGGGGCATTGAAGCTGACCAGCAAGGTCACATGACTGAGGACACTCGTGAGACATAAAAGGACAAGGTCTGGTCCTAACAGCTTCCCCCCTCGTAGGGACCAAACTGAAGGCAAGACAAGGCAGAGGAGGGTCTTGGGTCCATGACAGGACTGACAAAAACCCAAAGCACTTCTGGAGTAGGCAGGACCACGGAGGGAGGGTTTTTGCAGGCAGCTGTTTATTATTTTTGCAGGGATCTCTAAGTCCCTTCCTCTTTCTCTATGAGTAAAGTATATGTGTGTTAGAAACCCCTTTACAGAGAATATGTGTCCCTGGCTTGTGCTGTCATGCAGTCATTTTCCAAAGAGGGAAACAGTAAACCGGAGGACCCCTAAGATGTGCAACAGCTACTTCGGAGAGCTGGAGCTAGTTTCAGGGCCTTGCAATGGGACCAGGGCTTTCCACGACCAATAGGGGTGTCAGGCACTGAGTCTGCATATGGAGTGTGCGTCTAGAGGCCCAGAGCCAGAGAGGCAGTGCCCAATCCTAGCAAATGTGGGACTCAGGGTTTGGGGCCTGGTAAGTGTTCAGTGGGGGGAGGGCATATCAGGATTGCAACAGTTGCAAAGGAGGAGGTATAATTTAGCACTTACTCTCTCTGTGCCTGTTTCCCCAGCCATGAAACAGGGACAACAACATTTGCTTACCTCCAAGGGCTGCTTTGGAGCTTAATTCCCTAAAGTTTGTAAAGCCTTTTGAGAACCTCAGCTGGAAAGCACTAAAGAAATGCAAAGCACTGTTATGATGGTAATTATAATGTCACATTATGATAACTCTAATGGTTAAAATTGTGGCTAATTTTACCATCCTGTATTTGCACAGCAGAGAGCCTTGTATGACATTGTTCACATTTGTTCATGAGACCCGTGCAATGGTCAATCTTGACACCGAAATGACCAAGCGATAAGAACAAGAGCTCGGTGTTTTTCACTGCTAGCTTCAGCTGGGGTTGTCAGTTCAACTCCAGAAACTGTAAAGGTAAGAAGGCCCTTCAGAGAGCGGTTATCCTTTCAAGATGTTTGATGTCTCTCAGTGGACTCTGCTCTCATAAAACACTGACTTTAACAATCAAATTTGTCATCTAAGGAGCCATAGAAGCAATTCCCACCTCTCCTCTTCCTAAACATCCTTTAAAAAAACCAAACAACAGATTTATTAGGTCTCCCTTCTGAGATAAGAAACTCACAGGGTAAGAACACCGCCAAGGAATTTATAGCAAGTTGTCTGGGCCTTTCTCTCAGATCACAGCAGCAATATGTGACTCTCTGCCTCTTTGCAGAAGCTGGGGAAGGGCGACAGGGAATGGATCACTTGATGATTACCTGTTCTGTTCATTCCCTCTGGGGCACCTGGCATTGGACCCTGTCAGAAGACAGGATACTGGGCTAGGTGGATCTTTGGTCTGACCCAGTATGGCCTTTCTTATATTCTCTCTCTTTCTCAGCATAGAACTTGATTTCCATGCTGGCAGCATGAAAGAGCTGATTCCACAAGATGCTGTTTGATGTGCACTCATATATGTTAAAAGCAGGATCAAGGCCAGTGGGGTTTATATCTGCACACACAGAAAATCACTGGCAAATCTGGCTTCCTTTATGAACATGAATCCTTTAAAGGAAAACACCAGAGCACAGATACTCTTCACTGTCACACACCACAGAAAGTGGTACAGACTCGTCCTTCAGCCTTACAAGTGGATCTGTGGGTTGGGGTGGTGGCACTCCACACTTGCCAATTGGCCTTTGGGTCAATATTCCTGCACCCTCTGACAATTTCTCTTCTGATGAGATATGATCCCAGCTTGCCCACATGTTTTTATATCACACATACTCCTGCACATAAACCCTGGTCCAGTCACTTCTGTGGAACAAATGACCTGCTTAAGAGTTCCTAGTCTCAAGGCCTTATTTATGTGGAAGGGTCAGATACGGTCTATAAAAGGCTACATACTTTATACGCTCTTCTCAATGACCTGACTGAACAGAAAGCTTCACAAACAGGGGTTGGCAGCCTTTCAGAAGAGGTGTGCTGAGTCTTCATTTATTCACTCTAATTTAAGGTTTTGCTTGCCAGTAATATATGTCAACGTTTTTAGAAGGTCTCTTTCTATAAGTCTGTAATATAGAACTAAACTACTGTTGTATATAAGGTAAATAAGATTTTTAACATGTTTATGAAGCTTCATTTAAAATCAAATTAAAATGCAGAGCCCCCCGGACCGGCGGCCAGGATCAGGGCAGTGTGAGCACCACAGAAAATCAGCTCACATGCTGCCTTTGGCACACATGCTGTAGGTTGCTTACCCCTGCTTCACAGCTTTTGTGGAAGAGACTGTCTATCCTATCGAAAGCAACTCTGCACGAGACATCCATTCTGGAGCACTAATTGTCTCCCCCAAATAGCTTTCATCTAGGTGGCATCGGGGCACACAGGGAACACACAGACCGACGGGGTAGAAAGGGCAGCACATTAATCAGTCCTCAGGCAAATATCTGGGCAAGAATAGGTAGCATCATTAAATGGGTTTGTGGTCAGCACAACTTGCTGTCATATCTTGCTGCTTGACTGGGGCCACGAACACGGCTCTATTTCTTGTCCATCACCATTAGGAGTAGAACTTGTCTTTTGACAGAAAAAAACTTGACAGCCTTAGCAGTGAGGAAGTGTGTGGGTTTTCACATGTTATAGCTGCTTTGTGAACATCCTACAGGCAATTTCAGATACTGTGGCAGCTTATACCTGGTGTGAAAAAATCTTTTACAAACAGGAATACTGGATCAAGTTTTTCCAGGGGGAGTTTTCTTACATTGTGGAGGAAATATAAATATCCATAATTTGAACCAAGTACATTTAAAAACCCAAAGTACTGTATGAACTGATGTAGCATCTACCATGATGCAGGCCTGCTTGAAAACCTTATTCATCATTTAACTGTTCTCGTTTAAGGATACATCTACACTGCCATAAAAGACCCATGGCTGGCCTAGGACAAAAATCTAGGAACAAGAATTCACTAAACCCCATCACTTTGTTTAAATTATGTCAGATTGAACTGTCAGTTCTTCTGGGCAGGAATCTCATCTAGTCTGTCAGCGTACATCTACACTGATCTGAGTGTGAGCTTCCCAGGCTGGGTCCACAGATTTGTGTTAGAGGAGCTCACACTAGTGCGTTAAATATAGCAATGTAGATATTGCTTTGACGTTGCGATTCAGGCTTCAGTCACCACGGCAAAGCAACATCTGCACTGCTGTTTTTAGAATGCTAGCATAAGCCCCAATTTTTTTGTGCATGTGTATTAATATTCTGTGGGTATGTCCATAAAGAGGTTTAAGATCCAAATGCTTCTAACTACATTTCCTTTGGAAAGGATCATGCATGTCCATTTGCAAGTAAAGTCCCAACACAATTCTTCAGTGGCACTTCAGAATATGTTCTTTTATGCTGGAAATAAAAAAAAAATCTGTTTCTCATGCAGTACTATTTTTACCTAGCTCTGCAGTACATTTTCCTTTGACTTCACTCCCGCCCACACCAATAATATACCTTGCATAGATCATTTGTGCATCAAGTTTTTGTTGATATAATGTACCTGTCTTTAGCCAGACTGGATATACTTTTTGACATATAAGGGAGGCACACACTGAATTTGGGAGCAAATCAAGACAAATCAATTTTCTGTCAGTGCTATCTGAATTAATCTGTTTTTACTGGTGAGAAAAAACCTTTTCAAAGTGGTATTGAGCTGCTGGGCCAGCTCTAACTCCCCCCACCCACTCCAAGCACACAAAAAAAGGGGTGGCCTGAATATGCTGCCCCAAGATTGACAAAATGCCGCCTCTTAAAATGTGCCACCCCAAGCACATGCTTCCCAGGCTGGTCCCTGTTGAACTGGCAACCTACTGGTCAAGTGATAAAAGTTTTTCCCCCTTCATCGTTCCCACATTTTAAAAGGCGGGTGGTTGAAAATCCTAATCAGATAGAACTGGGTTCTCTCTGCTTTCCTTTTTTCCCAGACTGATCTTCCTCTTGGGCACAACTCTTGATGAAATGTGAGGCAGATAATTGGCTTCCCACACAACTTTAATAAAGAGTGACATCTCCCTCCCAGCAGTGGAGTGACAGTCTTCAGTGAAGTCACAGTTCACGCTGACTGACTTCCCCAAGACATGCTTGGTATGCAGGAGGCATTTTCACCGTAGAAAATAGAATCCACTTTAGAGTTCTAAAAGGACCAACTGATACAGAAAATAGGACCGAGGGCTTGGACAATAATAGAAAAAAATATTTCTGGAGATGGGGGATTTGACCAGCGGTTTTACATTATATTAAAAAGAATCAGTTTTTGGCATTGTCCATAAATATTTGTCTTGTGTGACTGTTTGTATATTTTTACATGCTTCCAACCTGGGAAAGAATGAGATAGTATCATATCAACATGCTATTCCCCAAAAAGGAATATTATATTAAGTTTACCAGGCCTGTGGGAAAAAGCTGCTTGCCCATTCACTAATGCTGTGAATTTCAAATATAAATAGGCAGAGGGGACATGGCAGAGTCCCACAGCGTTCAGGTTCACAAATTGTATTGTTGCCCCTCTTAGATTTGTCTGTGTGGCTTGAAGCTGCTACCACTGCCTGCTGACTGAGGCGGAGACTGCACAGGCCATGGCAGTGCAGATCAACGCTTTGACTGGATTGCCAACTAAAACTGCTGTGTCATGGACCCACCTTGCCCTGGATGGCAGCACTTGAGTGTAGAATAAAAATACGGTGACTCTCGGAGTATGTCTGCATGAGGCAGGCCACTTGTCTGGTATGAAACCAGATGCCTGCTTTCCTAAGGCTTGTCCGCCGTCCCGTGCTTAAGCAAAACAGGACATAGTTTTGTCCAGTACTGGATGAGGGGACACCATTTTGAAGAGAACACCGCTCCACCCTTGCCAGTGTGACCTCACACACAAAGTCACACCAGTGGCGGCAGAGTGGCGTGCTCTTAAAAATGGCAGCCCCTATGCGTCATGACCTCACACAGCTCATGTGTCTGAGGTCACATGACCGGGCAAGCCCACACCATTCCCAGAAGTACTGTAATGTCTGGTATTCTGACATTGCCTGAGTGGCCATCCTAGTCTACACTACAAGTGCTACAGCAGCCCAGTTGCTACTACCCCATTGTAGCATTGTAGTGTAGACACTTACTACAGTGATGGAAGGGCTTTTTCCATCGCTGTTGTAAATCCACCCCCTTAAGAGACAGTAGCGAGAATGAGGGGTGGCCAACTTGTGGCTCCGAAGCCACATGCAGCTCTTCAGAAGTTAATATGCGGCTCCCTGTATAGGCACTGACTCTGGGGCTGCAGCTACAGACGCCAACTTTCCAATGTGCCAGGGAGAGCTCACTGCTCAACCCCTGGCTCTGCCACAGGCCCTGCCCCCACTCCACCTCTTCCCACCCCCTCCCTTGAGCCTGCTATGCCCTCTCCCCTCAAGCTTCCTGCATACCTCGAAACAGCTGACCAGGAGGCGCAGGGAGGGGGAGGGGCTTCTGGTGGGCGGGAGGTTCTGGGTGCAGGGGGAAGGGGTGGAGTTCATGGGGGGCTGCTGAGGTATTACCATAGCTCTTTGGCAATGCACATTAGTAAATTCTGTCTCCTTCTCAGGCTCAGGTTGGCCACCTCTGAGCTAGATCAATGGATGAATTCCTCCCATAACCAAGCTGCATCTAAGCAGGAGTTAGGCTGATGTAACTACATTGTACAGGGTGTGAAATTTTTCACAGCCTTGAGCAAAGTAGCTCGGTTGACCTAAATTTTAGGTATAGGCCAAGCCTCAGTTTCAACCCTCCCACTAGTGAGAATGTACATATTTCATAGCACGTAGTATGAAAAAACTATATTAGCGTAGTTTTATCATGGTGATATGTAGGGTACAATGTTGACAGCCTCAAGCATTCAAAAATCATGGGATTAGTTTAAAAATCATGATATTTAAAATAAAATATGCAAGTTACTTTGGGGGTAAGGACCATATTTTTGTTCTGTGTCTATACATAACAGGGGCTTCTAGGGGCTATATCACAATATAAATAATACTTTGAAGTTCGTTGTGGATTTTTTTTAAACCTTGAGATTATACTTGGGTCACAATTCCATAATAATAAGGGCTAGAATGCTTTTTTAAAAAAAAAAAAAAAAAAAAGAAAGCTGAGTTTGTCACACTATCACATGACTCCAGGTGCTGCGGCTTTAAGAAAAACACCAACCCCCACAAGATTTGCAATAAATCCGTGAGAGCTGGCAACATTGTGGGTGTCGCCACAGACTGCCAGCAGCTGCCTTTGCATCTTTTCTTAGTGAAGCTAGCTGCACGTAGACACAGGGAACAGAAAGGGGCTAGTGCATGGAGCTCTATGATGATCCAAGAAAGCTAATTTAAGTCCCCATGGGATGGATGTTCCTGTGTAGAAAAAGCAGTGTACTTAACCCAACTGCAGCCCATTACACTGGACTGTAAAGAGTTGCCTAACTGGGTATTTTTTCCTTTAATTATGTTATGGCAATGGGTGCAAAGCCAGCCTATGAAAAGTGAAAGGGTGACCCAACTAGTTGGTCTCAAAGCATGGTTTTGCTCAGCTCTAGGAGCCTGTAGTGCCAGTTGTGTAAGTTGTGTAAGCCTGTCAAGACCAGGGAAGTTCTGACGGACAGAAGGGCACCATGTGCTGTGGCACTTTTGCCCGCTAAGGGCAAGACTGTAGCTTTCATCCTCTGCCTGAGCTGGGGGCTAGGGGCCTGGAGGGGACGTGCGCCAGCAGCCACTCCCAGTGCAGCCACCAGGGCTTTGCTTGGACTAGAACAAATGTTACCACGTGTTAGCTAACCCAGGCCACAACTCAACCCTGAGTATTGGCGAACTATTCAGGCCAAAGGAGGCAGTAGTGGCACTGAGCTCTGAGACCAGAGGAAAGATTAGTAGTCTAAAGAGGCTGGAAGAAGATAGAGGCAGCAGGGAAAGGGGAGCGCGGGGGGATGTGGGAGTGGAAAGGATTAAAAAGAGAGAGAGAGAGAGAATGGGGGGAAGCAGGGTGAGAGAGGGCCTAAAAAAGAAAGAAGCCCAGAGGCTGGTCTAGCTGCTGAGACACAGGCACATTCTCGGGATTGAGGCCTGGCACATGCAAGAGGGGCGTGGGCAGGGAAGACAAGGAGCGAAAGGGACTGACTGATGAGAAGGGGGGAGCCTGGCTGTGCAGAGACCACACAGAGAGAGAGCAAAGTGAAGATCTTTATAAATAACGAGCAGGAGAGACTAGATTTCATTAATTGGGGCTAGGGGGACAAAATATTAGTCTGCATCTCTTAGTCACAGTTTAAGTGCCCTGGTGCTCAGTGCTGCAGCATCCATCCCATGGGGACTTAAATTAGCTTTCTTGGAGGGTGACCAGATGTCCCGATTTTATAGGGACAGTTCTGATATTTAGGGCTTTTTCTTATATCGGCTCCTTTCTTATATTACCCTCCACCCCCATCCCAATTTTTCACACTTGCTTTCTGGTCACCCTACAGTTAGCACTCAATTTTTTGCTATGCATGCTAGGTCCTAGTTTTCCTTTCATTTATTTGACTGTAAGGTGTGGGAGGGGGGGCATCTGCCACCTACACACCATGGTATTGATCCCTGCCCACCCATTACTTAATACAGTTTTGAGTAGAGCACACATCAGACCAAGAAGTCTACTTCCCTGCTGCGTACATGCATTTCCAGCCAGCATCAGTGGGTCCATCAGGTAGGCATGACTGAAAGAACAGGTCCTAATTCAGTTGCAGGTCGCATTACAACTCTGAATAGTTGTTCCAAAGGGTAGTTCATTCACTAGCTGATGTTTTTGCCTGATAATCATCGCTTAAGGATTACCCATGAAACACTGACCCTTTTTAGCAGCTAACTCAATGCAAGATCCTCACTGAATAAAGGAATTGAGAAAGGTGTCATGTTTATTAATGTTCTGCGACTGCTACAGCAAGTTCACACAGACAATAGCCACACTTGCTGCACAAGAATGTATAACTAATGCCTTCCTAGAAATGATCTCATGAAGCAGAAACTGTGAAGCAAAGAACAGATGGGACCCAATTTTTCACTCACCGCTGCTGCATTTTAAAATTGGGAATAATTTCTAGGTAAGAGCTCACAAATTAACAAGGAGATTGGAAAAGCAGAAATACATTAGATAGCTTTCTTTCCCTCATTACTTGGGAATTTTCAGATCTATGCAGAAATGCAGATATTTCCAAAAAAGTAATCTTTACCTTGTGTAAAACTATAAGAAAATAATTAGAGAAGAATTAACAGGATGGACATGGCGAATATTTCTGTATATCATAAAATATCTGTAAGAGAATCTTGAGTTTGTAAGTTAAAAGTGTTTTTCCACAGGGACATTATCCCATTATAAATAGCAGGAAGAAAAAGGGGAAAGAGAATTTAACAGTGGGAAGTAATAGGGGTTTGGCTGAAGGACATTTTCATTAATTTCATTCTAAAATTTGAAAGATGGAAACAAATTAATCATACATAGCCAGGGAAAGATGGCTCAGAGGAGGGAGGAAGGAGACATAGGCAAATGGAGAATGTGGAAAAACTAGTGAACAAGGAGTAATGTAAGAAGAAAGGGCTGTGCCCAAGCATGGCTAGAGAAATCAGAGAGAAACAATCACGCTTTGGATGAATTTGCAAAAATCAATCAGGCATTTTGTGCTGTCTGTTGGTGCAATGGGAGAGAGCAATTTTTAATCATTAGTATTACCACCACCACTGTGGCTTTTGTGGCTCTTTCTCTCACTGTCCTTTCGCTCACCATAACAGAGAATGAGAAATAAAATATCAAAACCATAAGTTCCGCATCTTTTTACCCCACTCTGAGGAGGAGCGAGTTGTTCAGATATTACTCCCTTTCAGTGAACAACATAAATTGACATTTCCATTGACGTTTCAGGCCTGGATTCTCATTTACACTAAGGTCCCTTTACACTGCTCAAGCAGTATAAGGGGCCCCAAAAGTATGCGGAAATTACATCTGCAGTCACTTTAAAGCCTCTTTACTCTGTTAGTAAAGGGCCCTTCGCGTAAATGAGAATCAGGCTCAGGGTAATAGATCAAGAGCAATTTTGGGGGGAAAGATCTGATTCTTCACTCTCTGGCATCTTGTGCCATTATTTACACATGTATAAACTAGGTGTAACACACTACCACATAAGGATGTCAGCATTGTACATCCACTCATCTTGTGCAAGTGTAAATGACTACACAAGGTGCAAAGGCAGCGGTGAATCAGGCCAGATTCTGCTCACCTACATGACTCAGTGGAATTAGACTGGTATAAAACCAGTGCAAACAAGAATCGAATCTGGCCCATTCCATGCTAACCAGCAGATGAAAGGAAAGCCATTTAATCACTGTTCGGAGGTACTACAGAGAACTAAGGTTGCCAGGATTCTAAGGAGAGATTAGGGAGCATCTTTAGAACTAACACAGGATGTTATGTAGACTATTACAGAGAAAATGTTAAAAGGAATCAGAGAGAATGTGGATTAAATAACTAGATAAACACGTCCCTCCTGAAGATAAAAATGATCCAGAATAAATGGCTGTTTTTTTTTCTCCAAAGACACATCAAAATCTTTAAAGACAGGAATAAATTTAAGAGCTAGATATTGCTAAGCAGTAAGAACCAGGTTGTGATCTATGTTCTGCCATGGAAAAGGACTGTCTAGCTGCCGGAGGCCTGGTCTACACTACACAGTTACATTGGCATAAGGCAGCTCACGTTGACCTAATTATGTCAGTGTACACACTACAGCCTTGCTCTCGTGCATGTAAGTGCCCTACCACACTGACATCATTACTCCACCTCCACGAAAGGCGTAGGGCTTATGTCAGTGTAGTTAAGGTGATATAATGTCTGGGTAGACACTGCCTTCCTTACATTGGCTGGTTTGTCAATTTCAGGGCTCCATTTTTGCAGTCATGAAATTGACAAAAAGCTCAAGCAGCTAGAGCCCAGCTGCCCCCTGCTCCTCACTCCCAGCCAGGCTGCTGCCCACTCAGGGAGCAGAGAAACCTGGGCAGCTGCCTTCCCCCAGACAGCTGGGAGCACAGAGCTAGCACCGGGGGAGGAGGGCAGCTGGGGTCCTTGGAGGGAGCTTAGAATCCTGGCTCTCAGCCTCCCACGCTGCCCCTCTTCAGTGGGTGAAAGTGCTCCTGGTGAGGATCTGACCGATGAAGGGCAGTGTGGCCATCAGTCACTGCAGCAACTACTGCTGTGGCTATAAGTTGACCAAATATAGGTTGACTTAGACCTGTAGTGTAGACAAGCCCTGAGCTGATGATCAGATTGGTGCCCCAATTACAACTCTGCATCATCAGGTCACTTACATCCATCTCATAAGTGTAACGGAGCACAAAGCAGCCTAGAACAACTTCGTCCTGGGAGCCTAATTCTTCCCCCTGCTGCAGGATGCAATGACTCCTGTAAAGCAGGATGGGGGAGAAGAAAGGAGTTGGGTACTTGGATCTGATAGGTTCAGACCAGGTGGGGGCTAACAACAGGACTGATTTATGTCAATTCTTCGCACTTTATGTTCTGCAACCTTTGAAGTTTCTGGCAGCAGTTCTCTGGAGTAACTGCTCTGACTCAGAAGGGTTTGATCTCTCTCAAGCTTTGTGACTAAAATGGAACAAAAAAAATCAGATTTCTGATGAGTTAGAGGTTCGGTTCAATTTGGCAGAAGACCCAAAAGTTTGGTTTCTAATCCAAATGTCTGTCTCATGAAGTTACATGTAAGAGGAATTTTACATGACATCCAAACCTCTTGGGTCTGCAACATCAAACTGGAAATATTAAGTGAAGCAGACTGGAAGTCTGCATGAAATTCTCATCATGTTCTGCTTCTATGTGGGTTGGAAGTATCACAGCCTTTCTTCTGTTATTGTCAGAGAACCAGGACCAGGAATTGCTGAGACATTTGAAATAAACATTTGGAAGACTTTTTTTGAACCAAAACAAAGTTGTAGGGTTCACACTCACTCTCGGTGAGGGCATATTGGGATATTTCTTATTTTATCCAAACTCTAATGTCTGCTTCATGGAAGTAGTTATAATTTAACCATAGATACAGAGAAGGTTCCTGATCACCAGAATGTCACCATTTATCTGGATCACAGGGTGCTGACACTAGTTTATCCTCATTCCTGTTATCCTTAATCATTCTTGTAGATGTACCAACCCTCATTCCCCTTGTCTTCCACTGACACTTGTGCAAAATGAGTGCCAAGTGGTGCAAAATGCCACTACTGGTGTGAGAGACAAGGTGGGTGAGGTAATATCTTTTATTGGACCAGCTTCTGTTGGTGTGAGCGAGAAACTTTCATGCTTACACAAAACTTCTCTTCAGGACCTTGTCTTTCTAATACTGTGGGATAACACAGCTACACCAGCATTGCATACTGCTGTTGTAAATAGGTGGAGAATTCTGATCAGGTAGAAATTTTACACAGTGTGAACCGATGTAAATCATCCCAACCAGGGTTTTTTCTAGCCTTACCTTAAAAACCTCTAAGGAAGGAGATTCCATCACTTCTCTAGGTAACCCAGTCTAGTGCTTCACCACCCTCCTAGTGAAAAAGTTTTTCCTAATATCCAACCTAAACCTTCCCCACTGCAACTTGAGACCTTTATTCCTTGTTTTGTCATCTGGTACCACTGAGAACAGTCTAGATCCATCCTCTTTGGAAACCCCTTTCAGGTAGTTGAAAGCAGCCATCAAATCCACCCTCATTCTTCTCTTCTCCGGCCTCTCCTCATAAGTTCTCTCAGCCTCTCATAAGTCATGTGCTCTAGCCCCCTAATCATTTTTGTTGCCCTCTGTCACAGGGGGTGGGGGAGTCCAGTTCCCACACCCCCCACTTCCTGGAATTCACAGTGATTCTTAGCCAGCCAGTAGATCAGAAGGTTTATTTGGCATGACAGGAACACAATCCAACTCAGAGCTTGTCAGTACAAACAGGACCCCTTAGTTAGGCCCTTCTGGGGGGCAGGGAGATAAGACGCCAAATCCGGGCTCCCTCCTCTTCCTCAGCCAGCTTCTACTCCCCTCAAAACCCTGCAGCCGTCTTCCCCTTCCTTTGTTCACTTCCTGGGCTCTAGGTGTCATCTCCCCTCCCCCTTCTCATCTCAGGTTACAGCTCCAGGTATCCCCCTTCAGAGAAGCCTCCCCTCTCCAGTGAAACTCTTGAGATCACGTCCACCCTCCTCGCTGCTTGTCACACCCTCCACTGGACTCTTTCCAATTTTTCCATGTCTTTCTTGTAGCGTGGGGCCCAAAACTGAACACAGTACTCCAGATGAAGCCTCACCAATGTTGAATAGAAGGAAATGATCACACCCCTTGATCTGCTGGTAATGCCCCTACTTTTACAACCCACAATGCTGTTAGCCTTCTTGGCAACAAGGGCACACTGTTGACTAAAGTCCAGCTTCTCATTCACTGTAGCCCCTAGGTCCTTTTCTGTAGAACTGCTGCCTAGCCATTCGGCCCCTAGTCTGTAGCAGGGCATGGGATTCATTCGTCCTAAGTGCAGTACTCTGCATTTGTCCATATTGAATCTCATCAGATGTTTCAAAGTCCAAAATTAATTTCTAAAGCAAAATGTCCAGTGATACCACCTCAGACATTACCTTCTGAAGCAGCTAATATATTTGAATCCCTTAATAACTAGAATCTTCACGCCTCCTGCGAGCTGGGGCAGCTTCCCCATCTTCTCCCCAGCTCTCAGGCTCACGATTTAGCCCACAATACAACCCATGAATTGAGATAATGGCATAAGGTTTGCTCAGATACATTTTAATGAAATAGTGTTTTCTTGTTGATGGACAGCAATGAAAAGAGCTGTCCTTCAGCTCAAAGGCTCCCACTTTTTTAAGTGAATAGGACCACTTAGGGAAAACGAAGTGAAATCCATCAGAGTGCACAGAGTAAGCTTCACTCCCCCTCTGCTGCTGCATTAAGTTCACCTTCACTGCCCTGTTCAACCATGCCCAGATCTTCTCTCCGACTCTGCCTTGCCTCACCTTCTCTGCTTTGCTCAAGCAATCCTTGTGGCTTCCATCATACTACCTCTGTGCACGGAACAGCCTGAGAGTCCCAAAGTGCCTCACGCATATCAGCCCCATGCTCTTCTTCTTCGACCCCCATGTATAGATTCATTTCACCCAAGAGGCCAGTGGACACTAATCCTCACCATTCAAGTACCTTCCCTAACCCCTCATCACAGGAGCAAAGCAGAGAGAGAAGATGGTGTCAAAACCTCAGTTCCAAGGCAACACCTCCGCTGGGTTCCCCAATGCATCTTGTCTCAGGTGTGTTTATCTAAGACAGCATGGCGGGGATTGTCTTTGTTTATGTCTTGTATAGCATGACATTTGTGCTTAAACTATTAAAAATAAGGACTGGACCCTGTTCCTACTGAAGTTGATGGCAAATTCCCATTGACTTCAATGCAAGCAGAACCAGGCCCCAAGTTAAAGGGAACTTTCTGCACCACTCTAGGAGAGGAAACCCATTAAAAGGAGTCTCACCTATAACTTTTATCCCCTCCACAATTTACAAGCATTTTATTTGTTCTCCCTCTTCTTTGATCATCAGATTTCCAGAGAGGAGAAAACTGCTCACATAAGACTTTAATTTTCTTAGGAATGGCAGAATATAAAGAAAAGAAAACCAATATGCAGGGATGTGATGGGTTTGTTCATGTTGCTGAGTGCGTACCATGTACCATCAAATGACATTTGTTTTCAGTGTTTAGCGCAACACCTAACATTTTTCAGCCCTGGCTTCAAATGCAAATTCTGTTGCAGTCACTGTAAGCTGTGTAAATAGGGGATTTAAGGACATTTGTGCCATCTTAAATCCGAGCTTTCAGGAACTTTCTGAAATATTATATATGAAGAATGCATGAAAGGCAATTTATTCTAAACAATCTGAAATTGAACGTTAGCTGCCTGAGTTCTATCCTTTTGTGATGAAGAGGGAGGAAATCTCCTTTTAAAGTTGTCTGATTCCTAGGAAGGAGGAGGGGTTAAAATACTACTCTGGTCCTTTATTACTTGGGCTTGATTCTAAAGTTGATTGTATAGCTGTGTAAACCTACTGATTTTTATAAAGTAACTCGATTTGCATTAGTGTGAGAGTGTGGAGAGTCACGCCCCAACTCTAAAAATGCCAAGACACCTCTTATTTTTGTGACAAGGTTCCGATTCATCAGAACTTGAAACAAAACAAACAGCTTACAGTGAAGGAAGAACTCTTTTCTCTTTAAGATTATACAATTGGGGGACAACTGGATTAGCAGATGTTGTTTAACGACATGATAAATGGTGATTTTAGGGTTAAAGAATCTGGTGAACCTCACTGGATCTTTGCATGTGAAAGGAAGTAAATTGTTGGATGATAGAGCACTATGTTTCCTGCATGAGGTCCTGTGTCTGTGCAGCTGTATTGCAGAAATCACAGGATGAACTCCAAGGTACTTCGCTATAAAACATAGATTTGCCTTTCAGTTCAGTCAAGCACTTACTGAACTGATCTTTTAAGTGCAGCTCTGGATAGAAAAATGGCATTTACTTGCTCAATTTGTTGCTTTTTCCCCAGTACAGATGAAATCCATCTATCTTTGTTCTTATATCATACCCATCACAATATCGGACACCTCACAAGATTTTAAAAATTGAAACACATTCTCTCCCCCCGTGCCCTAGGACCCATCTTTGGCTATCCCTCAATGAAAGGGTGATGTCTGCCATGGAGGTTCATTGGTGGGGTTTTTAAGTAGATGAGGAGCCCAATTCATGCCCGGCAGATTTTCCCACAGAAGAGACAGATGTAATCTTAGAGGAGACATAGTTGTTGGCTGGACTGTTGTGCCCTTTCTTTCCTCCTTTGTCACTTCTCTGTCTCATGAGCACATCTGTTCTCCTCAAAGTGAGCTGTGGCTTGGTGTATGGTGTGGCATAACCGTGTTCTGTTTTGCACCGCTTCTGAAATGATTTGAAGTAAATGAGATGAAAGTCAATAAGGACAAATGCAATGTACTCCACTTAGGAAGGCATAATCGGTTGCACACATACAAAATGGGATAGGACTGTCTAGGAAGAGGTATTGCAGAAAAAGACTTGGGGGTCACAGTGGATCACAAACTAAATATAAGTCAACAGTGTAACATTGTTAAAAGAAAAGAAAAGGAAACCTCATCCTGGGATGTATTAGCAGCAGTGTTGTAAGCAAGACACAAGAAGTAATTTTTCTTCTCTACTCTGTGCTGATTATGCCTCAACTGGAGTACTGTGTCCAGTTCTGGGCACTACATTTCAGGAAGGTTGTGGAAAAATTGGAGAAAATCCAGAGAAGAGCAACAAAAATTATTAAAGATCTAGAAAACCTGATCTATGAGGGAAAATTGAAAAAATTGGCTTTGTTTAGTCTGGAGAAGAGAGGATTGAGAGGGGACATGATAACAGTTACAAGAGGAGAATTGTTCTCTTTAACCTCTGAGGATAGGACAAGAAGCAATGGGTTTAAATTACAGCAAGGTCGGTTTAGGTTGAACTCTAGGAAAAACTTCCTCATTTTCAGGGTGATTAAACTCTAGAATAAATTGCCTAGGGAGGTTGTGGAATCTCCATTAACAGAGCTTTTTAAGAGCAGGTTAGACAAATGCCTGTCAGGGATGGTCTAGATAATACATAATCCTGCCATGAGTGCAGGGGACTGGACTAGATGACCTCTCGAGGTCCCTTCCTATCTTACGATGTGTAGATTACTTCTACACAGCCAATGCAGCTGTGAAACAGCTGGATTCTGCTCTGCCTCCTGCATAATCACAATTCTTATTTATTACTGGTCTCACTCTATACTAATCCCAGACAAATTGAAATACTTTGCTTTGCTTCTTTGCCAACAAACTCTCATTCATTAATTGATTTGTTCACTATCATAAAGGAAGTAGTAAAGGTCCCCATGTTTCATCCAATATGTCTAATTATTCCCCCCTTTTTCTGTCTTCATGCAATGTGGCTCTTGTAAAACCTTTAATAAATTATAAGGCCTGGCACTCTCTTCAATAAATAGAAAATCAAAAAGAGACTGCTTTACAAAAGAGGAAAACTTGGGGATTTGCTAACTAGAACTACAGTCAGAAGTTTGGGGTTACAAGTGATTAAGCCAATGTTTGTTCAGTTCAACCTTCCCTTCCTGCCCCCCTTGAATTAGTTTTAGAACCCCAAACTCAAAAGCATCCATCAAGTTTTAATCTGGGTTCCATCCCAAATCATTAGTTCTCCCAGGTCCACTGAAGAGTGGCTTGCAGAACCAAATGTTTGGATTTTTGGGAATCTCAGACTAGAACTAGGTCAATAATTTGAATATTATCCTGTTGCCTAAAAAGAATCCTCAAGTAAGAAGGGACTGGGGAGGGAAACCACAACAAGACTGTTGATCATGTGGTGATGGGTGCCCAGAGGGGAGCAGCCTGCTAGACTCCCTCTCTTTCTGCCAGTGCGGGGAGAAGTAAACTGAGGTCACGCTGCAATACACCAAAACAGAGTGCCTGAGCCAGACTCATCCCTGGGGCATCTCCACTGAAATCATGAGTTAGACCACAAATGGATTTGGTTTAGTGGTAGGATAAGTGACTATTTCTGGAATGAGCCCCGTACAGAGTTAATATCCCATGTAATACTACAGTATTGCATTTTCTCCTGTGCCTTCTTAGAATAAGTGTTTGACTTCAAAGAGCAGAACGGAAACCTTATCAATTCATGCATGAGCATAGCAGTTCATTATCAAATGTGCCATAGGAGTTGGGGAAAATTACATGGATTATTCTGTTTAATGAGGAAGAGAAGTAATTTTTAAATACAGGAGCAGTGAACGGTTCGGCTCTCCAGAGGTCTCATTTGGGTAAATGGTAGGCCTGTTATGGATTGTGAGCCAGGTTCCAATGTCCATCATGGAGAGTGAGCCTGAAGAAAACAAAATACCCTGGAAAGCAGTGACTGAAAATGATTTAGGGGTCAGAGAGGACAAGCAACTGAACATGAGCTCCCGGTGTGATGCTGTGGCAAAAAGGGCTAATGAGATCCTTAGATGTATAAAACACAGGAGTATTGAGTAGGAGAGCAGAGAAGATTTTACCTCTCTGTGCAGCATTGCGGGGACCAGTGCTGGAACCACATACTGTTCTGGGGTCCATATTTTAAAAAGGATATTGGAAAAAGAGAGATGGCACAGACGAGAGCCACAAAAATGATTTGAGGCATGGAAAAAAACTCATACTGACTTACAGTGAAAAACTTAAGGGCTCGGTCTGTTTACTTTATCAGCAAAAAGATTGAGAAGCGACCTGATGACAGTAGAACCTTCATGGGGAGAAAATACCATGTACAGAAGAGCCTTTTAATCTAGCAGAGAAAGGCATAACAAGAACCAATGGCTGAATTTGTCTTACTTTAACTAGATGCCTTTCTGGAAGATGTGCTTTAATCAGACCCAAGCTACTGGGCTCAATACAGGGGTTACTGGTGAAATTCTATAGTCTGTGTTCTTCAGAAGTTCAAACTAGATCAAATGGTCCCTTCTCTCCTTAACATTTTTATGAAAAGTTTGGTCTTTCTCGGGGAAGTGACTGTAAAAGTAACATTGTGCAGTTCCCCCTTCCATGGGTTTCAGTGATTCCCATATCAAACGTGCTTAGAAAAAACTAATTGCCAGTCTTACAAACTCAAGCTGGAATCCGAAAGTCCAACTCTTCTAAAACTAAACTGGCCCTTTATTAAGAGAGCTCATTGCAGAGATGCTGCAAGTCATGCCCAGACTGGCCTCCTCATCATAGGCACTGACTCCATGGGTGCTCCAGGGCAGGCGCGCCCATGTGAAAATATAGTGGCAGCTCAGCCCCCACCGGTATCCCCACTGATCAGTTCCTCCTCACCCCAACCCACTGGCGACCCCGCTGATTAGGATTGTCAACTTTCTCATCGCACAAAACTGAACACCCTGCCCCATACCTTCCCCAAGGCCCTGCCCCCTCTCTGAGGCCCCGCCCCCGCTCATTCCACCCCCCCTCCCATTGCTCGCTCTCCCCCACCCTCATTCATTTTCACTGGGCTGGGGTGTGAGAGCAGGGTGAGGGTTCTGGCATGGGGCCCAGGATGAGGGGTTCAAGGTGTGAGAGTGGGCTCTGGGCTGGGGCAGGAGTTTGGTGTGGAGGCGGGGCAGGGTGAGGACTCTGGCTGGGGGTGAAGGCTCTGGAGTGGGTCTGGGGATGAGAGGTTTGGGGTGCAGGAGGTGGCTGCCATGGATCAGGTGTTTGGCAGTGCACAGGAGCTACTGGAGGGTGGGGGGAAAAAAGAGAGGAGCAAGGGCAGGGCGTGCTCGGGGGAGGGGGTGGAAGTGGGTGGGAAGAGTGGAATGGGGCCTTGGAGGAAGGGGTGAAGCAGGGGTGGGGGCTGGGGCTGAGCGAGGTTTGAGCAACCCCAGGGAAAGTGGAATGTCGGCACGTATGCTCCTGGTGCCTTCTCCAAACTCTCTCTGTCCTTACCTGTGCTCCTCTCTCCAAGTGCCATGCAGGCTGCTACACAAGGTGCTTGGACCCAGCGTTTTAACATCACTGTGCTAGCCAGCACTGCAAGGAGGGCAGCCAGTATTCCAGCCCCTGCCCATTCCTCCCCATCCACTCCTGCAGAGGCTGGATGAAGCAGACCCAGCGCAGTGACTTAAAGGAGTGTCTTGCAACCCTGTTCCTTGTGTTGCTGCCCAAGCCAAGCTACAGTCGGATTAGCTTTTAGAACTGGATTCTGGTGTGAATATTTACTTTTACAAATTGAAAACTCCCTTTCTCCAGGTATTTTCCAATCCATCTAAACTCACTGTTCCCATGGACCTTCCTGTCAGTAAACTGCTTCAGTGCCAAGCAAACACATCGGAATGTAAAATTATAGTTGTTGCTCTATATCACCCATACAAAGAAAAAGACCGAAGGGTTGTGAACAAAATCAGTGTGAATTTGTTTTGCAGTGTTTTTCCAGCTCTAGAGCTGACAGAGCGAAAGGCCTGGCCAGATGCAAAATGAAAAAGAAAACACACCCACATTCAGAATTTTTTTGTGATCTCTGGCTTCTTAGGAAAGATGACACTTGCATATTTATTTTGCTATTTATTCTTTTCACAAGGGACCTGCAAATTTTAAGTGTTACATTTGTCTGTCCATCAGAATAGGACAATGATTTTAAAATTGGTTAAGTATAGACTAGGTGTACCAACTTTAGTGGTGCTGCCTATTCATGGAAATATTATATACACACACAAATGGGAGAGGGGGTGGAGCATGTCAGGGTCATATCTGAGACTGCATTGCCAAAGCTAACAAAAATCCCTTCCATACCATATAGCAAAATCGTCAACACCTACAAGTCTGGGCTGGGGGGGCCTAGGGAGTTTGCATCTGACATTCTGAATCCTCAGATCGTCCTAGAAGTTTGTATAATTACTTTTATTCAGGTAAGAATAATCTGATGAAAACTACATCCTACATCTGTTTGTCTTCACACCTATACTGTAGCTGTCGGTAAAACAAACACCTTAAAAGTGTGGTTCCGCTCTGAAATGTGATTATGCCAAAATAGGACCTTGTTGCTCCCTCTGTGTATTGTATATCTTGCTTCCTTAATAAGCCTCCCACTACAAAAACACTTATTATGCGTGTGTGTGTGCGCGCATTGTAGCTGGGCTTATGTACAGCCAGTAGAATTGTTAAGAGTTCCGGTTACATAGCCAGATTTCCCCCCATGCAGCTGTGAAGTCCTTTGAAGACAATGGAGCAGCATAACATATAAGGCAGAATTTCAGGATAATACAGTTGTATTGTATAGATGAAGGAAGACCTGCCTTTCACCGTTAAAACAGAATCTTTAATATGGGTGAAGATATATGAGCCAAAAAAAATCCATTCTAAATTTCAGAGCAGGTTGGATTTGCTGCCTGGAAGTTGGATTTTTTTTTTATCCTTTTATTTCTAAAAAGAACACATTTGAGCTGAAGTTATGGAGATACAAACATGGAGGCTGGGATGGGATATGGGCTTCTAAATCACTTAAGCACTTTTGGAACTGCTCCCTGAACATCACAGTGCCATTCATGTCATTTCTCAGATTGGAACTGAACTTTAACTGAAAAAAGGAGAGGGGGTTGTTGGAATTGCACATTTGGGGGAAGACTAGAGGAGGGCAGGTGTAAGTTTAGGCTAGTTGTCTTGATGGGGGAACAGATCAGAAATCCATGGGTTGTGGCTTGAGCACAGACTGAATGTCTTAAAAAATACAGAAGCTGCATTCAGAACAGAACATGGACAGATCTCAACTGAAATTTGCAGGGAATCTTTTCCCAGCTATGAATATTTAAAAATTGCATTGGCACATCACTACTCATTTTATTCTGACTGCTTTTGACTTTCAGAACAGCTGAACACATCTTGAATTACTCAGACATAAGATCGGACTCCCCCTTTATGTTATGAGCTGGCAACAGTAATACAGAACTAAACAAACATCATACCAAAATAATGGTTTGAAACAAAACTCCAAAAAGGAAGAAAGCAAAATCAGAGCTAGGAGAGGGAAATTTGTATGCTAAAGATCTAAAAGGACCAACTGAAATAAAGCAAAAAAAAAGTGACAAACTCCACTCTTGATATACAGTCAATACCCAGAGAAATGATGTTGATGGTCAGTGTAAAAATCAAATGAGCTTCGAATTCAGAGTTCTCAGGAAACAGTCTTAACATTAGCAAAGCCTCCACCGAGATATCTATGTATTCTAGAAACAATTTGAGCTGATCCTAGAAGCCTTCAGAAGTTATATTAACAATTGAAAGAAATAAAGAAGAGTAGAGGCAATTTGAAGTTAAGGAAGGGAGAGCACTAGAAAGACTGCTGCTATTATGGTCAACATTTAGCAGAGCTGGGACCTTTCCTCAGCAAAGCTCTTTTATTCGTGTCGAGTAAAGAGATTTTTGCAGGACAACAAATGAAAGGTGGAAACAGGACAGCTCCTAGCGAAGAGTAAATTAGCCTTGGAGAAATGGGGCAATTGGTGATTCGCTGCTATTTAGATTTTTATCACTCTAATAGAAGAGTGATCAATGACCACGCAAAGGTTTGGACAGCCCTGACAATCTTGAAAGATGACTAAACAGACCCATCAATTACACCAAGATCAAATAACCCAGCAACAACATAGATAGCAATCTGATGGAGTGTCACCACCAGCACCAGAATCCAACACTTGCACTACCCGCCCTCCCTTATGGACAAACAAAAAGATGGGCTGTAAAATCAACCCAGAAACAAATAGTCATAAGAAATAGATCGGACACTTACACAAATCCAAGGTAAATAAAATACCCCTTAAAGTAAGGGAGTCTAAAGAAAAAACAACAACAAGGTATCCTTGTGGCACCGTAGAGACTAACAAATTTATTTGGGCATAAGCTTTTGTGGGCTAGAGACTCTAAAAAGGATCCTATGGGGGTTTCTTATTGATTCTCTGAACTACAGCCACATCAAATTAGCTCAAAGTTTATAGCCAAAGAATTATTATACTCTCAACTCAATTTAGTGTGTGTGTGCACGAGAGTGTGCGTGGGGCAGGGGGAAGTCAACCTGTGTTCTTTCTGCCTTTTCCCATCCCCACCGGTAAACCAGACTCTGCCCTGAGAATTTTCTTGATGGCCGACTAGCACAAAGCTCACATTTCCTTAGCAGGGCGGTGCCAGCAGAGCTAACAATAGTTTCAGTCAGTATAAGCAGCAGATATGACTCAGACATACAAAAAAATAAGTCTACATAGCCAAACATAACAATGCAGAGTTGAGTCAACTAATGTGGGCTTGTGCTGTGGGCTAAAAAAGCAGTGCAGAGCATGGGTCTCTGACTGAAGCATGGGCCCCAAGGCTCTCCACCCTCACCGTGTTTCAGAGCCACAGCTATAGCCCAAATCGAACATCTACACTGCTGTTTTTAGCCCTGCAGTGAGAGCCCCACGAGCACGAGCCAGTTGACTGGGGCTCTGAGACTCACTGCCATGTGGTTTTGTTGTTTTTTGCTGTGTGGACATACCCAAGGAATGCAGACATGACCTCCCCATGACGACAATGTTCCACTGGATGAATGAAACTACCTCCCAACAGAAGACTTGAGCAGCAGAGACAAAACCTTCTCTGAGCTGGACCATGTCTGCAGGTCTTACCACCACCAGGCATAAGAATAACCATAGACCTAGGGTGACCAGACAGCAAATGTGAAAAATCAGGACAGGGGATGGGGGATAATAGGACCCTATATAAGAAAAAGACCCAACAATCAGGACTGCCCCTATAAAATCGGGACATCTGGTCACCCTAGTCTGCAACCTTTCAGAAGTGGTGTGCTGAGTCTTCATTTATTCACTCTAATTTAAGGTTTCGTGTGCCAGTAATACATGTTAACGTTTTGAGAAGGTCTCTTTCTATAAGTCTATATAATACATAACTAAACTATTGTTATATGTAAAGTAAATAAGGTTTTTAAAATGTTTAAGAAGCTTCATTTAAAATTAAATGCAGAGCCCCCCAGACTGGTGGCCAGAACCCGGGCAGTGTGAGTGGCAAGGTTATGTTAGCAATAATTGTGAATGTTATTCAAGACTGTACAGCTACAAAAGAAAATAAAACAAACATATTGCAACTATAGAAGAAAAGTCTTGTTTAAATGCACTTTTGCTAGGTGGGCAGTAGGTCAGCTCTTCAGGAAGGTTAAACTAAAGGCTTTGCATTTGTTCTCTTTGTGTTGGGGGTTGAAGTTTAATGGCTGTGAACTCTCCTCTCCCTCACCCACTCCCTTCTGAACAGTGACATATTTAGAGTTAGTGGGGCCCTGTGCGCAGCTTCATTTTTGGGGGGCATCCCTCAAAACCCAGCCAAGAAAGCCAGACCTCTGTCCACACCAGGTGCAGGTCCAGACCTGGGTGTGGGCCATGGGGCGGCAGCCAGCATCATAGGCACAAGAAGTAGGGCTGCGGGCAGGGCTGCCGACAGAATTGCTGGGGCCCTCGGCAAAGTCTCACAGGGGTCCCTGCCTGCTTCTCCAGCCCGAAGTTCTCCTCAGCCATGAAGATCTTGGTGTCTCCTGTCTCCTACTCCAGCCTCCATGGTGGTTCTGCTTGTGCTCTGCTTCTGGGGCGCCTGGGATCCCAGCTGCTATCTTGCACCTGGGGCTCTGCAGGCTTCCCTGCCGTCCCGCTAGCCAGCCTGGAGAAGCAGGCGGAGACCCGCGTGTGCTCAACACCCACTTGAAGATGATGGTGGCGGCGGACACAGCTGAATGTCCCACTGCCGACACACTGATCTCTGCTCACCTCCCCTGGCCACTGGGTCCTTGCAAAGCAGGCATCCGTGATCCCCTTTTGCTTCGTGGCTGCGCTGCAGGCCCCATGGCCAGGCTTGGGCACCTCCCTGTCTCCCCAAGAGCCTGGGCAGTTCTGTGCTCCTAACAATATGTTTTAACATAATGGTGCGGGGAGGTAATTGGGACCCTGGGCACGGGGCAGCAGCTGAGACCACAGAGCCCTGGGTGCAGCGTGGCAGCTGGGACTACAGGCGCAGGGTGATAGTGTTTTGGGGGGCCCTGTGCCACAGCATGGGATGTTTTGGGGGTTAATTCACTCCTGTTTGTGAATTAATCTCTATTTGTCTGCGCAGTTTAGCTTGTAAGATCTTTGGGGAAGGATTGTGTCTTATCTTGTTTAATGTGTTTTGTAAAATCCCATTGATGGCTGGATATACAAATGAAGATATGTACATACATGCAGATTCCAGCCAGTCAAGATGTTCTCCTTTCAGTTAGTTTCACCTTCCTCCCTCCCCATCCCCAAATAAGGTGGCATCATAAAGTTGGCATTGCTGGAATATTTGCCTATTTGACCATGGTCAAATAATGTCAAATGATGAGAGAGTCAAAATGGGCAAAGTAATATATTTTATTGGACCAATATATTAATGAGAGCGACAAGCTTTGTGTCTCTCACCAACAGAAGTTATCCAATAAAATATATTATCTCACCCACCTTGTCTCTAAAATATCTTGGGTCCGACATGATTACAATTATGCTGCATAGAATTATTTGACCAGTCATTTGACTGGCTTGCCAATAGTAATTTAAAAGCTGATCCAAATATCCCTACAAATGACAACTTTTTTCCTTGAAAGTTATGCATAACTGAGTGGCTTTTCATGCAAAGATGGACTCCTCTCTCAAAATTTTAATGACATTTGACAATTTTGGGTAGATTTGCATTTTGTCAAAAATATTATGCATATTGTGTCCTTTTGACTCAGACAGCTTAAAGAAGACATGGAAATTGCTATGGTGCGGAAGTTTTGGAGTAAAAAGTAAACCCAAAGGTGTTGGCTTCCTCAGGAGACAGAAGGCATTTAACTTTGGAACTAATTACAGTGAAGTTGACAGAACCTGACAGATCTATTGTTCTAACAAATAGCTTGCCAGCGTTCCTACAAGGAGAGTAATGCTTCTCTCTCTCTCGCTCTGTAGGGCTTTGACATGAAGGAACACGAAGACAAGGCTGTCAGAATTTCTAATTATACACCAGGAACCCAAAAAGTTAGAGCAGTAAAAGTGTTAGTTAAAAATAATGCCCTAAAGGTTATGAAATTGTGTAACATAAAAAGTAGGAATAAAATATGGGGGCAGGCGGGATCAGGGTGTAAAGACCTGTTTCAGATGTTTGCTGATATTAGGTATTATTGCTGCAGACAAATAGGGCTCAGAATTATTATTTCCCCCCAGAATTTTCCATGAAAAGAGAAAATTCAGACTTTTGACCAGCTCTGCTTAATATTTCTGTGCTCCTTTCCATTGTGGGGAGTTCTTCCCTAGCTCGTAAGGGAGAAGTGCAAGGATAAAATCCATTATTGTTTGCAAAGTACCCAGATACGGTGTTGATGGGAGCCCTACAAATACACAGATAGAAGGTGTTAATTGAACTGCACAGTTTTGATCTGGATTTTGATCCAGATCGGCACTTCCCTAAAGTCTAGAGTTGTTTGGATTTAGTGTGGTGGTTCAGGCCCTTTGTAGGAATAGCCCCTGTTGCCTAGCAGCTCCATGCACAGTGCCCACCTCCATACGGATTGCTCCTGCTAGGTACGCAAGTAATTTTCATAATATTTGGGGTGGATGAACAATGAGCTTAAAGAAATACTCCAATGTAGTCTTTTTTCTGGTTATCTCAGTACTACGGAATGAAACATTAGAGCGGGGTCTGGATTAAAACAGGACCCTGTAATGAAGCTGTGATCATGAACAGAGGGTCACTGCCAGCAAAATTATAACAGGAATTGTCTGTTCTAATGGGGAAAAGGGTAAAAAGTGATGCCGCTCACAAAAGAAAGCCAAGGGAAAAAGAAATGCCTTGTGAAAATTGCTTGAGACTGCCGTCTGCTTAGAAGTATGAAAGGTCAAGACCTTACAATTTCATCAGAAAAACTGTTTAGAAGCTGACCTGAGATACATATATTTCATTGCTCCAGTGTCAGACTGCTCATATCTAGAGAATATATTGTGTGTTTATCAGCAGCAGTAATATACACACACAAAGAACAGCAGAAAAAATTACATCATAGAACGGCTGTGACTTGGATATCCCAGGTTTCATAGCGAAAAATACTATACTGAAGAGAAAGAATCATATTGCATTCACTGGAACAAAAGAAAGGATGGGTAGAGAGAAAACGTTTGTTTTCCTCCCAATTGTTAAATGAGGAAAACTGTAGTGTTTTATCTCAGTGCAAAAGTGATCAAGAGAGACACATATGGAACAAATGACAGGCACTAAATTGGGATAGTCATGTGATCAGGCTGCTGGATTCAGTGTAAAAGAGCTGGGGGCATAACTCAAATAGGATAAATTTAAATTCATGGATGTGAACAGATTAAAACAGAAGTGACAAAAAGAGTCCTGTGGCACCTTAAAGACTAACCAAAGTGACATCTTCATCTTTACTTTGGTTAGTCTTCATCATCTGTACCCATGTCACTTTGAAGATGTCCCATCATCAGTCTTCATCATCTGGACCCATGGGAAAGAAACTCTGGAAAAATTCCATCATGACACAGAGTCTTCATCATCAGTCTTCGATGATGAAGACTGATGATGAAGACCCATGATGACATCTTCATCTTTACTTTGGTTAGTCTTTAAGGTGCCACAGGACTCTTTGTCACTTCTGCAATTCCAGACTAACACGGCTACCCCTCTGATTCTAGATTAAAACAGATGATTCCAGGAAAAAGTTGTAATGGAAGTTGATTTTCTTAAAAGAAAAAGAAAAAAAAAAAAGCTGTAATATTTCAACCAGGAGACAAGGACACATTGGAGAACAGATAGGGAATATGTGCTTTAAAAGGAATAAATGTACTTTATGCTGGCACATTTAGAAACAGAAGCAAGGAGCACTGGAGCAGATTATTTACTTCAGAAATAGACCAGGACTGGTAGAGCATTTTTGGACTCAAAAACGTATCTGAATTGGTCCGACTAGGCTAGCTCAATTAAAAAAAACCAAACAAACACAAAACTGTTGGCTTTGCCCTATTTCTAGAAATAAATGCTCCCGAGTCTCAGTGCACATGTGTCCTCTCCTAAAATACTCTGATTATTCATGGAAACCTGGAGCAATTACTTCACAGGGTGATCTTATGTCTTGCTGCATAGATGTAGCACTGAACAAATCATGGAAAAGTCATGTAACAAGCTTCCTCCCACATGAAAACTGTGTAGTCCAGGCAAGACCTTAAGCTACATCCCATAGACACCAGCAATGTTGTCTGATTTTTAGTAGTATGCGCTGTATTTCTATAGGCCAATAGGATAATTATGTCCTCCCACTTCCTAGCTTGAGAAAAGCAGGAAAGTCTATGTGTTTTGTATTACTCTGAACTTTTTGCATCTTCTTTCTAATAAAGCCCACCTTGCGGAAAGGGACAGGGAAGTTGACCAACATGTGTGGACTTTATTTGAACTGCTGGGCCACTGACTTACATGTGCATCTCTATATTCATCATTTTAGACATGTATTCAATGACAACCACCCAAAGTTATCCCAGCATGGCTGAGTTCAGCTCATATTGCCCAGCATATGTACTATTAAGGTTTTTATCCAACTGGCAACTGAATAAATGGATTTTAAAAAGTTGTCAGATATGTGGGGTAAGAATTTCTTGTGATGACACGTAGAATTAATTGGAACAATTTTGATGAGGGAACAGATATTCTTCCATTATGTAGCCTTCCACTCAAATTTACATTCTTGTGTCCATTATGTTACCAACTAAGGCTTGCCAGATGTGATTCCAACTACTTCACAGCATAGGACATTTAGATATTAAAGTTGGAGGATACCTGTAATAATGGAGGGTAATCCTGTGTACGTGTAAAAAATATTTTTCATTAGTACAGATATCCCTTGAAGTGACTTAAGGCAAAAGCTGATTTGACCTCTACATAGGCCCTGGTATAAATTCACGTTGTTGATCTCTCGGGGATGGTCTCTTTCACAGGGTTTATTTTTCACGGGTCCTTTCGTGACCGAGGAGTCTGATCCTTGAGCCACAGGCTTGTTGGCGGACGTTGCAGGTGGTGTTGGAAGACGGCGTTGGGATTGCTGTGTGACTGTTGTCTTGTTGTACTTAAAGTACTGCACAGGATCTTTTCAGGGGGAATAAGGCAAAACGCCACATTTATTAGCAATACATTTAATATTCAATACTATCATACGCATATGATATATAGCACACTCATGCACTCACACACACAAACACACTCCGTCTTGCTGTTGTTACCAACTGGTTGCTCCCCTTAACTGCACTGTCCAGGTGAGTTAGATGGGGGAGGGGTGGAGCCAGGCTTCTGCCGATCCGGATCGATACTCCGATGTACACAAGGTGAGACCTGGGGTCCTCTGCCAGACACCTCACTTATATAGCAGCCTCTCTCTCATGCAGATCTGTCCCAGATTCAAAATCTGGATCTCTGTGTCCATTGGTCCTTTGGTTTGGGATGCTTTTTCTCTGGGTGTTGTCCCAATGCTGCAGAGAGGGTGTTCCCAAAAGAAGGTGCTGACTGCTAACCGCCCCCCTTCACCCGAGGCCCTCAATATGTCTGATCTTCCTTAGGCCATGGTTACACTGGCACTTTATAGCGCTATAAAGCCCCCACGAGCGCTATAACCTACTCCCCGTCCACACTGGCAAGGCACTAATAGCGCTATAACTGCTGAGTTATAGCGCTATTATTAATCCACCTCCGCATGGGGAATAAGGGCTGTAGCGCAGCTGCTGTAGCGCTACAGCAAGAATGTGGACACCCACTGCGCTACAAGTAATCTCTGGAGATGCCTAGAGCCATTTAAGGCAATTGACGTCTCTTCCCTTTGTTTTGAACTCGGCTGGAGGAATGCGGAAGTACCTCTTTAGAGTTTCTTTCTTAACTCGGCAGATAAGCAATGCAAATGTTTAAGGAGGGAGCCTGTGTGAAAACAAAGCCTTCTGTGAACGAAGGCTCACTAACAGGCTTTCAGAAAAACGGAAAAACCACTGTCTCTCTCCCTCCACATACACACAACGTGTCCCCCCTCACCCCCCTCGTTTAAAAAGCACGTTGCACCCAGCTGAATGCTGGGATACCTGCCCTAATGCGCTGCTCTTAATGCCGTATTAAGTGCCCCAAATGTGGCCATGCTATACCACAGGAGCATCTGACTGTGGACATACAATAGCGCTATACATATTACTGTATAAGGGGACTGCTATAACTTATAGCGCTATAATCTTGTAAGTGTAACCATACCCTTAGTCGACCCACTTGACACCTTTGATTGTCCTTGCCTCTGGCTCCCATCCCCTCTTCAACTGTTGCAGCTCTCTGGAGGTGCCTGCCTTCCACGCCTTATTCATTCACACCTCATTCATTCAACAGGGCAATTGATTACAGAGTGGCGGGGAAGATCTTATTCTACTCCTAGAGAAAAGACATTTTTCTTCTACCTTAATTATCCTACCTTAGGGGCTATAACATGTTACCAAAGTTTAACAGAGTTTCTAACACAGGGTTATATGAAAAGTTAACACAAAAGTCATATAAAAAATACACAAAATACAGAGATTTATCTACAGTCTTTCCTTTCTTTTCTGGAATTTGTCTGTGACCAGGGCAAAGCAATTTTCCTCAAAAGTGGACATTCCCCTCTATGACAAGTCTTCGTCAGTTATCCCTAGCCTGGGCTGCTGTCTCCCAGTGTGTGGTGTTGATGCCACATCTCTTGATGTTCATCTTGGGGGTGTCTTTAGAATGTTTCTTTTGGCCTCCCTGTTTCCTTTCTCCGTCGGTGAGCTGAGCGTACAGCAGTTCTTTTTGTATAAATTCTAAGGGCTTCTCCCGTACAGCCCTCCCAGCCACAATAACAATTTACCTACCTTGGAAGAGTGAAGGACAGTCTGTGGTTCAAATCAGCAAGGCAATCTATTTTTTTAAACACAGCTTGATGCTTAGGCTACTAGGCCATATACCAAGTCATATAATACATATATGCAACCATTTCTGTGATACATATGGCATGGGACAGAATGGTAGAATAGATTCCAAAAAATTTAGTGCTGTGATCTTGTTTAAAGACAATTTACAGTGAAGGGAGTTATTGTGTGTGCAGATGACCAACACGCTTGTTAGTCTGAAAACCAAACAATATATAGACCAGGATGGGCAAACATTTTGACCTGAGGGCCACATTGGGGTTCTGAAACTGTATGGAGGGCCAGGTAAGGAAGGCTGTGCCTCCCCAAACAGCCTGGGCCCTGCCCCTATCCGCCCCATCCCACTTCCCATCCCCTGTCTGCCCCCATCAGAACACACAACCCACCAACGCCCCCTTCTCCTTGTCCCCTGACCACACCCTCCCAGGAACCCCCGCCCCTAACTGCCCCCTCAGGAACACCACTCCCTATCCAACCCCCCCATTCCTGTCCCCTAACTTTCCCGCCTGCTATCCACACCCCAGCCTCCTAATAGACGTGGGAGTCCTGGGAGGCCTATCCAACCCCCTGGCTCCCCATCCCCTACCCACACCCCCCAGAACCTCCATCCCATCCAACCACTCCCTGTCCCCTGACTGCCTCCCCGGGACTCCCTGCCCCTTATCCACACCCTCCACTCCCCACCCCATTACCATGCTGCTCAGAGCGCCAGGACTGGTGTAGTGTATTAAATTAAAGTTTTTTACAACAGCAGTTTCTTACAATCTATACATATCAATAACTGCGACAGATAGCTATGTAGATCTACTAGTAGTAGTAGAAGTGTCCTTTTACTGGATTTATTTTATGCCTTAAAGTATGCATTTGCTGAGAGATTACACCTTGGTAAACAGAGTTATTGTCATTCTTATTGTATATGCTGAATCAAACCAAGTGATGCGCCTCAGAATGCCATCTACAGAACTTTTCAAGGGTGTGGACTAGATACAAATATGATCTAGTGCAGGCCCGCACAACATGCGGCCTGGGGGCCACGTGCGGCCCGCGGGGGGTAAGTAGGGGTGGGGCAAGCCCAGCGGTGGGGTGGGGGGGAAGCAGATGGGGGCGGGGCAGGGGCGGGGCTTTTGGGCACACAGCTGGTTATTTTGCAGTAATATGGCCCTTGCTGCTTTCCGAGTTGTGCAGGTCTGATCTAGCGGTTACAGCAAGGAACTTGCTAACAGAACTTCTGTGTTTTCTTCCCAGTTTTGCCATTGACTCATGTGAATCAGGGTATGTTAATTAACTTCCCTGTACGTCAGCTTTCTCAGCTGTAAAATGGGGTTAATGATGTTCACCTGTCTCATCAGGGGTGTTGTGTGAGTCAGTGAATGTGTGTAAAGCACTGAGATTCTTGGGTAAAAAGTTCTTTAAAGGTAACTTATTATTTTACAAAGTAGCAGTCTGTCACTAACTCCAAGAAACAGTTCTTCCCAGACCGACACAATTCTAGTCAAATATTGCTTAGTATTTTATTGACGCTTGACTGACTATACATTTTTTAGTCTGCAGGGTATATAGTTTTAATTTGGTCATTGATTTTTTTTCAGTGGCTTGAATAACGCAATGCCTTCTACAAGCCAAGGAATGACTGAATATCTGCAAGAGTGCAAAAAACCTGAGAAACAAACATCAGTAATCATAGCAGTGTGTGCAAATGGCGTATCAAATTGGTAATGCTTCTAGATATAGTAACAGGGCTCTGGAGGGATTTCCCGTATGCCATGAATTTCAAATTCCAGTTCTGAAGTCTGTCTATACCATAGGTGGGCAGACTACGGCCTGCGGCCTCACTGTCCTGCCTGGCCCTTGAGCTCCCAGCCAGGGGGGTGGCAAGCTCCCAGCCGGGGGGGTGGCTAGCCCCGGCTTCCTTCCCGCCCCCAACCTCTCCCAGCTCACTGTGCTGCCAGCACTCTGGGTGGTGGGGCTGCAAGCTCTTGCTGGGCAGAGTGGCTGAGGGTGTAATGTATTAAATTGCTCCCCACAGGAATGTGCTACTGGTAGCAGTTACTGCTATGTAAGATTGTAAGAAACTGCTACCTGCTGTAGCAAATGTCTACAGGTAGCAGTTTCTTGCATTATAATATGTGTGAAATAGCACATTTCTACGTGTAGCAAACCTTTCTAAACATTGTATCATCTTTGTTACTCTCCTTTAGACTTATCCAGTTTGTTTGCATCTTTCCTAAAATGTGGCATCCTGAACTGGACACAATACTCCACCTGTGCCAAGTAGAGCAGGAAAATTGTTTTGACATCAACACTCCAGTTAATACACCTCAGAATGATATTAGCTTTTTTTGCAGCTGTATCACACTGTTGACTCAGATTCAATTTGCGAACCACTATACTCTCCCCCAGCTCCTTTTCACCAGTACTACCACCTAACCAGTTCTTCTCATTTTGTGGTTGTGTATTTGATTTTTCCTTCCTGAGATAATTTGCACTTACAGTAGAATCTCAGAGTTACAAACACCAAAATTACAAACTGACTGGTCAACCACACACCTCATTTGGAACCGAATATGCAGTCAGGCAGCAGCAGAGAGAAGACCAAAAAAGAAAACAAATACAGTACACCACTGTGTTAAAGAGAAACTACTAAGAAAACAAAGGGAAAGGAGCATTTTTCTTCTGCACAGTAAAGTTTCAAAGCTGTATTAAGTCAATGTTCAGTTGTAAACTTTTGAAAGAACCATCACAACATTTTGTTCAGAATTATGAACATTTCAGAGTTACAGACAACCTCTATTCCTATGGTGTTCGTAACTCTGAAATGCTATTGAATCTTTATTGAACTTCATCTTGTTGAACTCAAACCAATTCTCCAATTTGTCATGGTCACTTTGACTTCTAATCCTCTCCTCCAAAGTGCTTGCAGCCCTGCCAGCTTGGTGTCATCTGTACATTTTTCAAGCGTACTCTTCACTCCATTATTCATGTTACTAATGAAATTATGGACTAGTACCTGACCCAAGACAGACTTTTGTGTGCCCCTCCAAATACAGCCTTGCAGGTTGGCAGGGAATCATTGATAACAACTCTCTGAGTGCAATCTTTCAACTTGCTGTACACCCATTTTATAGTAATTTCCTCTAGACTACATTTACCAAGTTTGCTTTGATAAAGTCCTACATGACATTCTCATAAGCCTTACTACAAATCAAGGTATAGATAACATCTACTGCTTCTCCCCATTCACTAAGACAGCAGTGCTGTTAAAGAAGGAAATTGGGTTCATTTGCAGCTAGAGCAGAGTAGAGGAGCAAGCTGGGAGTGGAGTGGGACCAGGGTTGGATCTGGCCTGGAGGCAGAACAGAACTGGGTTATGGGAGGCGTGAGGCTGGGGGTGAAGCTGGTCTGGGGTCAGAGTGGGGCTGGAAGTATGGTGCTTCCTTCCTGCCCCCCATGGGGGCTGGACAGGCCCAGCTGTGTGCCCCCTCGAATGTTCCTTTGACACTTTCCCCAGGGGGCACTCCACAGTTTGTGGCCAATGATTTAAATACTGACATTTTGGTGGTGGTGGTTTATACTCTGAGTATGTAGGGGGTGCTATAGGACCTTGCGCCTTAATAACTTATTGGTGGTGGTTACAACAGAGTGATATGCATAAAGTGATGCCAGGACCTCCTTACTTTGTTTTGTCTGTCAGCTCCAGTGTAATGTGCATTTGCTAGTGTGGATATATATAGCACATCACTAGTAAAGTGGCTAGGGTGGGGTTGGTTCATAACTATCTAGGGGCCCAGAAGGAGAAGAGCGTTTGCTTTAAAATTAGTCTGTCAAATACACATTACTAAAATTAGTTGAGAATTTTTTCCTACATGTTTTTTTCAGCACAAAATGGGGCTTCGTGGGCCGGAGGGGGTGGGGAAATCAATGTTTTCCATGGTGGGGGGACAATGTTGATTTTTGGCAAAAATCTATAAGGTAAAATCAAAATAAAATATTTCATTTCAGTTTGCCACAGTGGATTAAATCATTTCATTTTGGGTCAGTTCAACTTAAGCTGCATCTGTCTGAGTTATTGCAGTGCATTATGGGAGTTGTAGTTCAGGTGCCACATGCCCCCATTCTCTTTTATGGCTGATCCCCCGGCTAGATTATATCTCCCATGATGCAACACAATCTTCCCTCTGACTGTACCTCCGCAAAACATTTTGATAATTTCTTAATATGTCTATGAAACTGTTTTGTGAAAAAATTCAATATTTTGACTTTGTCTCTATTTGGGATCAAACCTGTCAAAATATTGGAATTTCCCAAAGGACAGAAATTCCTATTTGCAACAAGCTCTACCCATTATCTTGTGAAGGTGAAAGCCTGGCCCATTGAAGCCAAAAATGAAACTCTCATTGATTTCTCTGGGGCCAGGCTTTCACCTGATGAATTTCCTCTTCCTTGATGATCTTTATTTTTCAATGCAGTATTTTCAGTTTGAGAAGTTTCTTCCTTGTGCTGAGAGTTCTTCCCATATGCCTTTGCTTTTCTCTTTGCTCACATAGATTTGTATTGCTTTGCCATGGCAGCAGGTTTGCTTTCTATGCTCTTTTCATGGTCATTATGTGTAGTTGTTCATGTCCTGATCATTACCTCAGTTACAGGGCTGCCTCTAGGCACCAGCAAAGGAAGGATGTGCTTGGGGTGGCACATTTCAAGGGGTAGTCCTATTTTTTTTTTTTTTTTTTATTTTTTGCGCTTCTGATCGCCACCCCTGCCAGTTGCTTGGGCAGTTGCGCTCTTGGTGCTTGGGGCAGCAAAAAAAGCTAGAGCCGGTTCTGCCCAGTTACGAAGTACATTCTTTAGAACTACAGCGAGCCTGGTGGGAGTTGGCTGGCGGGCTACTGAAGAACTGCACTTAGATCTTTTCACTGGAATGGACATAATTTTCTGTATATTAGGAACCGTGTTGTTGCTGATACCATGGGCCAAACTCTGCCCTCTGGGATGCAGTTTCTATTGACATAGCAGGCAGTGCCCATATGTCTCTGAAGGTAAAATTGATCCCTATGCGTTTTCTAGCCATAAAAAAAAAAAATATTGATTACATTAGAAATAAAACCCTATCAAGATAACACATACAGAACTCCAGTAACATCCACATTTTCAGCCTATTTGCATGTACAGAACTGTGGGCAAACAACTAGAGAGCCCTTGAAAAATAAAATGTTAAAATTGCAAAGACAAAGTATTGCAAGATCAGAGATCCCGGGTTACGTTTATCCCATGGCAACCAGATGGTGCATACATGACAAAGATGCATGATATTAAGGGAAACTGCTTTCATACCTTGGCTGAATAGTGGAATTTTAATAGGTTGGGAGAACTGTCTTGTGGCTAAAACATAAGAATGGGAGTCAGGTGCCATGGGTTGAACGCAGGCTTCCTGTGTGATGGGGAAAAATAATCACTTAATGTTACTGTGACAGTTTTCCCACCTGTAAGATGTAGGTATTTCGCTGCTCACATAGGTAGTAAGCTAAACATTTAAAAAATGTTTGAGAGACTGGCTCCCACATCATCTAGAAATGCAAGTCTTATTCTTGTACTGGTCTCTTAACATTTGATCCTACCTAAACAGAACTTCCTAACGGCGGTTCAATCCTTTTGTAGTTTTGACATTTAAGGCGTGATGCTCAAAGGAAGGCCACAATGTAAACAGATGTGTCCCAGAACTCTCCTAAACAACTGCTGCATTTATGAAGTCAGCTTTCACTGAGGCTCTGTGTTGTATAATGCTCATGTGAGAAAAGGAGCTCTCAATCTTTACAACAACAAAAAGCACAGATCAGTGTGTATGTTTGCAGGTTTTTCATTGCAGTCAAATAGACAAAATACAATTGCACATAAAGTACATGCCAGGGAAAGATGGTAATGTGCTTAGAGAGGTCTTGAAATTTTTTGACTGAAGAGTTTTCTGTTGGAAAGTTCCACTTCATTGAAATCAACATGTTTTGTGGGAACATGTAGTCTGGTGGCACCTTAAAGAGACTCAGATTTATTTGGGTATGAGCTTTCGTGGGTAAAAACCCCACTTCTTCAGATGCATGGAGTGAAAGTTACAGATACAGGCATTGTTATACTGTTTTAAATCATTTCAGTCCTACTTCTTTATTTCTGTCTGACAATTTTTTAAATCTTATTACATTAAAAATGTTTCAACGCTATTGAAATTAAATGTTTTGATCAAAATCAGCACTTAACTCCCACTCTGTTTAGGCATAAATGATTAGACCAGGTGCCAGGCAATGGAGAATAAGGGTGATATTAATCACAGAAGCCTTATTCAAAGGACAAAATTCCCACTGTAACTAACACCAGTCCAGTACTAGGATTCCAACAACACTGAGAACTCTAGTGTAGGTGGGCTGCTGGCTGCTACTGCTCTTCCTAGGATCAGATCAGTTAGACCTGCTGTAAGTAGGGTTGGATGATGCAGTCAGTGCACAGTGGTGCTGTAGCCAGCAATCTATCTACACTAGCTCTCCCAAAGTGGGGCTGAACCAGTGTTGCAACAATGGGAAGCTTTTGAAAGCATCCCTAATGGAGGCAGGGATTCTGAGGCCTGCAGATCTATCCATCCCGCTCTTACAATTCACAATGGAACTATAGGAAAATCCACTTTTTGTGTTCAGTTACCACTTATTCCCTCCAGTTCCAGAATGGGGGTGGGACAGGTGGGAGGAGGGGGAAAAACATTTTGCAGGATGTTTTGCTTATCCAGGATTTTGGCAACAGAAGGAGGCACAGTGATCACAGTTAGACACTAGGCACCTCAAACACATAAGAGACAGTCCCTACCCCAAGGGGTTTCAGTCTAAAAGAGACAAGACAGAGGCAATGTGGGAGGGGAAACTGAGGCACAGAAAGATGAAATGAGTTGGTCACACACTGGTCAGTGGCAGAAGTCAGGCTACAGGCTGCCAATCCAGTGCCTTGTCCATTAGACCAGGCTACATTGCACAGCGTTGGAGGAATCCTTTTTTACCCTGATGTAGAACATGTCAAGGGGCAGCATAGGACCTGCTGCTATCTTCTCAGGGGGGACAATTAAAATGATAGAGGAGGAACTACTGCCTGTCAAAGGAAGGTAAATGGAGCTGTGCCATTATCACACCTACAGAAGCAGATCTGGCCCCTAAAGACTGTGATAATGATGGAGTTTTGCAGTAATTCAGTAACTCATTGTGCTGTAGGACGAATTAGTCTGACTGGCCTTACTTGCTAAGTTCTGAGATGGTACAGTTCCGAGGATTTTAGTAGCAGTTTTGCAAAAGCCACTTTTATGAACTTTTTTATATGGAGAAAAATAGGTCAGTATAAGCAGACAATGAAGTTACCACAACAGTTCACTGTTACTTTTACAGCACCCCAGGGATGCAGTGTATTTTTATTTAACCTGCAAATGCATGGACCTACTCTTAGGAGTAGATAATCTGAGCACAGAAACAAGTAGCAACAGACAACACATGGAATATGGAATAGAAACACAAGAGCAATAATAATAAATATACACTGTTGCTCTACTGTACTAGGCTATGGCACAACTTGATACTTCTCAGCAAGCTCTCTCTCCCTAGCAATATATTCCCAGGCACAAAAGCTTTGTTAAAAGCCAGTTCCAGCTAATTCTGGATACCGCAGTAGTCTATTGTTACCCCCTTTTAGACCTGAGCAGGTAGCCAGTAGAGTCAGATATTTCTTTAATGCAGTCTTGTTTACTTACAAAGAACGTGCAAAGGCTCTTTGCTAAACACAGCAGAGATCAAACAGAAGATTTCTTTGCTCACATTTAAAAGCTTCCTTTCAGCCAGTGCTCATCCCAGTGAAGTTTTCTCACAAGACTATCCTCCTAGAGCTTATTCTAGCTGTCTCCTCAGCTTTCTACTCCTTCTCTATGTCCCTCTGTGGTATCTCTGCTATTTCTTTCACACCAACAGACACACAGGGCTCCACCAATTAACACACTCACCTGTCCATTTGCTAGATCAGTGCCCAGGGAAATCTTTGGGTCACACGGTTCAGCTTTCACTCATGCCTTGCCCAGGTGCCTGTATTTTGGGAGTGGTGCCTGTTGTTTCTGCTATCTGGTTCCATAAAGGAGCTTAATTGCTTTTTGCGCTTGCCCTGAATGAATGGCAGCTTCAATGCCATTTAAACCAATCTGTAACAAATCATCTAGCATTCTCATTGCTTAAAGCAGCAGTCTTAAACCAAATTTTAACCCAGGAATCTTGCAGATTAGTTGGCCCCACTGCATGTCCAAAGGCCAAATAGGGCATCCCATATAGGTTGCTATGTGGATTAATTGTAGGTAGCTTGCTGCATCTCTAGCTAGTGGGAAATTCTGCTTCTACAAACTGACAAATGATCATTTGGTAAATCTGGCTTAAACTACTTCTGGTTGCTGTCTGTGAGTGACAATATTTACAGCTCTTTTCCTACCCATGCTAAAGATTTCAAGCCAGGAGTTCAGATGACACAGACAGAGAAACAAGAGAGGAGACTGTGCAGAGGGCAAGATCGAATAGAAGAAAGCATGTGTGTCATCACTAGTGCATTATTTCTGCCTCATAAACACCTGAGAAAAACACAGTGAACTGTCCACTCAAGGGAAAGGAAACATGGTAGGAAATAAGGTGGTATGAGCAGATGCTTCCCCACCAGCTCTGATGGATTCCTTGCACCCTGCCGAAGATCAGAACTCCCCATCTCCCAGGGATTTGACATTATAAACCAACACATGAACAGTAAGACTACAAAGCTTGGCCCAAGCCTTCTCCCCAGGCCAGGCTTCTCCTAGGGTAGGAGTTCTCAACCTTTTTCTTTCTGAGCATCCCCCCACCCCCCAGCAACATGCTATAAAAACTCCACGGCCCCCCTGTGCCATAACAACTGGTTTTCTGCATATAAAAGCCAGGGCCAGTGTTAGGAGGTAGCAAGCAGGGCAGTCGCCTGGAGCTTCATGCCACAGGCGCCCCCCCCCCCCCCACCAAGCAACAATGCTCAGGCGTTGGCTTCAGTCCTGCATAGCAGGCCTCAGGTTCCAACCCCATGAGGCAGGGCTTGGGCTTTCTGCCCTAAGCCCCAGCCACAGCGAGTCTAACGCTGGCTCTGCTCGCTGGGCCCTGAAACTTGCTCACAGCCCAAAGGGGGCCTCAGATCCCTGGCTGAGAACCACTGTCTTAAGGACCTAGTTAAGGTTTGGTTAGCCTGTCACTTCGCTCCTCCCCACCTCAGAACCACCATCTCGCTGTCAGATCAGACCCCACTGAAGTCTGCTGTCTTCCTCCAGTGAAGCATCCGGCCTCTAGGCTTGGTATTACAAACAGGTGTTGCTGGACTAGCGCTGGCTTCAGCACACACTATTAACCCCCTTCTTGCTCTGGTCCAGTGTGGTGCACGTGTGCACGCTTATAACAGTTAAGCAGAGCAAAAATAAAACTGGCCAGAAGTACAACCTGCCAAGCGAAATGTAATAGAGGAGTGAGTAATAGGGGAGGATGGTTAATCCCTGGGGAGCGGAAAATTTATCCTCCAATTCACACACTTACAGGCCTGGGCGCAAGGACAGCATCACCCTGCTAAAGAAACCCTTGCTGTATATTCCCGTCCTAAACTGTCCACTATATTCACTTGGCCATGAGCAAAGGAGGTTGGTTTACACAGGATTTCAGACATTGAACTGTAGAGTCCAAACATCCTCACTCAGATTATCTTTGTACAGACCTGTGGGCCCCAATCTGGCCCTTTTCCTTTGGCTCGGACCGTATGTGTTGTTTATTGCGCACTTCACCTACAATAAAAGAAATTATTCAAATATTGTCCCATGAGAATAAGCCTTATTTAGAAAGCCCCAGATAAACCCCTGTGAGCCAGCTGTTTGCAGTTCTACGTGCATGTGTTAATTCACCTGCAGAACATGCCAGATGTCAGCTGCTTCATTCAGGGTGGGTGAGAATGAGATTCATTAGACAAAAAGGCCGCAGGGCAGTTCAGAAACTACATGTTACCACCTTCACCTGTCCTTGCCCACAGTAAATGTTTTCTCTGTAGCAACAGATGCTGATATGGCCTTAAACAAACATACCTCAAGGTCAGACTTAGCAGAAGACACAGTTTTTTAGAGGCAAGTGGCAATATTTTACAAATCTGTATTAAATAGAATGTTAACTAACTTGCCTTCACTTGAAAGGTATAAACTGACATTTGAGATGGGGAAACAGAAATACAATTTAAAACTTAACAAAGCATGTTGAGCTAGTAAAGACTTTTGGAAGGAGACAGTGGGAAAGTAGCAAGTCTTTTGATTAAAAAACCCAGAACAACAAATATTGTCTGGCCTAAGTAGAGACAGCTACATTTCTACCCTAAAAGCCTAAAACAACATTTCTTCAGACATACCTATAGTGGCAGTAGATAGCATGGAAGTGGCTGTTGGGTCTCATAGGAAGAATCTGTGTTTGCCTTTTCTCCTTCCCCTGGATTTTTCCCAGCATGCACCACTCCACAGCTCCCCCTGTCCTGCACTAACCTCACTAAATATCTGCTCTCCAGACTGACCTTAGGTCCCAGTTTAGCCTCAGTCATGGATACTGCTGAGTCTCCAAACTGCTGCCTTGTTCACACCCCTCTGTTGTTTGTACCACATCGACTGGCTGTCCTTGTAAGCTCCTTTGCCACTCACTTTCTTGTTTCGCTTTGCAAGGGTCTAGGCTGGTTGCTAGAGCAACCAACATTAATTCTCTTCCTTCCCCTAAAGTGCCTGAGTGGCTCTGGATCTTGGTAGAGTGGGGTTACATGATGGGCAGGTGGTCATTGGTCAGAAGAGTCCAGTCCCTTCCCTCAATCTGCATTTTGTCTTCTAGATCGTTAGGCAGGGACTGTATCTTCTTCTTCTATGTTTGTACAGCACTTACCATAGAGATGGCCCATGAGATTGAGGCCTTTGGGTGCTTCCTCAATGTAAATAACAATTATCTGAGTGCTTCACAAACTTATCTTCATAGAACGTTTGGGGAATCCCCATTGCCTCCAAAGAGACTTCCCAGAGTTATCAGAGGTTGGTGGTAGAAGTAGAAATTGAACCCAAATCAGCAGTGTTCCATACCAATGCCTCAGCCACAACATCATCCTCCCTTCTGCGACTAGCCATCTACAAACTAGATTACACCCAAATAGCACTTCCAGGTCCAAACACTCCCAAACATAAGTAAAATCCTGGATCTAAACTGCACAAAGACATTCTCAAAATTCTGCTTCTCACACTATATATTGAGCAGCAATATATATGCCAGTGGAAAATAGTCAAGAGCTACACTGATGTGCAGGAACATCTACCTGTCAGATATAATTAAGGCTCCTGTTCTTCCCTACTACTCACCCTATCTATTAAGTCCCATTCTAATTTAATTACCCTTGTTATAGCACTTCCTCAGACCATTCAAAATGAATGGCTCCTAGGAATGGTGTTTTCAGGGAATGCTGATTTTTTTGACAATGGTAATTGGCATTTGCAGTGAGCATTGGGCAATCCCGACTCCGAGGGCTCTAAGTAAGATAATGAAGTTTCCGCAGCTTTAGAAATTACAAGAGAATTGGAGGTTTAAAACAACTTTTACAAAAGGAAGCAGGAAAGTATGCTTACCTGGTTAGCTGTGTCTGGTTCTAAACAGCAGATTGAAGGATCGAATAAAAACTAGTAGTTTGCAAAGTAATACACTTGAGTATTCTGCATTCTTATTATTTATTGCAGTCATGTGCCAGTCAGGGTCCAGACACCCCAGGAGGAAAACAGAGGGTCCAAACCGCCAAAGAATAAGCAGTTCAATCAACTCATCTATACAATATTACTATACTATAAAAGTGTACTAAGTAAAGTCTTGTATGAATTCCAGTGACAAAATGGTGATTAACTATCATTGTGAAATGTATGTATTAACACTGTATGAGTAATTATGGATACTCATGGATATTCTGCTTTAAAGTATGTGACCAAACAAAGGGAGAAACAGATTTCTCCCAGACAGGAGGGAACATTACTACTATCTAAATGTCTGCAATGTACATAACCCTGGTGGAATCAAACCAATGGAAGCCTCATTTACATGCAAGTCAGCGGGGGGGATGGGAAGTCCACAGGAAGGGAAGAACAGCATGAGATCATCCTGAGTCTGTGGATGAAACAGTGAGTTTTGGGAAATATAAGGGAAAGCAAAAAGCCATTGTGGCATCCTTTACTGGGCAGATATAAGAGGTAGGAGTTCTTGTACAGCTGAGAAAAGTGGAAGCTTTCAACCAAGGGGGCTGGAAGACTCTAGGAACTGAGCAATGGTGAGAAAACTGCTTAGATCAAGGCTGTAATTTGCTGAAGTTAAATTTAGTCACTAGAAAGTGTGTTTTGTTTGTAACTCTTCATCTCTCTCACTCTTACTAGCAATCACTTCTCTGTTCATAAACTTATTTTTGGTTTTACTACAAACCATCTCAGTGCCGTATGCTAAAGAGGTGGGAGAGTCCTTGGCTAAATGAATAGGTTGGTGCTGTGGACTGTCTCTTTAAAGGAGCAGGGAACTTACTCACATTCTGAGAGTGCTACAGTCGGAAGGACCGGACTTTGCAGTACAGACAGCTTTGGGGAAACGTGGGGGCTGGTGCCACCCGGCAAGCACTAACCCAGCTGGTGGAAGCCAGGGTGATGCTACTGTGCTGTGAGCAGGCTGCTGGAGTCAGGGCTCTGAACCAGATCTGCCCAGCACAGAGGCACCCAGGGGCATAGGGCAGGTGGTGACTGGTCTGGATTAAACCCCAAAGCGTTATGAGAGCTCTGCTTTTTCAATGGAAACAAAAATAAATATTTTCATTCTGGGTCAGCCCAGATCAGATTAGAATGTTTCCGTCTGTTGAACTGAGCTGAAATGTTTTGGCTTGGGGCTCCGTGTTTGCGTTAGAGAAGGTGAAGAAGTGTGCCTTGAACTGGGAAGGGAGGCTGGGAAGGTTTGTGATCATCCCTGGTGTTTATGCCCTTCAGAACACTTTGGATCTGAACTTAGATTACTGCAATGTGCTCTATCCGGAGCTACATGAAAAGACTGCACATTCTGGGTCTAGTGCACAAAGCAGCTGCCTATTTAATAAGTGAGGTTTCATGTCAGGAGAACATTACACCATCACCTGGGGGCCCGCACTGGCTGCCTGCACATTGCTAGGTGGAATTCAGACTGATGGTGTAATCTGCAAAGCCCTAATAGGATCAAGACCTGGATTCCTGAGAGACTGCCTCTCTTCCTGGCCATGCAGGCACGGCAGAGAGATCAGCAGAGGTACTCCAGCTCCTTCAGTATAAAAAGGAGAGGGCTGATGGCAGGGCTTTGATCATGAAGGACGATCAGCATCTTAGCAGAAATGTTCAGCTAATGGGACTTAGACTCCAAAGTGCATAATCACTTCTCATGTCACAAGTGACTGAAAATTTTTAACTCATGTGCCTATCCCACAATCCTAAATTACCTGCTCCAACTCCCCAAGTGCCAAAAGCCCCGATTGTTCTCACACAGCTGCTAAAACTTCCGGATTCTTCTGGTAACATCCACAATGCAGTTCAGGGTTGTCGGTGCCTTAAATGGGAAGCAGGTTTAAATCAAATAAAAAGAAGTTCTTCTTCACACAGTGCACAGTCAACTTGTGGAACTCCTTGCCAGAGGAGGTTGTGAAGGCTAGGACTATAACAGGGTTTAAAAGAGAAATGGATAAATTCATGAAGGTTAAGTCCATTAATGGCTATTAGCCAGGATGGATACAAAATGGTGTCCCTAGCCTCTGTTTGTCAGAGCGTGGTGATGGATGGCAGTTGGCAGGAGAGAGATCACTTAATCATTACCTGTTAGGTTCACTCACTCTGGGCCCCTGGTATTGGCCACTGTCGGTAGACAGGATACTGGGCTGGATGGACCTTTGGTCTGATCCAGTGCAGCCATTCTTATGATGTGCTGAATACGGAAAATGTGGGTACAATCTCAGACAAGTTGAAACTGAAAACACTGTGAGTATTATCAGAACAAGAAGGAAATGAAAGACATACCCACTACATGACTCTTATCCATATAGTAATTCTCAAGTGAAGAATTTCCTGTCTGCTACCCCAGGATGCCACTAAACCTAAGTTGGTGCATTGTGATTTACAGACTGTAACCAAGGCGGGGCGAGCGGGGTAGCTGTCCAGGGTGCAAAGCCGCGTGGAGAGCGGAAATGGGGCAATGTAGGGAGTCACGCCCCCCATTTCTGCCTTGCATTTAGCGCAGAGGTTTTCAAACAGGTCATGTCCCACAGTGTGAAAACTATCGCCTCCTGCCAGCAGCCAGCAGATCAGTAGCTGTGGGAGCCGGGGCACTAGCTGGCTGCCCGGCACCAGAGACACTCGCTGACCACAGCCCTGGTGCTACTGACTCTGCTGCTGCTCCACGGACAGGGGCTGGCATCTCATGGCAACTAGGCTCTGTGGGCAGGGGCTGGCTCCAGGGGGCATCACTGGCCAGTTCTGGGCTCCTTCAGAGGGAGAGTCAAGAGTCTGTAGACCACGTGGTCATGCAGAGGCAGGAGAACCAGAGCACAGACAGACGGGGGCCCGAGTGGGCCGGGCGGCTCCCACCAGCATCTGATCCACTGGCTCCTGGCAGGAGGGGATGGTTTTCAAATTGTGGGGTGTTCCCCATTTGAAAACCTCTGTACTAAATGGAAGGCAGAAATCTGGAGTGGTTTGTGACCCCACATGTCCCCCCTGAATCGCCTCTAGGGAGCGCAGATATGCTTGCTCACCCCACATGCTAAAATGCCTACTTACGGCTCTGGCTACGTAATCGTCCTGACTTAGGATCAGGGCAGGGTGCAGTAAAAAATGGTTTCTCAGACCTGCCTCAAAAGGCTGAGGCTGGCTCTGATCCTGAATTACGTTCATAACTCCTCCCAGTGTAGCATTGTCCATCTGTGAATTTCATCAACATGCTGTTAAGCCATATTGTTGGTGTTTATAGCGCAACATCACGGTCAATTGCCCATACTTTCTACAGAGCAGGAAAATTCTTGACCATATCATCTGAATTAAAGCAGATAATTTCATATGAGCAGATTTAATTTCTGTACTTAGTTCTCCTTTCAGCAAAGCTGACATGCTGGTCCTAGTGTGTAGCGGCCAGCTCTGAATTGCTGTTTACACATTGCTCTATGCACCACTGACTCTTGTTTAAAAAGTTGAACAGTAGCAAAATACAGTCACATACACATAATTGCTTTCTAGAACGGAAAAAAGTTACATCAAAGAACATAAAGATTAGTTCCTGTATATTGCACCTGAAAATAGATTATGCCCTAGGGCTGACAACGTACTATAGCTATAATTATTATGTAGCCACTACAAAAAAAGCAATCTATTGTTCTAACAAGACATTTATAAATAACCTGGACTAGGTCATACAGACAGCATATAAAGAAGAGCAATGAGGTGAAGACACTCATCATAAAAGGAGGCACAGACCTTCTTAAACAGGAATTTATTAGGGAGAACAGCGACAAGCTACAAACAAAGCAAGGTGATTTTCATCTTGTTCGGTTTCTGAAGACAACTCCATTTTCTGAAACCTTTAACACAGCACAGATCCATATAGTAGCCAAGTAACAAATTCTGCCCTCAGATAGACATGCTGAAGATAATGGGAGTTGTGCGGGTCTGACTCAGGGCCCAGATTTTCAAAAGTATTTAGGCGCCTAAGTACCATTGATTTCAGGAGGAAGTTACTAAATCAGACTCAGAAATTAGTAACATTTATTTATAGGACAGGCCACTTGAGATTCACTTAAACTAAGCAGCTCTATTATTGGTTCATGTCATGTAAGGCTAATGGCTAAACTTTGAGCTTGAAGTGTTTTCCAACAAGACAGAGTTCGAATGACAGATGAATCACAGTGCCATGGAGCTGTGTAATGGGCTAGCACAAGGTTTGGTTGATAAATGATCAATTCCAATTTGAAGCTGTTGCTGTGGACACAAAGATAAAGATTTTAAGCCATTCATGCTTTCCAAACTAACTAAGGACATCTTGCCCTCAGAGTCTGAGTATCATGGTTGCGGAGTCATTCGGCTAGCCCAGGCCAGGGGATCTCAGAGTTTGCTGGAGAATACATTCTGTAGCACCTTACTTCAGACTCGAAAAGACTATGATGAGAAATTATGTATTTAAAGGCACAACTGAAAAAAGCCCATCAGATTCTCTAGGTATTGTTACAAAAAATAGACCTCATATACAGCCCTCCAAAAAAACCCTCCTCACCTCAAACTTTCAATGAGCTTTGGATCAGGCTCAATGGGAGTTTTGCTGCTGACTTCAATGGAAGTGGGTGAGATCCATAGATAGCACCTTTCATTGACAAAACATAAGCTCTGTGACAACCCTTTGCATAGGCAATGGTTTATTATATATATTTTACAGATGGGTGATCCCAGGCATAGAGCCACAGAGCGAGTCCCCTGCTTTCGGGATAGGACCAGCTCCCACTTTTGATCCAAACTTTTACTCCTTTTTAGGCTTTTAATTACAATTGGCTGGTTTAACAGTTCCCACTTTATTTAACCCCACCAATCTCTATCCTGCCATTGCATGTCAACTGAAGGAGAGAAGCTCTTCTTTATATGGCTCCTTTGAGCAGGTTTATGTGAAGTCAGAATTCGGTCATTCAGAAAATCATATCATTTCCCCAAACAATTCCAGGGCAAAGGAACAGACAGTATCCTGTTCTCCCACCACTGTCCACGTGCAAATGAGCTGAAAAAGCCCAGGCTGCTAGATTCAGGCACTCAGAAGGTTTTAACTTATAAATCAACCCTAGGAATCATTGACACATTTGCCCACAGTCAGACATTATACACTACCCTATGTACATACAGCCACTCTCAGGGCACTGCAATATGGATTGTGTATTAAAGCAAATTGTTGTGTGAGGCCCTTCCTGTATGCTTGGAATCCTGTGTTCACACTAAAGGCTTCACATTCGAAAAACTGCCCATTTGATGTTTTCACTACAAGCCTGAGATCTTATAATGCTGCCCAGCAGGTGCCCTTCCACTGCAAGCATAATCGATAAATTCCCTATGTACCGTCATGGAGATGCGCATGGAAATGATCAGAGACTGATAATCGTGTCCAGGGAGCCAGGCCTGGAAACAATATAATCAGAGGGAAAAATGGATTTCTGCCAAAGTGTTTTCCCCAGGTAGTTGTGACCAGTTCTCACAGCTCTAACTACAAGATCCTCAGCTCTGAAGAAACACAAGAGCCCCCATAACCTTGACTCTGACGAGCAATGACATGCTAGGCACTAGCCTGGCTGGACAGGGACTCCCCCCTGGAAGAGCTGAGCACTTACCAACTCTTTGAGGGCTGGATGTGGCCACAGCTAATTATCCGCAGCCTGCTGGGGATGTGTCAGGCTGGCTGGCTGGGGGTAGGGAAGGGGCATGACAGGAGCTGGAGGCGACAGGACTGGAACACAAGGACTCTGCTTATCTCCAAGCTGTCAAATTGTCCACCAGGGAATGTAGCTGCTCTAACTTGTACTGTGGGCTGGTTTGGCTCACAGCTGACCCCGGGGTGAGGAGAATTACGAAGGTGGCTGAGGGAAATAACCCTGTGCATGAGCTTTGTGATGCTGAGTCTATGTTTCTGTTGATCCCATTCGTTGACCCTGACTGCCTGGCCTGCCCAGGCAACATAACAAGGTGTCGTGCTAGTATTGAACCCAGGCCCAATGGAACAACCTTCGTATGAAAATCTGATTTTGCTTGGCTTTAGTTTTGCCTTGATATTGGTTGCCTACAACAGCAGCCGCTGCAGCCAAGCAGCCAGGTAAGTGGATAGCTGCATGGATCTCTAAACTCTCCTGGGGCGTGAGGAATGGCGTATTATGACTGTGTAATCCACACACCTCCTGGGTATGGTGTTCTGTCCCCGCTAATGGCACTGAGTCCACTTAAGAGATTAATGAGTCTGCTACAGCCTTAGCTAAGGGCCCTGTGGCATTTAGCTCCAGAGGTTCCAGGTTCAATACTGACAACTGGGGTCTGTCGGTGTTAAAACTGTATTTATTTTCAACCCATAGCAGGCAAGGACTGGCTCTGATAACCCCTGATGACTCCCAGAGAGGCTAAGCCATCAGAGCTCCTAGTTTCATAGTGGAGAGTTTCTCTGTTCCAGATAAGAGCTAGGTTGTAGCTGACCCCTGGATGGGTTGCAGGAGGCTGCAAAACACCCTCCCTTCCTTGCAGCTCTAGCGCAGGGACAGATCATGCTTGCTGTCTTTGTGCATCCCTGAGTGCAAGACCAGCTCCCGGCTAGCCACACAGTAGGAGATGGAAGGAGGCAGGGCAGTCCTCACCGCACATCCCCACCCACAGGTCTGATTGGCTGCAGAGGGGGGAACATACACTTTGGAGGTGGAACAGTGGTTGTGTTTCCCTTTGCTCGCTTTGGGCCCTGCACCCACCACCCTGCAAGCCCAGAGTTGGGGTTTAATGCTGTGGTTTAGCCCGACATGATTCAAAGTTACAGTGAATGTCAGGAAAGTGTCTCTTCTTATTAGAACAGAGTTAAAAGTCCTGTGGAATGTCTAGTAGCGAGGTTCTTGGCCTTCCTGCGCTCAATGCACTGGGGATCCCATGCTAACAGAACAGCTTCATGCAGGCACAAGGGGCTTGGCCGGTGAACACCTGTGGGGGGAGAAAACATGGAGATTCATTCATTTGCACTGGGAAAGACCAAAAACCCTGAGGAAGGATGGTAATAATGACACCAACTGAGTCAGGGTGTCAGGAGACCTTTCTAGTGCAGGATACCACCAGTTCCAATCTTGTCTAGGGATATGTCTTCACTACAGAGTTAGGTCGATTGCCTTGCAGTCGATTTTTTAAAGCAGACTGTATAAGGTTGATTTTGTGCATCCCTACAAAACACAGCAAGTCGGCAGCATTCATCCACAGAACTGTGGAAAGCGTTGACATAGCGAGTGGTGCACTGTGGGTAGCTATCCCACAGTTCCCAGAGTCCCTAGCAGGCACCATTTCGCATACTGCATTGTGGGTAGCTTTCTCCGTTCCCAAACTGCCCTCCCCCCCGTCGCAGTGCCCCTCCCGCCATGAAAGCAACTGCTAACAGTTTTTTCGAACCCTTTTTCTGTGCTGACGCCATAGCAGTGCAAGCATGGAGCCTGCTCAGGTAACCGCTGCAGTAATGGCCGTTGCGAATACCTCGCGCATTGTTGTGGACTTTATGCTGCACCGTATGCACAAGAAGGCGATCAGAAGACGACTGCGCTATCAGGAGAGTGACGACAGTGATGAGGACAGGGACATGGACACTGACGTTTTTGAAAGTAAGGAGTCCGACAACCTGGCAATTTTGGTGGCAATGGGGCAGGCTCATGCTCCGGAATGCCGAATCTGGGCCAGGGAAACAAGCACTGACTGGTGGGATCGCTTAGTGCTGCGGGTCTGGGATGACTCACACTGGCTCAGAAACTTTCGCATGCGAAAGGGCACGTTCATGGAACTTTGTGACTTGCTTTCCCCTGCCCTCCAGCGTGAGAATACCAAAATGAGAGCAGCCCTCACAGTTCAGAAGTGAGTGGCGATAGCTCTTTGGAAGCTTGCAACGCTAGACAGCTACCGGTCAGTCGCGAATCAATTTGGAGTGGGTAAATCTACAGTGGGGGCTGCTGTGACGCAAGTAACCAGGGCAATCATTGATCTGCTGCTATCCAGGGTTGTGTGCCTGGGAAACATGCAGGCTATAGTAGATGGCTTTGCCATGCTGGGATTCCCTAACTGTGTGGAGGCTATAGATGGCACTCATATCCCTATCTTGGCACCAGACAATGAGGGCACAGAGTACTGAAACTGCAAGGGGTATTGTTCAATGGTCATGCAAGCACTGGTTGACCACAAGGGATGTTTCACCAACATCTACGTGGGATGGTCAGGAAAGGTTCATGACGCTTGTGTGTTCAGGAACGTTAGGATTTATAGACAGCTGGCGCAAGGGACTTTCTTCCCAGACCAGAAAATTACTGTGGGGGGTGTTGAAATGCCAATCGTTATCCTTGGGGACCCAGCCTACCCCTTAATGCCCTGGCTTATGAAACCATACACGGGATTCCTGGACAGGAGTCAGGAGCTGTTCAACTATAGACTGAGCAAGTGCAGAATGGTTGTGGAGTGCGCATTTGGCTGTCTTAAGGCGAGGTGGCAAACCTTACTTACTCGCTCAGACCTCAGCGAAAGAAATGTGCCTATTGTTATTGCTGCTTGCTGTGTGCTCCAAAATCTCTGTGAGAGCAAGGGGGAGACGTTTATGGCGGGGTGGGAGGCAGAGGCAAATGTCCTGTCCGCTACTTACGAGCAGCCAGGCACCAGGGCAAGTACAAGAGCACACCAGGAAGCACTGCGCCTCAGAGAAGCCTTGAGAAACAGTTTTGTGACTGGCCAAAGTGCTGTTGAAAACCAGCTCCCTTGCTCTGCTCAGCGTTAAGCCTCCTGCCCTCCGGCCCCACAGAGCTGTTGAAAACCTGCTCCCTTGCTCTGCTCAGCGTTAAGCCACCCACCCTCCAGCCCCACAGAGCTGCTGAAAACCCACTCCCTTGCTCTGCTCATTAAGCCTCCCACCCCCCTTATCCCTTCCCCCCCACATTTGCAGAGTAAATAAATTCACTTTTTTAAAAAGCATGCATTCTTTAATGATTCTTCACAAGCACAGGGGAAGACTGGCAATGTAGCCCAGAAGGGGTGGGTGAGGAGGAAAACCAGTCGGTGTGGTGGATGAGGGGAGTGGGGGACAAAGACACAGCACATTTTTAAAACTTTTGTGATAAACTAAGCCTTCTGCTGCTTGTGTTGTATTGTGGGGTAGAGTGGGTCGGTTCCTGGAGCCTCCCCCCCTCCACGTTCTCACCCCGCATCTGGGTGGGGAGGCAATGGAACTTGGGGAGGAGGGGAGGTGGATATACAGGGGCTGCAGAGGTGATCTTTGGTCCTGCTGAAGCTCCAGCAGACACCAGAGCATGTCACTTTGATCCTCCATTATCCGCAGCATTACATCCATCCTCCTTTCTTTGTGCTCCTGCCATCTCTCCTCCCGTGCTGCTACTGCTGCCCTGGAGTCTAAAAGGCTTTGCCTCCATGTATTCTGGGATTCTAAAATTTTTTCTCTCCATGCGTTGTTACGAGCAGCTTCACTGCAGGAGGAATGCATAAGCTCCACAAACATTTGATCTCTTGTGCATTTCCTTCTCTTTCTTACCTGTGGTAGCCTCTGCGATGGGCATGTTAGCAGGGGAGGATCGAGATGGCTGTAGGAGGAAAGAAGGAAAAAGGTTATAAGATAGATACATTCTCCAGGAAAAAGGTTATAAGATAGATAGACACATTCTCCAGAACAATGGGAACAGTTTTTCACGATGAAACAAAGTATTCACAGAGTGCATATGCTTTCTATACAAGGTCACATTTTGCACCTTAAATTGAGTGCCTGTAGCTTTCCTGTAAAGACATCACATCAGACACCATCTCCCAGGGCCAGGCAACAGAAATCACCATGCAGGCGGCCATGGTAAGCCACATTCTTTCGGTTTGATTCACATTCTTTACAGCAGTGCTCTCCTTTCCCACAGTAACCACCCCCTCCCACTGCGTGGCTCTCTGCTAGTGCACCACAAGCAGCCCTGCACGGTTTCTGTCCCTCCTTCCCCCGTACTGCGTGGCTGCTCTCATGGAGGTTCCCTGCTACTGCACCCAAGCAGCCTAGCGCGATTTGTCTCCCCCACCCCCACAAACACACACATGCCACTTGGGATACTGTGGGGAGGATTCCTTCACAGTCAGATATATGAGCAGCCCAGCGGGAACGTCCGAAAATGACTGTCCCCTATTTCAAACAGGCTATCATGAATGATATCACTATGCTGAGGATTACACAGAGAGATAAAGAACAGATGTTGCTGGAATCCCAACAGGCGCCAGGAGCATACGCTGCCATGCTGTGTTATGGAATGATCCCAGAATACCTGATCCTAGCCTGGCATGGCAAAGTCTCCTACTATGGAGGACGAAATAAGGCTGCTCTCCCCAGAAACCTCCTGCTAAAGGTTCAATGTTGTTTGCAGGACAGCTTCATGGAAATCTCCCTGGAGGATTACCACTCCATCCCCGAATATGTTGACAGACTTTTCCAGTAGCTGTTCTAGTCATGCATGTATTCCAAGTTAATCATTAATAAAAGCTTCCTTTTAAATCATGCCTTATCTTATCCCTAAAGGGACACTCACCAGAAGTACCTTCGCTGACTTCCCCATCTGGGAACCCTTGGGAGGGTTCTGAGGGTATTGGCTCCAGGGTGATAAACAGTTCCTGGCTGTCTGGGAACAGAGTCTCTCTGCTTGCTTGCTGCTGCGTGGTATCATCTTCCTCATCAGCTTCATCATCATCTGAATTCTCATGCCTCATGACTACCCCATCAGAGGAGTCCACGGACATTGGTGCAATGGTGGTGGAGCCCCCCACCCCCAGTATTTGATTCAGTTCATTGTAAAATTTGCATATCCGCGGTGATGCCCCAGAGTGTCCATCTGCCTCTTTTGTTTTCTGGAGCGCTTGCCTCAGCTCCTTAATTTTCATGCAGCACTGTTGTGCGTCCCTGCTGTGGCCCCTATCCAGCATGGCCTTGGAGACTCTGGCAAACGAGTTGGCATTCCGTTTGTTGTAATGGAGTTCTGCCATCACGGATTCCTCTCCCCAGATAGCGATGAGATCCAACACCTCCTCTGTGGACCATGCTGGAGCTCTTTTGCGCTGGTTGGTCTCCTGTGCTGATGAGCTCTGCATGGTGCCTTGTGCTGAGGAGCTCTGCATGGTGAGTGTCCTGTGCAGGTGAGCTCGCCACGCTGTCCAAACAGGAAATGAAATTTGAATGTTCCCAGGGTTTTTCCTGTCTACCTGGCCAGAGCAGCGAGTTGAGACTGCTGTCCAGAGCGGTTACAGTGGACCATTGTGAGTGCTGTCCAGAGCAGTCACAATGTGGGACAGCTCCCGGAGGCCAATAAAGTCTACATGCGTCCTCACTAAGCCACAGTCGACCCAGAGAGGTCGATTTCAGCGCTACTCCTCTCGTCAGGGAGGAGTACAGAAATCGATTTTAAGGGCTCTTTAAATTGATTGAAATGGCTGCCATGTGAGGACAGTTGCAGGTTTAGGTCGACTTAATGGCGCTAAAGTCAACCTTAAGTCGTAGTGTGGACCAGGCCTAGGAAGAACCAGACTTGCTCAGGCGGCCAGTGAGATTTGAACCTGGGATTTTTGAGTCTCTATCACTTGAGCTAATATACTGAGAGAAAGATTTTTAAAGGTATTTAGGCACCTAAATATTCAATGACGAGCCTCACGGGATTTCCAAAATCACCTGTGTACTTTTGAAAATCCCATTAGATGCCTCTCTGCAGGTTTAGGTGCCTAAATACCACTGAATATCTGACTCTATGTCCCCTAGCTAACAACTGCCCCTGAGTCATGAACCTATATTTGGATCAGCCACTAGAGGGGAAAAAGACCCACATGCTTTTGTTAAGGGACTATCTGTATTTTGTCATTAATTAACAAATAAAAATGAAATTGACACACCCTGCTCCAGCACTTGTGACATGGCCGTTAATTGTGGCACCATTAGCAAAGCTGACACTGGAAATGGGAAAATTCACACAACAGTATTAAGAATACATCGATTAAAGTTTAGACATTTGGGCCTGGCTTTCAGATTTTCTGAATGAGTCTCCATGCTTGTTTATTGTTCCCAGACCAATTAAACTTACACCTAAATACCCATAACACACACTCATGCATATAGACACACACACACACACAAAGCAGCAACATGTACTCACATCAGCTACACACACAAAGGTCAGGAATGAAAATTTCTATTCAGTCATCTTTCTCAAAGTTGGACAAAGGGCAGCTTTCCTTGCATAAGATGTGCAGTTCACACACTGTGCTCATAACAGAATTCATTTACTGCAGCATCTCTACCGTTGACAACTCAATGTCATGCTTCTCAAAGCTTTTCCCTTCAAGTTTACTGTTTGATAATTTTTCTCCACTCATTTTGAAAGTGTCCCTTAGAGACAAAGCAACTGTTGATACATGCAGGAAAAAAATTATAGTAAATCACATTTCTCATTTGGAATATTTTACAAGGCATGGTCTGATAACTGTGGCTTACAGTACAATGGCTGAAGTTATAATAATATGACTAATATATAATATAATATGACTGCAAGCATCCGATGAAGTGGGTATTAGCCCACGAAAGCTTATGCTCTAATACTTTAGTTAGTCTTTAAGGTGCCACAGGACTCTTTGTCACTTCTGCAATTCCAGACTAAACGGCTACCCCTCTGATTCTTGAAGTTACAATAGATTTCCTAGATGCACATGGCCAAACTGTGTCTGCGTGAGTCACACATACTCATTATAGAGAGATTTGCAAGATTCATCTTTTTTTTATTTTGTTTCCAAACAATAGATGCTCATCACTTCTCAGAGTTATAACAAACAGTGAAATAAAGATGGCATGGTAAATTTCCAATTCAGCTGAGGGGGAAATAGGTTTGCTACTTTCTTTGTATTGAATGTGGATCAAAATTCTCCATGCAAAGTGCTGCAAGTTTACCTTGGATAATTAATATAGCAGTTTTTCCTTGTCTCATACCTGACTTTCCTCCAAACTAAAAATACACCAAATAGAAGAGAAGGCAGAATGTGTGGCTTTCTTGGGAACAGATATTTATATCCTGTTACTAATAAACAAACCTGGACCTGTTTTAAGAGTCCAGCACTGATATTACAACCTGATATATTGGTATGCAGTCTGTGAACAGTAGGTGGAAATTTGCCAATCACGCAGTTGGAAACTGCATTATGTATTGCTACTCCCCCATCTAGCTGACAATCAGAAGCTACCGATTTAGAAATCAGCTGAAGGTGACATTTCAGACTTCGAATTTTGGCTGCATTATTTTAGTATCTTCTAAGTGTTTTCTTGGTTCTCTCATTGGGAGGCACAAGAGTTATCTGCTCATTTTTATAGGTAAATTTGAAATTCTGACTTAAAAAAGGGGCAAAATGTTGGCTTTTTAAAAAGCCCCTAAAGTGTTTTAGAAATCTTAGTTCAAAATGGTTGGATAAAAGCACTGTTGTCTGGACTGAAAATGGTGGAGAGACCATAAATAAAAGGGAATGATACACATCACCACTGTTCTCTCTAAGCTGTGCGAGTATGCATGCACACAGAGATTCTAAACCCTGTGCACACAGTGAAACACTGTGCACACAAATATTTGCACAGAAGCACAAAAATTTGCACAGAATAAATATTTTGTGCACACAGCATGCCAAAAATTAGAGGGAACATTGCACATCACTATATGAGATTTGGGAGAGGTACCTAGGTCTGAACTAGTTTTTCCTTTTTTTCAGAAGCTTGTCTCTGACATACAACTGAACTCTTCAGTTAGTATATTAGTTTTTCTAATTTTTTTTTATGTTTTACAAAGATAAGTCTATCCTTGTCACAAAATCCAAACTAAATGTGTTCTTTGCAAACAAGATCATCAACCAGCATTATTTTCATTGTCCTTGCATACAGGCTACATGCTACAGAGAGCTATAATCCATCAGACCCCATACAGGGAGTTAAATCCTGGGGAATGGGAAATTATAACCTGCATCTCTGGAGATATATATAAATCAGTTCCTCTGTGACCGTTTTAGGTTATCCCCACAGTGCAATAGTATATTGTGTAGTGAGACCACTTCACCAGTATAAATAACTAACGATGGTGGCCAGAATTGAACTAATTTTAGTTAAAGGAGCCATGAGCCAATGATTGATGTTTGTTGGAAAGCCCAGCAACACTCTATAATCTGACTCTTGATTTTCCTACAAATAGGCACCTCTTAAGGTGATTTTTTTAATGTGATATTAGAATGTCAGGACAACATGTTGGCTGTTTCCATCAAAGCTGGTCCTGTTTAGATCAGGGGTCTCAAACTCAAATGACCAGGAGGGCCACATGAGGACTAGTACATTAGCCCGAGGCTCGCATCACGGACACCCTGCCCCCGCCCTCCCTTTCCATGAGGCCCTGCCCTTGCCCTGCCCGTTCCCACCCCTTCCCTATTCCCATTCCAACCCCTTTCCCAAAACCCCCAAATCAACTCCACCCCTTCCCTACCCCCAGGGGGTGCAGGAGGGGTGTGGCAAGGGCAGGGATTTCCCCAACACCCCCCCCCACTGGGGTGTACACTCCCCTTGAATTTCCGAACCCCGCCCCCAGTTTTGTGAACTAGTTACATGCCAGTTTTGGAAATTTGAACTGAAATTGAAACATTAATACACACTTTAAAAGCATATACAGTGTAGGATAAAAGATGTGTATATGAAAAAGTATAATAGATTTGAAAAGTATGAACATAGACTAGCTTCCTTATACATTGTAAGCAAAGTCAAAATGAGTGCTCCCTGACAGCTAGTGATGAGCTGGGGGCTGGGAGGAAAGGCTTCAGGACCAGATTATATTTACATTCACACCTAATCTACCTAGGCATCCAGAAAACAGAGCTATGTTGCAAGTGATAGATTTTGGCTGGGGCTGAGTTGCACATCACTTGAATTGGCACGGGAGTGAGAGGGGAATGAAATATTGTTGTTCTTATTGTATGAGTAAAGGGCAGTAGAACTGTACTTAACCTGTGCTAATTGAGGGAATCAAGAGAGAGAATGGGGACAGGTGTTTTGCTCTAATGGTCTGTCTGAGTCACAAGTACTATTCGACCTGCTACTGTTTAAAGACAGAACTGATTAAGATTCATAAAGAGTCTTTTGGTTTGTTAAGTGACCACTACAGCTGAAATCACTGATAACCAAGTCACATAAGGACCAGGCTTCACATAAACACGTAGTGTAGGCCAGTACTTAGTCCTCCTGTGGAGACACTTTTCCTGTGGAAGACACACCCCACTGAGAGCTCAGTTGAAATCACTGAAAGCTGGGTGGAACCTCCAGGGACCAACTCGCAGAGGTCACAGTGGCAATTGGCAGCAGAAAGTGATGGGTGGTGCAGGGCCACTGGCAACAGAGCAAGGGAGTGAACAGTGGCACAACAAACAGTGGCCAGAGAGAACAGTGAGCAGCTGTGGGAACAAGCAAGGTGCTTTCTTGCTCCCCACCTGGGAGATGAACTCACAAGAAAGCACCTCTGAACTCTGAGAAACACACTGGTGAGTGGGGTGAGGTGGAGGGAAAAGTGAGGGGCTGCAGGGCACGTTAAATAAACATTTGCTTTTGGACATTGTTTTTGTATTTTTCAGTGACTTTGCTCCAGAATGCTAGATTTGTAACAGGGAATGGAAACTTAAATGTGTTTCCTAATAGGCTAAGATTTTTAAAATGCATTATTTGCCAACGTTGTTATCTCACATCATTGCTATCTTGAGAAGTCATTATGTTGGGGAGTTTCCATACTAAACATTATTGTAATTAATTTTTACATACGAATGGTTCTACTGGGTCAGACCAATGGTCCATATAGCCCGGTATCCTGTCTTCTGACAGTGGTCAAGGCCAGGTGCCCCAGAGGGGAATGAACAGAACAGGTAATGATCAAGTGATCCATGCCCTGGTGCCCATTCCCAGCTTCTGACAAACAGGCTAGAGACACTCAGAGCACGGTGTTGCATCCCTCCCCATCCTGGCTAATAGCCACTGATGGACCTATCCTCCAGGAATTTATCTAGTTCTTTTTTTAATCCTGTTATAGTTTTGGTCTTCACAGCATCCCCTGGCTAAGATTTCCATGGGTTGACTTTATGTGGTGTGAAGAATTACTTCCTTTTGTTTTTTTAAAAACCTGCTGCCTGTTAATTTCATTGGGTGACTGCTAGTTTGTGTGTTATGTGAAGGATTAAATAAATTATCCTTATTCACTTTCTTCACACCAGTTAAGATTTTATAGACCTCTATCATAATCCCCCTTAGTTGTCTCTTTTCTAAAATGAAAATTCCCAGTCATTTAAATCTCTCCTTCTCTTTCACACCCCTTATCATTTTAGTTGCCTATCTCTGTACCTTTTCCAATTCCAATGTATCTTTTTTGAGATGGAGTAACCAGATCTGCACACAGTATTCAAGGTGTGCACATACCATGGATTTATACAGAGACAATATGATATTTTCTGTTTTATTATCTATCCCTTTCTTAATGATTCTCAGCATTGTGATTGCTTTGTTGACTGCTGTTGCACACTGAGTGGATATTTTCAGAGAACGATGCACAATGACTCCAACATCTCTTTCTTGAGTGTTAACAGCTAATTTAGATCCCATCATTTTATATGTATAGTTAAGATTGTTTTCCAATGTGCATTACTTTGCATTTAGTTAAACCTTATTAGTTAAATGTAGTACAATGGTCATGAAACATTTTCCAGTTTTTACTACAGTGCCATACAGCCCACCTTCACCCTCATGGTCTCACCCCTCATTGGCCCTGACACCCCTGTGTAGCCGGGTGATCACCCCACTCTGGCCCGGAAGGGGTTAAAAGCAGCCCCACAGAGGCTGTGGCTTGAGAAAGCAGTGGGGGGTGTGGCTGGCCACAGCTGTGACCAGCTCAATCAGGGCCCAGCTGACCCTTATAAGAGGGCTGTGAGCTAGGGACAGACAGTCTCTCTCCAGGCTGGGAGAGGGCAGGGTCTGGCTGCCTGCATGACAGGGTACTGAGGGCGGAGCAGTGCTGGGGAAGGGATAGGATGAGCTGGGGAGCTCAGGTCTAGTGACCTCCCAGGCTTCAGGCCTGATATCAAGGCCTAAAAAGGTACTGGGCGGTTCGGCAAAGGCAGCTGGCCCAAGCCCCCTTGCCTATGATGAGTGGCTTTTACACTGCAGTCTGCCCCAGGAAATGGGGGCTTGATGACTGGCAGTAGCCCAAACTGAGGCAAGGTGGGGATAGAGAGTTGGGGGTTCCCCAGGGAGGGGAGACGCAGAGGCAGAGATTGTGGGGGGATTGCCAGCAGGCAGCACCTCAGATACAAGGGCACTGGGGTCTGGGAGAGGCACGGGGGCCAGCGGACAGTGAGACACCAGCCTGCAGAGGGCGCTCTGAGCTAGAAAGAGCTAATTCCCAGACAACTAGCAGGAGGCGCTGCAGGGGTGAGTCGTTGCACCACTACACTCCCCCTGAAAATTCAAACACCCACCCCTAATTTCAATTCCTGGGGAAAACAGTGGGCATGGGTTCAGGGTAGGGAGGTGATGTGCAGGATGTGGCAGGGAGCTGGGCTGCAGGAGGGGTGTGGGGTCTGGCAGAGGACTCAGGGCAGGGGGTCAGGGTGCGGGGATGCAGGGTGCAGCATGGGGCTCAGGGCAGGGGGGCTGGTGGAGGGGGAGACAGGACAGGCTCCCTACTTGCCTCCCTGCCTTGTTCTCCCACCACCACCATCTGGGCTAGGAAAAGCAGCTGAAACCTGGAGGAGGAGGGACTCTGTGTTGCCATGGCCACACCTCCAGATACCTCCCCAAAGCTTCCATTGGCTGTGATTCCCAGTTCCCGGCCAATGGGAGCGGAGAGGGGCAGTGCCTGGAAGAGAGCTCTGTGCCTCTCTCCCTCCCCCAGGGGCTGCAGCCCCCTGCTTTCAGCTGCTTCTTGGAGCTGCCTCCTGCCCCTGGTGTGCGCTGGGCTGGAATTGCCCCTAGGCAAGTCGGAGGGGAGGGGAGGGGAGGATGAGGGGGGGCAGGGAGCGTGGTGGGCTGCAGTAAAGAGCCAGGCGGGCCGCATACGGCCCGCAGGCTGCATGTTTGAGACCCCTGGTTTAGATCATAGTGATAATGCTGGTTTCTTAATTTGGCTTGATTCAGAACTGTCATCCTGCTTCTCACAGTCACTTCAATAAGTATTATTATCTGCATTATAGAGAGGGGATAACTAAGGTAGGGAGGTCAAGGCCAAGAAAGCAGTGACAGAATTAGAACTCTAATATTCCTACCCCTTTCCCCATACTGCCTCCAGTATTGTCAGTACCAAGCCTGGCCGAGAATAGAGTCAAGCTCATATAACCTATGAGATTATCTTAAAAATCATGGGACTGAAAACAAACACACACACATTTTGGGCTCTTTGTATTTGCCTATTGCCTTTTGAACTTTGGAGGGGAGGTGTCACATTTTCAAGATTTTCACTGCACCCATGAGGGCTAGAAATCTTCTTTTTTTTTCCAGTGAAAGCAGAAATTCTCATGTAACTACACAACACCACGAGTTGGGAATGTAAGAAAAATATCCACTATCACCAGACTTGAAATAATCATGAGAGCTGGAAACACTGTGCCTCTGATGGCATAGCCAATGGACACTTTGTCATTGTTTAATGCATTTAACACGTCCAAGGGTGTACACATGTGCATTTTATACATCTGTGTGTGTAAAGGTGGGATCTTTGTGTGTAACAAGTGCCATGCAAATGTTTCAGGTGCAATTAGGAAGCCAGTTTTGATAATGTGGACCTTAATATACTTTAATTTAGCACAGATTTAACAATGTCCTTTATTGTAGGGTAGGAACTATCTAGCTTTGTTCCCTTCTGCGCTGGTTTCTCATAATCTTCTTTATGACTTCTGCAATTACTTTATTGGCCCATAAATAAAACCTCTTTTGCTCACTGTATTGCATACTTGGTAGTGAGAGTCACTCACTCCCATCAATCATTTAGAATACATTTCTGCTCCCCTGGTACACGAGCTTGACATATGCAAAATCTTCCTTTCTGCAAGCCAGGAACAGATTCATGCCAGTTCAATAATATCTCAGTTCTAAAGCAATAGCACAATTAGTTTGTACTATTTTTCCTTCTTTAACTGCATGTAGCTGCTTATCTCTGAACATAACATTTTCAATACAGTTGGCCACATTTGGCCTTGCTTTACAGTTCATGCAACCTCTGACTATAGTGAGCTTGTTTGGAGAGGCAATACGGGTAGAATTTGGCCTAATCTTTCAGATAGCTTTTGCCAGTGTATATAGGAACACCCGTTGTTTTCTCTTTACATTATAACTTTCCATTTGTACACAGCTGTCTATGCTGGTTGTTTAATCAAAATTACTTTGTCACCATGGAAAGGGTTATAATTAGCATTTTTATTAAGCAACATGGGGAATGGCAGTGTCCAGGAAATTACAGAGCTTGAGGAGATGTAGCAGGTCCAAGCAGGAGTGATTGTGGTCAGGGAGGTATTTTCCTTTTTGGGACAGGGCATTAGCTACCTTGTTCTGGACACCTGCATGATAGCTGGTGGTAAAAGTAAAGCACGTGAAGAACGTGGTTCATTGAAGCTGTTTTTGAATCAGTACCTTTGCCTTACAGAGATACTAAACGTTTTTATGATTTGTGTACACTTGTATTGGGTTTTGGGCACCTTTCAGATGGCGATGCCATTCCTCAAAGGTGACTTCAAATTCTAGAAGCTCTTTATTTAAAGTCTTGTAATTTTGTCCAGCCAGTGTGAGTTTCTGGGAGTAGTATGAACAGATGCTGCTGGAGGACGGGCACACCTTTGGGAAAGTTGCTCTGATTGCTACATTAGGTGCGTTGGTCTCGACGACTAAGGCCCATGTCAGGTTGGAATGGATCAGGATTGGAGCATAAGTGAAGGCCATCTTGAGTTGGTCAAACACCTGATAAGCCTCCAGAGACCAAGTGAAGGAGGTGCATTTGTGGAGGAGTGCTGCCAATGGGGCTATTCAGTGTGAAAATCCAGAAATAGAGACTATATAAAAATTAATGAACCCTCATAAATGCTGCAGCTCCTTGATGTTCTGAGGGACCATGCAGATCTGAAGTGTTCACCTTCCTGGGATTCATTTGGAGGCTCTCAGGGGACAAGATGTAACCCAAGAAGTCCATGCAATGCTGGTTGAAACAGCCCTTCTTGTACTTTGCAGATAGTCCTCATTGGCTGTGCCAACACAGCCTGACTGGATGGCCTCCTCAGGGCTCTCTGAGAAGACAGGCATGTCAGTGAGATAGACTATGATGTGTTGGTCTGGGATATCACACGATTCCTCATTCACAAAGTGCTGGAATGTTACCTGGGCATTTGACCAAATGGCATCAGCAAGTATTCATAAAGGCCACACTGGATTCAAAAGGCTATTTTCCACTCCTTCCCTGCATGGATCTCCATAGGTTTTAGGCTCCTCAGTTGGTAAATACATAGGCTGACTGTTCATGATCCAACAATTCCAGACTGAGTGGAAGAGGGTACCCATTTCTGATGGTTACCTGGCTGAGATCCCAGTTATCGACACATAAGTGCAGGGTCTCATCTTTCTTTTTAATGAAAAGAACTGGGACCCCAACAGGGGAGGTGGAGGGAGGGATAACTCCCTTGGCCAAATTCTTCTGGAGATACAATCACAGTGCAGCCAGGTCCAGCTCCAACATAGCATAGACGTGGCTGAAAGGGATCGTGGTCCCATATTGCAGCTCAATCTGACAATCAGAATCATAGTGCAGTGATAGGATGTCCACACTGTTCTCAAAAACATCTGTGTCGTCATGATATTTGGTTGGAAGAGCAGAAGTCAGCTCTGAGAGTGGTCCCCGTTGGGCCACAGCCTGGGCCTAAGGAATCCTCAGTGGCAACCTGGACTTGGGCTAGAGGGGTGTTTCTTCAAGCCAGGACTCAGCCAGTGGTGCACAAAGAACTTGCTGACAGAACTCCAATCGGAAACTGACTTTCCCCTCATACCAAAGGATGTGCAGGTCATGAGTAGCCAGCCACAAGAGCCAAGAATTATGGGGAAGTGTGGCAAGCAGACCTCTCCAAATTGTAGGATTTCTCCATGATCCCGGATAACAACTTCCAGGGACACTGTGTCCAGCGTTATCATGCCTGAGGATAGGAGTGAACCATCTACAGTGTCTATGAGGTAGGGGACAATTTTCTGTTGCACTGGGATGCCCAGGGCTTGTGCGCTATCTGCAGCTATAAAATTGTCCACAGTTGCTGGAGTCCACAAGCATTCACTGTGACTGTGCTTGCTGGGGTAACTCAGATGTGTAGGCAAACCTGGACTTGCAAGTGTGGTGAAGCAAACCTTAGGCATGCTTTAGTAAGAAAGGCATGGCAGCCTGCAGAATGGATACTCTGGGACACACCTTAGCTGTCTCCCTTATTGGGCCTGGGCTTGGTTGTTTCCTGACTTTTTCTTTGAAGCTGGAGATGGGCAGCCAACAAGATTGTGGCCAGATCCTCTGCAGTCAAAACATGAGCCATGGTGTCTGTAACACACCCTTTCCACGGGGGTCATGTCACACTGAGCTGCATTGATTTGGGTTCTGGTACCTTGAGGAGTAAACATGACCCCGTTCCCTTTTGACTTGGGTTGTTTTTCCAAAAGCATGTGGTTTTGCAAGCTGGAAAGTCTGGTGATAGTTAACTATTGCTAAATGAAATACAGCTGGTTAACTGATGGAAAACTACAGACTGGAAATCTCCACACTTAGCTTTTTTGCTCAGTAGGTTTTTTTTGATGAACAAGCTACGTAATACTAACAAACTGGGCATAAAAAGAGAAAGAAATCTGAGCTCAATTGACTGTTGAATACTGGGACCTCTCAAGTTCCTCTGCAGATGGAAGACCGGCCACTGGACATTTGCAGTTATGCACTCGAGAACTCCTCAAGACCCCAGATAAATATGAATCTGGGATTTTTGGGGGTGTTCTACTAACCTGTTGCGGATGTGTGTAAGTGCTGAGACTAATTAAAGCTTTAAGTGAGAGCACTCTTGAATTGTGCTGTTTGTGCAGCCACCTATCAGTCGAACAGCTGTATCATCATTGATCTATTTCCTGCCACTGCCTCACCAGGAGTAAAAGTTACCAAGAGCTTTGAGTTCAGAAAGTTCAGTCAACAGACTGAGCAAATGTTTTCAGAGAGCTCTTAACGATGACTTCAGGAGCTCTTTTCTGAGTGGTAACAGCAAATTCAGACTCCATCATTTTGCATCTATACTTGGGATTATGTTTTCCAATGTGCTTTACTTTGCATTTATCACATTGAATTTCATCTGCCATTTGTGGGATCCCTTTGTAACTCTTCACAGTCAACTTTGAACTTAATTATCATGGGTACTATTATGTTGTCTGCAAATTTTGCCACTTCACTGTTTGCCTCCTTTTCTGGATACGTTGACTAGCACTGGTCCTGGTATAGATCTTTGAGGAACCCCAGTATTTACATCTCTCTCTTGTGAAAACTGACCCTTTATTTCTACACCTTAGTGCCTATCTCTTAACCAGTTACTGATCCATGAGAGGACCTTTCCTCTTTATCTCATGACTCCTTACTTTGCTTAAGAGCCTTGGGGGTAGGATCTTGCAAAGGCTTTCTGAAGATTAAATAAATGGGGCTATACCTATCTCATAGAACTGGAAAGACCATCAAGCCCAGTCCTTTACCTACACTAGTAGGACCAAATACTGTCCCCTGACAGATTTTTTGCCTCAGATCCCTAAATGGCCCCTTCAAGGATTGAACTCACAACCCTGGGTTTAGCAAGCCAATGCTCCAACCACTTAGCTATCCCACTCCCTGTTGTCTATAGGTCACCTAGGAAGAGCAAAGAACAAAACTCAGACCTCTTGACATACATGCCAGTGCCTTAAGAAAGGGAAAATAGGCTCATGATTAATACTGAAACAATCAAACCTTTGCAAGAAAGGCCCCATACAACACAGGATGATTTCAGAATAATTCTTATAATTATTAATTGTGTTCATTACGGTAGTCCTGAGACATCAGCCATCATCACCTTGTCTTATTGTGCAAACACCAAATATTAGACAGTCCGTACTCTGAGGAGCTCTCAATCTATTTAGACAAGACAGACAAAGAAAAGGGGAAGGGATATAATGCACAAGCAAAGTGTTCTATGGTGGCAAATGTCACATTAGTTCCACTTTTGTTGGGGGAGGTTAGCTGAGAGGCAATAAGCTAAATGGACAGATAAGAGTGGGCTGGGTGACTCTTCATAAATTCTGAACCCGTTGAAGTCAATGACTAAACTTCCACTGATTTCCAAGGGAGCAGGATTATCTCAATTCTCAAAACTGATGCTTGGGGCTTGGCACTGAATTTACCTTCAAAACCAGAGAGGAGATTTGGGGCTTTAAGAATTGCTTTTCTAGGCTGGCACTTGTGTTTTTCAGTACATGCCTCAGTGGTCTTGTTATAGCCTTAGTCACCAGCCACCTGCAGAGCACAATGCACAGCACTTATAGTGTCCCTGCCACTGCCAGCAGTCTTCACGAAAAAACAAAAACCATTATATGAGAAGACAGCTCTGTTCTCCCCTGCCTAGATCTCAACCCATCACAGACAATTAGGAAGAGATGTCTATGGAAACAGAAGCACTCTCCTTTCCCCATCTTCCTGTCACAGTCCAGAATTGGAAAGAATGGCTACAAAAACCATGCCTTCTTTTAGTATGTATCCTCCATGTCAGTTATGCATATCTTTAAATAACCCTTAACGTGAATCAGAAGATCACGTATTCTGATGGCAATACAGGAAAACCAGCAAGGGTGGAATTCACCCTTGTGCATGAGACCAGCTTAAGATCTATGCACCACTTAAGCCAGCGGTTCTCAAACCGGGGGTCGTGACCCCTCTGGGGGTCGCCGAGCACTCCTAGGGGGGTTGCGAGCTCCCAGCGCCGCTGAAAAGCCGCCAGATGCATTACTTCCGCATTCGGTGGCTTTTCAGCAGACATACAAGAGTCCGCCGTGGCAGCCGAACAACCAAAAAGGGGTTGCGGTTCTCATAAGTTTGAGAACCGCTGACTTAAGCCCTTAAAATAGGGTGTATGTGGGATTTAAGTGGGCCAGAGGGCTGGGGCTGGCTCCTTCCACAGGGGTTAGCTTTCCCCTATATGTTTTAAAGAAGAAACAGTTGTTGCAACATATTACATACACACCAAGTTTCAGTACAGAACAAGTAGCACCTGCCCCTAGCACATGGCATGTTAATTTTAGTGGGCAGCAAACAAAGGACTTGGCATGTCCTTGTTGTGTGGAATATAGCACTATAGTTTACAAGATACAGTAACGCCTAAGGCAGAGTCAAGTATGAAGCAGGGCAGATAAGAAATCAGTGAAGAGATGCAGCAGATTCTGCTATAAGAACTCTTTCATTACTAGCAGAACGATCCATTACACCGGGGATCTCCAAACTACGGCCAGAGGGCGGATGTGGACCGCGGCTTCGATTTGTCCGGCCCCCCAGCCAACAGGGGAGAGGCGATCGGGCAAAGGCTGCTGGAGCTGAGCAGGCAGGGGGAGGGGCCGCCAGCAGCTGCTCGCATGTGGGAGCAGCTCATCTGAGCTGTGCGGAGGGGTCAGTGTCCCCGGGAGCCAGTGACCCCCAAAAGGGGAGCCAACTTAGGGGAGAGTCACTGCTGCAGCCGAGCAGGCACGGAGCCCTGCCTTAGAGTAAAAATACAAGCCAGATGCTTAATTCCATCTCCAATAAATGGAGTAAAGAAGATGGAAATAAAATTAAAAAATAATGTGAAATGATTTTTAATGTATTGACAAATATTTTGTGTGATTTCACAGGACCTGGATTGTTTATATAGCTACTTTTATACCTGACTTAAAATTTAATGCAACACTGACACAGTAGAGTAGTGGGTTTTTTTACGATTTGCATATATTTTGCATATATTTAATTTTTTTTTCCCCACAGTCGCTTCGACCTGTGAAGCGCCTTCAAAAATCTATATGGCCCTCGTCTCCTAAAGTTTGGAGACCCCTGCATTACACTATGAAGCCTCCTCCCTGTTTTCACAGTGCTGGCAAAGATATAGAGGAAGTGTCTCATTTGGAAAAATAAGACCTGAGTTAGCAGTCAAGTCATGCATCGATTCTCAGTTGATGATTTAGCACCAGTCCAGGATGGGTTGTAGATCCTGGACAACAATCCCTCACTTTCACAGGCCTTGGGAGGCAGGCCAGTCCTGGCCTACAGACAACCTGCCAACCTCAAGCATATTCTCACCAGCAACAGCACACCGCGCCATAATAACTCTAACTCAGGAACCAATCCATGCAATAAACCTCGATGCCAACTCTGCCCACACATCTACACCAGCAACACCATCACAGGACCAAACCAGATCAGCCACACCATCACTGGTTCATTCACCTGCACATCTACCAATGTAATATACGCCATTATGTGCCAGCAATGTCCCTCTGCTATGTACATCGGCCAAACTGGACAGTCCCTACGAAAAAGGATAAATGGACACAAATCAGATATCAGGAATGGCAATATTCAAAAACCTGTAGGAGAGCACTTCAACCTCACCGGACACACCACAGAAGATTTAAAGGTCAGCATTTTGCAGCAAAAAAACTTCAAGTCCAGACTGCAAAGAGAGACTGCAGAGCTGCAATTCATTTGCAAATTTGACACAATCAATTTGGGACTGAATAGAGATTTTGAATGGCTAGCTAACTACAAAAGCAGCTTCTCTTCTCTCGCTATTCACACCTCCAGTTCAGCTGCTAGAGGAACACCTCACCCTCCCTGATTAGAGATAATAAGCTGGTTCAGCCTGATTGGACTAACCTTGTTATCTCCCACCTGGTTCTTGCCTACCTATTTATACCTGCCCCTGGATACTTCCACTGCATGCATCCGACGAAGTGGGTATTAGCCCACGAAAGCTCATGCTCTGAAAAAATTTCAGTTAGTCTTTAAGGTGCCACAGGACTCTTTGTCACAAATGAAGACTGGTTAACCTTATATAAACACACCTCTGGAGCAAGGCAATGAGACCTTTCACTGGGCAGTTATTATGGGCACAATCCTGCCAAGCCTTAAAGGTGAGTAATTTTACTGATGGGAATAGTCTCCTTGGCTTCAGTGAGACTACTCACATGAATAAAGTTTCATACATGCTTCAGTCTTGGCAGGATCACCGCCTTTTTGTAATGCCAGAGGTCGGGCAGCAACTTCTCTCCCCTGCTATACTCCTTGCCATGGCTGGCCTCTGGTGTGGAGAGAGGTGTGAAGTGCGGAGAAGGCCGAACTCGAGGAGCCAAAGAGACACAAAGATAAAGGGAGCAGTGCTACAACTTATTAACAGGGATAAGGGCTTCTCTAAAGATACAGCTAATTAGATCCCCAGGACCTGATTTCAGCTGGTGTAAATCAACAGAGCTCCACTGACGGCAACAGAGCTATACTAGTTTGCACCCACTGAAGACCTGGCTCGCAGACTGGAAAATGCAGACAGTGGCTCGGAAACTGAAGAGACACAATGGATGAAATAGAAGACTGAGACACTGGGAGGTAAATGGGCGGCTGAGAGCAGAGGATAAAAAATAAAACAGAAAAATGAAGAAAGCAGCAACTAAATGACCTGCAGCTTTTAGGTGGGAGAATTTTAATCCGAATGATAATTCTTCCAGTACTTTATTCCTGGAATGCTTCCTTACTGTATGTGCAATTACTGTGATCATAAAGGGATCTGAACAGTATAGCTGAATACATCATGAGAAGCAAATTGGGCTAATTTCTTACAGCAAAATTAAAAAGAGGAGCCTGTGCCATGTATTACTGAAAATGTCAGGTGTAATAGAATAGCTCTTTACTAAGACTGAAATCAATTCAAATAAAAAACAGTCCAGAAAACCCTAATTTTCTTGTCTCTTAACTAGGCCATTGGCGGAAGCTGTTTGCCTTGCAAAGAAAACTAAACAGGCATTGCCAAAAGATTCACTTCTTCCTGCACAAACTGCACCTCTTCCTCGCCACAGAGAAATTTTCCCTCCCTCCCATGAGCAGAAGAATCCCTCACCTGGTCCAGAGCAGAAGATATATGTGTAAATAAACATTTTAATTAAAATTGACATTTCTCGCCCTGCTGCTAGCAGTGGTCATAAGGATGAAAAATGGTATTAGTTCCACCACAAGCAGCATGGTTGCTTACTGTAAGAGATTAGAAAGCAGCATTAAGGCTGTAATGAAACGGGCTTACAGTCTCTCGCATAGGGATTCTGAACTGCTTGTGTAATAAAAGGTGCCATTTTGCAGTATGAGGACTGGCACCAGCACAGGCTGAGAAATGCCAGTTTTAATTAGAATTGCTATTTGCAAATATATTTCACGGCTTAGACATGGTGTGGAACCTTTCGCTTGGTGAATGTTCAGTAATGATAGTTTCAAGATGTAAACAGTAAGTGTTTTTTTTTAATAATGACAGATTCAGAGATAACAGTTGGTAGCTCCATCTCTAAAAGGAACATACAAACCCAGTGATCAAATAATGATGGATTTGAATAAAAGTCCCACATCCAAATATGCCTGAACTTGGGATCTGAAACCAGAGCCAAATGTCACATCTGCTCCTTGGCTCTGTGATGGACTGCAGGAAAGCCCTGGATCCAAATCCCTCCAGACTTTGGGATACTTGAAATCCAATCCCAGATATTTTTGTCCCATCCCAGACCCATAACTGAATCATTGCTCTCAGCAGGTTCAGCTAATAAACTTAGCCCTCTGACTGGGTGAAGATTCCAGCAGGTATATTCATAAACCCTGCAGCTGTATTTCTGGTCCTACTCCCAGTCCTTGTTCCTGGTTCCCTCTTGGTCTCCACTCTGCTCTGGCTGATATTCTGACTCTGACCAGCTGCTCTTAGCTCATTCCCTGAACTTGGTATTAGACTTTTAACCCTCAGCTCCTGAGTCCTGGCACTCAGTTCCTGCTCTCTCCCTGAACTTGGCAACTTGCCTCCTGATTCAGGCTCTGGCCACCAGGTCTGGCCACGTCTGCCCCAATCACAAGATCAGTCTCCCCTCTGACCATCAGTGCAAGGCAAACCGTAGAAGGGTTAGAGATCACAGCAGGTTTGTTACATCCTCAAATTTCACTAATAATTGTTGGCACGTGTACATTTCCAAAGGGTTGTTACCCTAAGATGAGGTGCATAACAAGGAGTTGAAGGATGGTTTCATGATTAAGGCAGTGGTTTGGAACTTGGGATTATTTCCTGGCTCTGCCCTAGATTTCCTGTATGACCTTGGACAAGTCATTTAATCTGTCTCCTTAGCTCCAATTATTACAATGAGGTTAATAGTACTTATTTTGTCTCACTCATTGTCCCTCTTGACTATTTAGACTGAAGTCTCTTCAGGATGGGGACTCTCATCAGTATATGTTTCTAGGCATTGCGGGGTCCAGATCTTGCTCGAACTCTCTAGGGGTACGTCCTCACTACTGTGGGCAGCGGTCGATGTTTTAGCGATCGATTTCTCGCGTCTTGTGAGGACGCGAGAAATCGATCGCTAGCGCTGGCCCCGTTGACTCCCGTCGCCGTGAGGACGGGAGGTAAGTCGGCTGCAGATACGCCAACTTCAGCTACGTGATTCACGTAGCTGAAGTTGCATATCTGCAGTTGATCCCGCGCCCTAGTGAAGACCAGCCCTAGGTGATACTGTAATGCAAATCAGAAAGAAGAATAGATTCTCAGGAACTCAAATACATTTTATTCCTTTTGTGCAAGCTGCCTTTCTCTACACATACAAACCATTAATGGGTACCAGAAAAACATTAATATAAGAAAACATCCCTGGGAACAGATAAATGGAGGATTCAAAATGTATATATAGTAACTACACTGTGTTTCCCTGGTAATGAGAAGTCAATGACTTAAATAATGTGCTGTGAAAAATTTGTTTAATAAATTGTGGCTATCTCAGAATCTGGGGTCTTTCCTTTCTTTTTCATTTTTTGTTGCCTGTTGCAGTGTAATGCTAACCTAATTTATTCTAGACTGTCTGACAGTATAATAGCATTGGTGAAAGTGTTTTATTGCATCTAAGGAGAGGGTTCAAATGGCCCTAGTTTAGACGAGTCTCTGGAATTCGTTGTTCAAGAAAGGTCAACAGTACATTTCCTTTTCTACCAGCTATGTAGTGGTATGAAGCCTATAAGAATTACTTGTCACTCTGCATATCAGTGCAAGTGATGTCTGTACTTGGAATTGAACTATAAGGTTTATAATTATACTGAAGCAACTTTGTTGGCTAACAAAGGAGTGCATTATTTGTCCCTTTAAGAGATCATGGCATCTGGTAATGATGCCCACAAACTCTTATGGTTTACTGTCTATGCCACACTTCCATGCACATAGTGGCCCATCATCTTCAGCCTATTTGAAAATCCATTGAAATCCATGGGAATCTTTCCAATGGGTGTTGGATCAGGATCCTAATGCTGATCTGTTGTTGCACAGTAAGCTGTATGAATTGCATCCAAAGACCCTAAGTGGGCCACTTCAGTTGGCTATAAGCAGGTCAAACATAGCCACTGCTGCTCAGTGGTTTGTGAAATTAACCAGACAGTAAATTAATGCTGGAATGGTGGAAGACTTAACAAAATAATATTTAATTAAAAATCATGGATTTTTTTAAAGTTTGAATTGTTTTAGATTCTTTTTTAATTTTCTTCCTCTAGGGTAACTTAACAAGACTAAAATAAAGACTATTTTTAATGAAAACCAGTACTTTTAATAAAAGAATCTCTTATCCAGTGCAGTAAAATAATAAACTGAAATGTCTAGAAAATCATTTGGGTGATATTAAAAAAAATTCTAGTTCAAGGGCCCAGATGTACTGTACCAGTGTGCCATATATGGCGTACTGGATCAGACCACTGGTCCATCCAGTCTGGTATTCTGCCTACAGTAGTGACTCCTTCCTTATACTTCAGAGGAATGCGTCTGGCTAATTGCAGAATTCTGTGTATAGGGGAGGGAGAGATTGTATCTGCATACTGATGTCAATCATCTGATTCTCCAAAGCATGAGAATTATTTACCTTTATCTTAGCCTGTCAACTAGAAATCATATGCATCCCAATAACCATTCACAATTTTATTTTTCCCTGTCTCCCCTTCTTGCCACCTCACTACGGCCTCAGTAGAAGCTTTCACTTTTCATTCTGAATTGAATGGCAGGTTTGATCATGCCAGATGCCTTCACATGGGCATGTCCCATTAGAAATGTGTTAGCTGTATAACAATTATTGCTAACTTCTTTCTATAGTGAAAAAATAATTTCACTTGGAAGCAGTGTCCCTCGTAGTAATAGACAATTTCCAACTACTTTTACAAAGCAACAGTATTCTGTTAAATTATGAGGTCATTCAGGCAATACACTGTTTGAGTTGCATCCAGGTATCATGTGAATTGACTTAGTATATTGTGTTATGTACTTTTGTACAATGTGCTCCTGCCTGCACTGCTGCTATATTCCTCTTTATTTTTATTAGACATGGGTGCTGTCATAACTGCTGCAGGTAACAGACTGTTCACACAACCTATGGACCCTCATATACTTCATTTTACTGACCCTCTGATTTAACTAGAGATGGACCTGAGTCAAAGTTTGAATTTGGATTAATCCAAATCCAGACTTCATAAATGCTTAGATTGGGAACCAGGTTTAGGCTATTAGAAATTTAGGCTCAATCTGCAAAGTCTGGATCCAAACTTTCACTAAGGTCATGTGCTTTGGATCTAGTTTACTGGTTCAGCTCCATCTCTAGCTTAAGGAAGGGTTTTTCAGTGCATTTTAGCAGTTTGAACCCAGAATGCCCCTGCTGGTATTTCTAGATTTATCAGTCCTAGACATCTTGGCAAGGGCAGTATAGTAATATAATACAGAAGCACGTGCAAAGTGATATGCTATTTGGAGGGAGAAGAAAATCCTCTTTAGCATTAGTTTAAAAATTAAATAAAAATAAAACATGAGATGTTAAAAACGGTTTGACAGAATTTAAAGTAGCTTAGAAAATGGAAGTATCAATCATCAGAACTATATTTCTCCTGGTATTTCCCATTCTTCAAATTGCCTGTAAAAGGGCAGGCTAGGATCCCTATCAGTTATAGTATAACAGAGATTTGTTTCAAAAATTGTTTCCTGAAATTAGTTTTCCTGGAGTTGAGATTTTCTAGCTGAGATAGCACATGAGAGCATGTTGTTTCAGTTTGTGTAACAACATGAAAGTCAACCCCAACAAGAGGCTTCGTAAATTGAAACACGGTAGATCTCTAAAGTCATTCACTCAGATTTGTGTTTTGCCACTTTGCTCACCAGCCTTGGAACTGGAATTTTGGATGTAATTTTTTTAAAAAATTGGAGGTTCCTTTCTGTTAGAAGGAAAAATGAGAAAGGTGTTGGAGGGTTTTCTTCAGTGAACACACTCCTCTGAGAGCACGTATAATAAAAAAACCCAAAAAACTAAATCTACACTCAATACGTAGAAGAAGATGGAGAAAAAACATACAGAATCAGATTGTCTAGTCCATCAAGGGCAGGACAGTATGTAGTCTGGTACTTTACTAAATCTAATCTTAAACATTTAGAAAAAATGATAAAGCGAGGGTCCCTATTAGCTCAATTTCAATTTCAAATTCTGCACTGCAACACATGGTGGAATGGTCCATTCCATGGTCCACCATTCCGTAGTGGAATGGTCCATTTTATCCAGCTTCCTGTCTCTTGACAATGGCCAGTGTTGGATGCTTGAAGAGGAAAGTGTATACAAATCCATGCCACCCGCATGGAACCTGGCTGTTCTCTTTTGATTGGGGTATTGTGATGATTGGGCCTACAAATTTACCCTAATTGTAAGCTCGGCTGTAAATAGTGGGTGAAAGTTCATAAACTGTCACAATGACCTGTTACATAGAATTGTTTAAGAAAATATGTCAAAAGAAACAGAAAGACAGAAATAATTTAAACAGAAAGGGTTATGCTGACACCCCCCAAGGACTGGTAAGATTATGACTGATAAACAAGAGGAGTAGAAGACCAGAAATCAATTAACCAAAGTTGATGTATTGGAAATTAAGCCTTTTGGTGGACAAAATAATGAGAGGATGTACTATTCTGTCCAACACTCCCTTTTGAGGTTCTTAAAATGAAAAGACTGGGGGGAAATTAGCAGAACAAGCAGATGCCTGCCATCAACTACTGCAGCAAGTTTTATCACCGTGGCTGCCATTCCCCTAATCTCCTGGAACTCTGGATCTTCTTTGTCCTAATCCTGAGGGAGGTCCTGGCCAAACTGGGGTAAATAGAGATTCCCATATGATGTTGCTTCCACCTCCCCGTTCTGGCTAAATCCCAAACACCATTTGGTATGTGAGACTTTGTCTTCCCTTGCACCATGTTTCCTTTTCTTTCCCCTCTCTTTCTGCTTTTGTCTTCTGTTTAATAAGAGCCTTGCTTATCTGTCCAAGACCACATATGTCCAACACTTCTATGAGCCTCTGACCAGAGAGGCAGCTAGAAGCAATGCCCTAAACAGCCTGATGCTGGTTACCGGATTACCAGGTTGCCAGGTCTTGGAATGGCTGATAAGACCGAGTGGCAAGCCTGTGTTTCTCCAGCAGTGAGATTGCAAGTGAAAGTCAACACCAGAGGCAGAAGCTGCGTTTTCTATCTTTGCTGTTGATTTCATTCTCCCTTCCCATGTACATGTCATGTTTTGTCTTCTATTGGAATACAACAACAGTGCCAGCCCATTCCAACTTCTTCTCTTTTCCCCCAAAAGGAGAGTTAGTGCCATCTTTGGTGCCATGTAAGAGATTGTCAAAAAGGGGTTTTCCCCACCTTTAAAAACTCTCCTCAGTGAAAGGAAATGGGAACAAAAGATGTTGCTAAAATGAAAAGCTTACTTAATACTTTAGATTTCTAATGCCTTAACTGTTTTTCCTTTTTTTTTTTTTTTTTTTGTATCTTTAATGGAAGGTTTAAATCATTGTAATGGTGTTTGTCCTGGTACTAAACAGACTGAGATATCTATATACCAGACTCCAAATCGTGTTTAAAATACCAGTGTTTAACATTGGACAGTGACTGGGGCATGGTAACACATTTGACTCTTTGGGTCCATATGGTCCATCTAAAATAATATAATGGGAAAATTTCTCTTGACCCCAGCTGCTGATCAGTTTATGTCCTGGAGAAGGAAGACAGCTACCCCCTTTATAATTTTGGGTCCAATCCTTTATTATTTGCTCAGGCAGACATCTCTTAGTCTTGCCTGAGTAAGCACTACAAAATTAGGCCATTGTTCTAGTTGCTGTAATTGAAGGTATTATTCACCTGCCTAAGCCTTACAAACAAACAAAAAACCTTACTGAGTTACTTTCCCAATGAATAGGTTTAACTCTGCTCTCAGCTACCTCAGTGTAACCTTTTTGGTGCAAACAGGATTGCAAGGGCGGAGCAAAGCAAGAACTGTCCCAAGGAGGCCTTCAGATTGTTCTAATTTGGCCTGCAATCGCCAAGCCACCTAGAAGCAGCAGAAGCTGCACGATTGCGGGTAATAATTGGGCTGTGCACACATACCTGTTTTCATATTTATTTCTAAAGCTTCTGTACTCCATCTTTTGCCAGCATCCCAATAGAGACTAGCTTGTTTGAGTCCATCCAGTGAGGGTCAAAGAGCATCATTAAATCTCACGGAACTCAGTGGCAGTGAGGGCACACTCTGAACAAGATTGGCCTAGGGCAATTAATGTACTGAAGCAAAGGATAAGCTGTGTGAATCCAGTCCAAACAACTAGTACCCCAGAACACCCACGTCTTTTCACTGTGTCGTATATGGCAGAGAGCAGCTGCATGTCACAATGGAGAAGAAAGATCAGATCATCTTTGGCAAGTGTAATAGCTTTTGGTACAACAGCAATAGCCTCTGTGAGGCTATAGTACACTTGCAGCTAATGGCGTTTGTGATTGATGAGACGTTTGCACCAGCATTTAATCCATGTCAGCAGCTGTTTATTGCTGTGTGTCATGCACAGTAATAGAGACTATTGCTTAGCGGTACCCAGTAAATTACAGTTTGCTGCAGCTGTAACTTCTCAGAGTCCTTCTCAGTCTCCTGAATTTTTTATCAGCAGCTTATTCTACTTCATCTCACAGACCAGTGAGATGGGCAAGTGAAAAAGGGGGATAATGGAGAAGAAAGATATTAACTACCTTAAAGGGCAGCACAGCAGCTCCATGTATTGACTTAAGATGAACAGCAAGGCTGTTACTGTCCAATCTCTCTCTACATACTCTTGTGAGGCAGAGAGGAAAGGAGGAAAAATTCTAAACAACCAAAAGTGAACATACAGACAGATAAAGTCTGGCTCGAGAAAAAGAACTGAATTAGATAATAATTATGGAAACTACAGGTCAGATCAGCAGCTGGTGTAAATCAGCATGGCCCCATTGACTTCCATGGCAACTTCAGTGGAACTATGCCAATTTATAGCTACTGAGGATCTGGCTCATACATGCCTGTCTATCTAGGGGTTTGTATCTTGTCTGTCGTGATAGTATCTGAGCACCTACATGGGAATATGAGGAACTATGTTTTAAGAATAATGACGGTGCAATATCATAGAAGTTAGCAATGGAGAAGAAGCACTTTCTACCATCAATTCCATCCCCCTGAAAATGCAGGATATACTTTCTCCTCATTACTGGACATGTCATTTATTATATTGATACTACACACAGTCTTAGCCCAAATCTATAACAACTCTTAAAGGTTAGTTTAATAATATATGGCTTCATTTTAGGTGCAAGAAATTCATGTGCATTTTAATGTGCAATTATTGTGACTGTACGCCTAAATGATCAGCTGGATGCATAACTGGCCATTAATGCATGCAAATATTCAATGTGAGCTCATAATCATGGCTGTCATGTGTCCAAATTAGGCCTCTAGATTTTAGTAAAGTCTGATTATTAAATCCTCTGAGATCAAATGTTAGATAGGCTCTTCAGCTTTGCACTATGTATAAACAGTGCTTTACAAACGGAATTACAAAGGAACTTATAAAGTACCATTAGCAAAAACGATTCTCTCTCTCAGCTGCTTCACCTGCAGCCAGGTGGAGAAGCAAAGATTCCTGAGAAATGTCACAGATTAATCAGCGAAAAAGGACTCAGTTTCTGAGGGTAGCATGGTACCTTAGTCAGTGTGGAAGATCTTTTACATGAGCTGTCACCCATACAGAGTTTTTCAAAAACGGATCCCGGGTTTAACAAAGAAAGGCCCCAGTGAGAAGAAGAGATGGATGAAATGTGTCTTATAGGGAAGATTTCAGCTCAAAAGGTTGTATAGAAGCAGACCAGGCAATGTGCCGCAGTCCCAGCAATCTGTACTGCGGTCTGAGTGTCACTGTTGGGAACTCAGAGCACTAGCTCTAATCAGCACTTGCGTCAGAGAGAGCTCACTGGAGTAGTGACTTTAATTTTGGAAAGACAGGGAGAGACTTATGGAAACGATTGTAGGGAAACAATTCTATGCCTGAGCAAAACAGAACAGCTTTGCTTTATGCAGAAACAAAAGTAATGACTTATAAGAAGGGTAGTTCAGATCCTTTAGGGCCCCAAAGGGGAGCTAACATACACCCCTACACCGTCCTTAACAACAGTCAGCATTGGCAGCCACTCACTAGGTGTCCCAATGACAGGGAGGCACTTCTGGAGGGAAAACACTCAAAACTGCATAGCCCGTGCTTCAAAAGGCAGGTAGAGCAGGCAAACGATCCCATCACCTCCTGACATGCACAGAGACAAGCCACTCTTCTTCCCCTGCCAGATTCTGGCACTCAGCAGTTTAGGGTTGCCCTGAGCATGGTATTGTGGCCCTGAGCATCTTGGCTATAGCCATTGATGGATCTATCCTTCATTAACTTATCCAGCTCAGTTTTGAACCCAGCTATACTTTTGGCTATCACAACATCCCATGGTAACGAGTAAGGTTAAGATTTTGTCATGGTTATTTTTAGTAAGAGTCAGGGACAAGTCATGGGCAATAAACAAAAATTCACTGAAGCCCAAGAGGTGTTCCTGACTTTTACTAAATAGAACTCTGACAAAATGGGGCTGACGGGGAGATGAGAGCCCAAGATCTGCTGTGGGACAGGGAGTCCCACACCTGCCACTGCTGTGGCTGAGAGCCCCAGTTCTGTTTGCCGCATCACAAAAAGAATCTAGTGGGACTGGAAAAGGTTCAGAGAAGGGCAACAAAGATGATCAAGGGTACAACTAGGGCTGTTCATCTTGGAAAAGAGACGACTAAGGGGGAATATGCTTTAAAATCATGAATGGTGTGGAAAAAATTAATAGAGAAGTGCTAATAATCCTTCACACAACAGAAAAACCAGGGGTCACCCAACTGCATTAATAGATAACAGGTTTAATAAAAAAAAAGAAGTATCACACACTGCACAACTAACCTGTGGAACTCACTGTTAAGGATAAGGCTATGTCATGGAAGTCACGGATTCTAGGACTTCCAGGACGTTTTCCGCTTTAGCCTCGGGGAGGCAGGGCTGGAGCTGTCATTCGGCGAGGACCCTGAAGCTCCAACCCACTGCAGGCTCTCAGTCGCTGGGGTAGTGGGGAAACCTGGAGCTCCAAGCCATTATGGGAAGCGAGTGCCATCCACAGCTCTCAGTCACTGCATGTGGTGGGAGCCCCCCACAGTTCCCAGTCACCAGGCAAGGAGCTCTGGCAGGAATCCCCTGCAGTTCCCAGCCAGTTGGAAGCCAGCATGTCAGTGATTGATGCTCTCTGCTTAGGCTTTCAGTCCACACGCTAACCCGAAGATGTTAGTATACTGACTCTGGTAGAGTTAACTTGGCAAAAGGAAGCTTTCAGATGTTGCTGCAGACAGAGCAGGATCCTCAGGATACGGTGAGGCAATGAGAGTTTGCCTTGACTATAGATTTGGGGTTTAGATCAAGGAGAAACACGTTGGTGGAAGGTATCAGCATCTCTGCAGTGAGAAAATTGAAAGTATTCACAAACAAATTAAGGTAATTTTAGATCATAGTTTTAATCTCTGGCTCATAATCTATTTCTTTGATCATCTCTATAGTTTTGCCTCAGATTATCCCAAGCATTTTTCATTCCTTGTGTGTGAAAAATGCTTGATGAGGTCTGTTTCCAAAGCAGTTTTTCCTATTTAATTTAATTTAATTTTCTCAGGAGCTCACAGTTTACTATACCTTAGATGAGATTGAAAACTTGATTGAATATATTTTTTCTTGAAAATCAAGATGGGATAAGGAAATAAAATTGCAAATAAGGAAATGAAGTATATGGCCTAGAATAACAAACAAGATTAGACACAATATATGAGCAATAAGGCAAAGGCCAGGGATGGAGTGGGGAATGTCAATTCTGTTTATTCCATAGCCTAGAGTCTTCCTGGCTCCAGGTTAGTTTCTAATATGGTTTTGTTTTCCAGTCTGCAGTTTATTAGTCCCTTTCTGTTCATTTTTTTCAGCATTCATAAGACACAACACTGTATTTGTCCCTCCCTTTCCTTCCCCCTATTATATCAACTAGGAATTCTCTGTCATTGTAATTGCATAGACAGTAGATTTTTCTAATCTCTCCTCTGGGCTTTCAGCTTCAAGTGACATGAAAACAATAAGCCTCCACTTGGAGTTACCCAATACCTTCACTTTTTTAAAATGGGAAATTAAACCAAACATTTCACTTTGGGTCTAATGAGGGAATTGGGCATCTCCTCACTGTATCCTTGGGACTAGATTCACCACCCTGACCGATGCTGAGCTGAACCTTACTTCATTAATAGCCCTGCTGACTTCAGTGGGGCTTTTGTGGAGAATGTTCTCAGCATCGTTAAGGACGGCAGGATTATGGCAACAGTTATGGCCAATCAACACTACCACGAGATCACTACCTCACCAACAAATCCCAGCATGGACAAGGCAATCTCGATGTCGCTCGCTGAGGAAAATCCTGAGCGGGAGGGGACACTGGATCCACTCTTTAGAATGGAGTTTGTTGCTCCACTTTGTGCCCATCTCCACTGGGCAGGGCAGAGGGGGCAGAGCTGTGAGAGCAGCTTCACTCTTTCAGTATCCTGCTCTCCAAATGCAGGAGCAGAAACAAGCAGGCCCTGTATTCTGGGGAGCGCAGAGGCTGCTACTGTGAGCCATGCAAGATGGCAAGAGGAAGCGTCTTGTTCATCCCTGTGTGATTGTTCAGGTACCACTCACAATGGGGACATTCTTAAATGAACTGAGACTCACATGCGTTGCTGTGCCTTGCTACTCAGGAACACAGAGGCAGACAAAATTTCTTTATCTCACATTCTGTTTTTTCAATATCCAGGCCACATCCCTAGGAGTTTCCCACTCCTGATATTGGAATAACTTCGTTGTTTGTATTACAGTAGTGGCTAGAGGCCCATACCCCTATGGTGGGCTCCATTGTGCTAGGAGCTGCCCACATACATAGTAAGAGCCGGTCCCTGCCCCAAAGAACTTACAGGCTAAATAGACAAGACTGATAAACAGTGGGTGAGAAACAGGCAAAATCACTTCTCCCAAGGCATGAAGCATGCCCCTGGAAGAACTGGGAATAGAATATGGCCTTGATGCAGAAATTACTGGGTAAGGTTCTTTGACTTGTGTTTGTAGGAGGTCAGGCCAGATAATCATAAAGCTTTAACTGCTATGAATTTATGAATGAAGGTCTCCCAGTCCCAGGGTGGTGTCCCCTTGTCAACTAGATCACACCACTACTCAACTTTAGCCATAAACCATGGGTAAGTTGTTCCCTGGCAGGTGTAATGAGAACGAGTGCCGTGAACATTCTTCCTCCTCCTAGAGAAACAGAATGTGACAGCAGCTTTTACTCATGTGCTTTGTGATTGTACACAATTCAGTCTCATTATGATACACTGGCCTGTTACTTTTAGAGAACCTGTTAACACACAAGCAGTCCCAAAAATACTTTTGCAGATATCGTCTAATCATTTCTTGTCTCTTCGATTGGCACAGTTATTTAATTTACTTCTATGGAGTTTCATTTTCATTTTAATTTCCCCAAGGTTCTCTTTTTTATTGTCTATATTTCAGCTTGTGCGATCAAGCCTAACTGAGGTTCGTTCTGGCCTGAGCACTAGATGCTGATCCATGTGAATACTGGTCTAAATCACCATTGATTTTTTTCCCCTTTGGATTCCTCATTTAAAGAATAATATTTTATTATTACAGCAGGTTATTTGAAGATAGCATTTCTTGTTATTTGAATGTGTAGGTTGGATAGAGACAGACTTATAAATGCTACAAACTAAGGTCTAAGCACAAAAAATGCTTGTGCATGTGTGTGACCAATGATTGGAATTTCACGCATATGTGAACAACTGGATTTCTAAATGACTATTTGTGCATCTCACAAATGCACACAAATGGTCAATTCTGCAGCAAGAGGGAAAGGAGGAGGAAGCACAGGAGTTACAACCGTATCAGAACGTGTGGTGGTTTTGGTTAAGAGTGTCCTGAGGGCACCCCTTGAATAATTCCAAAAGGCAGAGAACAGATTTCCCTAATCTGGTGCACCTGAGACAGCCTGGATAGAACTATGCCCCATGGAAGCAAGATATTACCAGGCCATAAAAGCAAATGAAGAGCAGTTATCTTTTCAAACATTGATTATTTTGCTTTAGTGATGCTGATGAGAAATATAATGCAAGTGTGACTGCTTTATATAAGCAACATACTGAATTCATTCTGTTGGTCAGGCCCTTTTGCCATTTTATTTCTGTTCTGTTGATGTTCTTTCTATCCACTGTATTGCAACATCAGTCTGTTAGATAGATATAAAGTAGGTTATGCAAAAAAGCTCCCAAGGCTTCTTTCAGATCATCTAGACCAGCAGTCTTCAAAGTTTTTCCTCTGCAGCCCCTTTTCGCGGAGGAAAAGCTCACGCGGCCCCTGGGGGGTATGTCCGTCGAAATGTCACCACAGAAAGCAGAAGCTTCCGCTTTCTGTGACGGCATTTCAGCGGGACAAAAATAGACCGCCCGGGAGTTCGGCAGTCTCCCGGGCAGGATCGGCGGTGGTGCCAGGGTCTTGCGTACCCCTGGCAGTGGTCTCGTGTACCGCCAGTGGTGGTCTCGTGCATCCCACTTTGAAGACCACTGATCTAGACCAGAGGTTCCCAAACTTTTCTTATTGCTGCCCTCATACCCCCTTCCAAACCTATCAACTGCCTGTGTACTCCTACCCTTCTCATCACCGGTACTGTGTGTCTTCTCTTTTTTCTTTGTATGGCTGATATAAATGTAGATCAGCAATCACCTGTCTTTAGCCATCTGTCCATATTTCACTGTTAGGTACAGATATGGTTATAACGCAACATATACAACCTGAAGGTGTTTATTCTGTTTGATATGTTAATTATACTGCAGTGGGTTCAGTTCTGGCAGCTACAGTCTCAGATTCAACAGTTATCTTTATTTGTTCTGGATCCAGAGTCTACAGGAACACATGAAACCATAGGCAGATAACACACAATTACAAGAGCATCCATCTTTTAGCAGTTTTATTACTGTTACTAATGAAGTTATAAGTGTCACAGCATACACAATTCGTAAAGATAAGTACCATAGATCAATTATAGCTACAGCTATACTTGGTGTTAGAGTCTGTTGGCCATCTCATGGATTAATCATTAATATGGGAGTGGTTCCTGCTAGAGTTTCCCATACGAAGCTCAATTTTCCTGCTCCGGGCACCCTTTTTTATACTGTGATTCTGTCTACACCTACATTCTGCGCATGTACATGAAAGTGTCAACCCTCTCTTTCTTATTGATCTGTGTCTCCTAGAAACACATAGGCTATGTAGGTTCTCATTAACATTGATGTACCACCTTTATCTTGTGGTTAAGGCACATGTTGGAGACAATATTTGTTGTTACAGCATTGTATAATTTAAATTTAATCTTCCCGGCTATCCTTTTGCAATATTACCAGTTGGTACCGCTGGTATTTACCATAATCTTTTGGATTATTTCTCTATCATTGACCTTTGCCATCATTTCTTGTCACCAAAGCCCAAAAGAGCGAAGCTAACGTATTGTAGGCCTCAGCTTACAGGTTCTTGCATTTCAGCTTGTCTTACTCATGTCTGCTACTGTACTTAGTTCCTCTAAATCAGTGGTGAGCAACTTGTGGCCCATGGGCTGCATGCAGCTCATCAGGCTAATTGTCTGGCGAGCCACAAGACAGTTTGTTCACATTGACTGTATGCAGGCATGGCCGCCCACAGATCCCAGTGGCTGCTGTTTGCTGTTCCTGGCTAATGGGAGCTGCAGGAAGCGGTGGCCAGCACATCCCTACAGCCCGCACTGCCTCCCACAGCTCCCATTGGCTGAGCTTGGCAAACCGTGACCACTGGGAGCTGGGGGCTGTCGTGCCTGTGTAACCCACACACCTTCTGAGTGTGGTGTTCTGCCCCATCTAGTGGCACTGAGACCACTTAAAGAGAGAGAGAAAATGAGTCTGCTCTACAGCCAGTTGGCTTTTAGCTAATGCTCTAAAGGCTCCTGCACTAAGCTCCAGAGGTCCCCAGTTCAAACCCACCCACCAATAACCAGGGTCTGTCGGCGTTACACCTGCGGACGGTCAATGTAAACAAACCGTCTTGTGGCCCACCAGCGGATTATCCTGATGGGCCGCTTGTGTGCCGCAGGTTACCTACCATTGCTCTAAATAAAAATATTACCAAAATTCCTCCTTCATCAGATATGGTGCTGGATTCTAATGGGATTTCCTTCACAAACCAAGACAGAAACATGTGGAGAAGGAGTGGGGGAAATCCTATAATCGCTGGCTACTTTGAGAAACAACAGGTTAATTTAAACAATTTCAAATTAAATGCAAATAACTGGAGTTAATGCTGAAATATGGAGTACTCAAAAGTCAGGAAATGCTAAATGATTAGGCAAGGTGCAAAGTGAGTGGAATCAGGCTCTGAATATTTACCTTAACCTTTTGGGCACTGGTGAGGTATCAGATTGGCCTGGATGTGATTGCAGCTGCTCACGGACTTTATGGCCAAGGAAGGTCTGTAGTTGCCTGGAGGCTACATGGACTAGGTCCGGACACCCAGGCAGAGCAAGTCTCACCTCACTCCTCCCTTGCTTCCATTGGATGCTGGGTCCTGTCCCAACCTCTCACCAGTAAACAGAGGGTGAGTGGCTTAGAATAGGGGCAACAACAAGATATAGGTTGCAGCCCAGAAGTGGCTTCATATTCAAGGAGCTGATGACAGGCAAAGCAAATGGGAAGCAGTAGACTCTCCACCACTTGGAGAGGGGGCGCTGTTTCAGTGGTCTGGATTGGGACTCGTTTTAAAACGGGCTGGAAGAGAGAACAGAAAGAAGAGGGAGGCGGCAGGGGTGATGGAGGAGACAGACAAGAGCCAGGCACTCTGAGCTCCCATTCCTCTCCTAAGGACTTCTAAGGCGCCCACATGGCTTTGAGGTTTAGGGGAGAGACGGCTTGTGCAGAACTGAGATCCCACTGTGCCACATTCCATGGCGACCTCAGGGTTCTGCGCAGAGTAAGATAGGGCAGTGTATGCTTGTAGCTGTTGCCTCTGGGGGCCCAAACGCTGCCTTAGAGATGAGGCTGGCTTTAGCTCTCTTGCTTTCTGTGTATATGTGGTTCAGGTCACAGAGCCATTTCAATCTGCTAAGGCTGAGTTGGGCAAAGTTTGTGCATCACTGTTTTAAATAGCCAACTAATCTGGTCTGTTGGGACAAATGCCGATCAACTCTATGTGACTGGAATCCAATTTTTTTTAAAAATTCACTATTGGAAATGGAGACTTGTACAGTGATTGCCATTGAAACGTTAACATCTGCCTTGTCATGCTTTGAGAAGTAGTACAGTATTGCTTATTCTTATCTGTACTTTGAATATATTGTCTCAGATACCACTGCATAGGAACTACTAGTAAATATTAGAGTTGGCCAAAATTTTCCCTTGAAACTGCTTTTCAACATAAAAATTGAGATTTCAACTTGTGTGTGTGTGTGAAAAATGTCCAATTTTGTCCAAAATTTCAATATTTTGTCAAAAAATAAAATATTTTGATTAGGATATGCTCACAGTGCCTCTTGGGAGTTGTAGGCTGTTTGTCTCATATCCCCAGTTCTTCTGTATGAGTCAGGGTTCTTAGCTGGACTCTATCTCCCATGATGCACAGTGTCTGGGACTTTCACTGCCTCATTTCTCCAAGCAGAAAAACCTGGTGCATCAGGGAAGATGTAGACCAACCAAGGAGTCTGACCAATAGAAGAGAATGAGGTGTGCAAACTACAACTCCCATGACAGCATATTCATTCCAATAAAAATAATTTGGTTTTTGGCCAAGATATTTCAGCATTTGACTAATAATAATAATAAAAAATCTGCTGGAAAATTTCTGTTTTCTGACCTTGGTTTATACACCCACCATCGTCCCATATTAATGTATCTTGTCTTTATTTAAGCTTGTTTTTACATTACTATATTTTTTGTTTTCTTCCCTGAACTCAGTCTTTTGATATGCTTTTCAAAAGAACTCTACTAATTCATATTGCAAACAGAGAAAAAATTTGACTCAGTAATTATTTTCTACAGAAAACACCTTTATCTTCACCATGCACGTTTTGTATCCTTGCCACAACAAAAGCTGCATATTTAGTGCTCGATGGTAATGGTGCATACTCTTTCATTTCTCTATTAATATGTTTTTCTTTACAGTTCAGTAAGATCAAAGAGCAAACATCACAGTTGTTGCTCAAACACTAGGCTCATTTTGTGTGCCTGATCCTCCCCTTTCAATTATCTCTCTGTTTTACAGAGCTAGTTTCTTGTAATATGTTTTTGACTGGTTTGTTCACTGTTTTATTCTCCTGCTGTCTTTATGGACATGGTTATCTTCCCATTTAATTACACTAACAAAGTGAGACTGAGGAAAAACAAGTGAATATCATAAATGAGAGAGGCAGGGAATCAAATACCATTTACAAAGTAAAAGAAGCCAAAGGTTAATTTCTATATTTATATGAACAATTAAAGTGTGAATATAGTAATCAACTGGCTAGTGTGTGTATGAGTACCATCACCCTTTTCTAGATAGCATCAAAAATGCTCACCTTGATTATACAGGCCCTGAGACCTGATTTTGAAAACATATGCACCCACAATGAGGGCCAAGTTTTCAAAAGGATTTAGCAGAGGGGCTGCCAAGCTTTTTTTTTTTTTTAAAAAAAAAAAAAATTCTGGCCCTTATTTAGGTGGCTGGCAGACAGAGTTCCATCTGCCTGAGATGTCAGAAAAGTTCATTCCACCCGACTTGCTTTCACAAGACATTTTGGGGCCAATGCATTTTCCAACAGAATTGTTTCACTGGAAAATTTCTGACCAAATCTAGCGCTAAGTACTGTTAAAAGTCTGGCATCATATAGTTAGCATCAATTCTCCTGTAGCTCAAGTGGTCATAGCCTGGTCTTTTTGATCAGGAAAATCAGAGTCTTAGCCCTGCTTTGGATGGGAAGATGGGAAGGACCATGGGATGACAACTATGCAGTGTTAGGTGGTAATAAATATGTTACAGTATTTTGTCATTATGCTGAGCTATGTAACAAATCTACTTAGCAATGATGAACCCTCCATCGCTGGTGCTCCCCAATGCTTTTGCCAACACTTCTATTCAATGTCTTAACATTATTATTGGATCAAATCCTGAAGTCCTTAATCAGCATTTATTCGCTGCTTCATTTCTTGTTCACGCAACTGTGGCAATTCACAGGGGCTGTTCCTGAATGCAGCCCATTTGCTGAGCAGCGCTAGAGCTTGGGGCTTTTGCAGCAGGTCAATTTCTCATTGGAAGACAAATCAGTGAGGCAGAGTCAATGAATTTTCTAAGGTGATTTGTTTATTTGTGCCAGTCCTCTCTACCTGTAATAGGAGCGGTCAAAACCGCTGATGCAGTCAAGTCCCGCTGATGAAACCTCAGCTAAGGTACCAGTGTGTCCTGTCACCAAGAAACGGCTCTCTACAGATCACCAACATAACACACTTTTCTTTTCCTGCCTTTACTCAGGGGAAACCCCTGAATTCAAGGCCACATGGTCTCCAGTGATGGACCTGAGCATTAAGTCTTCATTTGCGAAGCTGCTCTGCAAACTTAGGAACTCACACTAAATTTGAATGCCTTGCAGACAAAAGAGACTGTTTTATTCCATGCAATCCTCTTAGCAACTCTTGTGCACAATTATTGTGTGGAGTAACTTCAATTTTTAATGTGAAGAGTTTTATCCTGTATGCTGACACATTAGTGATTCAGAACTTGCACACCGTTCATTCCTTTGGCCATAAACTTTAGGGTTTGGCCCTTTCTTTAGAGCTGGCTCTGGATTTTGGATAGCTCAAAGTTCTAGGATACAGAAATCAGGACCAACCACAGAATTGATGCATTTCACATCAGCCTCATTTTCAAGTTGATTACAGGAACATAAGAAGTATAAAGAAATAGTTGTGGAGGAGTTTAATGGAAACTCAGTTGCATAACAGAAGACAGCCCTGCAGAAATTCCTTGCCATTCTCCAGTTCTCCCAGATGTTAAAACTTCTTATAAATTGTCCATAACTCCTACTTGTGTCGCTGGTTTGGAGTCATTTAACTGCAGAAAGCACCTGGAGGTAAGCAGAGTGGGAGATGCAGCGTGCTGTGGGGAGGGGTGAGCAGGGGGAAGGGAACTTGGTGGGCTGCAGGAAATAACTCCAGGGTGGAGAATTGGAGGGGGCGTGGGGAGCCTGGCAGGCCGCAGGAAATAACCCCGCAGGCCACGTGTTTGAGACCCCTGCCCTGTACAAAGGCCTGTCTGAACAGGTTCAAAAGAAACTCAGGGTATGGTTACAATTACAGGATTATAGCGCTATTGGTTATAGCGGTCCCCTTATACAGCAATATGTATAGCGCTATTGTGTGTCCACAGTGACACACGCCAGCGGTATAGCATGGCCACATTTGCGGCACTTCATGCGGCATTAACAGCAGTGCATTAGGGCAGGTATCCCACAGAGCACCTCTTCCCGATCTGGCGCAATGCCTTGTGGTAGGGGGGGCGTCACTTGCGGGGCATTCTGCATCCTGTTCCCACTACCCATGATGCTTCGTGGCATATCCCAGCAATCCCTGGGTTTCCATCCACCTCAGGCACCATCTTTCAATGATTTCAGCAAGGCGCGTTCCGTTTCCCATTTTTGTGTGCCGCAATGAATCCACAACTGCTGAGGGACATGCTGACGACTGTCGCCAGCACATCTCTGTGTGCAGTGGAGTTAATCCCTGACATGCAGGATGACAGTGATGGGTCTGAAGATGAGATCAAAGTGGTGAACGCATTTGACACGAAGCTTCTTGTGTCATTAACGGACATGATCATGGCCGTGGAACGCCGCTTCTGGGCACGGGAAACAAGCACTGAGTGGTGGGATCGCATCGTCATGCAAGTCTGGGACGACGAGCAGTGGCTGCAAAATTTTCGCATGAGAAAAGCCACTTTCATGGCACTGTGTGCTGAACTCACCCCTGCCCTGCGGCACAAGGACACCAGATTGAGAGCTGACCTCCCCGTGAAGAAGCGGGTGGCTATCGCGATCTGGAAGCTGGCCACCCCAGACACCTACTGATCGGTGGCCAACCACTTTGAGGTGGGAAAGTCGACCGTTGGAGTTGTGCTGATGCAAGTGTGCAGGGCCATTAATCGCATCCTGCTACGAAAAATCGTGACTCTGGGTAACGTGCATGACATTGTTGCTGGCTTTGAAGAAATAGGTTTCCCTAACTGTGGAGGGGCGATAGATGGGACCCATATACCTATTCTGGCGCCCGCCCACCTAGCAGACGAGTACATTAACTGAAAGGGGTACTTCTCCATGGTTCTCCAGGCGCTTGTGGATCACCGTGAGTGTTTTACTGACAGTAACGCGGGCTGGTCTGGAAAGGTGCATGACGCACGCATCTTCCGCAACACCGGCCTGTTCACGAAGCTGCAAGCCGGGACTTTTTTCCCAGACCAGCGGATCCCCGTGGGGGAAGTCGAAATGCCCATCGTGATTCTTGGTGACCCTGCTTACCATTTAATGCCCTGGCTCATGAAACCCTACACAGGGAGCCTGGACAGCAGCCAGGAAAGGTTCAAGTACAGGCTTAGCCAATGTCGAATGACTGTGGAGTGTGCTTTTGGGTGTCTCAAAGCCCGCTGGCGCTGTCTTTATGGGAGGCTAGACTTGGCTGAGGGAAGAATCTCTGCGGTTATTTCTGCATGCTGTATCCTACATAATCTTTGTGAGCGGAAGGGCAAAGGCTTCACTCAGGCATGGTCCTCGGAGGTTCGACGCCTGGAGGCCACATACGCACAGCCAGAGAGCAGGGCTCTTAGAGGGGCCCAGCGTGAGGCTGTTAGGATCAGGGATGCCTTGAGGGAGCATTTTGAGGCTAAAAGCCAGTTCTAAAGGGAAGTGCAGAGGGAGGGAGGGAGGGATGGAGGAAGGAAGGGAGTGTGCATTCTTTTAATAGAAACAGGCATTTGCTTTCCTGTAGCCACTAATAATCTATGTACACTGAATAAAGAAACACGTTTCTTAAGAAGACAATTCATTTATTCAACAGCTACTTTGGTTGCTGAAAGAAAATATTTTGATGCATGTGAGGGAAATGCGGGGGGAGGTGCAACTGGGGTGGGATGGGGTCAGTCAGAGATTGGAATATGTCCAGATCTCTGAGTCTCCAGTGCCCTCAGAGTTGCCATGTCCTGAACCCCATTTGTGGAGGGCAATAAGGCATGTTATTAGGGGTTGACTGCAGTGGGTAAGAGTCCTGGGTTTGGGGGTTGTTCGGTGAAGACAGAGGGCTTGGAGGCAGCTGTGGATGGTGATAACCAGATAGCTGATGATAGTGGCGTGGAGGGTACAGAGGGCCAGAAGGGGAAGGGTTTTGGGGCAAATGATAAAGGGGGCAGAGAGCGCGATGCTTCTCCTCCTGAATGGTAGCAATCCGCTGCATAGTCTCCAATTGAAGCTGCAGTAAAAAGAGCAGCTTATCGGTGCTTTTCCGCCAGTGAATCACGTTCTCCTACCGCGCCTTCTCTCTCAACTTGCTCTGGTCCTCCCTCCACCTCTGTGCAATTCGATTCTCCATTACAGCCTGTTGCATTACTTGCTGTACTAGATCCTCTTTGCTCTTTCGTGGCCTCTTCCTCAGTCGCCTCAGCCTGTCAGCTACTGATAACAGGGATGGCACAGGGCTCAAGGTCGATACTTCTAAAACAAAAAGATACATGTAACAGTGGCTCCCCTGTAAACAGCAGACATGCCTGTGATTCCCCCACATTCCCCATTTGCCTGTCCTGCAGAGAGCACACAGACAACAACAGAGCCCCTGCCATGGTGAGTCCTCTCCAGAGGCAGGGGGAATGATTGTTTCCCTGCCATGCTGTGCTGTGGCGAGGGGGGGGGGGGGAGTTCCGGGAGGTGCCAGGAGCCCTACTCTGAACACTGTCCCAACATTCTCCGTAGGTGTTTGTCCTGGAAGATATCTCGCTGCTGCAGGTCACCGAGGAACAAAGGGAGGGGATTCTAATGAGATGCAGCTTCCGCCCAGGGCCATATGCAGCTTGCCTATGTGCAGCAATGCTCCCCCCACCCATTGTAGCACAGTGGCTGGGACTAGTGACTGTGACTGGGACGGTCACGCTGGCTCTCCCGGGAAACCTGCGCAGGCGCATTGCAAGTGCTCTTATTGAGACCTTTGAAGAGATTACTGATGACGATTACCGCGAGGTGATAGACTACATCAGTGCTCTATTCCACATGTAGGCAAGCATGCAAGCATCCCCTTCCACCCCAAGCTGCCTGCCTTCCCCATAGAAAAGCAGCTTTACCTCCGCAATCTGCTGCTGAGCTGCCCCCTGCAACCGCTGTACGCTGCGGCTGGCTGCCCTCCTCCTGGCTTGAGAAGAGCTCCTGGCTGCATGCGTCCAGGGACTCCTCCGTGCCCTGGGTCGCTGCCACCGCCGCCTCCTCCTCTTCGTCCTCCTCCTCACCCCCCCTTCACTGGTGGGCGGGGAAGTGTCCGTGGTGATCGATGGAGTGACCGTGGGATCACCACCAAGTATCGCGTGCAGCTCCTTATAAAATCTGCAAGTCATCGGGGCTGCCCCAGAGCGGCTGTTTGCCTCGCGGGCTTTGCGATATGCATTCCTAAGCTCCTTTACCTGAACACGGCACTGCAGAGTGTCCCACTCATGGTCTCTTTCTGCCAAGGCCCGTGATATCTGCCCATGGGTCTCAAAATTCCTGCGGCTAGACCGCAGCTGAGACTGAACAGCCTCTTCCCCCTAACAGCTGATGAGGTCCAGCACCTCACTATTGCTCCACGCTGGGGATCGCTGCCTATTGCGAGGAGGCATGGCACGTGGAGTCATGATCAATCTGAATGATCACCTGCAAGGATTCCCTGAGACCACGCCACGCTTGGCTGGGGCAAACAGGAAGGGGATTTTCAAATTTCCCTGGAACTTTAAAGGGCGGGTCTGACGTGTGGGCACCTGAGGACAGGACAAAAGAGTTTGCAAGTGATGACCAGAGTGGCTCGAACGGGAATTATGGGATGGGCTGGAGGCCAATCAATGCGAGTGGGTGTCCACATTCTCACTGTACCACTACAGCAGCTGCGCTATAGCCCTTATGCCTCGTGCAGAGGTATATTACCAGGAGCGCTATACGTGCCTTGCCAGTGTGGATGGGTAGGAGGTTATAGTGCTCCTGGGGGCTTTATAACGCTATAAAGTGCCAGTGTAACCAGGGCCTCTGATTGCCTAGGTCTGGCGCTTTTCCTCCCTGCAGCTTTAGTGCTTTGCTACTCCGGAGCTCTTTTAACAGTTCTCAGCCAAGATTACAGGACTGAGCCCCAGACTTGGAATTCTTTCTTTATCTAGGGACAGAGTTTTTCAAGATACTGATACACCATCACTGCAAGCACAATTGTGGAAATGTAATCACTGTTTAAAATCTAGTTGTTCACTTGCTTGATTGCAATTCGGCATGAAATTGCAGTGATTCCACGCAGAAATTATACATGCATGTGATTTAAGAAATCTGGTCCACGTTGCTTTTAATATGCAGAGCTCTGCATTTTACTATGGAAAAAAAAACTGGGAGGAAAAAGAAGAAAACAGTTCAGAGTAACAGCTTGCCAGACTGTGGTGTTCTTCTGCTGTTCTGTTTCCCATCTGAAATGATTGGGTTGTCTGGGTTTTTTAAGAACATTTTGTACTGTAGTCTCTGCATTTTCTACCTCTAGTTACTGGTTCATGTATTTATCATTTCAGGCTTTGTTTTTAAACCGCTCAATCCCAGCACACCAAAAGAAACAGGAGTTTCTTTCTCCAGGTGATAGAGAAGTCCATGAAGAGACACCAGCATTCTCTCTCTTTTAACAATACCTCCATAAAGGTAACGGGAAGGTTGCAGATTTAAACACCCAAAGGCAGATCCTTTGCTGGTGGAAATGCAGTTCAGGGGAGTGATGCCTGTTTACAGCAGCTGAGGATCTGGTCCATGGTTCTCCTTGCGACATTATTCACTTACTTAACAAGGAGGCCATATTTGATTATTAGCTAGATGCTGAGTTGTTAAATATTTTAGGAGTATTTTGTGGAGAGTGATGCAGCATACTAGTGAACAGCCCTACAAGCATTCTGGCAGAATCAACCCAAACATGTGTACAGTTCGTGGGGAAATGCATATTGGAGTGAGAGCTCAATTATCCTTTTACAGGGTGCAGTGCACATCAAACACACCCCTCCCACACTGATTCAGGCCATGGCTCTGCCTAGCCTGTGCACTTTGGGGGATCTTATACCAGCAGTCAGGCTAGGCTCACAGAGTCCATGAACTCCCTCTCTAACAGGACTAAGGATTTGCAAGGGCAAAAAGATTTGTGCATCCTTTCAGCTCTCCCCCCACCCTTTTGTCGTGGGACCAGCCACAAGTTGGTCCTTAATATACACACACACACACACACACAGCCAAATTCTGCTCTGAGTTACAACTGTGCTACCCGATTCACTCTACTGGGGCAGCACAAGAGTAAGTAGGGGCAGATTCTGCAATGTGGGAGGACATTATCTTTTCATTTCCTGACCTCTGCTTACATTTGCAGCCCTTTAACTGTTTTAATGTACGGTTTTGTGCTTGATTTCCCCTTGTTTTAAAAGATAGCCAAGAGGAAAAATTCTAGCTGTAGCACTGTGACATTGCAGAACTGCAGAAGACACGCAAAATACTTCATGACAGCTGTGCAAATACAAGTAATAGGGCTATTAAATAAAACTCAGTACAAATATTGTGCACATAAGGGGCCTTGATGAGCACAGTGGAAATAAGATGTTTTGAGTCACATTTATAAATAATAAAAACCAAAACAAAACATGGCAATCATTACTCCTTGAGGATTAGTTAAAGTTTGCTGTGTTTTAGTTCTCTAGCTACAAAAATATTAAGTGCTTTTTAAAGTGAAAAACAGAACCAATTGGAATTTTTTAAAGTAACATTTTTCAACACAAAGCCCAATGTTTTTTCCAAAATGAAAGTATGCAAAAAATGTTTTTCAAGTTTTATATTTTTCAACAAAAATGTCTAGTTTTCATTTTGGAGTGGGACACTGGCCGATTTTGACTGGTCTACTATTCACATGGTGGAATTTTTCCTTACTAAAAATTTTCTAAAAATGAACATTTTCCATTTTGAATTAAAAAAAATGGTTTTCAAAAACTCAGAATTTCACAACCAAAAAAGATAATTAAAATATGTAAAGAATATTTGGAAAAATTAGGTCTCTTGTGAAAATGAATGAAATGAAACCACCTTTGAAATAAAAACAAAATAATCCCACTTCAGCATTAGTGACAAAGTGTGTGTGTGTGTGTGTATATATATATATTCCAGCAAAGATAAAAATTTTCCAGCATAGATAAATCAACTCCATCAGTGGAAATAATCAAGTTTGTGCCCTAACTGGCCTTGTGTGAAGTTGATGTGCACAATCACATGTACTCAATTTTGAAAAGCTGATCCCAGACCAATCTAAAGTCCCAATCACATAAACTCAGCACATGCAGACCCCTAAGTCCACACAGAAACCTCACTGACTTTAACAGGTCTGCCCACACAGAGCTCATTACAGGATCAGGGCCTCTGTCATCCACTAAGGTCCCCTTTCATCTGAGGCTGGCACAGGTCACTTTCAGAGTGAGGCTTCAGGTTTGCTGCCAGTCAGAGATTATCTTGTGTGCAGAGCATCTGCAGGCAGAGAGCTGCTGAGTGTCTGTGCCTGTCACTTTTTCACAGTTTGGTTGTTTTGTCATTTTGTTCCTGGTCCTGCTGATGCTGTGATGTGTAATCTGTCAGATGAAATTTACAGGCATATTACGCTGCCTGACAAGAAGAGAGCACCACAAGGATTTCCACAGGCAGGCACTACTGGAAAGTAGTTGTCTGCTGCATACAGTAGTTAGTAGAAAATGTGGTGCTTTTTATTTTTTAACCACTGCATTAAAAATAAAGCATTGGCAGCTGCTAATCTATTTACTGTGCAGAATCTTTGGCAGTCAACGGGGTGCTTTCAAAGTCGTGCATGGGGAGTTATGAGTCTAAATCCTGTTAACAACTCTCTTTGCACAACAATATCACGATTTCTGCATATAATTCCCTGTACAATGTTTTTAAAATATACCTTGTAAGTCACACTCCTGAGTGCCCAGCCTATGAAGACTAAACACTAGTTAATCTTGTCACAGGATAACTTCATCACAAAACATCAGCTTGCCATGGATTCATTTAGTCACAGTATTAGCTCATCAAAATACAGACTATTACAAGCTAATCCCCTCTCTAGCCCTGTAAAAACAATCCACTTTGTTTGAACCAGGAGACAATAATCCATCTCCTTTCAGCTCAAGTAACATTATGAAGTTACCGGTGTCCTCTCACTACAGTTTAGCATGATGCTGGTGATCATGTCTGGCCATCTAAATATCTCACCGGAGCTGCTTTTAGACTGAACAGCCCTGATAGCTACAGGGCAAATACACCTTGAAAATATCTTACGTTTCATTCAGACCCAGCTCTGCCACTTGAACAGTTCCTGAAGTTCTCTTTCATGTTTGCCATCGCATTTTGCAGCCAGTACTTTGCAGGTTACGAGGTTTGTTCGTGAACTGCTTGTGTCACAGCGAAAGCTGGGTATAGATTCCTTTTAGTGCTGCCCCATCAATCCCTGTGGCCCAACACATATTCTGGGTTGGCTGTTATTGCAGATGAGCACTTCACAGGCAATGCAAGTGGCTACAGACAGTGTTTCAGAACACCAGGGCCAAACCCAGCTCTTTGATCTGGGGTGTGTAGTTTTCTGGGACCAACACTAACCTACTTGGAATCACTACCAAGAACCTAAGACACATGTTTCCAGTAGTGACAGTGATGAGGTCGGTCTGTCAAAGGACGGTGACGTAAGGAAATGGTCAATATTCAAAGGGCTTCCTCTTGTGAAGAATTTTTCTGATGCTGGTACTATTGTGTCCACTGCAGGACCAATGAAACTGCAAGGCTGCTTAGGTTGCATGTGCATAGCTAGTGAACAGACAGTGAAAGGTTAATTTCTGGAGCCTCACTCAGATTTTAATCTGCTGAATCTGGAAGGGATCAGACTTCTATGAAAAGCCCCTAATCCAAACATTAGCCTTTGAGGCAGGGTCAGATGAAATTGTGGATCTGAAATTGGGAAAAATTTTGTAAGGTGCCTTCAAGCAGCCAAAGAGAGCGGAAGATGCTCAGACCAGCACGTCCCGATCGATTTACTGGGACAGATCGGAGGAAAGAAAACAAAATCTCTTGTTTTGGAGCACCTGGGCCCTAGCACCAAGCAATCATGCCAAGCCAAGATATTCATGAACAAATGGATTAAAGAAACTACTACAATGTTAACACAGCCAGTCACCAAGAGATGGGAAGTAAGGCCCAGAGCCTCAAATGTACGTAAGCACCTAACTCCTGTTTCAATTGAACTTGCTCTATAAACAGCTGACATCAAACTTTGTTTCTTATCTCCATTTGCGGTTGGGTCACATTCCCCACAGCCGGTCTGGCATCTCTGGATGTTGAAAGAGACTCAAGAATTAGGTCACCTTGTCTCTCTCACTGTCATTGTGGGATTGCTCCCTCTGGCATACACGCACCTGCTGTGTCCATCCTAGATCTAAGTTACTCAAGTGATGGGGGCAACGCATCCTTTGGGAGGCTGATGTACACTTTAATATAACTATTACTGGGTGAGATTCAGAGGGTCTTCACAGTTTTTACTGAGTTGAACTCCCACAGAAATCAAAGGGTATTTTTGCTCTGGAAGGATCTCACGCTTCATCCAACTTTTAAGAAAATTCATTCTGATTTAAGTTGTCACATGGCAATTTCATCTGAGTAACTAACAGAACTGTTTTATTTATTTATTGTATTTTAGAAGACTGTCAGGGGAACCCAGAGCATTAGTTTCAAAATGCCAAATACATAAATGCATCAAGCTATTAGAATGTTCTGCCAAGTGAATGATCCAAATGAATGAACATTCTTAGCTGCTTTAAAATTCCTTTAGATGATCTTTCTACAGCTGTTATACGATCAAAAATTCCTTGACTGCATATTTGTTCTGCTTTTACATCCAAGCAGGCACTGCTGTAATATCCAGCAGGGAGCGAGGGTGCATAATGGTTTCCTTTTTGAGAGAATGAAAGCAAAATGAATTCTGTTTTCTTGAGTGTTGTAGAGGCTTGAGAGGAAGCTTGTGACTGCAGGTAGTGGTCAGAGAAAATGAAGACAAAAGAAAGTACTCTGAAAATTACCCTGGACATCTGAATTGTCCTTGCTTTCTTCTGCGAATAGAACACCTTCAGAAGTTGGACAGCTCCTCCAGCACTTGGCTGTTACTGGACAGCTAATTCTTTGGTTGGTTTCCGGGTGCCTCTCTTCCCATCTGGAAAAGGAAAGTACTTTCCTGTAACTATCTATGAAAGTTACTGTCATAAGTGTGAAGTAGCCTAGAATTAGTGTTTACCTGTAAGGGGTTAAGCTAAAGGTAACCTGAGAGGTGAACAACTAACCAATGAGAAATTCCTCAGGAGACAAAGGATTTTAAGTTTCAGTTTCTCTCTGGGTCTCTCTCTGTTCACCTCGGCTATGGGATGAGCACAGCTATGTCTTTCACTGAAACTATAAATTCTATCAAGAACTGTAGTCAGTAAGTTTACCTTCTTTTTATCACTTGGAGGGTTCTCAGTGGTGAGTGTTGGCTGGGTGCTTCTTGATATTGTAAGCTTCAGCAGAGATATCAACTGTGGGAGAAAATTGCCTCGGGGGAAAGGTTTGGTTTCTAAATCCTTTTGTTAATTATGGTAAATGCTGTTCTACTGATGGTTATAAAAGATTTATTCCTTTCTTTTTTTCTTTTATTAAAATCTTTCTTTTAAGAAGCTGACTGCTTGTTTTTCATTGTGTAAGATCCTGGTTTTGGATCGGACACATCTCGCAGGAGCAGGCGAGGTTTATTTTTTTTTTCTCTCAAGCTTCCCAGGGAAGGAAGAAGTTTGGGGGGTTAATGGAAAGGGAAAGAAGGGTCCCAAACTACCCTAAACCTAGTTTGGTGGTGGCAGCGTACCAGGTCCAGATACAGAAGAATTTGTGTTCTGGGAAAACACATTTTAACCCAAGCTGGTAAAATAGGCTTGGGGGGTGGGTATTTCTTTTTTTCATGCGGGTCCCCACATCTGTACCCTAAAGTTCAGAGTGGGGAGGCAATCCTGACAGTTACACTGCATAAAAAAAAAATCATTACTGCTGGAACTGAGCATTTTCCACTTAGCTGTGCCTGACTTTGACCTCAGCACTTTATCAGCAGATTAAAACCTACTCCTAGGCTGGGACCAAGTGAGGGGATTGGACAATGGATTGAGGTAAGGGATGAGATTGCTGGGAGGAGGCGACAGAATGGCAGGGAAATGGATGTTGACAGATCTGAAGTTACGGAAGAGCTGACTGAAGGGAGAGAAGCAAGTATGGTAAGATGAGGTGGAGGAAGGAATGCTGCTATTAAAAAATTGGAAAGGCAGCAATGTTTAAAGACAAGGTCTAGTGCATGGCCACTTTGAGGACTTCAGAAGTTGATCCAGGGCTGAAGGTCACACATGAAGGCGAGAGCACCACATGGGTCATCAGTCAAGAATTAGTGGTAGAGACCGAGAGAGGACGTAGAAGGGAGGTCAGATGTCAAAATCAGAGGGGAAAGCGTTCGGCAAGGAGTCAGAGTGTGGAGAGCAAATGATGGCTACATGAAGGTGTAGAGAGTCTGATGGACTTTGCAGGGGGAAAAGGAGTGTGAAGGCAGTAGAAGGAGAGGCTGGAAGAGAAGAAACCTGATAATTCACCCCACCCCTGCCATCTTTCAGGGAAGATTCAGAGCACTGTGGGTGTAAAAGAAGCTGCTGTCACAGTGCAGAGGCAGAGTCTGGCAGGGGAATCCAAGTTCCAGTAAGAGAGGAAATGTTCATGAATTGAATTCCCACTTTAAAAGAAAAGCAGGGGTGAGATTCTGTTTTGCACCTTTGAGAAATGCAGCACAGACCTTGCAACACAGAGGGACAGGGACTAGGATGGCCCTGGAGGCCTCTCTAAGTGGTGACAGCCAGTGGGAGACAGTGCTGTCTGGAATCACTGCAGCGCTCTATGCTATGGTTGTAGTGTGAATACCCTGCATGCTCCCTAAACTGAGGCTTGCTGGCGTGCGTGGGGAGGGGTCTTCTGAAGACAGCCTGAGGCTGTTTTCCACAATTCCTGAACCAAGAGAATCAGAGGCCACTCTAGTTCTAGGCAACTGCCTACAGTGGCACATTTGGCCTGGCTGCCTCTCTGGATGACAGAGGGACAGCTGGGCCAAATAGGACTGAAATTGTGTCTGTGTGTGTCATGTCACAATGCTCTTCACTTAAATTTATCCTGGTCACCCCTCCGTCATGACAGAGAGGTGGCTGGGCCAAATTTAAGGGGTGGGAGGGAGGCCCATTGAAACGTTGCTTTGCGTGGCACGTTACCTGAGGTTATCTGAACCCAAAGCTATGGTAACTAATCTCTGTATTGCAGATGGTGTCAGGAAATAAATGAATGGGGGACACAATACCTCTGTGATAAATGACTGGTACACCCAAGAGTGCTTCCCCCCACAAAATCCTTATTTTTAAGGAATACAAAGCACACTTCTCTAATAGAAATAGTTTCAGAGCACCCCTTAACATAGTTACCTCAAGTCTGAGAAGGTGTCAAGTGTTCAGCAGCTGAGTTCCAGTGGCAGGCCTCCCTCCTAGTCACTGGGGAAGTAGTTGTCAGACTCAAGCTTGTATAAATCCTCCCAGGCTTCTCCAAAGTACACACACTAACTAAACTCTTGATAGGCTTCACTAGACAAAAGCACGTAACTCACAATGGCCCCTAATAGGCTAACAATTTCCCTAGCAACAGCAAATAATTCATTATTCTACTTATCAGCAAAGCAAATTCAGGAAGAAACGTATAATTACAGACACCCAGACTCAAGGTCAATTATCCATCCTCCCTTTTTATTCGCATGAATCTGACACTTTCATCTTATCTATCCTTGTAAGTAACACCGCACCTGTGCAGCTGTTTTTGTTCTGTTTGCCTAAGCCCAGGCCAAATTTCTCTTTGCTACATGATGTCCTTGCTCCCAGCTTATGGAGGCTAAGTACACAAGATGGCTGCGGGTTCTATCAAGTCCAGGGTATACGAAACCCAGTTCTCTTGTAACAGGCAGATTTTGTTGCATGATTTCGGAGAAGAATCCATCCCCCAATTGCATCTGGGATTTTTTAGGTCCTTTTACAACACTGTGGCCCTTTTACCAGCATAAAGGGTTGTGAGAAGCTTACTCCAGGTTTTTACAGGTGATAAACAAGGCAAGTTAACATTGCTGGTTGGTGAAGAACCATGTCTTTCTTAGTACCGGACAAGAATAATGTATTTGTTTATTACATAGGCAGTATGCATTTTATGATGTCTTTAACTATGTACCACCTTATTTTTAAATGTGCAGGTTTACTAAATGATGTGATAGGTAAGACCACTGTTATGTAGGCCATGGTTACACTGGCACTTTATAGCGCTATAAAGCCCCCAGGAGCGCTATAACCTCCTGCACGTCCACACTGGCAAGGCACGTAGAGCGCTATAACCACGGAGTTATAGCACTCCCGGTAATCCACCTCCGCATGAGGAATAAGGGCTGTAGCGCAGCTGCTGTAGCGCTACAGCGAGAATGTGGACACCCACTGTGCATTAATTGGCCTTCAGCCCATCCCATAATTCCCGTTCGAGTCACTCTGGTCATCACTTGCAAACTCTTTTGTCCTGTCCTCAGGTGACCACATGTCAGACCCGCTCTTTAAAGTTCCAGGGAAATTTGAAAATCCCCTTCCTGTTTGCTCCAGCCAAGCGTGGCGTGCTCTCAGGGAATCCTTGCAGGTGATCATTCTGATTGATCATGACTTCACGTGCCATGCCACCTTGCAACAGGCGATCCCCAGCGTGGAGCAATAGTGAGGTGCTGGACCTCATCAGCTGTTGGGAGGAAGAGGCTGTTCAGTCTCAGCTGCGGTCTAGCTGCAGGAATTTTGAGACCCATGGGCAGATATCACGGGCCTTGGCGGAAAGAGGCCATGAGCGGGACACTCTGCAGTGCCGTGTTAAGGTAAAGGAGCTTAGGAATGCATATCGCAAAGCCCACAAGGCAAATGGCCGCTCCGGGGCAGCCCCGATGACTTGCAGATTTTATAAGAAGCTGCATGCGATACTTGGTGGTGATCCTAAGGTCACTCCATCAACCACCATGGACACTTCCCAGCCCACCAGTGAAGGGGGGGTGAGGAGGAGGCCAAAGAGGAGGAGGATGAAGAAAAGGAGGAGGCGGAGGTGGCAGCGACCCAGGGCACGGAGGAGTCACTGGACGCATGCAGCCAGGAGCTCTTCTCAAACCAGGAGGAGGGCAGCCAGCCAAAGCGTCCGGCGGTTGCGGGGGCAGCTCAGTAGCGGATTGCGGAGGTAAAGCTGCTTTTCTATGGGGAAGGCTGGCAGCTTGGGGGTGGAAAGGGATGAGGGGTGGGCATTCCACCTGGAGCTCTTCTCATGCCAGGAGGAGGGCAGGGGGCATGCAGCCAGGAGCTCTTCTCAAGCCAGGAGGAGGGCAGCCAGCCACAGCGTCCGGCAGTTGCAGGGGGCAGCTCAGCAGCGGATTGCGGAGGTAAAGCTGCTTTTCTATGGGGAAGGCAGGCAGCTTGGGGTGGAAAGGGATGCTTGCATGCTTGTCTACATGTGGAATAGAGCACTGATGTAGTCTATCACATCACGGTAATCGTCATCAGTAATCTCTTCAAAGGTCTCAATAAGAGCACTTGCAATGCGCCTGCGCAGGTTTCCCGGGAGAGCCAGCGTGACCGCCATCCCGGTCACAGTCACTAGTCCCCGCCACTGTGCTACAATGGGTGGAGGGAGCATTGCTTTACAGAGGCAAGCTGCATATGGCCCTGGGTGGAAGCTGCATCTCATTAGAATCCCTTCCCTTTCTTCCTCGTTAGAATCCCCTCCCCGCATCAGCGAGATATCTTCCAGGACAAACACCTACGGAGAATGTTGGGACAGTGTTCAGAGTAGGGCTCCCGCCACTTCTGCACACTTCCCCTCCCTGCCACAGCACAGCATGGCAGGGAAACAATCATTCCCCCTGCGTCTGGAGAGGACTCACCATGGCAGGGGCTCCGTTGTTGTCTGTGTGCTCTCTGCAGGACAGGCAAACAGGGAAATCATAGGCATGTCTGCTGTTTACAAGGGAGCCACTGTTACATGTATCTTTTTCTTTTAGAAGCATCGACCTTGAGCCCTGTGCCATCTCTGTTATCAGTAGCTGACAGGCTGAGGCGACTGAGAAAGAGGCCACGAAAGAGCAAAGAGGATCTAGTACAGCAAGTAATGCAACAGGCTGTAATGGAGAATCGAATTGCACAGAGGTGGAGGGAGGACCAGAGCAAGTTGAGGGAGAAGGCGTGGCAGGAGAATGCGAGTCACCGGCGGAAAAGCACCGATAAGCTGCTCTCTTTACTGCAGCTTCAATTGGAGACTATGCAGCTAATTGCCAGCATTCAGGAGGAGAAGCATCACGCTCTCTGCCCCCTTTATCATTTGCCCGAAAACCCTTCCCCTTCTGGTCCTCTATACCCTCCATGCCACTATCATCAGCTATCTGGTTATCACCCATGCACAGCTGCCTGCAACCCTTCTGTCTTCACCGAACAACTCCCAAACCCAGGACCCTTATCCACTGCAGTCAACCCCTAATTACATGCCTTATTGCCCTCCGCAAATGGAGTTCGGGGGACATGGCAACTCTGAGGGCACTGGAGACTCAGAGATTTGGACATATTCCAATCTCTGACTGACCCCATCCCACTCCAATTGCACCTCCCCCCGCTTCCCCCTCACATGCATCAAAATATTTTCTTTCAGCAACCGAAGTAGCTGTTGAATAAATGAATTGTCTTCTTAATAAATGGGTTTCTTTATTCAGTGTACATAGACTATTAGTGGCTACAGAAAAGCACATGCCTGTTCCTATTAAAAGAATGCACACTCCATCCCTCCCTCCCTCTGCACCTCCCTTTAGAACTGGCTTTCAGCCTCAAAATGCTCCCTCAAGGCTTCCCTGATCCTAACAGCCTCATGCTGGGCCCCTCTAAGAGCCCTGCTCTCTGGCTGTGCATACATGGCCTCCAGGCATTGAACCTCTGAGGACCATGCCTGAGTGAAGTCTTCGCCCTTCTGCTCACAAAGATTATGTAGGACACAGCATGCAGAAATAACTGCAGAGATACTTCCCTCAGCCAAGTCTAGCCTCCCATAAAGACAGCGCCAGTGTGCTTTGAGACGCCCAAAAGCACACTCCACAGTCATTCGACACCGGCTAAGCCTGTACTTGAACCTTTCCTGGTTGCTGTCCAGGCTCCCTGTGTAGGGTTTCATGAGCCAGGGCATTAAATGGTAAGCAGGGTCACCAAGAATCACAATGGGCATTTCAACTTCCCCTACGGGGATCCACTGGTCTGGGAAAAAAGTCCCGGCTTGCAGCTTCGTGAACAGGCCGGTGTTGCGGAAGTTGCGTGCGTCATGCACCTTTCCAGACCAGCCCGCGTTAATGTCAGTAAAACACCCACGGTGATCCACAAGCGCCTGGAGAACCATGGAGAAGTACCCCTTTCAGTTAATGTACTCGTCTGCCAGGTGGACGGGTGCCAGAATAGGTATATGGGTCCCATCTATCGCCCCTCCACAGTCAGGGAAACATTTCTTCAAAGCCAGCAACAATGTCATGCACGTTACCCAGAGTCACGATTTTTCGTAGCAGGATGCGATTAATGGCCCTGTACACTTGCATCAGCACAACTCCAACAGTTGACTTTCCCACCCCAAAGTGGTTGGCCACCGATCGATAGCTGTCTGGGGTGGCCAGCTTCCAGATCATGATAGCCACCCGCTTCTCCACCGGGAGGGCAGCTCTCAATCTGGTGTTCTTGCGCCGCAGGGCAGGGGCGAGTTCAGCACACAGTGCCATGAAAGTGGTTTTTCTCATGCGAAAATTTTGCAGCCACTGACTTGCATGACGATGCGATCCCACCACTCAGTGCTCGTTTCCCGTGCCCAGAAGCGGCGTTCCACGGCCGTGCGCATGTCTGTTAATGACACAAGAAGCTGCGTGTCAAACGCATTCACCACTTTGATCTCGTCTTCAGACTCATCACTGTCATCCTGCAGGTCAAGGATTAACTCCACTGCACACAGAGATGTGCTGGTGACAGTTGTCAGCATGTCCCTCAGCAGTCGTGGATTCATTGCGGCACACGAAAATGGAAGACGGAGCGCGCCTTGCTGAAACCGTTCAAAGATGGCACCTGAGGTGGACGGAAACCCAGGGATTGCTGGGATATGCCTCAAAGCATCATGGGTAGTTGGAACAGGATGCAGAATGCCCCTCAAGTGATGCCCCCCCACCACAAGTCATTGCACTAGATTGGGAAGAGGTGCTCTGTGGGATACCTGCCCTAATGCGCTGTTCTTAATGTCGCATGAAGTACCGCGAATGTGGCCATGCTATACCACTGGCGTGTCTCAGTGTGGACACACAATAGTGCTATACATATTGCTGTATAAGGGGACCGCTATAACCAATAGCGCTATAATCCTGTAAGCGTACCATACCCCTAGTAACCTTAACTGGCTTTTTAAATGAAGTGACTTGGTTTGTTTGGTGTTTTTGAGAAGAGAGGGGGATTAATACAGATATATAGGCTCTGGCCTGATTTCATAGAGATCTGCTACAAGATCATATGAATGCAATTTTAGATTTATCTAGTAATATGCCAGTACTTAAGTGCCTCTGTCACTTTTGAAAAGTGGAGTTAGCTATCTAAGTCACTAAGGTCTGGCAACGCCAAGTGGAACAATGGCAAGACTGGGTCCTAGTCACTATTTTTCAGGATACATTCCCCCATGCTGTAAGTATGGCCTGCATTCTTTGTTTTTAGAAGTCTGACTTTCCATTTTACAGTCTTAAAATACTTGTGTGATTAAGCCCAGATAACATGCCATATAAATCACCTGCCCTTGTTGTTATCACTCCACTAATCTGTATGTCATCTGGATGTTTTTTGGTGTATCACAGACATTTTTAATCTATTTAAAATGTGCCAGGATTTTTTTTAAAAAAGCATTACACAAAATTAATCAGATCATCTTGTGATAAGTCAAACACATTACAGATATCTAAGAATATTACATCAGATTTACCTCTATCCGCTAAATTAATTCATGCAAAGAACAGAAGACTGGCCATACTGAGTCAGACCAATGGTCTGTCTAGCCTAATATCCTATCTTCTGACAGTGGTCAATGCCAGATGCTTCATAGGGAATGCACTTAACAGGGCAATCATCAAGTCAGTGACCTCTGCTCATACAGTTCCAAAATCTGGCAATCAGAGGTTTAGGGACACACAGAGGCTTAGGGACACCCACAGCACAGGGTTGCATTCCTGACCATGTTAGCTAATGGCTATTGATGGATTTGTACTCCATGACTTATCAAATTCATTTTTGACCTTCACAACATACCCTCACAAGGAGTTCCACAGACTGACAGAGAGTTTGTTTTAACCTACTGCCTATTAATGTAATTGGTTGATCCCAGGTTCCTATGTTATGGGAAGGAGTAAACAACAACTTGCTCATTCACTGTTTCCATGCCATTCATGGATTTAATAGACCTCTATCATATCCTCACTTAGTGGTCTCTTTTCCAAGATGAACAGTCCCAGTCATTTTAATCTCACCTTGTATGGAAGCTGTTCTATACCCTTTTCCATTTCCAACATATCTTTTTTGAGATGGGGCAACCAGAATTACATGCAATGTTAACTTGTGGGTGTACCATGGATTTGTACTGTGTCAGGATATTTAGTATTTTATCATCTAACTTTTTTAAAAATGGTGACTAACATACTGTTCATTTTTTTGACTGATACTGCACATTGAGTGGATGTTTTCAGAGAACTATCCACAATGACTCCAGGATCTCCTTCTTGAGGGGTAACAGCTAATTTAGACTCCATTATTTTTTACGTGTAGTTGGGATTATGTTTTCTAATATGCATTAATCAACACTGAATTTCATCTGTCACTTTGCTGCCCAGTCATTCAGTTTTGTGAGATCTTTGTGTAGCTCCTTCCAGTCAGCTTTGGACATTACTTGAGTGTGTTATTTTGAATTATCTGCAGATTTTGCCACTTCATTGTTTACCCCTTTGTCCACAGGATTTGTGAATATGTTGAACAGTGCGGGTACAGATCCATGGAGGACATTGCTATTTACCTCTTTCCAATCTGAAAACTATTTATTCCTATCCTTTGTTTCCTATCTTTTAATCAGTTATTGATCCATGAGAGGACCTTTCCTCTTATCCCAGGACTGCTTAGTTTGCTTAATAGCCTTTGGTGGGGGACCCTGTCAATGGCTTTCTCCATGTCTAAGTACACTGTATCCACTGGATCATGAGTTAGATTGATTTAACCAGTAGTTCCCTATGTGTTTGATCATTCTGTTTTTGCTAAAATTTCAACCAATTTGCCTGGTACTGAAGTTAATTTTACCAGCCTGTAATAGCCAGGATAGCCTGTGAGCAGTTTTTAGAAATTGGCATCACATTAGCTAGTCTCCAGTAATCTTGTACAGAAACTGATTTAAGCGATAGAATACATACAACAGATAGCAGTTCTGCAATTTCACGTCCGAGTTCCTTCAGAACTCTTGGGCGAATTCCATGTGGCCCTGGTGAAATATCATCATTTCATTTATGAATTTGTTCCAAAACCTCCTTTAATGACACCTCAATCTGAGACCATTCTTCAGATTTGTCACCTAAAATGAGTGGTTCAGGTGTAAGAAGCTCCTCACCTTCTCTGCAGCAAACCAGACCAAATTCATGTAACTAACCTATTTTCCATGAAAGCATGTTGATTGTCATTAACTATATTTTAAGCTCCTGCGTCCATATTTAGACATCTAAATGAGAAGCCTTATTTTCAAGAGTGAAGTCAATGGGAACTGCTGGGTCAAGGAAGGAAAAATACATTAGCAGATGATTATGTAGCTAAAGATTGTGTATAATCGCTGCTTGATGATTTTTTTTTTTTTTGGCAGACAGCAAATTCAGCCAAAAATGCCGTTTCAGACAGACCAAAACTATTTATGAATTCAGGTCAAATGTGGTAAATAGATTTTGGTGGAATACCAAATGAGGAAAAAAATTGGAAAAAAAAAAGTCAAAAAGGTTTGTAATGACATTTTGTTTAGAAAATGTCAATTCATTCGACTAAAACATTTTTTTTTTCAGTTTTTTTTGTTTCAGCAAGAAAAAACAAGAAAATTCAGTTTTGGTTGTAATTTCCCCCCCTCAGCTTTTTTGGCCTGACCACTGAAACAGGTGTTTAAATTGTCTCCTGATTTGAATCAGTGAGGGATTTTAATCCTGTTTTCTGAGCAAATCTCAATGCAACCCGAAATATGGAATTGCTAGAGATACCTTCCTGCTTCTTCTGTAGTTTCCAGCTTTAATCAAACTTTCTTTTCTTCCTTAGTTCCTATCAACGAAAAAATTGTCTCTTGACATACTAAAGGCTGCCTATCAATCAGACAGCAACGCTAACAAACTTCAAGAGTCTTTTTCTGAACCTCCACTTCAAGCGGTCTAATTTAAGCCTCTACCTGGCTTCCTGAACAGTTTTAGGTAGAGATATCAGTTATTTAGGTTCTTTGGATCAATATTTCCCAGGGCAATTAGACAAAATCATAGTAGTAACAAAGTATAAACTCTTGCCAACTCAGTAATGAGCAAGATGCCCTAATTTCATTTGATCGTTATTACCTATTTGGGTTCTGCCCTCAGGGTTACTGCAGGGAAATGCCTCTCAAGCACTCTCCTGTTCAGTCCGAAGATCACTAAACAGCACCCAGCAGTTAGAAGAAAAGGACAATAAACTTTTTATAGCTATATATTTCAAATAGCTTAATTCAAAGTAGAATTCAGTTTAGTATTTCACTGTAAATATTTACCACACCATATGGAATGTTTTGGTGTTTGTTGCCAACATCCAAGGTTGGCTTCTCCATAATCAGCTAAACCAATCTTGATCTATTTGAGTGGGAACAAATAATTTAGTTTCTTGGTTCTAAGCTTGGATATTCTTTCCCTCTAGAAAGAGATGACCATAAATTCCTTTGATGTGATAGCTGTTGGAAAATTCCCAGCATGAAGAATGATGGAGGGAAAGTGCTAAGAAAAGTCTTATAATATTTTATAATTCCCCCCTGCATCCTAGGGTGACCATATTTTCCAAAGGGGAAACGGGACATCGCACGGGGCTAGCCCAAGCACCCCCTAATCCCCAACATGGCGCTGACCCAAATTGCTCACCCACATGCCTCCACGTTTCCCGGACAGGGCTGGTCCACGCCCCCCCAACTCCTGTGTGAGGCAGCTGGCCCAAGCCACTTGCTTGAGTCCCCCGTCCCTGCCTGGGCGGGCATCGCTGCTCACCTGAGCCCTGCCTGCCCTGCACTGGAACCATGCCTCCCTCTCACCCCCAGATGTTCCTCTGCACCCCACTTTGACAAAAGTGGGCATTTGATTTGTCCTGTTTGCTCCTGCCAAATGATCCAGTTGGCAAGAGCAAATGTGACAAATTCCCAATTTTGCCAAAAAAGCTGGGACAGTGCTTACAAAAAGAAGAGACTGTCCCACCCAAAATGGAACATATGATCACCCCCCCCCCATACTCCCATTAGTCATAAGTCAGAATCTTGTATTAAGAGGAAGAGTCACTGCCAGATGAATACAACTTTCTTTTAATCAGTCTCAGTTTTACTTTGAGCTTTTTTTAATACTTAAATAGAACCCTCATCTTTTGAAATGAGCTGTCCAGTTGTTTTACATCCTAAGAGAATGGCTTGACTCTCAAAGTTTGAGTCCAAAGTTTGAGACCAAATTTCACTACAAAGAAACCTATTGCTACTGAAAAGTCTAACCATTTCTCCCCCACCCTCCAAAGTTATGTAGGATTTAGTATCTTGTTAATTCTGTTAAGTGTGATGCTGGACTTCAGGTCGCTCCCCCCACCCCCACACAACAGTTTTATTCACAGATATGCTTGATTCTGCTCTCATTGGCATGGTTTTTGTACCAGTATTACTCCAGTAGTTTCAATGACATTGTTAATGATTTACACAGGTGTTATCAAGAGAAGAAGCAGGCCAGAGTAAGCTGTTTTTTTGCTGTGCAATTTTCCATTTTAGCCTCATGCATCTGTCACTGACAGGACCAGAGCACTATCTTGTATGTACTCAGCTCTGGCTGTATCAAAGCTGAGGGTATTCATAAGGAAGCTCAGATCCATGACAGCAATCAGATTAGTGCAGAACGGAAGTCAGTTATGGATGGCTGTAGCCCTCCCAATTCTCTGGAGTACTTACTGTCACTCCAGTCAAAACTCCATGCAAACAATGATACTGTACTTTACAAAGCTAACTGTCCATGGCAATACAAAACAATCCCTTCAAATTACAGTGGATGCTGTCAGATGTGTCAGACAACTCCCTCCGGGCTACCCAAAGGGAAATAAGTGCAGAAGTCATCCCTAAGGCAAATCACTTATTTTTTTAAAGTTTTATCATGTTCAACTCTCTTTACAGGCACCAGTTTAAAACGACACAGCAGTTGTGAGAGTTTTGTTGTAATTGGGTGTAATAAACTGTACTACACAACAGAAAAGTTTGAATCTGCATGCTGAATTCAGTGAAGTCAAATCTCTTCAAAATGTTTTCTCTTGCTTGGAAAAGTATTCTTGCATATACAGTATGTAACATTTCCATTTTGAATTTCTAGGGATTTTGGAAGATGGCGCCAAATAATGGCCATATTAGGTAAACTTTTGGAACAATGAGTGACTGTCAATCCAAACAGGATCTTAAAAGATTGATGCCTTATGAAGACATAATTATCCTACACTTGTGTTCATACTTGAGATCTGTCCCTGTGATAGTGGCACTCTAGGTTCCTTAAATGGATCCAAAGTCCCACACCACATGCTTGAGAGAATGCTCCCTTGCCTCCCACTAGGATCAAACTCCTTGGTTCACTTCCACCACCTTTGAGGAGCCAGGAATTAAATCGAGCGATAACTACTGCATTCCCCTGTAAGCCAACACTTCTGGAACCAAAATCTCAGTTCATAAAAGGGACCATTTGGAGACCCTTACTGGGAGTCACATGTACCTCCCCACAGCAACTGTAGAAAGGACTGAGTCCCCAGCAATTAAATATACAGCTTAATGCTCTTTAACCGCATTAAGGACTCACCCCTCTGCCCCTGGCTCATAGTCCACAAATAGAGACCTTTAGCCCTTTCCTGTGGTCACTGGTGCTTGGGTGCCACAGGAGGGTTAGAGGAATAAATCCCATTCTCTGCTGTGTTGCCTTGTGTTCATCCCTGTGCTTGTCAGGACTTCTCTGCTGGGTCTAGGCTGCTCCTTCAGCGTGGCAAGGGCTACGCCTCCAGCCTGCTCATCCCCTAGCCTAGGGTTCGTGCTGCCGTGGGTCCTGCTCCCCTCAAGAGGAGCAGCAGCAGCACACGCTCTCACCTCAGCCTTATGTTGCCTCTCTCCAGCCCCTCCCCGGTGCCAGCCAATCAGATAGCCTTCAACCAATGCTCTGTCCTCACTTTGGCAGGGCCGAGCTCCTGCTCTGGAGTGGCATTCCTATCCTGCACTGGGAGTCCAGGGCTCTCCAGCCAGCTCTCCTCCCTGCCCTCCTCCTAATCATTCAGCTCCTGTGGGAGTGGGGTTGCCCCACTTTTTCTATCTTACATTCTCTCACTAGCTCCCAAATTGCAAGTACCGCTATGGTCTGCATTTATATTTTTAATTTCCTTCTACCAGCTTTTTGTCCCAGTGTCCTTTTCTTGGATTTTTTTTCTCTGCCCAAACATTTTCATTTCAACTGGCCATAAGCCAGGCACAAGGAAATAGAGGGGTTTTGCTCACCCTGGCCAGCGGGAGAAAAGGGCAGTACATTCTACTTTTAATACATGGTCTCTTAACTAACCCTCTCTTTTAAGTTTGTTGTCTTACAGTTCCTGACCAATGAGAATTTTTGTCCCAGGAGTGGCAGTTACATGCCCTTTTGCCCTCTGAATTTACAAATGACAATGGGTTTTCCCCTTCTACACTGGGCCTTCAGGATGCCTTTTAAATTACACAAGCCAGGAATCTTGATACTAGCCAATGTTGCTCACGCACATAAACATATAGATACGACAAATAGGACTCTAGAATGTGAGAAGATACCAACATTCAGGACAATAATGGACTAGCCGGTGTATGATATTGCAGTTTAGTATCTGAGGAATGGCGAGCTAACGTGTCATTACAAATGAGTGATCACGATGAAAGGGTTGCTAAGAGTAATTGCATGTTTTTTATTCTTTCCACAGAGACCCATTCTGTCAAGTAATAATACAAACAGTCAATAGCTTTATCTACCTTTTGCAGCTGCAAGAGGAGTGTATGTAGCAACATTACCCCCTACAGTTCAACACTATATTCCCACTTTCTTTAAGCTTTCACTACAGTAATTCTTGGTTTTGCTCATCTTAAGCCACTAAACAAAACTACTTTTATTTTTAATCTACTAAAACTGTGCACACTCAGAAAGCATTTTAATAAGCAAAAAGGAAGAGTCTCCTCACAAGCCAGTTAATTACTACAACCAGAATTTGCAAAAAATGAAATACATTAAATTAGCTCAACTGACCTATCACTTGTGTGCAGTGGTGTTGGTAGACAAGGGGAATGAGGTAGTATCTTTTCTTGGACCAACTTACTGAACCAATTTCTGTTGGTCCAGAAAAATTAGTCCCTCACCTACCTGAATCTATAACTTTTCATTTGTGTTTTCTCTTTATTTACAGCTGTTTATCTACAATTTTTTCCTTTGACAAAGATAACGGGCAGATTTTTTTTCTTTTCTTGCTGCTTTCCTAGGTTACTGTCAGAGAGATTCAAAATATTTTGCAAGAAGGCAAAAACTACTTGGAATTCAAGGTTTTGTGGGTTTTATTAGAAAAGAGAAAATAGCCTGATTTTGCAGAAAGTGTATGCACATCTTATGGTTTTTTTTGCTTAGAAGTGAAACATTGTACAGCCTATTTCAACCAGCTTTGCAGTTGTTTTGCATCGCCACTCTGCAAAGCAACCAAAATATACCAGGGATTCTAATCCATACTGCTTAAAACAAGAGTTTCTTGACATCACTGGGTGTTTTGTGCATGTAGATTGTATTGAGTGAGTTTTACCCTGTTGTTTGTATTTCCTTGAGAGAAAGTGGAGGAAACACCATCAGGCAGAAGTCTCAAAAGAGCCATAGCACCTTTAAAATGACATGCAAATCACCAAACTTATAATTGGAACTTTTCTTATGTTTAGGTTTCATGCAACACTTGAATGAACAGATTCCTTAAAATTAGGCTATCAGGATTCAGCCTATTGGTTCATGAAAAGCAGAAAAGTTGGCTTCCGAATGTATTCGCTCTTCTGCATTGGAATACAGTGAAGCAACAACATCCAACATGAATGCAGCTGCCCTTGCATTTATCACAGTTGTTTCTTCAGGGCTTAGTGTTGTAACGTGTCTGATCTTATTTATAAAAGTTAAAGATTATTTTAGAAAGATCAGCCCCCAGCTCCAGTTCGGACAGTGCTGCAAACCTGCACCAGGCTCCTGGCCGTGAGGACTCTGTTTACACCCAGGCCTGGTTGAAATGCTACAGTGATGTTCATTGTTCATGCTCCAATGGCATGCAGCATGGAGTACAAACTCTCAGTGCTGACAAAGCTCTGCAGTGATAACTGGAGCCGCCTATAGAATCAGGTGGCTCTTTTCCATTTCATTATCTGAGGAAGGCACGTTGCAGATTCTCCTCTCCTCCGGTCTAGCAGGAACCCTTCATACTCTGTTTTCCTAACACTTCCTACAAATTCACACGCCCTGGGACTAGCTTCCCAATGTCCACCGATGCAGCAGAGCAAGGTGGGGAGGAAGAAGTAATCTTGGGTCTTGCATTCAGGGAAGTCTAACTGACTGGCTTCAAAAGCAGTCCCCAGATTCACTTGAGCTGCTCTCTATCAATCAGTTGTTGAAGCTTTATTTAGCAGGGTATTTAAGGTCAGGTGTGAAATCATAGTATGGGATTTCTACACTGAAAGAAGAATGCAGAGAGAGCATCCTCACGAGTCCATTTTTTGAATGAAAGAGCAGGATTTATTAAAAATAAAATAAATGGTCTCTCACAAGAGAAATTGAGGGGGCTGGCAAATGTAATAAGAATTTCCAAAGGTCTCATTTACATGGAAACTGGAATGGAGACTCACAACTTTAGCTATTTCATTGCAAGTCTGGGTGTGGAGACTTTCAGTAGTGAGACCAGGAGAGTCAAGCCATTACTTCTTCTCAAAGTTTAAGACGAGGTGGGCAAACTGTGGCCCACAGCCCGTTTTTATCTGGCCTGCAAGCTCTGGCCGGGGAAGCAGGGTCAGTGGTCCCGCTCTCCCAGGCTGGAGTGCCAGGCACCACTCTGGTGGGAGGGCAGGGCTGTGCGCTCCTGCGTGGCAGCATGGAGCCAGACACATTGCTTTGAGTAGCATAGCAAGGGGGCCAGAGGGTTGGTTAAGGGGCAGGGGGTGGTTGGATGGGATGGAGGTTCTGGGGAGGCGGTCAGGGGATAGGGAACAGGGGGGTTGGGTGGGGAGCGGGCGGTCAGGGGACAAGGAGCAGCGGGGCTTATAAAGAGGGGTAAGGTTCCAGGGGGGTGGTCAGAGGACAAAGAGCAGGAGGAGTTGGATGAGTAGGGAATTCTGAGGGGGGCAGTCAGGGGGGCAGGAAGTGGGTGGGAGTCAGATAGGGGGCAGAGCCAGGCTGTTTGGGGAGGCACTGCCTTCCCTACCTGGCCCTCCATACAATTTTGCAGCCCCGATGTGGCTCTTGGGCCAAAAAGTTTGTCCACCCCTGGTCTAAGAGGAGTAGCCTCTTATGGGATCAACTCAGGCCCAGTTTGGCAGCCTACTCCACTAACTCCTGAAGAACCAAATGGAACCACTGTCTTATAACTGCACTATTGGGTCTGATTTGTGAGTGGGAAAAATTGAGGGAGTCAAATGAAAAACACAAGAAAAAAAGCAAAATTGTTAACTGAACACAGCCTTATAGATTGCTGTCAAGTTCTGATCATATTATTTAAGAATCCAAACTGTCCTGGAGGAATTGTTAGAATGAGATCTGTGCCCCTGACGAAAAACAAAAAAACCCCAAAACCAGTGCATCAAATCCAATGGTTGTCTACATATAAGTTGGGTTAAATAAACCAGTGCATCTTGTGTGTTGACTCTTTATATTGGTTTTAAATTGCTTATATTAATTTAGCATTCACCTCATAGAGGAGCAAGCAAAACAGATAGAGGGGCATCTGTACACAAAGTTACATCAGTTTAACTAAATTAATGGTATGATTTTAAACCCGTTATTTCAGTACAACTTTGTGCATAGACCAGGCCTTACTATGGCATTTCTAAGGAGTGCATCACTGTAGCATGAAGGTCCCAAGATCCAGATCCTCAAAGGTATTTTGGCACCGAATGCCTCGATTTTAATGGAAGTGGCACCTAAATACCTTTTCAGGATCTGGGCCTAAAAATCAATGTAATTTCATAAAAAGGTATTCAGATTGATAATCCCAAGAGCTCTTTGTGCCATCATCAATATTCATGTGAACAAACCTGAAAATCCCAGTTCTCACAAATCATACGTAGATGATTAGCCCTGTTGTCTGCAATGACACTATTCATGTGAGTGGGGAATGAAGGATAGGGCCCATTATTTTTAAAGCCAGTAATGTAGCTAGATTATACATTTCTCAGAGTTATTATTTACGTCCTACTTTAGGTAAGCTGTTCTATTGGCAGCTTGTTAATGAAATATCAGTTTTATGCAGGCAAGGTTTTGAATTTTTTTAATGAGGCAAATATGGCCATGAATAGACATTCGTGCCCACTGAAAGACAGGATTCATGGCTCTGATTTAACTGAATAGGCAAAGCCACCCTTTTCTCTGTTCTAACATCAGCAAAATAAATGTATTATAATCAAGTGCAACAGAATTGCTAAGTGAGTTTTTCAGAGAATTGTTCAAATACTAATTTATACTCATAAGAGGAAATTGCTAGATGGAATGTCACAGGTTTTATGTGTGTGTGTATATATATTAAATCAGCAGCATAAGAGTATATAAAATGTTAGCATTTTTTTAAAAAGTTATTGAGGATCAAACAAACACAGAAGCTTGTTTTGATGTTAAGGATAATACATTGACTGTAGTTCACTCTATGGCAGAGTTTCCCAAACTTTTTTGGCCACAGAACACTCTTTTTAGCCTGGTATATATTTATGGAACACTTATAATAATATTTTGTAGTTTGGTTTTCAAATAAAAAATTGTGTTATTTATGCTCAAATATATTTTATTTTATAAAACAAAGCAAAAATACAAATTTAAAATAACGAACAATTTCTAACTGAAAAGTACGTATAAAATAGTACAAAAATCAAGTGCAAGAGTCAAAATTCTCTTTACACCATGATATTCAATACGAGATCTACCAATAACCAGAAAAAGTTTTACGTTATAGTCATTCAAAAAGAGTTGTAAACTATGCTTCAAATATGCCAAATTTAAAAAAAATTAGAGACTTTTTAAATTTATGATTCTTTCATAGAACACCTATTCACATCGTGCGGAACACAGTTTGGGAAATGCTGCTCTATGGCCTTATCTTTGGTACAATTATAACCACATCTGGGAAGCTAATTACAACGTAATTGTGTTCTTACACATCTTATCAGTTTGTCTTGAAACAGGACACAAGGCACTTTCTGTCATGTGAAGGCAATTAAAACTGGTGCAGCTTTTCCACAAAGACAAAGCTTTAAACTGATTTAGTTAGATCAGGTCAACCCCCTTGTGTTGACACTGCTTCAGTTTAAGAGGGTCTCATATTGATGTAGCTTAAGTCAGTAAGGAATTGACGGGGAGTGGAAATGACATTGGATGTTCCCACTGCCGAGTGCAGTGAGATTCTGTGTATGGGTGCCCTCAAAAATTTCACCCTAACAATATCATAATCTGAATGCATATGTACATATGTATTATATAATTTAAATAAAACACTTAATTTAAAAGTCATCATGTGGATAAACTATAACTTTAATCACTTTCCCAACATACATTTTTTGGGTTTTTTTGTGTTAGCACCTAGCAGGCTCAGTTATGGATCAAGACCCATTAGGCTAGGCACAGTACAAACAGCAAACAAAAAGACAGTCCCTGTCCTAAAGAACTTGCAACATGAGTAATAGCTTCAAAAATGAAATGAACTGTATTAGTCCACATGAAAATGTACATGTAGCAAAGTGAGACTCACCAGCATGGCACGACACCTCCTGCTGGTCATCTCAGGAATTAGCCTTTGAAGGTGTCTGGCTCCCTGTTCCTCCTGGACCCCAGTGCCCTTTACCTCAGGGTTCTGCCCCAGCAGTACTCCCACACTCTGGATCTCCTCTCCTAGTGGAGCTCCCAACCCTCTAATCCCACCTTGCCTCAATGGCTACTGCCAGTCACCATCTAGCCCTCACTCACTGGGGCAAACTGCAGCCTGTAATGGCCACTCATTATTGGCAAGGGGTTTGGACCAGCTGCCTCTGCCTGTCTCTGCTGCAGGGCTGCACCTCTGTAGCCCCAGTACCTTCTATAGGTCTTTAACAAGGCCTGTAGCCTGGGGAGTTGCCAGGCTGGAGCTCCCCAGCTCCTCTGGCCTTTCCCCAGCCCTGCTCCACTCCAAGAACCCTTTTCTCCCAGGCAGACAAGTCCTCTCTCCACAGCTAGAGAGACTGTCTCAGCTGCTGGTTAACAGCCCTTTTAAAGGGCCAGCTGTCTCTTAACTGGGCATGGCCCCAGCTGTGGCCACCTTCCCAATCAGCCTTTTCTCATTGACTCTCAGCCCCAGTCCTCTCCAAGGGCTGGCTTTTAACCCTTTCTGAGCTGGAGTGGGGTGACTGCCCCACTACAGTAGTAAAACCAGAAATCCAAACTTATTTACAATTAGGAACACTAGTTCAATACAAGTCTACGTCTGAAATATAAATCTACTTCCTTCGAAGCCCCATATTCCCTGCATGAATACACAACACAGAAGTCGTCCTTTAGTTGTCTGAACAGCATTAATAAAGAATACGTTTAGATTTTGGGAGTGATTAAACGAAACTTTTCAACATTTCTGAATTGATTTTTTTAATTTTCTGCTGTGAAAAATTTCATTATTTGAACTTTTAAATCCCAGTTTGGCATGAAAATAAATGTTGAAATACCAGAATTTCCCACTAGATGGAAATTCCCATTTTGGAAGCAGCTTTAGACTGGATAATGTATAGCACCTCATTTTGCAAAGGGCTAAGTGACCTCAATTCCCATGACAGTAGGTGTGGCACATCGCAGGAGGTCCTCAGAGTTATTGTGAAGATTTATTCATATTTATAAAGCAGCTTGAACACCTACAGAGCTATCTAAATGTTAGATATTAACCTGCTTTTGATAAAGTGAGATTCCAGAGCAGCAGTTACCTTGAGACATCCGTTTTAGTCATTAGCCCTGCCAAGGAAATTCAAAAACTTTTGTTTTGCATTTAAAGAAATGCAAACATGAACGCTCTTAATTTCTTTGCAGATTTATAGGGAGCTTTACACAAATGGAATAATCAGTCTAATACTTTCAGCACAAACAATGTTATATGCTACAGTGGTGTTATTATAAGATACTGTCGTAGGGCTTCCCCAAGTTACTGTGTAGGCAGCCTTTTTTAAGGATAGTTTCACTACATTGTGGCCATATTTTTCAGTAACACAGGCCCCTCACTGTGAGATGCGGGGTGCCTCCTAAGGAACGACGCACTCACCACCTCTTAGGATTGCACTCTTTGGGCCCAGTTGGTTGCTGAAGGATGCCAACTTCAGGCACCATGTGCCTTGAGCACCTCTGAAAAGTAGGCCATGAAGCATTTAAACAGTGTTTAAGGCCCAGATTTTAAAGCTATTTCAGCATTGCCACACGTAGCATGGCAATGCCTAACTGATTCAAGAGACTAAATCTCATTTTCAAAAGGGATTTAGGCACCTAAGAGCCTAAATACCATCAACTAATAGAATTTTGGCTCCTAAGTGCCTAAATCCCTTTTGAAAATGAGACTTAGGCTCCTGAATCAAGTAGGTACCACAATGCTGAGCACAGCAATGCCTAAATACCTCTACAAATCTGGGCCTAAGTGCCTAAAATCAGATCAAGGGACCCAAATGTAAATATTTTGGCCTTGGGCCTTACTAAACAGCCTGTCAATAACTTAGATCTCATTTCACATGGAAAATGAAATTAGCCTTCATACTTAATCTTTTTGTAGTCAGTGTTTAATACTGGGGGCCCTTCCAAGTGTTTAATGGGTTCTGGATCAAGTGCAACACAAAGATTCAAATATTTGCCTCATATCATCGTATAGACCCTGTGGCAAAGGGTACTTTAGAAATGCAGATATAGTGTACATAGATACAACGTTGTATCTATCTAGCTAATTAGAGAGAAAAAAGAAAATTTTATTATCTGTTTTGAGTTTAGATGAGACGCTATACAGATCATCATGATTTACAGCTAATTTTTCTGGTTTAAAATTTCTGTTCATGTTGAATTTTGGACATTAGCAGGCATGTGTCTATGCACACAAACAATGGGCTTTCTTTCTCAAAATAAACATGAAATGCTATCTAGTGTTAGTTCCTTGCTACTGCAGTCTAATGTTACTATTTCAGAATTACATGACGTGCACTTGGGAAACATTAAGATAAAGTATGAGATACACAAAGCAATTCTGTCCAATGCACTGTGGGCTGAGGATATGTCAGCTTTTTCCAGTTTTAAAATCTATCCTGGGTTCAAAACTATGCCTAAAACTCAGATTTATTGGGCTCATATTTTTCTACAGAGGAAGGCAACAGAAAGAATGATTAGAGAGAGGAGGCATAGTGTAAAGGTCTAATGAAGGTAGCGACCCATCTTTCTATCCATTACCTAATTATCTGGGCACCACTATACATGTAGAGCAGTGGTCCCCAGTCTCTAATGACCTGTGAACATCTTTCGTTATTTCCAGGGATTTTCTCCTTTACCTGAAGATAAATTATAAAAGCAGTGATCTTGGAAATATAAAATTTGTTTTTATGACATGCTTATTACACGCTATTTATTATCATTACAGTATTTTTATTACATTATGAAAAACTGCAACACTTTTCCAGGATCTCACTTCCGTAGCTTGTATCACTTTGAATAAGCCTGTTATAAGACAAGGCTCCTATGTTTCATCAAGGAGTATCTGATGTGAAACAGCAGGTATTTAAGAAGCCAACTCAAAGAGTTCCTCCTACACAAACATTCAGTTCTTGAGCAGTCCAGGCAAACAAACAAACTTACACTTGTTTTTAAAATTCTTACAAAGAACAAGACTAGCTGCCTGTTTAATTTTGAAAACATAAAAAAAAAAATAATCCACCTCCCTTTCCATTTCTTATAAGGAGTCTTGAAGTTTAAATCTCCTCAGTTTGATAGATATGATTGCTTTGATTTGCTTAGCTCTTGGAAGTTCAGGGGCTCCAGGCTGCTGGCCCTGGGCTACCCAGGATTCCTAGGGACAGCTCTGTCCACCATTAGGGATTTTTTTTTCCTGAAAACCCCCTGTAACATATCATGAACTCCCAAGGGTTTATGAACCCCAATTTGGGAACCACTGATGTATAGTTTTAGTTTTACACAGCACAGGTTTCCCTCTAGCTAGAAAAATATTTGCTTTTTAAAACAAAATCAAAAACTTGTTTTAAAGTTTCCGGATTTAAAGAATAGAAGGGAAATAATTTGGTGAACCCAATCTGGAGTTTGCAGGGTTCTCAGAGTCTCAAACCAGTCTTTAATATTTATCCTCTTATTTCTTAAAAAATAAATCAAGTATTGTAAATAAGCACACAATATACACCATCATAATTTTGCTCTAAATATTAAAGGCTATACTCCATCTAAAGAGGCTTCCTTGTAGTAGAATTTCTTCTTATACAATGCTTTTTTCACCAGCAGTTTTTCTTTCCATCAATGAACTACTCTGACATCATACCACATACAAAAACCATCTTCTTTAGATCACCATCAACCTTGCCTAAGTTGGATGAGAACATCTCTGCTTCCTCCACTTGATGGGGTCTCAAAAATGTCAATTCTATATTCAGCAATTGAAGCACCAACTAAGAGTTTTCCTGTTCTTTCAAGGCGAAGGAGAAAAAGAAGAAAAGGCAGCAGTACACATCAAAATAATTCCATGAGCACTGATTCCACTTTTCAAGCCAAACTTGTAATGCTGGCAGTATGATCTGCATCATCAACATGACTGTATCTTCCCAGCGCACCTTAAAACTTCACGCTTGTGCATGCAAAATGCAATTGCAAGTTATTTTCAGGGGAGCAACTTGTACGTCTCAGTATCCCTTAGGATCAGTCCCATCCACTATTAGGTCAAGTTTGGACCTGAATTTAGGATTTATAAAAGCTTATTTGTCTAACTGTTTCTACTAGAATTAGTAAAAGATTCCTAGAATGTTTTTATTGGTCTTAGCTTTGGGTGAAGAAATTAAAGTCTGTGACCAATAGGAACTGGGCCACAAATTATGAAAGTTTTCAGAGGAAGCATTTTTATTTTAAAAAAATCCTTTACAGCATTTGCAAATTAGCACAGCGACATGAGTCTGGTTAGTAGCCTATTGGTATTGCCCAGGCGGTGAGCAATGCAAAAGTCAACAAATATCATGAACCAGGAAAAGTAAACTGGATTTTTTAAATCCATTCAGATTTAACCAGAAGCGGGTTTTTAGTAATAGAGGGACTGCAAATGAGTGGCCTCCTCCTGCGTGCCCTCTCATGGCCTTGGGGCAGTCCTGCACATGGCCCCTTGTCTCAGTCCCCTTCTTGGATCCCCAATAACTCCATACGAACGTATCTCCCAGTCCACCAACATAGTTTATTAACCAAAACACAGTGCAAATAGCCCACATCCCAAAATTCCAAAACAAATTCTAAAAACGTTTGACTGAGTAAAACAAAGGTCTTTAGGATTTGACCCCACGATATGTAACCGGATATCCCTTTAAAGCCCTCATAGCTGAGACTTAGACCTGATCCTGCAATGGGTTCTGCACAGGTGGGCCCTTGCACCTGAGTGGGACCCCACTGAAGTCAATGGGTGTCACTGCCCTCATTGCAGGACTGGGGCCTTAATTCTGACATTCAGGTGGCAATCCCACTGAAGTGGAACTAGGACTGAAATGCACACTACACACTGCTCATCAAGTATTACAAAGATACTTTAATTTTCATACCCTATCCCCAAGACCTCCTGGCACCTTGCCAGAAAACAATGGAACATATTGGCATTTTGACAATTGCTTAAATAAATCACACAGCAGAGAAAAAAAGACCCTCTGTGGCAGATTCCCGCTGGGGTGCTGCTTGGAACTGAGGTACGACTGAGCCCTCTGACCCACCAGCCTGACCTCCCTCTCTCACTGTGCTGCAGTGAGAAGCTGCACACCCACTCCCGGTCCTACACTTCCACCAGCATTTACACATGTAGGGACACACTCAGCTGCAGTTACATGCAGACTCTCTGACCAGCCACTCTATGAACCAACAGTAGAAAGGCTAAAGCCAAGGTAACTCTCAGCTCCCCAGGCACACACCCCCTGTGGAGCATAAACACAAAATTATACCATCTTGCGCTGCACAAACTTAGAGTTTGCTCCTCCGCCCCATCAACGTGGAGAGGAATATGCAACAGCCTTTGCCCCCTGAGCTACGATTTCCCATGCACTTCGCTCTAACTCACTGGTTTGGATTAAAACAAAAACAAGTGTATTAATTACAAAAAGACAGAGTTTAAGTGATTATAAGTGACAGCAAACAGATCAAAGCAGATTGCTTAGTAAATAAACAAAAACACAGACTAAGCTTAATAGACTGGAAATATAGGATTTGAATTAATCTCTCACCCTGACTGATGATACAAGCAGGCTGCAGATTCTTAAGGCACAAGCTACACTTGCTTTGCAGCTTGGAATCCTCAGGTTTTTATAATGCAGGCTAGAGATCCCTTTAGCCTGAGGCCAGCATTTCCCCCATCTCAGTCTTTGCTCCTTAGGTGTTTTCAGGAGTCCTCTTGTGTGGGGAGTTTGTGGCAGGGCAGAGATAAAACCCCTTGAATGCCCTGTCCCTGCTGGCTAAGCCCTGCTTTCTGGCAGGAGGGCCAGGGGCTTGAAGCAGTCAGCAGGGAGCCCAGCTATGGGCCCTAACAAGAGCTGGGTCACAGCTGGGGCTGCAGACTAAGAATGCTAGAAAAGCCCTGAGCTAAACTCAGTTGGGAGGCAAGCCAGGAAGGGGGACAGGAGGTTACTCTGTCTCCTCACTGCAGGCAAGGTGCCTCAGGGGCCTGGAGACCCTGGAACCAGGTAGGAGGAGGGTAACTGTTGGGGGATAAAGGGAAGCACTTTCTTGCACTGAAGCCACTGTTATGCACTGTAAATAAAAGGCACTTGGGTGAAACACCAGAGGAAGGTGTAAGGACTCTTATTTCTACCAGCCAGAGCACAGGGGAGAAAGGGAGAGACCTGTGCAGACCCTGTGACAGGACGGAAGAACAAGGGATGATGTCACTCCCTGCCTTGTATATAGCTTTAGCATATGGCAGGAACCCTTTTGTCCCAAACTAAGTTTGTGGAAAAACACTGACATCCCAAGAGAGAGTCCAGAGTCATGTGGCCTGACCACATGTCCTTGCAGAGTCATAGCAGCATGTTATGTTCCAGACAGGGTGTCTGGAACAGTCTCAGGAACGCTCACCAGGTGATGGATAAACTTCTCCTAAGGCTTATTGTTTTCCCTAATGACTCATTACCCTGAATAGGCCCATCCACACCCACTATCTAGACTGAAAGCACCTTGTCTAGTGGATGTCACTCAGCTGAAATTACATTTGAAATGCAGATCCATAGTCAATATTTACAACTTCCAAAACAAAAAGCAATACGTACATACATACATACAAATAGGATAATCATGTTCAGCAAATCATAATTTTTCCAAAGACGTCTTACATGACCTGTCGTGCATAAAATGTATCAGAATTATGCTATAATCATATAATAATCACTGTGAAGACTGTCACACACTCCCTTCAAACAATAAGTACTATCACACCTATCCAACAGCAAGAGATAGAAGCAGTGCTTTGAGAGATCATGTGGACAAAAAAAAACAAAACAAAACCACCCTTAAAAACAAATGCTAGATGGATTTTTTTAAGAGGTTAAACTCAGTACAAACATCAAAGCAAAATGTCCATATCAACATCAACTGTGCCTAAGGTCTCAAATCATGAGGCATGAGAGCCATAGTTCAAATATCTGGTACATCTATGGAGTTTGGTACCAAGCACTTTCAGATGGCCAATGATGGAACACACATAGAAGAAGAGAATGTCTAAAGAAGCAACAAAGATACACACAAGACAATAATAAGAGAACCTGTTGCTTCTTATCAATCTGAGAGAAAACCACATCTTAACTGGATACCTCTAAGGGAATGATCAGGATGCAGTTTACCTTTGTACCTGACAGATAAGGCAAACAAACTGTTGCTACCTCTTGTGACTTCATCACGAGTCTCATATTTGCCATGTCGCTTTGGAGTCATGTGATTATGTAAGAATCTGGACTTTCATTTCTACACCTCGTGGCTGCAGGGGCGGGGAAAAGCTTGAACATATTAATAACTCTTAGGTGTGGGTCAGACCTTACAAGTACAGCAGTGGAGATGGGCAGTGCTGAATGTTCTAGTCTAATGAAGATGGTTACAGTATTTGAGTCAGGGCAAAGATGTAGAGAAGTGCATTTACATTTCAAAGGTTTTCTCACCATGTCCCCACATTTCAACCATTTGGAAACTGAAGCCAAGGAAACCAGTTCTCTTGTCATTTTGGTTTCCTACTGAGGTAGGAGGCTCCCTGAAGGAGAATTTAGGAAGAAAAAGATCCCAAATAATAATACCAAAGCTTTGCATTGCAGTACTTAGGAGTGACTTCTGTACTTGTGAACCAGCCTCAGTGCTTTTTGAGAATGGCTAGGAAACTAGGCAGCCTCTTCTTTTGAGCCTTAATAGATCAAAGCAACACCCACAGTACTTCCAATAGTACACAGTTTCCAACTTCTCCAACAGATGACGTTAGTGTCCTACATATAGTCTCTGATTCATCCCTAGAGCAAGTTCAGCTTGTACACTGAAAGATATCCTGTAGAAAAATAGTATATGATCATGAATTTAAAGACGCCATCACAATGTACATACACTAGGGGGCCGAATTCAGGTTGGTTGCATAGGCAACCTTAATTCTGGCTGTCACAGTTTAGGAATCTGTCTAGGTGAACTTATAAATTCTAGATGGATTTTATGAACTGTTTCTCTGTTTATATCCTTGCTGATGTCTGCTATATGGGTGACAACAATTAACTTTATTCCTGAAGGGTTTACATACCTGCAGGAAAGCAGACAATTGTTATAGATGGTCCATTCAATGATACTTAAACAATGCAAGTGTCAGGATCTATTGTTTGTTTGTCCAGGTCCAAGGGCCGAACAACTACTTACAGCTGTACCAATGAAACTGCACTGTAATGAGATCGCTCATGTCACTGCTCTGTGCTGACGGGAGAGAGCTCTCCCATCGGCATAATAAAACCACCTGCAGAAGCAGCAGTAGTTTTGTTGGCAGGAGAAGCTCCCATTCTGAATAGTGCTATCCATGCTTCTGTTCGGTTATACTGACAAAAGTGGTAGTGTAAACTAGCCCTGCAACAGAAACAGGATCCAAGCAGGACAATAGAGTACTGGCTAAAGATTATTGACTTGCTAATGATTCTGATCCACTGTAATGAACTCAGGACTGAAGAATGAAAAGACACCAGGGAAACGAGAGAGAGACAAAGATGTTAGAATTTGTTGTTAAAAAGGAGACTTTGGCACAGACTCAAAAGAGAGTGAGCAGAAGAAGGAAGGGTGCAGAAAGAATGTGGGAGTCTCTGATGGACACTGGCTAAGATCCAAAGCTGGGCTCTCAAGATCCATGACAAAACTGATGGAGGGTCTTGCATGCAAGTATTGGTTATTTTGTTTTGTGAATCTATTGTGTTTTTTCTCTGAGCAAAGTGCGTGTATTTAGAAATTCCTTTGCAAAGTCTGTGTCTCCTTTGCATTAATTTTCATGAAGCCCCAAAGGGTTAAACAGTGAATCCAGAGGGTCAACAGCCTTGGTGGGTATTAGTTACTGGGCAGATTAGGGGGTCAGCACTAGTGTTAGAATCATAGAAGTGTAGGACTGGAAGGGACCTCAGTAGGTCACGTAGTCCAGTCCCTCGCACTCAAGGCAGGACTAAGTAATAACTAGACCATTCCCGACAGGTGTTTGTCCAACCTGCTCTTAAAAAACTTCCAATGATGGAAATTCCACAAACTCCCCAGGCAATTTATTCCAGTGCTTAACCACCTTGACAGTTAGGAAACGTTTCCTAATGTCCAACCTAAACTGCACCTTGCTGCAATTTAAGCCCATTGGTTCCTGTCCTATCCTCAGAAGTTAAGAACAATTTTCCCTCTCCTCCTTGTAACAGTTTTCAGATACATAAATGGTTATGTCTCTCCTCCGTCTTCTCTTCTCTAGAAGAAACAAACCCACTTTTTCTTTTCCTAATGTCGTGTTTTCTAGATCTTTAATAATTTTTGTTGCTCTCCTCTAGACTTTCTACAATTTGTCCACAACTTTCTTGAAATGTGGTGCCCAGAACTGGACACAATACTCCAGCTGAGACCTTATCAGCAGAGTAGAGGGGAAGAATTACTTCTCATGTCTTGCTTACAACACTCCTGCTGATATATTCCAGAATGATGTTCACTTTTTATTTTTTTGCGCAACAATGCTTCATTTAGCTTGTGATCAGCTATAACCCCCAGATCCCTTTCCACAGTACCCCTTCCTAGGCAGTCATTTCCCATTATGTATGTGTGCAAGTGCCTGTTCCTTCTAAACTGGAGTACTTTGCATTTGTCCTTATTGAATTTTATCCTATGTTCTTCAGACCATTTCCCCAGTTTGTCCAGATCATTCTGATGTTTAATCCTGTCCTCCAAAGTACTTGCAACCCCTCCCAGCTTGGTATGGTGCATAAACTTAAGTGTACTCTCTCAGCCATTACTGTATTTAAGTCACAGACAAAGGCAAGAGTCAGGAATAGAACCCAGGATTCTTGATTCTTAGTGTCCTGGTGCTTTACAGAACAAATGAAATACAGTAGACAATGCCTCCTCTTTCCTCACTTGCTCCTAATTCTTCATCTTTCTTTCACAAAGGAACACAGGAAGTTTGTGGGAAATTTTTAGAGACAGCGCCACTGTTCCTAGTAGTGATCTATAAGTGTATGAGCATCCTTCTTCCTATGCTGCCAAAAACTTAAAAAACCCTCACTGTAGTTTGCAATGAATGAAAATTAGGCAGGACATACTGCCGGTACTGTGTCTCATTGACATTCTCAGAGGTCTGTTCAAAGGGACCCTGGGACTAATTGCAGCAGTTCTGTTTTGGAGGCTGGATCAAACATTAGCCCCTTGTTTGCTAAGGAGAAAGTCAAAGAAAATTTTAGTAGTAGTGCTGTAATGAGCACATGCTCCAAAATTCAACCTTTAAAACGGCCTTGAAAAAAGGGCACTCTTCCCAACTCCTTTCCGATAGAACAGACCGTCTTGTTCTTTGGAGAGGAGGTGAGGTTCAGCTAAGCCTCCTGCACCTCTGGTACAGCACCATGAACAAAAGAGGAGAGGGAAGACCTGGCACATCAGAAGGACTGTGGTGAGTGTGTATTAGTTACTGGGCAGATTGGGGGTCAGCACTAGTGTTAGAATCATAGAAGTACAGGACTGGAAGGGACCTCAGTAGGTCATGTAGTCCAGTTTCTTGCACGCAAGGCAGGACTAAGTAATAATTAGACCATTCCTGACAGGTCTAGTTAGTGATAGCACAATCAATGTGAAACAACTATTTCTGGTTCACATAGTTAGGGTGATCAGATAAGTGTGAAAAATTGGGATGGGGGTGTGTGTGTGTGTGTGTGTGTAATAGGAGCCTATATAAGAAAAAGCCCCAAATATAGAATATAGGGAAAGCCTTCCTTATAAAATTGGGACATCTGGTCACCCCAGGCTCTCAGCTTCTGCAGCCAGTTAGTATCCACAGCTTACTCACAGCAGCATTTGATGAGTCAACTTTCTATTCGGCTGGTTTCAGGACTTTATAGCACCTCAGCTAATGCTTAATCTTTATTCCTATCACCCTTCACTTCATAACACTTTAAGCTTGTAACGGATGAATTGAATTCAGGGTTGGTCTAAGGGCAAACTGTAACAAGGATATGAGTAGCATTGCATATCTCAAAATATAGGACACTAACTGCTTACCTTGCATGAAGTCTGTGGGAGTCGAAGCAGATACTGGCTTTGGGCGTCTACACTGCAATAATACTGCAGCTTGTGGCTGGCCAATGTCAGCTGACTGGGGCTTAGGCTGCAGGGCTATAAAATTGCAGGGTAGATGTTTGGAATCAGGCTGGAGCCTGGCCTCTGGGCCCCTCCCCCTTGTGGGGTCCCAGGCTCCAGCCCAAGCCCAAATGTGTACACTGCAACTTTATAATCCCACAGCCAGCACCCCATGATCCTGAGTCAGCTGAAACGGGCTAGCTACAGCCATGTGACTGAGGTGTCTTCATACCCTTAGTGACCTCTCAGCTCACATGACACCGCTATTCAGAGACAGATGTTAAACAGTGAAGTCATGCAAATGAAAAATTTAGGAGGGCGGTTGTCTATTAAAAAAGAATGAGTCACTGTATTTGCTCAGCACACTGCAATTTGAAAGGCAAGGAGCCACAAAAGGTTGCAGTCTAGCTGTCTTGTTGCCACTTCCTTCGGTTTGTCTTTCTGCCAGAGACGGTGAGCAACAAACGCAAAGCCATCTGCGGTACACGCTATAAAACAGCTATGATTGAAAGACTTAAGAAATGTCTGAAGAGTCTAAAACATTCTCAAAAACAGAATGCAAAGAGGAATCATATGGTTCTTCATTTAACCTTTGCTCTGATGTTAAATTTAAATTTTTAGCAGTTATGAAAAGTCACTAACCATATTACAAATGCAACAACATTAGCAAGACTGGCAGTGTGTACATAGCAGCTGTTGAGAAATTCATTTTTTCTTCATTAAAGAAATCCTTATTTGCATGATTAAAATGTCAGATTAGATCAATACATGTGGTTGAGGATGAATCAGTGAACAAAAATGCCACCTGCCAAGCACAAAGAATAAGACAAAAAAAAACAAACAAGTAGGTACAATTCAGGGCCTGATCCAGCTTTCAATGGGAGTCTAAATGTTGCAAAAACTGCTTATTTCCTTTGGAGTTCAGTCCAATACACCTCAAAGGACAGGCATAACTCAGTAGACTTCTGGAAAAAACAAGATTTATTGCAAGCAATAAGGAGTCAGAAGGGGTTATCACCCAAACAACTGGCCCAACTCAATACATGTGTGAAGATATTTTATACCCCTGTGTTGATAAGGGAGGGGGACTTTCAATCCACTTACACAGGTGGGAACACTTAATGGCTATTACATCCATTGTTGGTCTTAATCTATTTCATTTACATGTCTGGTAAACAGGAGGTTCAAAACACTTAGGGGTACTTAGACACTATGATGCCTGCACATCTGTGACAGGGTGAATGCAAGTTTAAAATGCATGTTAAACTAGGGGTCAATAGTACATATACAGGGAGTGAGATTATAAGTCTAAGGTTATTTTATACTACAACATTCTAAGTTACATTTTCCTAACAATCCTTTTCTTAACATAAATGAGCATAAAAAGGTAGAGAGTCATTTTAAAATATTTATCCAAGAAATATTCCACATGCTTGAAATATTTGCTTCTGTGTCTTCCAAAAGGACTAGAAAGCACTAAAAATTAATACTAAATTGAAGTCTCCCTAGTTTGTGGCTTAAAGATTCCATGAAAATGGCTCCTAAGAAAGCATACTGAGACCACATTCAGTCCAAACATAATCCCTTCCTGGGGCTTGTTGAAAAGTTGGCTAAGCTTGACTGTTCCAAAACTTCTCCCCTTTCTGCATTTTAAAGGGTAGAATAAACTAACAGGCAGGAGGAATGCTCACCTTTATAATTTGATTAGAGCTAATTGACCCCATCTACTCATACAGCTCAGCAATATGTCCTCTGCATCTTCATGCTGCATGCAGAAGCTCACTAAAGCATTAACAGAAAAGCCCTGTGTCCCCATATAGGGTCCTGGAATCTCTCTGCCTTCCCATTACAATTTCCCTGCCATGTCTGGATCCCTACTATTGTAACATTGCATGTGTGAGAGAAGAACCAGGAAGTGAAACCTGAGTAGAAATGAAGTGAAAGTAATTTGTTTTCTTTATCCAAGATCAGTAAAAACAGAAAAAGTTATGTCTGTTCTTAGCAGGCCCTGACCCTGCAAGTAGAGGCACCTGGGGCTACGGTTGTCTTACTGGTAAGAAGAGCCAGGAAATTTGGTCTTTGAACATATTTTAAACTGATAGCATCTAGATGGACTCAAGATACAAGATCAGGATTTTAAATGAAGTAGAGCTGGATGGGAACTGGATCTTCTGTTTTGTGGGAAATTCTGCAATTTGAAAACAAAGTATTTTGATATTTCCTGTGAAATGAATGTTCAGAAAAAGTTGAGTTGATTAAAAATGTTTTGTTTAGTGCTATCAATTAATCAGTTAACTCACGCAATTAACTGCAAAAATATTACTGTGATTAAAAAGTTATGATTAATGGCACTGAAACAATACCAATTGAAATTTATTAATTTTGGATGTTTTTGCACATTTTCAATTACAACACAGAATACAAAGTGTAAAGTGCTCACTTTATATTTTTGATTAAATATTTGCATTGTAAAAATGATAAATAATATTTTTCAATTCACTTCATACAAGTACTGTAGTGCAATCTATCATGAAGGTGTAACTTACAAATATAGGGTTTTTTTGTTACATAGCTGCACTTAACATTAATGTAAAGCTTTAGAGCCTACAAGTCTACTCAGTGGTACTTCTTGTTCAGTCAATTTTAAAGACAAACAAGTTTGTTTACATTATAGGGAGCTACTGTGGACTGCTTCTTATTTACAATGTCACCTAAAAGTCAGCACAGGTGTTCACATGGCACTTTTGTAGCCGGTGTTGCAAGGTATTTATGTGGCAGATATGCTAAACATTCATATACCCTTTCATGCTTCAGCCACCATTCCAGAGGACATGCTTCCACGCTGATAATGCTCGTTAAAAAAAATAATGCATTCCCAGGGAATCAAAGTCTCTTCTAAACTGGCTCAGACAGTCTTCCCATTCATTGCCCAACCAGTGCGACTTCCCCAGTGACTAGTAGGGGAACCCAGGCCAGCCCACTACTCTAGGTTCCGGTCCAGAGACCTTACAGTGAGCAGCCAAGGTTGGCACCCTCCAGGATGTTACTGTCTTTTCCTACCTTCTGATGGTTCCTACTGCTATTGATTTGCCACCCTCACAACTCCTTCCTCCTAGGGAATAACTGTAGGCTATTTGCATCTGTAAATCTAAACACTCCTCTCAGTAACTGCAGACTATTTCCCTGCAGCCCCCACTGTTGCTTCCTGCTTTTATAACCCCAGCCCAGCTCTTCCCCAGCTGGATTTCATTTGCAAATTAGTTTAGTGTGCCCTCTGCTTCCTCCAGGGGTGGCTTATAGCACCCGTTCATCAGTGGGCCATCTATTTCAGTGCATTTCATCTGCTCCTGGAAGACACCTCCTCCATCTGTAGCCCCTTCTCTGTGCCCCTGGCAGACACACTCTGCATTTGCAAGAACTGTTGATTCATAATTGCAAGAAGCCCAAAGTTGTAGAGATTTCTTCATCTGCTGTTGGAGTATTAACTGGCACATGAGACTAAAATTCTCCAACTTTTAACACAGGACCTTGTTAAGACACTTAGTTTTCAAGATGGGGCTTCAACATTTTCCCCCAGTGATGGCACAACAACAGGGGACAAACACCAGACTGAAGATTGGGAGAGCAGTATAGAATCTCCAGAAAACCAGTTACTGGCTTTCAGTTGACAATGATGCAAATGTCCTCCTTAACCTTCCTTCTGCTTTTTGAATGGTCAATCAGCCTCTCCTCTTTGACATATTATCCTCACTGACTGTCTCGCTGCGAGGATGTTTCACCAGTGCTTTGTGAAATGAACAGGCTGCCTATTAGTTTCTGGGTGTAGGTTAAAGTGCCTAAACGGTCTTGGCCCTGCCTACCTGAGAGATTGACTGTCTCCATGTGATCCTGCTGCAACTGTAATCCAGAAAATTGCTGGAGTTGAAACATTATATAATGGCATATTTTGTACCCTGATATTAAGCCAATGTACACTCCTTGAATACTGTATACAATTCTAGTAACCTCAGAGAAGATATTAGAATTGGAAAAGGCACAGAGAAAGACAATAAAGATGATCAAAGACTAAAAAGCTTGGATCTATCCATCTTAGGAAAGAGACACGCAACACGTGGATAGGAGGAAGAGGTATGAAGAGAGATCTATAAAATCATGAATGCTGTGGAGAAAGTTAAATAAGGAAGTGTTATTTACCCCTTCACAGGAAACTCTTTCCATTCCACTGGTACCTCTGGAGGATGTTATACATCAGCTACTTAAGACAGACATTTTTAAATCAACAGATCCAAATAATTTGTACCCAAGTGTTTTGAGAGAGCTGGCTGAAGAGCTTGTGCATCAGAAAATTTTGATTTTTTCAATAAGTCTTGGAACAGTGAGGAAGATCCAGAAGAATAGGAGAAAGCTAATGTTGTGCCAATATTTTAAAAGGGTAAACAGGATGAACTGGGTGATTATAGGTCTGTCACTTGGATATTGATCCCGAGCAGAATAATGGAGCAGCTGATATGGGACTCAACTAATAAAGGATTAAAGGAGGGTAATGTAATTAAGGCCAATCAACATGGGTTAATGGAGAATAGATCCTGCCTAATCTGGTATTTTTCTGATGAGATTACAAGTGGGGTTGATAGCCCAAAAAACCTTACATGCTAGGCATAGGGCAGAATATTAATATTGTATTATATCCAGCATATATTAACTGAATTATCTCTTTCCTGCCATTATGTTCACTTTGCTCACTTATGTCAAGAGAAAAATATCCCACAACATTTGCTAATGCTTTGCAGAGTATAAAAGTTGTCAACAGTAAGATACATTCGCTCAAAATCTTATTATATTTTTGGAGGTATCTTAAAAAGGCAGCTGGTTTGGAAAGTCATATCCACAAGAGATATCAAAAGGTACAAAACAACAAAGTAAGGAACTGGTGGGTTGGGTCTTAGGTGACTTTTAAAGTGCTTTCTAACTTGTAAACAAGCGTGCTATAAATATGAATGGTTTTGGAAGCATATTTTTCAAGCACATCTACTGTGCAGGGTAAACCTGCTGCAAGATAAAAGTTACTTCGTGACAAAGACAGGTATGTATGTCTGCTTTTTGTTTTGTACAGTTTTGTCTTTAGGCTGTAAATTGGCTAAGCTTGGTTATTTGGTCTCTTGAACACTTAATAATGAACCGTAAGCATAGTCAAACAATTAGCTACATCAATAGTGGTAATGTAATAGACTTCTGTAAGGCATTTGACTTGGTACCCAGGATATATTGATTAAAAAAAATTAGAATGACATAAAATTAACATGGTACATAGTAAACAGATTGAAAACTGGCTAACGGGTCAGTCTCAAAATATACTAAACAGGGAATTATCAAGTGTGTGTGTTAATGAAGTCCCACAGGTATTGGTTCTTGGTCCTATGCTATTTAATATTTTTAATCAATGGCCTAAACAAAAACATAAAATCAGCACTGAAAGTTTGCAGATGAGCCAGAAATTGGCAGAGTGGTAAATAATGAAGAGGACAGGTCACTGATACGGAGTGATCTGGTTTGCTTGGTAAGCTGGGTGCAAGCAAACTCTGCATTTTAATCAGGCTAAATGTAAATGTATGCTTCTAGGGTGGAAAGTAGCCATATACTTACAGGATGGAGGGAAGCAGTGACTTTGAAAAAGATTTGGGGTTGTAGTGGATAAAGCTATGTTTGTGTCACGGAATCAGTGTCTTCCAGTGACCACTGACACTTCAGTCTGCGGTGCCTGAGAGCTGCAGGGTCCCCCTGCTGGCTACCCCCAGCGCCAGCTGCAACGGGCATAGCCAAGCACTCTGAGCTGAGGCCCCTGCAGCTGTCCAATCACCACTGGCAGTGTGGGGACTCTAGTGCCTCGTTTTGACACAGATATTTTTAGTAAAAGTCACAGACAGGTCACAGGTAATAAATAAAAATTCACAGAAGCTCCTGGCCTGTTTGACTTACTAAAAAATCTGTGACAATCTTAGCCTCAGTAATAGCTAATGAGCTGAACACGAGCTCCCAGTGTGATGCTGTGGCCAAAAGGGCTAATTCCATCCTTGAATGCATATACAGGGGAATCTCAAGAGCAGAGGTTTCACTTCTGTATTTGGCACTGGGGAGACCACTGTAGGAATGCTATGGCCAGTTCTGGTGTCCTCAATTTCAGAAGGCTATTGATAAAATGAAGAGGGTTCAGAGAAGAGCCATGAGTATGAATAAAGGACAAACATGCCTTAGTGATAAACTTAAGAGATCAATTTCTTTTGTTTAGTTTAATGAAAAAAGATGCATAAGGGGTGACTTGAGCACAGTTTATAAGTACCAAATATTTGACAACAGCGTCTTCAGTTTTGTAGGCAAAGGTATAACAGAGCCAATAGCTGGAAGCCAGACACATTCAGACAGGAAATAAGGTGTAATTTTTTTTTTTTTTTAAAAAGTGATGGTGCTTTGTATCCAGGTACAATTCACACCAGCAGTGGGCTGTGCTACCCCTGCCCTGCAACCTTGGGTGCCTTACAATGCCTTGCTGAAGTAGCTCTCACCTATGCTGCTTATAAACAGCCTTTCAGCATGTAAGTCATACCCTGAGGGTCAGCCTGCCAGCTACATCTTGGCTCTCACCACCCTCAGTTATACTCAGCGTGACCCTATCAAATCCTCAGTCCTGCATCTTCCACCAGAAATGTATGCCCTGCCCAGCCTTCTCCTGGACAATCCCAAGTTCATTATTCCTTTAAAGGAATAATATGCAATTTATTTCCTTCAGTGGAGTTACTCAGGGTATGTCTATACTACAAAGTTATGTTGACCTAAGTTGTGTCAATGTCCAGCCCCCATAGTAAGTAAATCGCTTTTGCTTGTCCACACCAGCCTCCTTGTGTCAGCAGTACACTTCCATCGATTTAGCTGTCAGCATGGGGCATTGTGGGAGGGCTTCTGAAAGCCAGCAACAGCTGATGTAAGCAACAGTGTCTACACTGACACGGTCACCCTAACTATGTGAACCTAAGCACTATGCATCTCGCAGAGGTAGCGTTAACTCACCTGCTATGCTGACTTAAGTTGGAGGGAGCAACATTTTAGGCTCTTACACAGAGTTAGGTCACTATAAGGCATCTTATATCAACCTAACTCTGTAGTTTAGATGAAGACTCAGATTTAAATGCACTGAATTAGATAAAGCAATAAAACAAGAGTATTAATTCCAAAGAGATTTTAAAGTGAGTACAAGTAATGAGGCATAAAAATCAGAAATGATTACAAGAAAATGGAGGTAATGTTTCTAGTGCCTAATGTAACAACTATGTGAGAATCAAGCAAAATTTCTCACCACATGCTTCTAGCATGGTTACTGATCAGACTCTTCCAGTCAGACTCTTCACCTTCCCCCAAGTCCAACAGCTGTTTTCCCTTGTCATCTTAGGTGTGGTGTCAGACACAGACACGGAGAGAGGAGTGTGTGTGTGTGTGTGTGTGTGTGTGTGTGTGTTGGGGGCGTGTCTTGGGATGTTTGCCCCTGCTTTTTATACAGTTTCAGTCCCCCTCTTGAAGAGCATTTCCAGCTGAGACCCAAGAGACAAAGTCTGTGCGGAAGGAATTTCCTTGTTGACTTTTCTCACCTGTTTGAGCTTTGTTTTCCCTTCCTGCTTGATGACTTGCTTGAATTGGCATTTAAACATCAAGGAAGCACACATTCCTTTGTTTGGTACAGACCTGTTTGCTGCCTTCAGCTTGGGCAGGGTTAGGAACATGTATTAACATAATGAAATCTTAACTTCACATACAACGTTGCCACACATTTTCTCATTACAATACTGATCAGCAAATTATGAGTTTTCAAATGTTACTTTACAAGGCATACCTTGTACGATTGTTACAATAGTGTATAGGGCAGGGGTAGGCAATCTGTGGCACACGAGCTGATTTTCAGTGGCACTCACACTGCCTGGGTCCTGGGCCCCGGTCTGAGGGGCTCTGCATTTTAATTTAATTTTAAATGAAGCTTCTTAAACATTTTTAAAATGTTATTTACTTTACATACAACAATAGTTTAGTTCTATATTATAGACTTAGAAAAAGACCTTCTAAAAACGTTAACACGTATTACTGGCACGTGAAACCTTAAATTTGAGTGAATAAATGAAGACTCAGCACACCACTTCTGAAAGGTTGCCAACCCCTGCTATAGGGTGTGAATAGAAGGGTGCATTCTGTCGTACAGAATAATTAAACATTAGAAGAGGCTTGTGGTGGATTCTCCATCACTGGTGATTTAAAAATCAAGATTAGATTTTTATTTTTTTTTAAAGAGATGCTCTAGGACTTATTTTGGGGAAGAGCTTTGGCCTGTGATACACAGGTGGTCAAACAAGATGAGCACAGTGGTCCCTTCTCGTCTTGGAATCTGTGTATGGAGTACTGTCTATTGTACCATGTTCTAAAACTGTAGCTTGTATGTTCTAGAGGCGCTGACTCAGTGGGTGCACAGGGGCTCAAGCACCCATGGAAAAATACTCAGCACCCACAAGCCATAGACTGGTTCCTGCCTCTGCCAAGTTTCATACCAGAGGTCTGATCACAGTGCACACCCTCACCCCAGACAGCACTTGAGCGTGGAATGTGATAAATTCTGTGCTGCTCCCAGCTTCTGCCCTTGGGGTAGGGAGTTTGTTTATAGACAGAGGCAGGGTGATTAAGATACAAAAGTCTTTAATTAAATTACATTAAGGATCATTAGATGATCCTAAAAGCATTGCCAGGCACTCCACTTAAAAGATTGGAAACCAAGGGTAGGAATAAATGGTCCATTTTCAGAATGGAAAGAGGAAAATAGTGGTATCCTTCCCCAGGGGCTAGTGCTGTTCAGCACATTCTTCAATGACCTGCTAAAAGAGGTAAAGGGTGAGGTGGCAAAATTTGTCCAAAGCTGACTGAAGAGTTACAAAGGGATCTCACCAAACAGGGTGACTGGGCAACAAAATGGCAGATGAAATTCAGTCTTAAATATGTAACCCTTCTGCCCATCAGAGTTGGCAGCAACAAGGGCTGGGTTCAGTATCCAGGGGTTCCATTCCAATAGCCTAATATAAAACCAGCTCAAGTCCCCACCCAGTGACCTGGGACAACCATATACCACCCTCCTGGGCGTCTCTAAGAGACAATACTTCCCCTCTCGCAAGCACAGAGTCTGAGTGTACCAAAAGCCTTTTAACAACAGAGAGGAACAATGTGGCATTATATTGGGGAAACACCACAAATAGGATTAATAAAAACAAACCATGAACCGGAAGCCTCACTGCCAGCAAATAGGCTGTGTCCTTCCCTTTGGCTCTTGAATCCCACAACCCCAAAAATCACCCAACAGTCCAAAAAGTCCAACAGCCCAAGAGTCTCTGTTCCTGGTCAGTGCAGGGTTCAAAAGTCAACCTTCAGAGTCTTACCTCCCAGCCTGGGTGGAAGTGGAGGGTAGGGCAAGGGGCACCTTATGTGGTCCGAGGCCAACTGTGCTGCCTCTCCGTGGGGTTCCGCTGCAGCCCTCACCGTAAGCCGGTTTGCTCCGCCGGCCATCCCACAAACTGTTCTGCGGCACCAGCCACTCTGCCAGCAGCACAAAAACTGCTCTGCTAGCCATCCTGCTAGCTGACACTCGAACTGCTCTGTGGCACCAGTCACAAACAGCCAAGCAGCTTCTGGGTGCAGAGTTCGCTGCTCCACTCTGCTAGCCGCCCAAACTGCTTAGTGCCACCAACATATCTTTAGGCCCCCCTGCTTAACACAGTGCTCAGTGGTTTCAGCTCTCAAGTGGTATCAGCTTTTAGGAGGGGGGGCTTAGTGCAGGTGCACCAGTGGACCCAAAGTGAATTCAGCTCAGCAGGCTGAATCTAGACTCCTAATAGAATCAAAAATTAGCTCTGACATTCCACAGTGGAGAGAGGCAAGGTGTAATAGGCCTGTAGGGCCCTTAGACAAGGCCCTCACCAAACGGTATAGGGACCTGCCCATGGCCTCTCTCAAACTCTGAGTTTTGAACGCTTGCCCAGTGAGTGCTATCTAGAGGATGGTGAGTCTCTCCCTCATAACAAAGAAGTACATAACAAGTACATATCCACAGTCCTTGATTCACATAAATCAGGGTAACACCACTTTGTCATTTTTTGCCCCAATAACGAAGAAACTGGGGGACCCACAGCAGCCAACATGACCAATTGGGCTGCTGTGAGCTCAGAGTAGGCACAGTAGGTGTGCTTATGCAAATAAGATCAGCCCCAAAGTTCTTTTCCACAACTCTTGCTGCAATTCACCACCAGATGTCAGGGTAGAGCTCATCCTGACACTGCTTACAAATACAAAGTAGTGCACATAGCAAAATATAATCCCAACTATACATACAAAATGATGGGGGTCTAAATTAGCTGTTACCTGTCAAGAAAGATTTTGGAGTCAAGTGCAGAGTGCTTCCAAAGTACTGCAAATTTGTAAGAAACCTCCTCACTGTGCCTGTATCACCCTGAATTGCAGAACACTCAAAAAAATTATGTCCAGCTGTCAATGGGACACACTACTAAATAACGTAGCTATCCCCAACAGGCATCAAGAACATGCCAGGAAACTAGATGTAAATAAGATTGCAAAGCTACTGTAAGACATAATGACTTTGAACTGGGATGTTAGTGAAGACAGCTTTTAGGTGATTGTAAGAATTTTAATAATTGTAATTCATGATAGTGTAATTATGTAGTTCATAATAATGTAATTATTAAAATAGTGAAGATACTAATGATAGACATTCAATAACTAGAATAGGAAAGAAGTGCATAAATATAATGAAAATAGCCTCCCCACTCCTTCAAAAGCATCCACTGGCAAAAACAAAAGTCAGCACCTATGGTATGTTCTGTTATTTTAAATTTGTGTCTGATGTAGGGTGACCAGACATCTTGATATTTAACCTTTTGTCTCACGTCCCGATCAATGTATGATTGGGATGACATTTGTCCCATTATTCAGAGAGGGCCCAGTTTTTTCACAGTGTGTGCAAAACAGCAATTTGGAATGAGGGCAGCAGTTAGGATTTTCTTTTCCCTTTTGAAAAAAAAAAAAGAGTGCTGCAAAAAGAAGAAGTGGCCAGTGAGTGTCAGGTTTTCAACAAAGATTGGAATGCAAAAAATTTTTCACAAAATGTGAACTCAAAGGCTGTACGCCTGATTTGTCAGGAAAAGCACCACAGTGTTCAAGGAGTACAATTTGAATTGCCATTTTTAAATGAAAAATCCTAATTATAGCAGCAATTTAACAATCAAGGAAAGGACAAAAAAAGTTGAGACACTCACCACGAGCCTAAAAGCTCAGCAAAATATTTATGTATGACAAGCTAAAGTTCAGGAAGCCACTACAAAGGCGAGTTATGTTCTCCTGTTTAAAAAAAAAAAAATCACTAAACAAAAATTAACTTTTTGCTGAAGGGGAGTTTTGGAAAGAATGCGTGGCTGATGTTGCTGGCATGCTGTGCCCCAAATATCAAAACAAATTTGAGAACATTAGATTCAAAGCCCATTAATGATCATTAGTCACTTGTATTGTCTTGCTGAGGGGAGGGGTCTGGGCAGCAATGAGGCAAGCAGCACACAGGTGGGAGTGTGAGATGACGAACCGTGGGTGGGGGAAGCAAGGAGAGACTCAGCAAGCCAGCAGCAGCAGGCAGGAGGGGTGAGGAAGGACACAGCAAGTGGAGAGGGGCAGAGTGTGGGTGGGGCCAACGGCACCCCAATATTTTACTATTGTGATCTGGTCATGTTCTTCCTATGTATTTCCCTTTGATCAGATATACTCTTGGGGACTGTTCCTTTGCACATGTGCCAATGTGGATCGAATGAAAGATAGGTAAGAGAGAAGGTAAGCTAGAAATATCTCTCTCAAATTCTTTGGTTACAAGAAGGATGGGGTCCTTTCATCACAATGGATGGATACCATTTATGAGAAAAGGAGAATGAGGTGGTATTTATCTCATCCAAGGAGACATGCAAGTATGTTTTTGGATATAATCCAGTCAGCAATAGAATCATGAGCAAAGCTAGTCAATATGTTGATCATACATGTTGATGCTACTGTCGTAGGGGCATAAGTCTGTATGATTGATATATTACTAGTTTTGCTCAAAAGTGATGTGATTGAGGTCTATGAATAACCTAAAGAGATGCTCACTAAAACACTGAAGTAAAGATATAAACCTTGTACTTGGGGACTTTATAAGAGCTTACAGCTCCAACTTTCTCACTAAAGCAATAATAGGAAACAATGATCAGAGGTCATAAAATGAGAGGGGAAGGCACTTAGCTGTAATGGCCAGGTTATTAGAGCAGCAGAATTCAAGCACCATCTTCACCCAAATTCTAGATCTTTATACACCTAGAGGTCACCTGATCACATGACACAGAACCAAATTGCATACGTAATGCTACAGCAATGCTGGAGATCGTGTTCATTTAATAGAAGACTTTCCCAAGTGAAGCCTGTGCGTCAGCCCTTCAGCTGTTAGCCTCAAACAAAATTAAAACTTAAAAAGAGGATGGTCGATCCACAGGTCCACTGCATTTGAACTGATCCATAAAAATCAACAAAAGTTATTAACTTCTATCCAGAATGGGCTTGAGGCACTGGCATAGTGGAAAAGGAGAACAATCCCAAAGACAGCTAGAGTGAAATGAAAATTATGCTTGAAGCTGCCAACACACATTCCAAAGACAGTGTCAGACCGCACCAGTGTTAACTGGAGAAAAAAAAAATGCTTGAGCTGGCAGAAATACAATACAGAGTTAAAGAGTGGCCTGGAGATGGGAAATGTAGACAATATAAGGAGCTGAGTAGACAGGCCAAGGCAGAATAGACAAGACAAGGGTAAATGTATAAGGGCAAAGAGAACGGAACTTGAGAATTACAAAGAGTAATAGCCCAGGTGTGTTCACAGTGGTCAGGCTTCTTATGAAACACTAAGCAACCCTCAAGCCCTGCTACAATTATTGGGCTCTACACCTCTCAGAACTAGGCCCTTAAACTGGGTAGAAAGGTTCTTGATTGACAAGCTCGCAGGAAAAGTGCAGAGGCAACTTACTGAAAGCAGAGTGTCCCGGGCAGCTGCCAAAGGTGCTAAACTAAAGGATGAATCTAGTCATGTGGGGGTGGGGGAGAGAGAAATACATCAGTGCTGCGAGCTGCCAATTGATCCAGTCAGATGGGAGCTGTTCAGCCACATTGCATGAGAGAAGCCTTAGAACAGCAGTAAGAGTTGCCCTGTCAGGCAGCACACACTCCAGGGTCCTGTGTTATAACTGCGCTGCCTCAAGACTTGGGTAACTCCGCAGACTGTTTTATTGTGCTCCACAGTCATAGCCAGGCTACTGAAAGCAGCCAAGGCAGCATAAGGCTGTAGGAGTTTGGCAGGCTGCTCTAGCTGAAAGAGAGGGGAGGACACTCGAAGTAACATTATTCTTTGACGTCAGCTGGGCTTGCAGAGTTACTGTTTAACTTATTCTCTGCCTTGTTAAAGTGAGAGAAACAAACCACTGTGTGTCAAGCTTTGGGCATGTGACTGCCATTGGATCTTTGTCAGATTAAGGAGCTGATTTATAAAACCCTTGCTCTGAATCTCTCTCTCATGGTTTTACTGGAGAACGGATCTGTCAGGGTTCCCTCCCCACTCTGAACTCTGGGGTACAGAGGTGGGAACCCGCATGAAAGACCCCCTAAACTTATATTCCACCAGCTTAGGTTGAAAACTTCCCCAAAGCAAGTTCCTTTCCTTGTCCTTGGATAGTATTGCTGCCACCACCACCAAGTGATTTAAACAACATTTCAGGGAAAGGCCACTTGGAGTCCTATCCCACCAAAATATCACCCCCAAATATCCCTTCAAGCCCCTTCACCCCCTTTCCTGGGAAGGCTTGAGAATAATATACTAACAATTGGTTACAAAGTGAGCACAGACCAAACCCCTCGGTCTTTAGGGCACAAAAATCAATTTTATTTTAAAAAAGTAAAATCACCTGCAAAATCAGGATGGAAGGTAACTTTACGGGATAAATAAAAAGCTTTAAAACAGAGGATTCCCCTCTAGGCTCAGCTTCAAAGTTATAAAAAACCAAGAATAAAACTCTTTAGCATAGGGAAAAATTCACAAGCTAAAACAAAAAAATTAAATCACGTTTCTTTGCCTTATTTACAATTTTTGTAATCTTAGATGCTCATTTCATGTGTGTTTTTCGATGTTTTTCCTGCCCTGGTCTCTCACCGTCCAGAGAGGGAACAAAGTATCTTCTTTCCCCATTGGACCTTCTGGTCAGGTGCCAACTGATCTGATTAACCCCTTACAGATAAGGCAATTCAGTACAGCTGCCCTGTGTCTATTTATGGCAGGAGCCCATGGATTTTGCTATGGGAGATGTGAATCATATGGGAAGTAGGGAGATGGGAGTGGAGCAGTGCCAAGCATGCTGCAATTCCTGAACCAATCCTGTGGACATATATGGCTCGGGGGGGGAGGGAAGAGTGTGAGGTGGTGGGGTGCACCCTACTGACACCAAAATAGAAGCCATGTGTATCTCTCCAAGCATATGTTACATACCACCCCTCCCCTTGGCCATGTTCCTTAACCAGCAGACAATGATCACTCCTATGGATCTGCAGGGTCCCCACTCTAGCAACTGTTTAGTCTAGGCTCAGATCCTGGAAATGGATCCATGGGGGCAGATCTTCTCAGCTACACAGAGTACCACGGAAGAGAATGGAACTCTGCATGCAAAGGCACATCTGCATGGATCCAATTGTTGGATCAGGGCCCTAGACTGGAATCCAACCCTGGTACTGTGCCTGTGAGGAAGGGGTGAAGGAACTTACTAGGACTTTCCCTTAAAAGTCACAATTTCTTGTTTCAAAAGGACCCAATGATTTTCACTTCCCATTCACTTTGTTCTATTTTACATATACTTCCATCTCTAAAAGGTAGGGATTACTTCCTTGCAAAGGAATCTTTCCACACCCTACCCAAAATGTATGTCCTGAACACTTGTGACCTATGCTCAGTCAAGACACAAAGGATATGTCTGAGCTGGAAAAAAAAACCAACCAACCAACCCCAGCTGTGTGTCTCAGAGCCTAGGCCAGCTGACTTGGCTTGCACTAGGCAGACCCACCAAGCAGTGCACATGCTCCTGCTAGGCATGGAGCACACGTTCAGTGCTCCACTTCTTCCACTGGATTTCAGAGCTGTAGCTCCAGCCTGAAACCAAATGTCTACTCTGCTATTTTTAGCCCTGTAGTGCAAAGATAACAATGTCCTTATGACTTTTCTTTGCCTTTGCAGCATATGTGGTGAATGGACTCAACATGCTGGAGAAACATGTCTATATGGCACATGAAACATCAAGGCTTTTATAGAGCTATTTGGCATCGCTAGTCCAAATCTAGAGTGTGTGGCCCTCCAACCGGTTTTAATGGAGGCTAAATGAGGTAGACCATGGATTAGATATTTGACTTTCATCCCAGCAGAAATCAGTTGTGTGCTCAAACATTTCTGAAAGCTTTCAAAAGAACATCATCATTAGTTAGCTTGTGTGAGATGCTCTGATCTACTATTTAGAATGAAGAGCTGGGAGCAAGATGGCCTGGATTCTTCTCCTAGTTTCATAAGAGGGAGCAAGGTCAGTGTACATGACTGGTCAGCTGACCCCAGTTAGGTCTAGAAGAGGGCACTGGCCCTAGAGGTGAGGTGAGGGGATACCTGGAGAGCAAGGGCAGCAGCTGCTGCTGACAGGAAGAGGAGGAGGTTATGTTGTTCCTAGGACAACCGGCTGCCAGCATCCCCTGGGTGGAGAGATAGTGGGAACAAAAGGCCTTCTGGGATAAAGCCTATTGTAATGTGCTCAGAGAACAGAGCACGGAATATTCTTGCAAGAAGCCCTGAAGCAGGAAGGATTGTGAAGTAAAAGGGGAAAATCCCCTGGAGCTGTATCCCAGGGAGGGCTGAGGAACTGGTTGTGACTTTTGCTTAGGATGAGGGGTGGGAGGGAAATCAAACTGTCTGGAAAGAGATGCTGGGTATGGAAGTGGGTCCTTTGTGAGCTGGGGAGCTGGCCAGCTCATTACACATGGTGGAGAACGAGGGCAGGTGATTCATCTCTGGAATCCAAGGGAAACTGACACCTCTGACTTTGACTGACAACCCCCCACCCCAGTTTGGGTGATCAGGAGAGGTGGAGGGGGTGATGTGCAGCAGACGATAGCTGTATTACAGAGGCAGCAACAACAGGTCCAGGCTATGTTCCTGTCACTGATGAGCCTTCTGTTTCTGCAGGATGCCCAACAGCAGTGGCACTGCAACTATTTCCAGCAACAGGAATGGATGCAGACAGGGCTGGGCCAAGGGACTCTGGGGAATTCAGCTGATACTGGAAGGAGTTGCTTGGGCCAGCTGGTCCCTGGATTGGCTAAGCAAGTGCCAGAGGATGATCCGGAGACCTTCCTGCATACCCTGACGTGAGTGGCCAGTGCAGTGAGCTGGGACAAATCTATTTGGGTGGCTGCAGAGCACGGTTTCTGGCATGTGTCACAGGCAGCCTACTGGGCAGTGAGAGACAAACAAACAGGCAAGTTCCTAACCTGTGGTAAAGGCTGCCATCTTGGATAGACTAGGACTGACACCGGAGGCACACTGGTCCAGCCTGAAAATGGTGCCATTCTCACAGGGGGTATAACTACAGGTAGAGGCTCAGAGATTACAGGATCTTGCTGCCTGGTGGCTATGCCCAGAGACAACTTCCATCAAGAAAACCATTGACTTTGAAGGTCCTTCCCTTGGAATTCCAGAGCTGGGTAAGGAGATTCCAGCCTGCTTCTGTGGGTGGGCGGAAGCCACCTTTGAGGCCAAAGGAGCTGATTGGCCTGAACGGCATGGCAAACTAGCATGCAGACTAGGAGTGACCCACTGGGAGAGACCAGAAGGGGGGTACCTTGATCTAGGGAGTCACTGGGAAGATCTCAATGGAAGAGGGTCCCAAGTAGCCAAAAAGAGGAGGATTTGCAGGAGCTACCAGGGCCCCATTCAAACCTACAATCTAGCAGAAGTGCTTCTGTGGGCAGCCAGGAAGTCCAGTGTTATGCTTCAGATGTGGCAAGCCTGGGCATGTTAGGAGAGAATGCCCAATAATCAAGGGTATTTACCTGGGCTGTTATTAGAGCCAGGCTTGTGAACCTAGAATTAACTCTGAATGACACTGGGTCATTTTTGGCCATTGAAGCACCAGGCAGGCTGGGAAGACTATCAGTAGGTCTCATGGACTCAAGGTTGCAAGTGCACCCTTGTCTGGAAAAATGGGGTGTTGGCAAAGAAAGTGGACCAACATCTCCCTGTGTTTCATGTGTACAGGGCAACACACTGGTCTATCCCACAACAGAGGTTGAACTGGGGGTACAGTAGGGGAGTGGCTGGCTACGTGTCAGGGTAGCCAAGGATCTCTTGTGACCAGTGATTTTGGGAACAGACTGGTGGGGTTTCCTGGAAGTGATGCAGAGCAAAGTGGTGCAAAAGCAGGCAGAGGGGAGAGGGCAACAGCCTAGGATGGAGAAAACCAACACTCCATTGAAAAAGGAATGGAGGAAACTGGAAGTTTGAGTTGAGGCAGCCAAAAGGAAGCCTCCTACCCTCTTCAGAGCTTACAGAAACAGCAGGAAGAATATCTATGAGAGCTAGAGGATGTAAGCAGCTCCTGGTAGAAGATCATCGATCAGCAGATAAAAGTGAAACAAAAATGAGCAAAGTCTCGGGTGGAGGTAGTGTGGGAAACAACTGGAGCAGGTGTTGGCCATGCTCCAGATAGAGAAGGGTGCTAGGGAGGGGAAAGCTCATTGTAGAGACTGAGCAGTGTGAAGTGGGGACCCAGACAGTACCTCAGCAGCAGGCCAGGACCCAGGAAAACAGCCAAGGGTGAATGCAGTGCCTTTGTGGAAGGGGAGTCAGAGGATGCCTGTTCTATGAGTCCCATCATGAAGAGTGGGGGACTGCCCAAACAACTGGCCACCTCAGAACATATACTACAGAGAGACTCTGAAAAGAAAAAAGCAGTTGTAAGGTGTGGCTTATGGGTGGGGAAGGTCTGAAAAGGGGAAGAGGTGTCATAGGGTGGCATTGGTCTTTTAAGTGGGAGCAAGGCCAATGAATGCTAGACTGGTCACCTGCCCTCAATTAGGTTTAAAAGAGGGCAGCTGGGACCTTGGCCCTGATTCTCTGAGTCTTCCCTGAGAGCAGCAGGAAACTCTTGGGACAAGACCTCTCCCCAGCTCAATTTACAGAACTGTAAAATGGGTAAAAATTCTTACCTCTCAAGTGCAGCATGAGACTTAATTAGATGTTTGCAAGGAGCTTTGAGATCCTCAGAGGAATTTTATTAGAGAAATGAATAGCATTATTGTAAGGGTAATGAGGTCTCTTAAGACAGGAATGCCTTTGTTCATGGAGACAGGCTTGTTTCCTCAGTAGCCAGGTTAGAAAGGAAGTTTATTAGAGGGGAAATCTCTCCCTTGTCTCCATGTAGCTAGGAATACACTGAAGATAAATCCTTCTAATATAAAGCAGTGTATTGAATTCCTTAGAGTCCATATCTTTAGGGAAAGTCAGAGGAAAAGGCCCAGTTTTGTTCTGAAAATGAACTTTAACTTTCTTATGAATTGTTTATCTTAAGGTTGCTCCATCATTCTGATTATAAAAATCCAGGATTATTCAAAAAAGACTGAGGAATCTCAAGTGGCTAAATGAATATTGAAACACTATAGAGAATCTGAAAAACAAAGTTCCCTGGTAATTTAAGTTCCTTATATACAAGGCTTAGAATGTAATTGTATTGGAACCTATTACCATGGTACAGTGGAAGTAATTAGATATGTAGAAATATAATTTAAAGTGTTTTGCTATGCAACTACTAGAGGTGCCAAGTGCTGCATGGTGTATTTTCATTACAGAACCCATAAGAAATCTAGTTAACACTTAAACAATTCCAAGGTTAGAACTAGGACAACAGCCCAAAGCAGGCTAAATCTTCCTGCCATTCTTAAAAGTGGACTGAAATAATTACCACCACAACTTAAAACTACATAAGATGCTAAACAATTAATAAAGCATATGTGCAGATCGAAACAACTCTGGTGTATGTAGCTATGAAACTGAAAGGAGATGTGCCAGTGTCTTCAGTGCACTACACCTTTAAGTGTAGAGCAGCCTCCTTGCCTGCAGCAAAATGAAGCAGCTGCCATTTTGTGATTGCAGTTTAGATGTGAATGTTACTGAGCTGGCCACTGTGTGCTCTCTGTCTCATGACACTTAATTGTTCTTGCTTTATTTTCATTAATGAAAGCAAGAAATACCTGATGCATTTTCAGCCACTTAGATCACTCAAGCTTGTTCCTCCTTGTGTAAACCTCTAAGGTAGGTATACTTCTCTTTACTATATTCTACCATTATTCACCATGGGATGGTTAGGGACTGGAGTACATCTTTTCTGTTTTGGCCAGCGAGGCCAGCACATTCCACTACATGCCTGAGGTGGGAAGCCATCCCCCTCCCCAATTTATACTACCGTTGTTGTGTTAAGTGCTTAGGGAGAAGGGAAGTAAGGAATGGGCATTTATAATAGATTTGTATCTAGCTTTACTGACTTTTTGCCAGGGGCTTGATCTAAAGCCACTGATTCCAAGAAATCTTCCAATATAGTTACCCACTTACATTTCTCTTTCCTTCGCTCCCATTGCATCCAATGCAGCCTTTTTAACATGGTGGTGAAATATCCATCTGTACTTTTGCTCCATAGCATCACAGCTACAAACAAATGCCTCCAGTATTGTTCTCTCTTTCCCTCTTCCTTAACTTTCTAAGGTGAGGAGGATGTTACAATTGCTAACCCCTATCTGTAATGTACAAGGAACTAAAGTATCAGTTACAATATAACTACAGAACAGCATTCCCAGGTTCCCATGCCTCTCTCTTCAAAGATAGCCCCAAATTACAATAGCACCAGAACTATCAAGTTAGCCTTAGCTTCCACTTGTCCAAATGCTGGAGTGATGTGCCTATCATCTATTCTGCAACTACACATATAAATGTAAACCTGTGATCATGCCCCCAAACTTCCAAGTTTTAGGACTCCCCCCAGCAAAAGCACACATGAAAGATGATCAGGTTTGGATGAGTCTATATTTCATATTGGTGAGTAACAGTCATGGTGTGAGAGTGGAAGAATTTAGTGCCTCCAATTTCCCCCCCACCCCCCATCAGTCTTCTTCTGGAGGGATCTCCTCTAGGACAGAATGGTAACTTAGTTTCCAGACCCTATTCAGTCTCAGGCTGATGACATTTGTGGTTGTGACAGCAACATTTTTGATATGGATAATGGCCACTAGAAGCTGCACTGAGGTCACCAAACTCATTCCCTCTGCTGTTGATTACTGACTAGTCCCTAGATGGTAATACGCTCTGGGCTAGAGTGGTGTGCCATGGTCTTACAACCCAGAGCCACTTTGTTTTTCGTGCACCCTGTAAATTTCCTGGTACCAGCTCACCTGGGCTGGTTGCCAAAGCCTTCAAAATAGACTTTCAGCTCAGACCTTGGTAGCACCAGTTGGGGTGGAGGGGTTTCTCACTCCTCTTCCATAGCCTGGGAAGAACAACTGGGTCATCCCTCCCAGGGGTTGAAGGTCACTGGCAGAACAGCATCTCCCATCAGGGAGACCAGGAAGCCATGTGTGGCTCTTCCCACGGGGTTGCTTTCATTGATTGGAGGACTGACTGGGAAAAAGGGCAGCTTCCACCCACTTCACTACAAGGCTCATGATTCCATGCCTTTAAAGCAGGGATGGGCAAGTTTTTTGGCCCGAGGGTCACATCTTGGTTGGGAAATTGTATGCAGGGCCATGAGAGGTGGTGCCGTGTGTAGGAAGGGGTTGAGGAGAAGGGGTTGGGGCGCAGGATGAGTGCAGCAGGGTGCTCAAGGCAGGGAGGTTGGGGTGTGGGCTCCTGTGCCACTTACCTTGAGCGGCTCTGGGGTGACAGAGGCACGCAGCAGGACCTAGGCAAGATCCCTGCATACCTTGGCCCTGTGCTGCTCCTGGAAGTGGCCAGCATGTCCAGTAGTGGCTCCTAGGGGTGAGCGGCTTCGCCATGCGCTGCCTTGCGGCTACCACCCCTGAAGCTCCCATTGGCCGCGATTCCTCATTCCTGGCCAATGGGAGCTGCAGAGGGCGGTGCCTATGCACAGAGCCCTCTGTCCCCTTCATCCCCCAGGGGACACAGGGATGTGATGCCAGCTGCTTCTGGGAGTGGTGTGGGACCAGGGCAGGAAGAGAGCCTGCCTTTGCCAGCCCTGTGGTTCAGTGGGGCTATGCCTTGGGCCAGATTGAAAGCCCTTGTGGCCCAGATCCAGCCCAGGCCCCGCCCTCCACTGCTTTAAAGAGACAGTTGTCTTTTTGCCAAAACTCAGCCTCATCCTGGGGCTGCTTCCTCTCTCCTGACAGTTGTCCCTGTTGTTCACGTGGTTTTTGCCCTGTTGGGGCTACTTGAATCAGAGTAGCCTGGAGCCTCACAATTCCCTTTTCTTAGGAGGCCAGTACACCCCATTACAGCTAGCTTTGAACCTGGGATCTGGGGATGAAAGGCTTTGTATCCTGTCCCCCATCCCTTGGGCCATCCACTTCATCCATAGATCAGTGTTCTGATTCTTAATACATTCTATAGCCAATATCCCTTCAAATTCACCACTTACTATACTTCCTGAATTCCTCCGACAGAAATATAGGCCACATTTTCTGCTGTTCAAAATGGGTGAAATGCCATTTAAGTTAATGGAATTGCACCCATTGACTGTAGCAGAGAATCTGACCCTGTTTTGCATACCAAGGGTCATTTTCTGCTCTGTTACACTAGTGCAAATCAAGAGAAACTCTATTACTTAAATGTCCAGTTACACTAGTGTTACATTGGAGCAAAGTTAGAGGTGACTGGACCCAGATTTAACCTTGTGAAAGTGAGAGCTGAATTTGACTATACATCTAAGGGTTGGTTTTCATTGGTCCTGGTTCCTCTGTTATGCAACTATTCTCAAGTTACATATGCTGTTAGGGGAACTTTCTTCAAGGGCTGTGTTGTTTTAACAGTTAGAAGATTGTGTTTCCCTCTGTCAGCATTTACAGCCAGCACTCAAGTATGCAAATATTCAGTGATCCTCCAAATCTGCTGACTGGTTTGGCACCTCTGTCTGTGATAGCACAAAAACAAGTCAGAACCAGATCAACTACAGTCCCTTATAAAAGCTGCCAGAAGCAACTTGCTTGCAATCCATTGGCACTATAATAGATGTTACAGAGGTCAACCAGTCAAATCCCAGTGAGACTGTAGGATCATTTCTTATAATACCCTTTTCAGTCTTTTGTCCAGTCTAGTTTTAATTATAAAATTGTTGGGGCCCTAGGGACACACTCAGCCTCTGAGATCTCAGTCTAGACATTTTTCCTGTTAGCCATCTTGAATTCTCCCTTAATGAATTCCATCCTGTGATTCACAGCTATACTACTTTGCATTTCCCTAAATAATTCCCTTTGCCACGTTTACACACACAAATGTTAGCGGGTTATTATGTTGTCTGAGTCATTGCTTAGTCAAGCTATTCTATTATGCCTTTTCAACCTTTCATTATCAATTATCCCATGGAGCATTCTCTCTCACATATACCTATTGGTCTTTTAACTTATCTACTCTATATAACTGGTGATGGGTCGTTATAGAACACCCATCACTAAGTCAGTTGTAGTTTCCAGGGTACTAAATTGAAACTGGAATAGTTTTTATTTATTGTGAGTACCTGTAGCCACACCATGCTCTGCTGTGATTATTTCAGCTCAAATCAGAGCAACAGGACTGGGCCCACATGTATTCAGAGTTCCAAGAAACATTTAGGTTCTGCAGGTGGTCGTGGTGAGTCAGTAGCTGGCAATCTCCCCTATGAGGTGTCATGCTTAGCATGGCCTGAAAAAGCAAGGGTCTGAATACTTTGGGGGCACTCAAAGACCCTGGCCTAATTCCAGCTTGAGTACTACCTAGCTATGCCTACCTAAATTCTTACTCTTAACTGGAAATACTATCCTTCATTTCCTCTCCTAAACTGGCACATAGATTTGCTGTGTGCTGTTAAACAGTTTCCATGTTTCACCTAAGAGGAAGCTGAGTGATGGCTAGACTCATTTTTGGGGCCAGATTCTAATTCACTCACTCATGTTGAGTAGCAACTTTTTCCCACAAGGAGTCGTGTTGACTTCAGTACGAGTAAGGCTATCAGAATGATAGAACTTGAAGGGACCTCGAGAGGTCATCTAGTCCAGTCCCTTGCACTCAAGGCAGGACTAAGTATTATCTAGACTGGGGGTGGGCAAACTACAGCCCACAGGCTGTTTTAAGCCAGGCCCTGAGCCACACCAAGTAGCTTGCCCCCCTGCTCCAGCTGGGGCCCTGGGTCAGGGCTGCATCATGTGTCTCGGCCCTGCTCTGGTGCTCCAGCCAGGGCGCTGGTCAGGGGCTGAGCTGCGTGGGGCGGCCCCGCTCCAGCCAGGCGGCTAGCTTGGGGACCACATGCCCGAGCCTTGCCACATGCCCCAACTCCCTTCCCATACCCATATCCCCCTCCTGTTCTCTAAATCCCTTGATCCCAGCCCAGAGCACCCTCCTGCACCCCAAACCTCTCATCCCCAGCCCACCCCAGAGCCCACACCCCCAGCCAGAACCCAAACCCCTTCCCACAGCCATGCCTTAGTCCTGATCCCCCTCCCACCCTCTGAACCCCTTGGTTCCAGCCCCACTCCAGAGCCCTCAACCCCCATCCAGAACCTTATCCCCTTTCCAGACTCTGACCCCAGCCCTGACCCCACTTTTGCCCCCTGAACCCATTGGTCCCAGTCCAAAGCACCCTCCTACACCCCAAACTCCTCATCTCCAGCCCCACCCCAGAGCTCATACCACCTCCTGCACCCCAACACCAGTTGTGAGTAATTCATGGGCCTCCATACAATTGCTATTCCCAGATGTGGCCCTTGGGCCAAAGAAGTTTTCCCAGCCCCATCTAGACTAGGGATCTCAAACTCAAGTCACCTGGAGTGCCATGAGGCCTAGTACACTGGCCCAAGAGCTGCATCACTGTCCCCGCCCCTGCCCCACTCCACCCCTTCCATGAGGCCCTGCCCTGCCTCTTCTCTGCCTCCTCCCCTGAGCATGCAGCTCCCCGCTCCTCCCACTCCCTCCTGGAAAGTGCTACATGCTGACAAACAGCTGTCTGCTCCAGGTGCTTCCCACTGCCAGAGGAGCGGGAGCCGGAGGAGGGGAGCTTAGCAGGCCTCAGGAAATAAACACATGGGCCATGTGTTTGAGACCCCCTGATCTAGATCATTCCTGACAGCTGTTTGTGGCATCCCCATCATTGGGGATTTTTAAGAGCAGGTTGAACAATCTCCCCAGGCAATTTATGTCAGTGCTTAACCACCCTGACAGTTAGAATGTTTTTCCCTAATGTCCAATCTAAACCACCCTTGCTGCAATTTAAGCCCATTGCTTCTTGTCCTATCCTTCCAGGTTAATAATATTTTCTCCCTCCTCCTTGTAACCACCTTTTATGTACTTGAAAGCTTGTCCCCTCTGTCTTTTCTTCAGAAAAAAAAAATCCAGTTTTTTCAATCTTCTCTCACAGGTCACATTTTCTGGACATTTAATCATTTTTGCTGATTTTCTGGACTGTCTTCAATTTGTCCATGTCTTTCCTAAAATGTGGCACCCAGAACTGGACACAGTACTCCAGTTGAGGCCTAATCATCATCAGCCTAATCCCCCTAATATATAGGGGGGGAAAAATTACTTCTTGTGTCTTGCTTACAATACTCTGGCTAATGAGAGAATGAAGTTTCCTTCTTTTGCAAGAGTGTTACACTGTTGACTCCTATTTAACTTGTGGACCACTATGACCTCCAGATCCCTTGCCACAGTACTCTTTCGTAGGCAGTCATTTCCCATTTTGTATGTGTGCAACTGATTGTTCCTTCCTAAGTGAAGTACTTGGCATTTGTCTTTATTACATTTCATCCTGTTTACTTCAAACCATATCTTCAAAGTGATCTGGACAAACTGGATTTTAATCCTATCCTTCAAAGCTCTTGCAGCTTGTCCCAGCTTGGCATCAGCTGCAAACTTTGTAAGTGTACTCTCTATGCCATTATCTAAAGCAGAATCTAACCCTGATTTTAAAAACGGTGTTAAACTAAGCACTCTTTCTATAAACCCTGTTATTAAGAAAGCCAAAACACGTAGGCTGGACCTAATTAGTAGGGTTGCTGTTACCTTTTGATTCAGAAAAAAAACTGACAGGAACTCCACCCTTTCACTCTTCCCAATTCCGCCTCTCCGATGATCTGCCACACTGTCAGAACGTTTAGCTTTGTTTGACACAGCTACAGTAGGAAAATTATACTGTATGGGTTTAATTTAATGCTGTCAGAATTCCCTCCCCACTCTGAACTCTAGGATACAGATGTGGGGACCCACATAAAAAAAATAACCCCCCCAAGCTTATTTTACTAGCTTGGGTTGAAAATTCCAGACACAGGAGAAACTTGTGTTTTGGGGAACAGTATGTTGCCACTACCAAGCGTACCCCAAGAACTAGGGGCCAGGGCACTTTGATCCCCCTTTTTCCAAAAATCCCACCCCCCAAGCCTATACCTCCCTCCCTGAGAAAAGCTTGAGAAAAACCCCCTCACCCCTAGGTGAGCCTGATCCAAAAGCCCTGGATCTTATACTGGAAAACAAAGCAGTTAGATTCTTAAAAAAATAAATTTTAATTAAAAGGAAATGGAGAGAAACAAAATCTCTATAGGAATCAGTGGAAACACACTGCAATCACAAGAAAAATCAAAGAAAAAACCACACCACAGAGGAATTCCTCCCCGCTCTGCTGAGTTCAAAGTACAGAGAAAACATAGGGATAGTTCCCTAAAAACCTGAGAAATTCACAAGTGAAAAAACAAATAAGCTACAGCCTTGCCTGGCTACTTCACTTACTAATTGCTGTTTAGAAAGATTATAGATAGAGAGAAGAAATAGGTCTGGCTCCTTTGAATTCCCCAAAGCAAACGACACAGACAAAGCACTTTCCCTCCTGCAGGTTTGAAGGCATCTTTGGCCCCCATTGGTCCATTTGGTGAGGTGCCAACCAGGTTTCTTTTAGCTTCTTAACCCCTTACAGATAAGCAGGAATTCTACCATTGAACCATAAGCAGGAATTCTACCATTGAACTTTAAATGAGATTTTGCTGGCTAGCTACTGAGAGTCAGTTTTGCTAATATGATTGTGACCCAGGCACCCTCTTGGTGCTAACTGGCAGAGGGCACAGGGATTTATGGGGATCCCCTGGGTCAGATATATATAAAATAGTTCAAAGGGTAGCATTTGAGGTCTTTCAGAGCCAATAGCCTAATGATGATCATAAATATTTGTACATGCATCTCACAATGATTAAGAAATTATGTACTATACTAAAAAGTTATATTCTTAAAGTCTGGGGGTTAAGGCAGGCCACTCAGAGAAGACACAATCCAGACCTATTCCTTTCCAGCAAGTAGTAACAGATTCTTCTCTCTGAGTCTTAGTCATCCAGGGTGAGGCACACCATGCCCATTTGCACACCTGAGCCAGACATCAGTTGAAAGATGACAAAAATCTACAAGAGAAAATCTGTAGGAAAAAAATCAGGAAGAGGGTATTCTGTTTATGGCAAAGATCAAAGGATTAGTCTGGTATGGGATGCAAAGAAACAAAAAGCATCCATCACCAAGGAGGTAAACTGATAGCATGGCTGTCAAAACAAAACAAAAACAACCAACCACACCCCACACATCAGCACATGGCTGTGAAGTGCTGGTGAGCAATATTTAACTAGACATGAGTGTATCATGTTAAGGCAAACTCTACCACATGTATAATTGTATTTTATAGGGAACCATTTGTTTCTAGTACTTCTCTTTACTACCACTTTGAATCTCAATGCTTTGTTAAATAAACTTATAGAATACGGAAAAGTTCTGCAACCACTGCTGGTCATTCTAGGTCCACATGATGTGATTCCACTAGTCTGCCTGCTCCAGGAATGCCAGTCAACATATGGGAATCTGTTTTTTATGGCAACAGACATGAGTAGCATCAGCTGGGTAGTGGCTGCCATATGTGTACCAATGCAGTCTGATTGTCCTACTGAAGGCATCAGATACCACCACTGAAGCATTCATCAGCATCTCCCTGATGATCCCTCTGATTTCAAAAAAAGTGAAAAATGTAATAAGTTTTTCTAGCTATGCTGAATTTGTGTTACTGACTCATTGTAAAGAGCGTGCAGTTGCTGTGTTTCACCCAAAATGGCTCAGCTGGATGTGTTGGTGGGCAAGGGCACTTCGGGTCAAGTGCTATAGGGTGCACAGATGCATTGTGGGAGAATTTAACATGAACTAAGCTCTATAGTGGCTACAGCTAGTGAAAGTGCTCAGAACCCTGGATCAATAACATCTGACTTGTGTCTGTGTAGTACAGTCTGGATATGTGGGCATAGGTATGAGGCTTGTGTAGCAATACAGCATGAATGCTCAAGCATGGATCTTGGGAAGAACAGGTCTGCAGGCATGAGTCCCACACACCTGGACCTTTTTATGCAGTGTAGACATAGCCTGGGAGTACTGCCAAGACTTTGGGAGCTTAGTCCTACACCATGCTGAGCATTGCAGAGCTGTGTTGAGTGCCCTCAATGCCCATGGAAGCCACTGGTTATTGAAGGGGCTCAATATCCTACAGGAATATTGAACACTCTGCATGATCAAGCTCCTTAAGGATCCGATCTTAACCCCATTAAGTAAATGAGAAATTTCACAGAACGTGCTCATGCAGATTAAACTCTGCATGTGAAAGACAGGCCTATAGCTACTTTATTCATTTTAATTTTCAGTTGTGTACAATTCTCACGAGTTACCTTTTGGGCTGATTACAGCATTTCAACAGCAACACCATAGATAGGGCGAGATGGTATGTCTATTCTAAACCTTCTCAGAGGGAAACCAAGGTGAGCTTACAACGATAGGGAGGAGACTGAGTGCCATGCTTGCAGGAGGTTCAGCACATACAGGCACAGCTGATGGGGTAGGGAAAGATTACTTTAAGCCACTATTTACATCCTCCTAATTTAGACAGGTTGGGGGCTGTTGGTATAAACTTAAGCAGACCAGAGGTACCCCCAAAATCTCCTTATTGCTAAGTAGCATAATCCTGCCCTGATTCCCTCAGCACCCACTCTCTGGCTTGCCCCTAAGCTGGGGCTTTTGAGGGGGCCTGCTTAGGACAGCCTCCAGGCTCTCTCCCTGCACCAGGAGAACCTCTCCTCTGGGTGGCTAAGGGCTGCAGCAGCAAGGAGAATTTCTCCTGTGGTGTTTAGAATGGAAGGGATGGCTCAACATTAACTCCAGAACCCAAGGGCCAGTTGAAAAGGTACATTTTGGACAACTTGTTCAGGCAAACTACAATTCATTTCCACCATAGGCCTTTTACATAGCTTTCATTTTCAGTCAGGAACAAATTTCAAGCAAGCAGGAAATTAGCACTGCTGAAATCCCACTGGTTTCTGTATGACCTTACATTGGAAATCCATAGAAAAACATTGCTTTAAATCACATTAGAAAGGTTGAGAACCACTGGTTTAAGATGACTTATTTCCTGCTACTAGACTATTGTACCCCTGAAGCCCAAGCCTCACCCCGCAGGGCTGGGGCCTGTTCCCTACTGCCCAGGGCTGACACATGTAACTTAGCTTTGTGGGGGGCCTGTGGCATGGGGCCCCAGGCATTTGCCCTGCTTGCTATTCCCTATCACTGGCCCTGCACTTGTGATCCCCTAAATCTGTCTTGCAACCCCCCTGGGGTTCACAATACCCAGGTTGAGAAACTGTTCTAGATAATTTTATGTACCCCCCCAGAAGCCTGCTGTGTACCCCTAGGGATGTGTGTATCCCTGGATGAGACCCACTGTTATAAACCATATACAAGATGGTCACAAGATGGGTCCTATTTGGCAATAGGAGTGTAGGAAGTTAGAGGGAGAAATAAGGTAGTTTTAAGGAAACTTTAGGAATAACACTCTGTACAATGGAGTTTTAAATAGCACCTTCAGGAATGAGGGATGGGTGCAGTGTCAGATAGCCATAATCAGTATATATAGGGCTAGATTTTCAAAATTGGGGTGTATAATTGCATGTGTACCTTAGTGCACAGGTATGCATGCATTATCACATTTGCATTCACAAATTAAGTACATGTACATGTGAACTAAGTGCTTAGATGAACAAGGTACCTGTGAAAATACCTAATTTGTACATGCACATTAGGTATTTATGCATATAAATGAGGTATGCACAAGTGTATGAACCCAGTTGAAAATGTTTACATTTGAAATTCTGAACCATAACAAAGTCACTCAGATTCCACCTTGTACTGTACTAGTTTGAATCAGACCACAGTCCCATCCTGGCAATATAGCGGATCAGTTTCTGGACTTGTTTGCAGCTCTGGTGGCAGCACCAATGCCTAATTTGGGATGGAGGTGGAGATACCAGGTAATATAATTTACTAACTTGGCAATGTAAACACATGAGGCCCGATTCTCATTTATACTCAGGTCACTTTACACTGCTCTAGTCATGGAAAAACCACCTTCAAATGGGTGTAAATATAATTTACTCCCCCTTTTAATATCCTTGACACTGCCAGAGCAGTGTAAAATGGCCTCAGTGTAAATGAAAACCAAGCCCATATTGTGATTTGGTGCCATGCAGTGGCTCTTTTCCTAGAAATGCTCAGGCAGGCAGTCAATGTGCAGGGGAAAATAACCCGCTCTAAACGTTTGACGCTACAATGTGCTTTTCATGGCTTGCTTCCCAGTTTCTCCATTGACTGAAGTGTGTGTGCTATAAAGTTCAGGTCTCTGCTGACTTTTTTTTCCAGATGATAATCACCAGGTAGCACCCTCTATCCCCATGAAATTCAAAACAATCTCAGTGCATTGTCCTGCCAACTGAATCTAGCAAGGGAAACCTCTGCAGATAAAGGTTTAAAAGACCAGAGGTCCGTCTGGAAAAGAAAAGAAGAAAAAAAAAAAGAGAGAGAGAGAACAGTGGGGGACAGTAGTTAGTCCAATCAGAAGTCTTAGCGCTTGCAATATTTCTCCTAACCATTTAGTTACACTTGTACAGCGCCTCGCACAGAGGGGCTGGTGCCTCTACATGCTACTGCAATACACTAAAATTATTTGTCTCTATTTGCTTTTAGTCTCTATTTGCTTGCCAGGTATATTAGCTCTGAGTGATCAGCTCCCTAGTGAATTTCTACTCCTCTCCCCTTTTCTCCTGGAGGAGGCAATGAACCCTGTCTTACATGGCTGTCCAAAGACTTGTTGCCTAGTTGATGTGAGGTTTAGCTAAAGGACAAATCAGTTGTACTGGGAAACTTAAAAGTGGGTTGCTGGTTGAAGGTGTTTCTTTGACATGGGCCCAAACTGGAAAGTTCACACCCGCAGGCAGATTCAAAGTTGCCCAAAATGTGGGATTGTTCAGCTCTGGGGTTTTAGTTTGGCCCATTGTAGAGATAAAGATCATTTGCAAAGTTCTGATCTGATCCGCAACCCTAAAGTTCACGCTGGTTCAGAGCAGTCAATATAATAGAGTAGCAGCATGACCTGAGAAAACTGAAATATGGCATGGCAGTCTGAAGAGGAGCATGACAGATAGCTAGTAGACTAGACATCTAACTCTGTTTAGAGTAATAAGAAATCTGTGCATTCCACATAGGCTGACCAGATAGCAAGTGTGAAAAATCATGATGGGCGTGTAGAAGCCTACATAAGAAAAATTCCCAAATATCAGGACTGTCCCTATAAAAGAAAAAAATTTGGACATCTGGTCACTAATTCCGCATCTTTTTCTTGTCCAGGAAGTGGTCATACTCCTGTACCCAAAGTTCAGGATTTTGTATTTCTGCAGATAAAGCTGTTGCAATCCAGACCTAAAGATTATTTAATGTAGACTAACTTCATTACTAATTAGGCAGCCTTTATATAGTCCCAGAAAGTGTGTAGATGAAGCAAACTGCTGTTGTTTCAGTGGCTGCTGCTTTGTTTTTTGTCCTCTATGTAATAAATGGAAAATTGCCAAATCAAGACTTCTGTCTACTGCTTTGTACTCCGCAGCGAAGATTTCTCTACAGTATGTCACCACCCCCGGCTAAGTCCCAAACTCTTACCCAATTGCTCAGTCTGAGCAGCAGCATACTGGACTGGGCAGAGCATTACTTAAAACATTTTTCAATTGTTTGTTCAGATTTTTTCTTCACTTTCATTATAACTGAACAGCACTGTATTGCAACGACACACTGTACTGCCTGCTAGAGTCAAAGACATGTTGCTATGCCATTCAGATGTAAGCTCCCCCATGTGTGTGTTTGCAGAATCCCCTTCCTCTCCTTTTGCTCTGAAACCTGCATTGTTAAAAAGGTGATGGACACTTTTGCTACAACTTTAAAGGAAGAAACAGACACGTTATAACTATGAAGATCCTACATGTGGTCTGTTGCCAGTAATGTAAAGAAACCCTGTGATTACAATCCCTGCTATGATCACTACTCTGTAGATCTGTAGTATCAATGAGGTCAGTAAACTTCAGTCCCAGCTGGGCAATCAGATCACATTATATAGTAAATCTTTAACAAATTTTGAATTACTTTTTTCATTCAACTACTTTTTTGCTGAATGAATTTATTTTGGAGCATGTACTTCTTCTGGCACAAACCCTACTTTGTTTTTCCTCAGTGAAATGTCAAAGAACTTTTCCTAACAGGAAATGAAATGTTAAGGACCTTCCTCTGCAAATTCAACTGTGGACTTTAAACATCTGCTTGGAACAAGTGCAAAACTAACTTTACATCAAGCTGTTAGCCATTTATTAGCTGCTGCCAATCCAAATACGCAATATCCAGGTTGCAGAATTGTTTCTTCCTTAAGCCTCTTCTGCACATCCCACTTCAGCTATCAACAGTTTGCAATGGTCAAAGTTGAAAGACTTATCAAGGGCAACCTGAGTGAGTCCTATCCACTTGTTATCAAGGGGGTAGATTGTCCTCTTCTCTCCTGCAAGAGGAAAGAGTTTAGAACTAGCAGACTCAAGTGGGGGGGGAAGAGAGGGAAGTGCTGCCTCTGTAGTGTCATCCATCTGCTCCCCAACATTGTTGAAGCTCCTCTACTTTGATACCAAACACCTCAGAACAAACAAACAAACACACCACTCACCAAAAGGCCAAACAATAGGCCACATTTTGCTTGGCTTACTCATATGAGCACTAAAAAGTCAATGGAAGTATCTGTGTGAGTTGGATGGGCAAGATTTGGCCCAATAGACAGACAAAGATGGATACGAATAGACAGAGAGTGGAAAACGCAGTAGGTTGGATGAAGAGATAAGTGTAAATGCAGAGTGCTTTGGATCAAACAGAGAAAAGACATGACTTGGGGCAAGACCTCCTCTCATAGGAGATTGACAGAGGATGATGACAGTCTTGTCAGTGGTTCTCAAACTGAGTTGCCATCCCATTTTAATAGGGTCACCAGGGCTGGTGTTAGACTTGCTGGGACCTGGGGCCAAAGCTGAAGCCTGAGCCCCACTACCCAAGGCCGAATCCAAATCCCAAGGGCTTCAGCTTTGACTCCCGTGCCCAGGCTCAAGCTTTGGCTTGTGCTCCCCCACCAGGGGCAGTGAAGCTTGGGTTGGCTCAAGCTTTGGCCCTTCCTGGGGTTGTACAGTAATTTTTATTGTCAGAAGGGGCTTGCGGTGCAATGAAGTTTGAGAACCGATGTGCTTAATTACTACTAATTATGGCTTGGTACATAGGGGAATCAGAAGGAACACTGCACCAAAGACAAGAGCATCAGAATATTAATCCAAATCAGAGAGACATGGATATTGCTTAATATGTAACACACTACACAGCATGTTCACCTGTGACATACAAATGAAGAGAAAAGGAATACTGGGAAGTACTATTATTGGGTTTGTTTCTAGTAGCACCCACAATATGAGAGGCACTTTCCAAACAGGAAAGAAGGAACCATCTCTGCTGCAAGCAGCATGCACTATAAAGGCAGACAAATATATAGAGTAGATAGGGGACATATAGAATTAGTAGAGTGATCGAGGTGATGATTGGCCACACCATGGGGATATAAAGGCATAGGGGCCAGATTGTGAAGCCTTTGTTAGTGGGGCTAAGTGCCCTGTTCAAGTCAGTAGAGAAATATCAGCCTTGCTCTCTGCTAGCAGAGTTTTAATATCAGTATTATTCCTAATTACTTCTCAAACTGGTAAGTATAACCCACTGGGTCCTGGAGGGGAAATCTGAGGTGGATCTCAATAAGACAAAGATTGTGCGCGTGTCTTCTCAATAAAGAAAACCCATATTTTATATTAAATGTTCTCCCCAGGTTTGATAGAAGCATATAGGGATATATGTGTCATTCTTGCAAAATGCTTCTGAAAGAGTGGAAGTCAGACTCTGTGCAGCTGTCTAGAGCAGTGGTTCCCAAACTATAACAACCTGTGAACCCCTTTCACTAAAAGGTCAAGTCTTGTGAACCCCCCTCCTAAAAATGAATATTTCCAGGGATTTTCTTTCTTACCTGAGCGTAACTTATAACAGCAGTGATCTTGGAAATCTACAAATATGTTTTGACATGCTTTTTACTCACTATTGATTAATTATTGATCATTACAGTATTACATTATGAAAACAGCACCACTTTGTAGCTTGTATCACTTTGATTAAGCCTGTTATAAGACAAGACTCCTGTGTTTCATCAGGGATATCAGCTGTGAAACGGCATGAAGGTATTTAAGAAGCCAACTCAAAGAGTTCCTCCTACACAAGCATTCGGGTTTTGAGCAGTCCAGGCAAACAACGCATGTTACAACAAAGCTTAAACTTGTTTTTAAATGATTATGAAGAACAAGACTAGCTGCCTATTTAAGTTTAAAAACAGCAAAAAATAACCATCTCCATTTCTTTTAAAGGAGTCTTGAAGCTTAAATCTCAGTGTGATAGATATGCTGGCTTTGCTCTCTGAAGTCTCCAGGCTGCCTGCCCTGCATTGCCCAGGACTCCTAGGGGCAGCTCTGTCCACCATTAGGGAATTTTTCCCCTCCGAGAACTCCCTATAATGTTTCACAAAACCCAGTTTGGGAACCACTGGGCTAGAGGGTGCAATTCTATGGAACTCATTAAATAAGACCAAGAAAGAAAAAGTGCCTCATCTGGGGGGAAGAAGGGGAGGGGAAGAAGAGAACCAGAACATTTCCCTTTGTTGTACAGGAGACTAGGTGCCTAACTCCAGCTTTGTGAATCACAGTGATTTTCTAGGTGCCTAAGACTTAGTTGTTGTAGTGCTGAGCCCCTAACTCCTTTTGTGCATCCAAGCCTGAGGTACCAATTCACCAAAATGCTTAAGCATCTTGTAGTCCAGTTCTGAAAACGTTTTAGCCCATGTTCAGCAAAGCGCTTGAGCATGTTAGTGGCCATCTGTCAAAAGGTCCACCTTGTTACTCTGGCAGCTAACCTGGTGTGATGAAGTGGGAATATTCTTAATGTTTTCTCTGAATACTGTGTGTGTGCGCGCCTCAGTTTCCCCTATTAAGTCAGGGGTCTTCAAACTTCCCACCCGCGGCCCCTTTCCACAGAGGGAACAGTCTGGCAGCCCCCAGGGAGTTTGTCCGCTGAAATGCTGCCACAGAAAGAGGAAGTTTACGCTTTCTTTGGCGGCATTTCGGTGGGACTAATAGACCACCCTGGAGTTCGGCGGTCTCCCAGGCGGGCTTGGCGGCAGTGCTGGGGTCTCATGCACCCCCTGGGGTAGACTCATGCACCCCCAGGGGTGGGCGCACCCCAGTTTGAAGATGACTGAATTAAGTAGCTAGATGGTGGGATAAGGATGTGTGATCATTGCAGAGACCCCTAAAGGGCAGGTATGATTGCTGACTGGCTGCAGCGAATGGCCAACACTCTGTAGCCTGGCAATTGATGGCCAGGCTCCTCCTTTGCAAGAATCAGCCAGAGGTGTTGGTGCAGACTAGGTGACCTGCTGGCCTTGGAAAGAGCCAAAGCGAGGAAGAGGGGCAACAGGTGCGATGTAGGCCTGGCAGCGAGTCAGTTTCCTGGTACGAGACTCGGACGGAGGAGTCCAGGGCACTAGGCCCTGGATCTCTCCCACCTCCCAAAGATGGATTTTACTTAAATGTTTCTGATTTCTGTGCTAACAAGACCTGTTCTATGCTTTGTTCTGGTCAACTAGTAAAACAGAAGGAAGGGTTTACAACACTGGCTGAGAGTCACTGCTGACTGAAATTGTGGTGCATAGCCCTGTGTGTGGGGTGTGTGTGTGTAAGGCTACCCCAGGTAGACTTGCTGTGGGGAGCACACAGGGTGAACAGGGGTGCTGAATGCTTGGATGTCAGACCCAGGAAGTGCCAACACTAAGTAGGCTTCTTGCCCTGGTGAAAAAGTGCCCTGAGGGGAAGACACACTGCACCAGAGTCCTGACTGAGCTTCATGCACATGGTTCCAGAGCACCGAGACTGACTCCATCAGCTGGTCTTAGGAAGTTGACTTTATAGCCTGACCATCAGAGCACTCACCCAGGATGTGGGAGACTCATGCTTAAACTCCCTGCTCCAGTGACCCTGGAATTTTTTTTATCAGGAGAGTGAAGAAGCCCCACATCAGAATATCCCATAACCCCATGATTGGCACACTCCATTGAGAGGTGGCAGATCCTAGTTCACCTCTGTTCTCCCCTCAGGCAGAAGTAGGACTTGAACTGGGGGTCTCCCACAGCCATGGTGAGTACCCTAACCACTGGGCTAACAGGTATGAGGGAGGTGAGCCTCCTCCCCTCCCTATTTTAGGGGGGACTCGCCTGATGGGCCCCAAGCTGCTAGGCATGCTCAGAAGGCACTTATCAGTTCAGACTCCGCAAGTGACATAGACAGGTGTTTAGCTGCCTATCCCCATTTTGTGAATTGCTCTGTAGTTTAGGTGAGACGGAGGCATCTGGTGCCTATGTCAGCACAGCTCGCCAGAGGCCAAAACATAGGAGCAGAGAGGACTTTTACTACAGAAAGTTAGTAACTGAGTGAATGTAGGTGTCTACCAAATTCACAAACTGTTTTGTGCATCAGTGATTCCTAAAACTGGGTCATAGGTGCCTGTAAGAGGGGCATAGGCATCAACTCCTTTTGTGCATCAGGCATTAATATTCACTACTACAGATCGTTGCACTGATGTCAGCAGGGCTACTGCTTACTCATCGTAATAAGCACCATGCTCTGTACCAAGTGTTCGCAGGATCAAGCCCTTATTGCTGTTTTAAAGGTTTTTTTTTTTTTTTTTTTTAAAAAAAGATACTATTTCCATAAGTTACACACAGATAAAACAAAATACAGAAGGTCAAGTCTCTCATATGTACTACCCTGTTTAAACATGAACCTTAACGTTAATTCCTTGCCAGCTCTCCCCCCCACAAAAAGGAAATCTATAGCAGTGGTCCCCAGACTTTTTACCTTGCATTCTCCTTTACCCTTGTCCATCTGCCTGCCACCTGTGCCACGGTTGGGAGTGGGGCTGGAGTCACAGCTGGGAGCAGGTCTGTGGCCAGGAGCGGGGCTGAGGCCCAGAGCAGAGCTGTAGATAAGACCTAATGCTGGGGGTGGGGGCAGAGCTGCAGCTGGACTGTGGCCAGGAGTAAAGCTGTAGCTGGGCCAGGAGCCAAGGCCAGGGCTGTGACTGGGGGTGGGGCCAGAAGCAGAGCTGCAGCTGGGGCCAGATTTGTCAGAGCAGAGCTGGAGGCAGAGTGGTGCTTCCTTTCCCACCCACAATGGGGGTTGGCCCAGGCCCTGTTGCACTTGCACTCGCACTCCCCCTCCCCTGCCAGAATGCTCCTCTGTGCCCCTGCAGGGAAGACATGCCCAAGTAGCCCTAGTTCGGGGACCACTGACCTTTAATCTAGATAAAAGAAAAATGACTTTAGTCTTTTTATAGACAGCTTCAGTTTCTTCAGTATCACCTTGCACACAAGGTAGATGGCTGAAAACACAAATGCCTGTAAAACTGATAAACAGCTGGAGACCATGATTAGGCAGTTGATGTGCTGAGACCACGGCCTGTCATGCTGACCAGTGTTGTCTCATTGTTTCCTTATACTCTTCTGTATCCATCTGTTGGCTCTTGGTTTATATTTAGATGGTAAGATCTTTGGGGCAGATCTTATTCTTTTTGTTCAGCACCTAGCACCACTGGGCCACAGTTAGGTGCTACCACAATACAAATAATAAATACTAATATCTGGTGCTGCTTCTGGGCAGCTCCCCTGGTAATGCTAAAGGTTTTCTTATTACTTTAGTTACAGAAAGGAGCTATATAGGGGTAGGTTCCATCACCTTTACTCCCAGTGAGTAGCACCTTACTCCAGGAGTAGTCCCATTGAAACCAAGGGGAGTACAGTGTTTGCAGTTTGGCCCATAATGATTAAAAATAAACTTGAGCCCAGTAAAAACTCAGTATTTCACATTCAAGCTGTTACTAAACAGGATATAGACCTCTACTTCATTTTCACAAACGCTTAGCAAACAATGCAGAACTGGTTTGGTGGAACACTCAGGGGATATTAAATTAGGTCTAAATTCTTACTACTCTAACTAAAACAATTTAACATTCAAATCTTTGTCACTCCCAGCCCAAGTTGGGATTAGGGTTGCTAGTTTTGGTTGGCCATATTCCTGGAGGTTTCATCACAATATAATCTTTAAAGATTAATCTTTAATTCCTGGAGATGCCAGGGCAATCCTGGATGGTTGGCAATTCTACCTGGGTTTGAAAGGACTGAGGGCCTGGCCTTAAGGGCTTCAACTGTGAAATTCAATTGGACTTTTGCCTAAGTCATGACAGCTTGAAAAGAAGAGAGGTTCAATATACCATTAACAGTCATGATAATCACTAAGTGCCTGTTAGAATATATATTTCTATTTATGGTGATTTGTACAAGATTGTCAGCTAAATTGCAAATGAAGACACTGTAACAAGAGCCAGTTGGTAAGGCTGAAGTGAAGCAAAGAAATTGTATTTACTACATTTAGATAGACTACATTGTATTCCATAGGACTTAATTTTCAAAGCAGTCTAGTATAGACACATTTATCTTACATTAAAATTAATGGATGCAGCGTTGATCCCAGAATATTAGCGAGATAAGGAGGGCGAGGTAATATCTTTTATTGGACCAACTTCTGATGTGAAAGATGTAAGCCCAAAAGCTTACACAGACCAGAAGAGCTCTGTGTATGCTCCAAAGTGTGTGTCTCACTAAATAGAGGTTTATCCAATAAATCATTGGATCTCAGATTTGGAAGGGACCTCAGGAGATCATCTAGTCCAACCCCCTACTCAATACAAGGCCAATCCCGATTTTTGCTCCATATACCTAATTGGCCCCCTTAGGGATTGAACTCACAACCCTGGGTTTAGTAAGCCAATGCTCAAACCACTGAGCTACCCCTGCCTCCCCAATAAAGTACCTCTCTGTCTCAATTTTAGTGGAAGATGTGTCTAAATCACCTATCAGGGCTGCCAGCCACACTGCTTCCTGGGACCCCAGAAATTCTTCTGGCTTATCCTGAAAGATGTCCTGACCAGATCTGGCCAGAAGGACCCAAGTAACATTGCTAGTAGCTACTTCTACTCGCTCCAGCTGAATCCCAACCACCACCAGGTGTAAAATGGGATTGACTTTAACAGCTCCAGCCCTTGAAGTAATTTTTTCCCTTCACCAAGAGGACAGTTATTACCATCTAAGAGATGGTCAAAAAAGGTGGGTTTTCCTTCTAAAACTGTCTCCAGATCGAAAGGTAACAAAGAAATGTTAAAATGAAAGCCTTATTTAACAGTTTCCATTTCAATTGCTTAAACGGCTTTGCCTTCTATTCTGTATCTTTAAAAGGACTTTTAATGGTGTTTGCCATCTAAGCAGGCTGAGGTCTCTGTATACCAAATCCCAAACCTCGTTTAAAAGGTAGACACTGACTGACTTACGGTGACACCTGTGCCCTGTTTATTTATCTAAATTAATGCTGCACCAGCACTATTTGACAGTGTGCAAGAGCCTAAAAATGGGTGTTTATTTACAGCTGCTGCCAGGTTCCTTTATGCTGCCTGTGTGGTGTACAAGGACCTTACAGTCAATGAGAAACAGGCCCATTATATTGTCGATAATCTAAGTACAGTACTGTAAATGTAACCCTTCTGCCCATCAGAGTTGGCAGCAACAAGGGCTGGGTTCAGTATCCAGGGGTTCCATTCCAATAACCTAATATAAAACCAGCTCAAGTCCCGACCCAGTGACCTAGGACAGCCATATACCACCCCTCTGGGCATCTGTAAGAGACAATACTTCCCCTCTCGCAAGCACAGAGTCTGAGTGTACCAAAAGCCTTTTAACAACAGAGAGAAACAATGTGGCATTATATTGGGGAAACACCACAAACAGGATTAATAAAACAAACCATGAACCAGAAGCCCCTCTCCTAGCAAACAGGCTGTGTCCTTCCCTTTGGCTCTTGAGTCCCACAACCCCAAAAATCACCCAATAGTCCGAAAAGTCCAACAGCCCAAGAGTCTCTGTTCCTGGTCAGTGCAGAGTTCAAAAGTCAACCTGCAGAGTCTTACCTCCCAGCCTGGGTGGAAGTGGAGGGTAGGGCAAGGGGCACCTTACATGGTAAGAGGCTGACTGCACTGCCTCTCTGTGAGGTTCCGCTGCAACCCTCACCGCAAACTGCTCTACTGCGCCAGTCACTTCACCAGCAGCACAAACTGCACCCAGGAACTGCTCAGCTGAGTTTGCAGCTCCACTCTGCCAGCCGCACAAACTGCTTGGTGCCACCAACATGCCTTTAAGCCCCCACCCCCTAACAAAGTGCTTAGTAGTTTCAGCTCTCAAGTGATATCCCCTTTTAGTGTTGGGGGGGCACCTTAGTGCAGGTACACCACTGGACCCAAAGTGAATTCAGCTCAGCAGGTTGAATCTAGACTCCTAATAGAATTAAAAAAGTTAGCTCTAACATTCTACAGTGGAAAAAAGCAAGGTGCAATGGGCCTCTAAGGCCCTTAGACAAGACCCTTACAACAGCTTATAGAAACCAACCCATGCTCTCTCTCAAAAGCTCTGACTTTTGAATGCCTGCCCCTTGCCCAGTGAGTGCTACCTGGATGATGGTGAGTCCCTCCATCATAACAAAGAAGTACATGTCCACAGTCCTTGATTCACATAATCAGGGTAACACCACTTTGTCATTTCTGCCCCAATAACGGAGAAACTGGGGGACCCACAGCAGCCAAAGTGACCATTTGGGCTGCTGTGAGCTCAGAGTAGGCACAGTGGGTGTGCCTATGCAAATAAGATCAGCCCCAAAGTTCTTTTCCACAACTCACTGCAATTTACCACCAGATGTCAGGGTAGAGCGCATCCTGACACTGCTTACATAAACATTTGTCCAATTACATGTTAGTTGCACACTGATTTAAGAGTTAAATTCTCCACTCTTGTATGACAAGCAAAACTGCTCCCAATATTCCAGAGAAACAGGTCAGTGAAAGAACAAAGACTTGCTCATACAAAAAGTGGCAACCATCCAACCCTGAAGATCACAAACTAGCATTCAGTACTATGGGCATATTTTTATATATAAACAATCAGGGTCAGGTTCTCTAGTGATCACACCTCTGAGGGCCCTCAAACTGGCCAGATCTTCCCAGCTGAGAATCCCCCAGTGAAGTCAATAGGACCTAAGTGCATACTCAAAGTTACTCATAGACTTAAGTGTTTTAGTAATATGATTGAGCTCTCCCAAGGCATGATACAATGCCACTTTAGTAGAAAGATGTTTGTATTTGTTTCTTATTTATTAAAAGTAGCCCACTGGCTGAGGCCTAATGCACTGTTCTTTGTGGATGTTCTATTACTACAACTGGAATATCATTTGCTATAATTAGCGGATATTCTTACTTTACTAAAACAAGGACACCAGAAACTGGTTAAGTCACACCCTATAGATTGCAACAATACCTTCTGTTATATGAAGAACAGTCACACCAAGTGTCAGGGACACTAATGCCATCACAAATACCTGCATTTGTTAAGCAGCACTATCTTGATGCTTCCTGAAAGTACCAAGGGTCAGACACTTTGCTAACCCTGCCCCTAGAGTGAGGAAGCCTTTTCTGTGCCTGTCCTGTCAGCCCTGACTCCACCAGCTACAGGAAACACAAGTTTCCCCTCTAGTCCTACACAGGCCCTAATCTCCCCCTGCAAGTTAGCAACAGGCACACTCCAGCCCCTAAACCCCCTTGAGTGCCTCCCTGGAGCCTTCAGCCCCTGATCCACTGAACACTGTATTCAGATTCCCAGAGAAGCAGCTTTGCCTCAGATCACACTGATTCTAGGCCTAGACTTAAGTTCCTTCATGTCGGGAGTGAGCTTTTCTCTATAACTTCTAAGGTCCTTCTAGCATTTTTCAACAAAACGTGGCAGTGATCCTTTTTTCACGAGAAAAAATGCCCTACCATCTTGTCCCGTGGTTAAAGGATAGGGTGTGTCTCTTTGCAACCCAAAATATATCAGAACAGTCCTTTGATCTTTATTCATAAACTGGACACCATCCTGCTGTGTGTTCCTTCCTGTAGATTTCACAGTCTTGATTAGCTGGCAGTTTCATATTCAAATGGACTTACATTGTGAGACACACATCACAATGATCAGACAGAGAGAGAAGTGTCTACTGCCTTAGACAGGGTCCGTTCAGGCATGTCATCTCCTGGTGACCTGCATTTAATTTCAAGGCTTTAAGAACAATTTCCAGTATAGGTACATAACTTCTTAAAGAAGATCCATACACACATTTTGCAATGACTATGACAGCCAGTGGACTACTGGCTCTCAGCAGAGACTTCACATGCTACCCTTTGGTGAATTACTTTGCGTATGCTTGACCCAGAGGATCCCTGTAAAACTCTGCCACTTTATGCCCTCTACCAGTTGGCACAAAGGTTTCTGAGTCACAACTACCAAATCTGACCAACAGTGAAACCCAGACAAGTTTCAGAATATAATTTGTATGGCAATAGGGTGTGGACAAATCACTGCCCTGGGACATCAAGTGCATATTTTTGCACCTTGCATTTTTAGTTCTTAGTGTAATGCTATGATGCTGCCACTTTGGCTGCACATGGATTTTTAACTGTGCTGGAGAACAGAGCTTCATAAGAGCAATATCTTTATAACATTCTTAAAGTAAACCTGATTTCCAATACTGTAAGTGGAACATGCTCTCTGTGTCTCAGATTAGGATCCTTAAGGTTTACCTCACTAACTGAGTATTACTATAAATTGTTTATACAGCTGTATAGATTTCCATAACACTTTCGGTGCCTAGATGTAATGAGGAAACAAGTCCTTACATTACACCAGTTTTAGGACAGAAATTAAGTTACAGTGGCCTAAAACTGGTATAAGTGTAGAATCTGACCCTTTGAGTGTACAGTCCAGAAGCTCAATCCCAATATTTCCAATGAAGTGGGTCCACTCACTGGAGTATGAGCTGCAGGACTGGGCACTAAGTAATTAACTTCAATATTATCTGGGGGTTCACCCATAGGTATTGAAACTAGGGGTACTTGTGCACCTCCTGGCTTGAAGTGGATTCCATTATCTACAGAGTTTACAGTTTGGTTCAATGGCTCTCGCCCACCCACCCCCAGTTTGGTTCAATGGCTCTTGGGCCCCACCCATGCCAACTGAACCTCTGGCTCAGCTGCTTCTCAATTATTGTTTGGGTCAAAAAGTTGTTGGCTTCCCACCTGCTGCATCTTTTACACTTAATCGTTAGCTCAGCATTTAAAATCTGACTCAAACGTTTCTCACTAGATACGTACAGTGAGTTATATTTGAAAAAACTGCTTTAGTCATTAAAATGGCAAAACTGACTTGAGATGGCTTTTGACTGAAAAGCAACAATTCTTATGGCACTAGCCATAGTGGAAACCAGAAGCCACAATTCCATATCACTGTATCAGACAGTAGTGTCTATGCGGTTACATGATCTCTCTGCCTATGGATACTGGTATGTGAATTCCAGAGACATATTTCACAAGTTTATCTGCCAAATCTGAGTGGGAGATCTGGCATCAGCAGATGTGGCAGACAGCACTGGAATCAGCTGTGGGAGAAATAAACACCTTCAGCACTTAGGAAATTCCAGCTATGCTCCTTAGCAACACAGGCTACTATGAACATGTCATAACTGTTCTCTATGCTGGGTTCCCACAGAATTGTGAATAAAGTTCAAGGTCTCAGTTGTTATTGTCAAAGTTCTCCATGCCCTGGGCCCAGGATACATAAGATTGTGGTCAACAATTTTTCCATAGTGTCAGAGGAGCACTCTCTGTACAGGAGACAGAACTTTTTCTGGGGGCAGACTGTGGCATGAACTTCCCCAGGAACTAAGGACATCACAAAACCCACCATGTCCAAGGTGACTTCTTAAAAATAAATCTGTTGCTCTGTGTTTATATTAAAGAAAACACTACTAACACAAGACACTGAATTGCACACACTTCCCCCTCTGGGGAGAGGATGTGAGAACACACAACACGTGGCAGCTGTTTAGTCACCTTACTTAATGGACTACTAGAAGGCACTCAGATACTATTGTGTGATGGGATAGACAAACCTCACACTGGGCAACAAGGGTTTAAGGAGCTGCTCCAAGCTCAGCCAGCCCCACTGTGCCACACCTGCAAGAGATGCACAGACCAAATGAGAAATTAGAAAAGAGCAGCCCAGCTCACATGTGGGCAGGCCAGGGAAGAGAAAGGACCTTCACCTGGATACTTATGAAGAAAAGATTGAGGAAAGGCAGGATCTCTCCTATTCACAACTACCTGAAGGCCCCTCTCTGAGGAAAGGAGGGACCTGCTTTTGATAGACTCTGAGAGTGAGGCAGTTACCCTCTCACAAACTAACCCAGTTTATTAGTGTTGATTCCATGTGTTTTATTTATGGGTCATACCTGAAGGATGGGGACTCACAACTGATCTGGTCGGAGAGGCAGCTGCTGCCCTGAGAAGGAGAGAGCTACACAAAGAGGCACCATACAGGGAGCTGACTCCCTTCATGCTGTCCAGTGCAGACTGTGGACAATAGAAGTGAGGTAGGAAGTGGCCCAGAGAGGGCAGCCTACTATGCTCCTCTGTGTCAGACCCTTTTGTTACCCTCAGAGGGCCCTGGGCCAGAACTCAGTGTTCCCCCACCAAAAACCCCACCGTAGGTGATCAATACCCTTGATCACAAAGCAATGCTCCCCACAAGCATAGACCAACATATGGCAATGAGTGTTGTGTAAAAAGCTATTAAAAACTAGAACAGAAGAGAAGGTGCGAGTGGAAAGAACATGAATTGCCTTGTAAGCCTCTAGGGAAGGAAGTGTGGAGTGTCTAACTGCAGAAATCTTGCTGTGATACCATGAGTAAATGAGAGGCCCAAGATATAGGGTAACTGAAAAAAATCTTGAGAACTTACTAGTGGTATGAGGGGATCATCTCTACATACACACACTAGAGAGACTTGTATGCTGAAGTACAGATTGATCCGTCTCAAATACCAAATTATAAGCAATGGTAGCAATTTGTTTTTCAACCCTTTTCTTCATGCAAAGGGTAAGTAGATGATTTTTTTCCTCTTTCTTTGATGCTGTACATCTATTGTTATTTATTTCACCTATTGAAGCATTACAGATAGTAACAAATCTCCCTTTGTATTTCCCCTTTGCTCTGACTGTTCAATTACAAAGGGATAATAACCAAGAACTTTTACTTGGAACACAATCTGCTCTTTAAAGTGCACTATTCTTTTTCCATCTAATCTTATATGAAAGGAAGGAGCCCACATCTTTTCCTTGATCATTTCAACTTAAGGATTTAGAGATAACATCAACAAATTTAAATTACCCTAAGGGGGAAAACTCTAATTATTTGCCCATTTCATCTAGACAGAGCTGATTATGAGAGTAGGCAACAGTACGCCTTCTCACAGACATTGTCTTCACCAAAACTGTCAACAAATAAGTGATTTTTGAACAATACATCACTGTGATGGGGTGTGACTCACCATTGCAGCACCCTCTGCTGGATGTCCCAGGGATCAGCTCTGCTAGCTGGTGCACCCTCTTCTGATGGCATCTCACCACCATTACTTCTGCTCCCAGGACTGCAGCATTCTCTTTGTGACATGAGCCTCCAGCTATGACACACTTTGTGCTCCTCCCTTCTAGGGGACAGTATCAAAGTCTGCTGTCCAGCAACTGCTCTCAAAAGCATCTGCAGCCAATTGTCTGACCAATTCACTAGCCTAGGGACCACATAGATAGTAGCCATATGCTGCATCCTTTCCAATCTCTCAGTACCTTTCCCTTGGCCACTTTCCCACAGCCCCCTGCATCCACTTTTCCCTTGTCTCAGAGCCTCTGCCTGCAGCCCACCAGAAGCTACCTTTAGCTCCCTAGGTCTCTGCCTGCAGTATTGCTCTGTCTGGGGTGCTTACTGCTATCAGTCTGCAAGGCAGCCAATCCTCTTCAAGCTCCTAGGAATGACTAAAATTGCTCTGCTCTGCTGTGCAGTCCTTCTTATATGGGCCACCCCAGCCCTGATTGGCTGCTCCTTGCAGCCCCTCTCTAATTGGTTGCATCCTGCACAGACACCCCAGGGCTCTATTAACCCCTTATGGGCTGGTGTAGGGAAGACACCCCATCACATCAAAACCAATGGATGATCATTTTTATCATGAACTCTGTCAACTATAATGCAGAGTTTATACAGTGAGAAGTGTTTTGATCACTACATGAGCATCCTGCATGCTGATTAGCTTTCCTTATTTGTGTCATGACAGTTGAGCATTGATAGTGATGCAGTATCTGCAGCTGTATGTGGGCTGCTGATCAGATAATTATATGGTAGTTAAAGGAATTTACACACACTTGAAAACTGGGGCATATGTATAATTGTTCTTTTTATTATGCTCTGTGCAAAATACAAAAGGAGCTATCAAGACATCTGTGACTAAACAAAAGAACTTCAATTAATATTTATCATATGCCTGCAAAAAGAAATGGTCCCCAGCTACTGGTGAATCTACAAGATGGTACTGGCAAGTGAGGGTTTTCTGACTACTGTGCTCCCCTTCAGCCTTTCCTCCTTCAGATGATATAAAAAGTGCACAATTCTGAACTTTTGCTCATTGTATAATATGACTTACATTTGTTTTAACTTTCAACCATTCTTTCTCTCCACTACCTCTGTCTTTTATCTCAGTTCTGTTTGTCATATATAGATTCTAATCTCTTTTGCTCAGAGACTGTGCTTTTTAAAGTGTATACATTTTAAACGACGTAGATGGTACTACATAACTGGCCCACCTTCCACTCTGCTTTTCATGTTCTGCCCTGCAACGGAGCCTGGTCTACTTCCTCAGAAGAGCGGGATTTGGAGCAGCCCAAACTAAGCTGCAGGATACACAATTGAAAACTGGGGTACTTTGACCTCCAAGCAAGCATAGTCATTTACCACACAGACTTAACCAAGGAGCCAATGGGGTTAAAGTGTGCACAGCTGAACTGAAGGTGGCTGGTACAGCAGAGGACTTAGTCTGGTAAACTGCTTCAGCTGTCAAAAAAGTTTTGGAACTGCTGGACATACAATAAGACTAAATGCAATGTATGAGATAAAACAACAGGAGAATAAATTTTATCCACTATTCAGCTCATGCCCATGATTGGGGGCATTGCCTGTATGGATGTGAATACTGCTTCTTTATATCTGTAGTAGGAAGTCAGGCAGGAATCCTAAGGTTGGAGAAAGTTCTAGCCAACAGCTTTACACTGAAGCAGAGAGAGGGAGAAACATTAGGGATAATACTGGTCTTGTTCAGTGCTAGAAGAAATTGACTCTCTTTGTGATTCTTCCACATTGTCACCCGATGTGGTGTCAGAGGTTGACTCATTTTGACCCAGCATAAATAAGAGGAAAAGAAAATGCCAATATTCAACTCCTCGTAAGATTTTCAGTTTGTTCAGCCCCACGGAAGGGACTGGGTGGAATGAGCACATCACCAAATTCCAAAATGCAACAAAGTTTAATATGGAGAGTATTGATGTCCAGGTCAGCTAATTCATTTATGTAATAGGTAGTGATGCTGAGCACTTCTTATTAATCAGTTGTGCTTGCTAAGGAATGAGATAAAAATAACAGTGACATTAGTGTTAAAAATCTGATAGGCATTTCATTCCAGAACAAAAGGGTAACACATGAACATGCTTTTACCAAAGAGTGCAGAGGCCCTGCCTTTATAAGGCTTCCATGTGAAAATAAAAAGCATTGTGAGGTCATCTAAACTTGGGTTTTAAACAAGGAACTTTCAGAAAAATTATGTTTAAAGCCAGATGCCCAGCAGGTATAAATCCATGTAGCTTCCTTTGTTTAAATGAAGCTGCATCAATTTAAATCAGCTGAGAATCTGACCCTGAATATCTGAGGTAATTCTAGAATAGGCGGTGCAACTGGCATGACATTATGAGCTAGTAAAAATGCAAGTTACCTAACAAGGAAGTAGTGAAAGGATGAGGCAAGAAGTAGCAAAGAGGACATGCCCATAGAGGAAAAAAGAAGCACAATAAAAATGAAGCTTCTTAACAAGAAGTTTCTGGGGCACAAATGGGGAGAATACAGTATACATAAAGTCTTCCCAACTAGTGAAAGCATTTGCAGGAAATTTACAGGAAAGAAAGAGAGATTAATTCCAAGGCCAGAAAGGACCATTTTGATCATCTAGTCTGACCTCCTGTATAACACAGGTCTAGAACTTCCCCAAAAATAATTCCTAGAGCAGGTATTTTGGAACAACATGTCTTCTTGACTTAAAAATTGTCAGTGATAAAGAATCCACCATGATCCTTGGTAAATTGTTTCAATAGTTACTGTAATTACTCTCATTGTTAAAGAATTACACCTATTTCCAGTCTGACTTTGTTCAGCTTCAACTTGAGCCATTGGACTGTGCTAGACTGAAGAGCTTAATAGTAAATATTTGTTCCCCATATAGAGACTTGAAGACTGTAATCAAGTCACTACTTAATCATTTCTTTAAACTAAAGAGATTGAGCTCTTTGAGTCTGTCACTGTTTTCTAATCATTAATCATTCTCATGACTCAATTTATCAAAATCCTTCTTAATGTTGTGGGGGACCAGAACTGGACACAATAGTGCAACAGCAAGTGCACCACTGCCAAATATAGAAAATAACCTCTCTACTCCTATGCAAGATTCCCCTAGATCTCATTAATTCTTTTGGCATTGGGAGCTCATGTTCAGCTGATTATCCAGCATGACCCCTAAATCTTTTTCAGAGTCACTGCTTCCCAGGATAGAGACCCATCCTGTAAGTATGGCCTACATTCTTTGTTCCTAGCTGAATACATTTGCATTTAGCTGTATTAAAACACATATTGGTTGCTTGCACTCAGTTTAATAAACAATCCAGATTGGGCTGTATCAATGACCTGTCCTCTTCATTATTTACCTCTCCCCCGAACCTTTGTGTCATTTGCAAACTTTTATCAGTGATAATTTTATATTTTCCTCCAGGCCACTGATAAAAATGTTAAACAAGAATAGGGCCAAGAACTGAAAAGAAAAGAAAGAAATTGGAAACATGTCTTTCAAAAGAGGAAGGAGGTAGCCCAAGCAAGGATGAATGTCTGTTTCCTGTAATCTACATCCAAAGATGGCATTCCTGAACAGGCTTGGACTATTAATCATCACATTGGCAATACTATTGGCATATTTAGAAGGGATTTGGTAATAGAGATAACTGGGAGACTTTTCAGGAGATGAGCTCCAGCCCTAACTTGCAGGCCAGGGTAGTGCTCAGCCCAAGGGCATACACAGATCATCTGGATCAATTTAAAACTTGTACACAGTAACAACCAAGATGAGGAGTTTGTAACCCAGCCCGCTGCAAGTGACTTCCTAGACCAAAACACAGCCTTTGAATAGGGCCTCATAAAATGCTGAGGGAAAACTGGACTGTGTTCTGTGAAAATGTTCTGCTTAAAGAGGACTAGTGAGGAACCTGTTGGTAGATGGCACTACACTCTCTGTGCTCAGCACAGCCCAGAGGGTGACAATATCTCTGCTTCCCAAAGTGAAGGAAAAACTGGAGAGAATGAGAACGGTATAAGAAAAACACATTATTGAATTGTTTGTAGTGTTTATTGTAGCCATGTCAGTTCTAGGCTATTAGAGAGACAAGGTGGATGAGTAATATCTTTTATTAAACCGACTACTGTTGCTGAAAGAGACAAGCTTTCGAGCATACACAGAGATCTGCTTCAGGTCCGCATTGACAGAGTGGGATGCTCCTGTAGTGCTTGGTATGAAAAAGAAATAAACCCATATATACTGGTGCAAACATAAAGAGGCTTAGTGAAGCAGTAAGGAGGGAAAGCTATATTCTTCTAACCATAGGAAAACATAATCACCAGATGAACTGTGCAACAATATTTTTCTTACCAGGTGCAGCCAGAGGATTCTGGCACATTCCACTCTGCCCTGAAGCACTAAGCTGACAACTTTTATAACTCCATTTGTTAACCAGTATCAGATATGAGCCAGAATGCTTTGTACTTATGCTAAGTTGTATAATTATGGACTGTATTTCCAAAATGCTGAGTATCATGCTACTAAGCTTTAGTGTGGAAATCGACTAGTAATTAAACTGCTTCAGTCTTTGTTCTTTGTATGTGCAGAGGCTGTCAGAAATATGTGCTAGTAAGGAATATTATATATGGATTGTGTGCTAGTGTGAGTTAGCACTACTTGTACTTCATGGTCTACTTATATCTAGGGTGACAATATGTCCTGTTTTTAACAGGACAGTCCCCTATTTAAGCCCTCTTGCGGGTGTCCCAATTTTTTCTTAAAAACGGGTAAATTGTCCTGTATTTTCTGCCTCCTGAAAAGTACTGGTGGGTCCCGCTGGCTGGATCCCCGCTCGCCAACCAGCCACCCACCAGCAGTCAGTGGTGGGAGGAGGAAGGTCCAGTGGCCGATGATGGGGGTGGGTGTGCAAGGCTAGTAGGGGCTGGGTTGGGGGGGAGCTGGAGCATGTGGGGCAGGGCTAGGGTGACAAGATGTCAAATTTTATAGGGACAGTCCTGATTTTGGGGGATTTTTCTTAAATATTTTCTTATATTTTTCACACTTGCTGTCTGCTCACCCTAGGCAGGGCTGCTCTCGCTGGTCTGACAGCACAGCCTCTGCCATGTGCTGGCTCTCCACCAAGAGGGCTCCACCCCTGTCCTGTTTCTGGCCAATGCTGGCTGTGAGCTGCAGCAGCCGGAGAGTGCGGGTCACGCTGGGTTGGGAGGCCAGGAAGACACACCAGGTACTGGGAGAGACAGGCCCATGCTCAGGGCCCCTGTGTGTGTGAGAGGTATAGGGATATGTTACCCCTCCCCATGTGTAGGAGGGGGCAAGGGTGTGGTTGTGTCACCCAGTGTGTCCTCTGGCCAGTTCTGTGTGGGCCCTCCCCACCCCCGAGCCACCAGCTAGCTCTGCATGCACCCTCTGCAGCATATTGGCTGTTGTAAGGGGCTCTCAACCCTCTCTTGGCCATTTTGGTGCCCAGTTCTGGGTTGTTTGTGTCCCCAGGGGCTGCACCCATTCACTGCGGCTCTTCCTGTGGCTGGTGCAGGGCGACGGACGCGTGTGCACAGAGAATCCAGTGCCATGTGCCTGCCCTGAAGCAAGACGAATATGAATAATGATGCTGTAAATAAAATGTATTAAAGTTGTTCCTTTTATTTTGTTATTTTTAAAATGTTTTAAATCCACCCCAATTTCATACAAAAATTTAATTCAAACCCTGGTAGTTCATATGAGAAATGTGAAGGATAAGATAGTGGGAAGGTTCTCTTTTAGTGGGAGCAGCACATGGCTGGGGTTTCGGCCAGCTTTGGCTTTTGTTAGCTGTTTTTACCCACTGTGTTTTATTTTGTATTTTTTCTTTTATAATGTATTTTATATACTCTTGTGTGTATTCTTTTTGCCCTAGGGCTACCATTGCTGGTACCCTAGTGGCAGCCACCTCCATTTACAAGTGAAACTTGTAAATATTATAAATAAAATGTGTGAAAATGTGTGCTGTGTTAAAGACAACTTCTGGGTCAATCTCCTGTCTTTTACAATCCTGCCCCATGGGGGACCACAAATATGTTTGGTGCCATGCCCACAAAAAGTTAATCTGGCCCTGGCTTTCACCAAATGGCTGTCAACCTCGAGTTTTAAATTACTAGACCACGGCAGCACACCGCTTGACAGAATTTTGTTGATTTTTGATGGGCTCAAGGCATATTTTCTCTCTCAAGACAAATGGCCAACACTGTTGAAGAAACTGTAGCTTGCTTTTGTTAGTAAGCAAACAGCCACCTTTCAGAAGACGGTAGAGGCAAAAGAGAAAAATAATTCATCAGTGACAGGAGTTACACTGCATATTCGTACCCTGAAAGATGCTTTAGTGGGGAGGCTCAGAGAAAGATTTGTCACATTGCACACGAAGATCCTGTTACAGTCTTTGGTTGATGGTGGAGAAATTAAGGAAAGGAATTTTAAAATGGAGAAATTTTACTCAACATATCTGAAGTACTTGGAGCACTGGAAACCTGCCTTTGAGTGCACAGAAGTACTTGCGTATGCCCTGTTGAGAACCATGCCAATGTGGGATAATATACAAAGCAGCCTTGGCACAGCAAAATTCCCACCCTAAGTTTGATAGATGGGAATCGTCTTTTTTGATAAGCTGACAAAACCAATAATGTCCCATTACATGTATGACTGGAACACTGAGAAAGCTCCCATTTCTGAAAGGTGGAGAAATGTTTTTCAAGAGATGCACAATAAGGCAGTACAATACTCCAACCTGGTAAAGGCCGTTGAGTTTGTTTTGTGTTTGCTAAGCATCACAGCCCCTCTTGAACGTGTCTTTTCAGTAATGGTCACCTGAAAAAAACATGTCTGTGTTTTTACGTTGAAGGCTATTTTGTTTGTGTGAGTGAATTTGACCTGGACTGTACACCATTCTATGACAAACTTCTGAAAGACCAGCAGACCCTTCGAAAAAGTGCTTCAAGTGACAAATACAGTCCACAAAAAGCATTGCACTGTGGAAAACAGCAAGATGAGGACCGAGCAGGCATTTCTAAAGAGCAGTAACCATTTACTTGTGAGTATATACTTATAATTTTTTTACTTATTAATAATATTGTAATAACACAGTATTTCTTTTTAACAGGGGCTCAGTCCATTTGAATATTTGTATTGCATAGTTCTGATAGATTGTCATTGAACTTGCTTAAATACGAGTAATTTACCAGGTATGGTTACCCTAATTATATCTGGAATGTTATTGTGTATGGTTAGTGCAGATGTCTCTGTACTCTGAAAAATCAGAGTGAAACTAGATAAGGAAAGGGAAGTAAGGCATATTAGTTTTTCTAGGTTTCATAAACAAGTGGAATATACATATAACCAGAATTGGGTTCATACTTTGGAACAGACTGAAATTGCCACAAGACAGTTCTCCATATTTGATAATGTATGAACCTCTCTGATTTTGCTGATTTATCAATTTTCAATAAACTGAGTCAAATTATCTGATGTCTTTTTACACTATCTAAATCAAAACATTAACAAGATACTGCTTTGGTCACCTCCCATTCAATATCACAACCTGCCTCACAAATCATCCAAAGGAAAAATAAGCTAGATTATACAAGGGAGAGTGGAAGTTTCTCTGGATGACATTTTAGTTCATGGAAAGTTAGAGGAAGAACTTTAGATAAGGTTAAAACAAGTCCTGAAGGCTGCTGGCCTAAAAATAAATAGAGAAAAAGACAGGCTAAGACAAACACACCTATAGTTCTTAGGGCATGATTGATAAAGAGGGGGTGAAGCAGAAAGAGAAAACTGCTTCAGTTTCCCTTATCCTGTCTTTCCACGTTGTTATATGGCCTCATAATTGTAATATTTGGACATTACCAACTTTTAACTCAGAGAAGATGCTATTGCTCACTTGTGTTTCCTTCTTTGCAGGCTTAGAGGGTTTTTTTTTTTTAATGAATCTTTAAGCTAGAGGGTACTATTATGGACATGCTTGGGCAGGGATAGATTTTGCATTCAGCTCTGAATATAACAAGGTTAGTGGTCGTTCTTATTTCTTCTGGCAGGTGAGTTCAATATTAATGGTCCAGTTCCTGTGAAAGTTTCCCATTTATTCTCATAAAATTCCTCATTCAGTGCTAGAAGGAACTCTCTTTAGAATTTGTTACCATTGCTGAAATCACCACTAGCCCCATATTTTGTGGAATCATCCTAATTTTTACCACGGTGATTCCATGTAGTGGCAGGAACAACGGTACTATTTCAAAACTGATTTGGGCACACACCATGTAATTTTCCCACCACACTGCCACAATCTGTTGCGCTGCCATTTTTCACTACGTTGCATTATTCCCTTTGCCATTAAGATGCACTGCTGTTTTCTGCTACACCCCGTTGCAGTGAAACTTTCATGATGTTTCAAGAAAACCCCAAACCAACCAACACAAAGTAAAATTGTACAATGAAGGCAGGAAGGTTGAATGCACTCTAAATTATATCTATCTGGGCCTAGCAATAAACATATCAGGGCGCTTCATACTGGCTATAAAACCATTACAAGAAACAGTTCTGCACACCTCCTACACCATAAATGCCTACATGGATACTTAGGGGGGCTGGAGCAAGCACATGATTTATGAGGAGAGGCTGAGGGAACTGGGATTGTTTGTCTGCAGAAGAGAAGAATGAGGGGGGATCTGATAGCTGCTTTCAACTACCTGAAAGGGGGTTTCAAAGAGGATGGATCTAGACCAGGGGTGGGCAAACTTTATGGCCTGAGGGCCACATCGGGGTTCAGAATTGTGTGGAGGGCCAGGTTGGGAAGGCTGTGCCTCTCCAAACAGCCTGGCCCCGCCCCCGATCCGACCCCCACCCACTTCCCACCCCTGACTACCCACCTCAGAACCCCCGACCCATCCAACCCCGCCCCTGTCCTTGTCCCCTGATCCCCCTCTCCAGAGACGACCTCCACCCTAACCACCCCCTGGGACCCCAGTCGCTGTCCAACCCCCTGCTCCCTGTCCCCTGACTGCCCCGACCCCTAGCCACACCCCTGCCCCGACAGACCCCCTGGGACTCCTATGCCCTATCCAACCACCCCGTTTCCCATCCCCTGACCGCCCCACGAGGTCCTCTGCCCCTTCTTCAAGCCCCCATCCCAGCCCTGGCCTCCTTACCACACCACCAGACACGCTGCTGTGACTTATCGCCAGAGCATTCAGCCCCGCCCCCCAAGGGGGCTGCACACGCGGCGTGCTGAGGCTGCAGGGGAGGAGGACAGTGGGGAAGGGGGGAGGAGCTAGCCTCCCCAGACAGATTTCAGGGGCTGGATAGGAGGAGCCCGCGGGCCGCATCCGGTCCACAGGCTGTTTGCCCATGCCTGATCTAGACTGTTCTCAGTGGTAGCAGATGACAGAACAAGGAGTAATGGTCTCAAGTTGCAGTGGGGGAGGTTTAGTTTGGATTTAGGAAAAACTTTTTCACTAGGAGGTTGGTGAAGCACTGGAATGGGTTACCTAGGGAGGTGGTGGACTCTCCTTCCTTAGCGGGATTGGTCCTGCTTTGAGCAGGAGGTTGGATTAAATGATCTGCTAAGGTCCCTTCCAACACTGATAGTCTATGATTCTATGATACACCACCCCCACCCAGAAAAACCACTTCTACAAATAATAATCCAACCCATTATATTATGTTGAAGTGAAATCTGAGGCCCATCTTAACAAATTATTACACTGTTGGGATAAAACATCAGTAGAAACCCAACATCTACAGTTATTTAAATAATTCATTGTGCACAGGAAGTTCAACAATAAAGGCTGCAGAACAGAACTTGGCCAATTTCCTCAGCTAACCAACATATAGAAAAAATCACAAATTCTGGCAAGTCAAGTGTAAAAGCATAATTAGGCAGGCCAAAAAAGAATTCAAAGATCAACTAGCAAAAGACACAAAAAACACTAACAGCAATTTTTTTAAGGACATTCAATGCAGGAAGCTTGCCAAAGTGGAGCCACTGGATGATCAAGGTGCTAAAAGAGCACTCAAAGAAGACAGGTCTGTTGTGGAGAAGCTAAACGAATTCTTTGCATTCACTGCAGAGGATGTGAGAGAGATTCCCACACCTGAGCCATTCTTTTTAGGTGACAAATTGAGGAACTGACCCAGATTGAGGTGTCAATAGAGGAGATTTTGGAAAAAAAATGAGAAATTAAATATTAGTAAGTCATCAAGACCAGAGTTCCAAGAGTTCTGAAGGAATTCAAATACAAAACTGAAGAACTACTACTGTGGTATGTAATCTATAGCTTAAAACAGCCTCTATACCAGATGACTGGCAGATAGCCAATGTAAAAAGTCTCCAAAAGCAATCCTGGCAGCTACAAGTAAGACTAACTTCAGTACCAGGCAAATTGGTTTAAACTATAGTGAAGAACAGAATTATCAGTCACATCTCTCATCACAATATGTTGGGAAAGAGTCAACATGGTTTTTGAAATGGGAAATGATGCCTCACCAATCTCTTAGAATTCTTTCAGGGCTCAACAAACATTGGAAAAGGGTGATCCAGTGGATATAGTGTACTCAAACTTTCAAAAAACCTTTGAAAAAATCCCTTACCAAAGACTCTTAAGCAAAATAAGCAGTCATGGGATAAGAGGGAAGATCTTCTCCTGGATAAGTAACCAGTTAAAAGACAGAAAACAACCCTTTGGAATAAACTATCGGTTTTCACAGAAGAGAGTGTAGAGAGTAAATAGCAGAGTTCCCCAAGGATGTGGACTGGGAACAGTACTGTTCAACATATTGATAAGTGATCTGGAAGGGGATCCACCATGAGGTGGCACAGTTTGTAGATGATACTAAACTACTCAAGACAATTTAGTCCAAAGAGTTACAAAGGGATCTCACAAAACTGAGTGACTGGGCAACAAAAGGGCAGATGAAATTCACTGTTGATAAATGCAAACTCATACACATTGGAAAACATAATCCTAACTATACACACAAAATGACGGGGTCTAAATTAGCTGTTATCACTCAAGAAAGAGATCTTGGAGTCATTGTGAATAGTTTTCTGAAAACATCTGCTCAATGTGCAGTGGCTAACAGAATGCTAGGAACCATTTGGAAGGGGATAGAGGAAAAGATAGAAAATATCGTGCCACTATAAAAACTCATTGTACGTGCACACCTTGAATAATGTGTAAGTTCTAGTCACCCATCTTAAAAAAGGTGTATTATAACCGGAAAAATATACAAAGAAGGGCAACAAAATGATTGGCATATGGAAGAGTTTTCATATGAAGAGAGATTTAAAAGACTGGGACAGTTCAGTTTAGAAAAGAGAAGACTGAAGGAAGATATGACAGAGGTCTATAAAGTCATGACTGGTTGGGAGAAAGTGAATAGGAAAGTATTATTTGGCCCTTCACATAATACACGAACCAGGATCATACAATGAAATTAATATGCAGCAGGTTTAAAACAAATAAAAGGACGTATTTCTGCACACAAGGCAGTCAACTTGTGGAACTCAGTGAGAGGGGATGTGGTGAAAGCCAAAGCTATAATTGGGTTCAAAAAAGAATTAGATAAGTTCATGGAGGATGGATCCAATAATGGCTCTTAGCCAAAATGGTCCGGGTTGCAATCCCATGCTCTGGGTATCCCTAAATATCTGTCCACTAAAAAGGTGCTATGGAACTGGAACTGGATGACTGAGGATGGATCACTCGATGATGTGCACCATTCTGTTCAATACCGCTGAAGCATCTGGCACTAGCCATTGTTGGAAGACAGGATATTGAGCTAGATGGACCATTGATCTGAACTAGTAAGAACATCAGAATGGCCATATGCAAAAACTGTCATCCAGTACCTGTACCCAACCAGAGCTTGGCAATTATTGGCCCAAGCTACCAAACTCTACAAGGGCGGTTCTCAAACTTTTTGTTGCGGCGGCCCCTTTTCTGTTCCTCGCGGGCCGCTGCAACCCATGTGTGTCCTGCCGAAGTGAAATATCACTATCACTTCGGCAGCTTTTCGGAGGACTCTCTGAAGTGCACGGCATGTCTGCCAAAATGCCACCAAAAGCAAAAGCGATCTATTCGGCGGCACTTCAGTGGCAGAGGGAGCTCAAGACCCCCCGGATATTGGCCTGCGACCCACCCCCGGGAAGTCGTGACCCCCAGTTTGAGAACCGCTGCTCTACAAGCTAAATACAAAACAAAAAAAAATATACCTGATCCTGTTTCAGAGGACAAATCTGAACAATGTTTCATCCTGCCTCAGTTGCACTGGAAATACAAGTATTTGGTACCTGCAGCCTGCCAGTTTTTAATCCACATTCTACTATTTTGCCTAGAGAAAAAATGCTCCAGCTCCTAGTGAACCAAAAACTCCAGACCCTGTTGCAAACAGGTGTGCAACATCTCAAAAAGTGGTGTCCAGAATGTAAACCCTAATGGGTTTTAAATCCCAAACCCAAAAATTCTATCAGGTAAAAACAGAAGTGAAGCTGCTGTAATGTCACTGCAAAAATCTGGACCGTGAAACATTTCTGCTCATAGCAACACAGAGAAATGTATCCAGTACCTGGAGCCTGAGGATGTTATCATTTTGGGCCCTCACATTCCCCAAATTTTACTGTAAAAATAGACAGCACATAAACAGAGACCAAATGTAACTGTTCCTAATCCACTAAAAAAGTCTGGTCCCCTTAACATCCTACCAGAGCTGCACTTAAAAAATCCAATATGGACCTGCATCTGCCCATTTTTTAAACTTAGATTTCCATAATTTTGCCTTCTAGATAGATAGGTTGTAGCCATTCTTTTACATCAGATAAACTGGTATCCAAATAACCCAATCAGACATCTTGATGTGTTCAGATACAAGCCAATTGCACAGCTTTACATTGCAATTTTGTCATGGAACTGGCCTAGCAGATGTGGACGATCACAGTACAGATGTGGCTTTAGCAGCTCAGTGCTGACTGAAATTATCAAAGCTGCCTAGTGCATTTTGACATATATTCCTTAATTTAAAACCCATTTTAATAGAAGATGTCACATCCCTTAGACATTTTGGAAAATATCTATGCACTGCACACAGATTTGTCAGCAGAATTTGGGGAATTATGGTTAAAATTGGGCAGAATCAGGTACATGTTTTTCAGTGCTACTGGACACATCAAGATCCAGATTTCTTCACTGAAGTGAAAGTAGCAACACTTCTTTCTTTTTTAGCTAATCCAGTGTGGAACCTCAAGGCCAAAACTTGCCATGCTCCAGCTGGATCCAGGATCCTGCAATGCTCACGCACTGGGATTTTAAGACCGGAAGAGTCCATTGTGTGAGTATCTCTCTACTCTGACCTCTTGCGTAACACAGACCATGGCTCCTGGGGGAGCTGGGGTAGATCTGTGTTGCATATGGGGGCACAATGCACCATGCCCCCTGGCCAGTCACACAGGTGCATGGGAGCTGGGGCAATAGCAGAAGGGGGAAGAGAGAGCTCAGTGGTTTGAGCAGTGGCCTGCTAAACTCAGCCTTGTGAGCTCAGTCCTTGAGGGGGCCATTCAGGGATCTGGGGTGAAAAGAAAAAGCTATCAGGGGGACAGTACTTGGACCTCCTAGTGTAAACAGGAGACTGGACTCAATGACCTTTCAAGGTCCTGCCAGTTCCATGAGATAGGCATTATCTCCATTTATTAGCTGCTCGGGCTTGTTCCCCTGTGTGATGATGGTGCTGGGGCGGGGGTGCCCAAAGGGCAGCAGGTTCTTGTCCCCTACTAGGCTCGGCTCACCCTACACTTGACCATCCTAGTCTTTGAGGCATATTTCCTGCCCCTCCCCTCAATTCCAACGCGACCTCCCCACCCACTTGGCCTCAGCCAGTTTAAACCGGCTGCGTTTTCCGTTGGGATTGGACCGGAACGTTCTTTCCCTTCGGAGGGGACCCGCCAGCCCAGCCCGGCCCGCATCACCACCGGCGCACAGCAGCACGCGACGTCCCGCCCAGCCACGCGCGCCCTTTCCTCCGGCTCGCGCGCCAACCAGCGGCCCCGACGCTTCGCGGCTGTCAGCCGAGCGGGAAGGTGGGTGGTGTGTCCCGCACGTCATATCGGCCGCCTGGCTCCCATTGGCCGCCGAGCCTCACCAGACTGCCTGTTGTTCCCGGCGCCGCGCGCAGGCTCCCTCCCCCCTCACCGTTCCGAGGGGAGGGGCGGGGGCCGGCTCTCCCTGTGCCTCCAGGGTAGGTCGGGAGCGGGTGACGTGACGGCGAGGCTCGCCGCTTATAAACCTTTCCGCAGCCCACTGCGGCGGCCGGCCGGGACGGGACCGCGAGGGAGCCGAGCAGCGTCCCCGCCGGTGGGAGCCCAGCCGTGGCAGGTAGGTGACCCGGCGGCCGCGGCGCTCAGCGTCCTCCCTCCCCCAGCACTGGGCCCTTGGAAATGGGGGTCCCTGTCCCTCCCCATCCCCGCGCGGAGGAGGCGGGGTCTGCCGGAGCCCCCTAGTGGCGGGCACTGTCATGCGGCTCTTGCCCTTCGCGGGCAGGTGGTGTTAAGTGAGGGGGACCCGGGACCCCTGCCGGGGCTGCGCTGCCCGCACCTAGCGGGGCTTGGGGTCAGCCGGCCGCGCCCGCCTGTTTGCGGACCCCGCTCTCCCGGGGATACCGCCTGGAGGCGGGTCAGAAATCCGGCCTGAGCGCTTGGCCCCGCTCCTGGGCTGGGGAGGGGTCTGTGGGGTGTTTGTCCTCTTGGGGCGCCCAGTGCTGAGAGTCGGGCTCCTCAACGCTGCCCGTTCCCCTGCCCAGCCGGGTGTTGCACCCGTGACATTGCTGCTGTTTGTTGAGGTGCCCTGAGGGTGTCCCGTCCCTCACTCCCCGTGTCTGAGGTGATGGATCCAGATGCAGAGAACTGGCCCCACCATCTGGCCTGTTCTTGGCCCTGCCACATTCTCTTTGACTCTTGGCAAGTCACTTGACTTCAGTGTCGTCTTCTCTAACTGTAAAATGAGTCTGGGTGTTTGAGATCTAAATTAATTTGGGTTCATGAAATTTTAGGGGCTATAGATATGCAAAGTATTAGTGCTTGTGTGTGTGTAAAGTCCTGTGTAAGTGCAACGGACTTTAGGTCTGAGTGATTGTCCATGCTTTTGGGCACTAATAGGCACTCTCCTCTCTGTGTGTGTGTTAGGACCCTGATGGTGAAGCCAATGCCCAGATTAGAGAATTGCACCTGGAGTTGTTCCTGCGCTGTTAGGGGAAGGCATAAAAACCAGCTGGGGAAAACTGCTGTTGGACTGGCGGCCAGAGTGGGCGAGATGCTGAGCTCTTCAGTCTCAAGCTCCCCACTGGCTTTGGTGGGTCATGGAACACGGACCCGTAGCATGTCCAGTCTCAGAAGTAGCAGCACCAACAGCCTGAACTTGAACCAACACCTGGTGCAACGGAGCCTGGTGCTCTTTGCTGTGGGTGCTTTCATGGCCCTGGTGTTGAACTTACTGCAGATCCAGAGGAATGTGACCCTGTTCCCTGAGGAAGTCATTGCCACTATCTTCTCCTCTGCCTGGTGGGTGCCCCCTTGCTGTGGGACAGCTGCAGGTGAGTCTCTATAGTTGGCTGCAAGGTGGCTTGGTCGGCTGCAATGTGAGAAGGCACTGGGACTGAAGGGGGTGGGGACTGTGGCCTACATGTTCTGGGGTTTGGCAGAGGCCCCACTTTGTGTGTATATAGCTGGCATGACCTCTGGGCTTGGGGAAAAATAGACTTGGTCCAGCTTTTCCCTACATCCAAGAGAAATGATTTCATATCTGGCACAAAGTGCTTCTTGAGTTTAAGCACGCTCTTTACGAAGGTGATGTGCTTCTCTTTCAAACTGCCTTGACAGGTACTTGAGGTATGACTACTATATTCAGTTGGCCAATGTTTCAGCAGTGATGTGTTCTGAGGCAGTAACTGGATACCTCTCTCTACACACAGCGCTTTAGGGCTGAGGTGATTTCTGCAGGCTGTGGAGTATAGGGTTTTTCTCCTGGGAGCCAAGAGAAGCTCTCCACTTGTTGCAGAGTATTGGGGTACATGCTGGGTGTCTTTTCTGGCAGGACTGTGAACAGTATTTGGATCTAGTGCAGCAGCAGGTATAGCTCTCATCATAACTGCTTGCTCTATGATTGGTTCCCTCTGAAACTGGTGAGTTGCAAGGTTCAGTTACTATTGGCTGCCTGAGTGAACATGCCACAGACGGAGAATCGAAAACAAGGAAGTCACATGTCAATGGGGAATGAGAGAAGCCTTTCTGGCTGCCTGCCCTGTTCTCTGCCTAAAGCAGTACAACTGCCAGCAGCCACAAGTAGCTACCAGAAACAGAGTACTGGCAAGCTACAGCACAATCTGTAACAAAACACACAATGAAAATAAGAGGCCTTTTTGCTGTTTAATTGGAACAAAAATAGGCAGCTGATCTCAGCATTGGTACTAATAATCGAAGTCCTGCTTTTACCGTACATCTAGTATATACAGATGGCACTGGGGAATGAACGGGAAGGGAGATGGCAGGTCAAATTAAAAACAAATAAAACCAAGAGAAATGTTTCCATGACTCTTTTTTTTTTAAAAACACTAATAGAAAAATATCTTAAACCTTCCCATGTAGCATCTGCAATCTAAACATTGTGGCATTGTGCTAGTGCAGTGGTTCTCAAACCTTTGTATTGGTGACCCCTTTCACATAGAAAACTTCTAAAAGGGGTCACATTAAGAGGCTAAAAACGTGTTTTTTATCTATGTAACACCATTATAAATGCTGGAGGCAAAGTGGGCTTTGGGGTGGAGGCTGACAGGTTGTGACTCCCTGTGGGGTCCTGACCCCCAGTTTGAGAACCCCTGTGCTAGTGCATTAAATAAAGAGTGGAAAATCTTAGATTCTGGCTTGTAGAAGCTGAAAACACCATAACCAGTGAAAAGGAACTCTGCTCTTTAAAGTTGTTTTAATTATCCAAGCAAAGCATTATTTGCAAACTTGACAAGAATTTCGTTCTGGAAAATGTACCTTTCAATCAATACCCCTTTAAATACATCTGATATAAGGATAACAATTATAGCAGATTACATACAACTTTGCTTTCCAACTCTGGCCAGGTATAATGTTCTCACAATCTTATCATTCTGGTAAGAACCCTCTGACAATGCAAGGGATTTTTTTTAAACAGAGCATTTGTCTTGGTGAGTAAGTGTATATAGCTGAGTGCATCATCATAATCACCACCACTGATAGACCAGAAGTTTTCTTCAGCAGGACTAGATTGAAAGATTTCATTTGAGTTTTCTGCTCTCTGATCAGAGGATTACGGGAACCCAATTTTACCACATACTGACTTTAGGCAAGTTCTTCTACCGCTGACTGCAACAAACACACCTAACCAAAGGTGTTGGCACAATACAAACTCTTTAGTATTTTCTTTCATACAAAAATTTAATAAGCTAGCCAATTATCTGATGTTTAGTTGATACTGACTGACTTTATGTAGCTGTTTGTTCAAGTCTGATGTGTTTAAATCTGTAGCCGTTAACACTGTTTGTTCGGGCCCCATGTTAAATTGCTTCCAAAGAAGAATATTCTGACTCAGAGTGAGCAGCACAAGAGCATCTCCTGTTTGGAGACTGGCAATGACCTAGGAGATGGTTTGTGTGGGGGAGGCATTTTGCCTATGTGACCTGGGGGGGAAATTCCTTCCTGACACCTCAGCCCCAATGGTGATCAGTTAGATCCTGAGTGTGTGAGCAAGAACTAGTCGTCCAGGCACCTGAGAGAAAAGAATGCTCTGTGCCACCCCGAAGCTCTGGCCTATACCATCCAGTGTGCCATCTCCAGCTGTGGCCACCTCTGATGCTTCAGAGAAAGGAGATTTTAAAATAAAACCCTTCCAAAATACTTTTGGGTTGTGGGGATGGAGGGGAGTCACTACTTGATCCTTGCAGGTGGCAGGCTGGAATGCTGAAGCATGAGCTTTAGGAAGATAAGACAAACTAGAAGTGACCCCTGTGCTGTTGAGCCTTGTTACCTCCTGTCACAGGCAACATGGTCATACAAGTGCACTCATAAATTTGTTCAGCTCTCTTAAAACTAAGTTGTTTGCTCCTACAATTTCCTTGATTTGAATGGAAGCAGAAATGGGCCATTATAATCCAATTAGTGTTTCACTCTGTCACAGGTTTTCAATCTTGGACTCTTTCCTGGGTGGTTTTATTGACGTGGGTGTGGGTTGCATTGGAGAGTTTGAGTTGTATAGGTGTCAAATCAACTTTTGAAGAATTGTGGCAATTGGACCAACTAATTCCTCTTATGCAGGCTTCCTCATACCACTGACTCATAATCGAAATTGAGTGCAAATTAGGTGTGCAATAAGGGTGGCAATTGGCTGTTACCTCTGTCACAGTGGTTAATACTTCTGGAGAGAAAGAAATAGCTGAAAGCCCCTCCTGTTGCATGGGTGTAATTGCTGAAGTCTAAATGTCTGAGAACTTAGAAAGTGGATAGTAACAGATCATGAATCCAGTGATGACCCAACCTGGTGATGAACACACATACACAAACCCATGCTTGCAGGTGTTTCCATCACTTCATGCTGACTCAGATATTCAAGGTTTCAGAGTGACAATCCTGAAATCTTTTTTTATAGCTATCTGAGGAGGGAGTTCCTCTGCTCATGGTTTAAGTTCAGGCAGGTATTTGTGGTCCTGATTCAAAGTCTATTGACTTCAGTGAACTTTGGATCAGCTCCAAATGTAAGATGCCTGTAAATCAGTCATGCCTATTCAGTTGTCACTGGAGGGTGTCTTGACTATAATGGATTCTTGAAAATAAAGAAATATTCCACTCTTTACCAAAAATTTAAAATCAAAGTGATGGCATTTGTTGATTCTGTTACGTAACAGGTATCCACCCAAATAGATGCAAAGTGAGTGTGAACTGTTACTATTGGGAGAAGGAAGTCCCCTGACTCTATGGACTTGTCTTCACTACTGTGCCAACCTTGCTTTTCTGCTGGCTTCAGAGCTGGGCAGCCAGAGAGCAGTCTCCAGGTGCCCAGCTCTGGAGATAGCACAGAAGTAAGGGTGGCAATACTGTGACCTTTCCCTTTTATAATAGCTTTGTGACCCCATTTTGGGTCAGGACCCCCAGTTTGAGAAGTGCTGTGTACTTTTACCCGTAGATTTCACAGTTCATGATGTTTGTTTTTTTCACAGACAAGAATTTGGTAGGACCCTACATATAAAATGCTGTGAGTCTGACTGCTTAGGAGGCTTTGCCATGCACTTATTTGCTAGACTAATATTGAAATATTAATTGTATAAATTCTGTGTACAAGCTGTCTCATTTCATTCTTACAGCTGTTGTTGGCCTGCTGTACCCCTGTATTGACAGCCATCTTGGAGAACCACACAAATTCAAGAGAGAATGGGCCAGTGTAATGCGATGTATAGCAGTTTTTGTCGGTATTAACCATGCAAGTGCTGTATCCTTGAATTAGTTTAACTTTTTGTGTGTTTATTTAAATGTTGATTATAATGAACCACAGTAGCAGGTTTATCTTAAGTTTTTCTTCCCATTCATGCTTGAGTGATTTACACAGGTAAGACAATGCTAATCGAAGAGACCTGGTCATAGCTTACACAACAGTTGGAAAACAGGTACTACTTACTACAATATGTATTTGTAAAATGGATAATATGCTCATCTGTCAATTGTAATTAGACTTTATGCCAACTGAACTGAGGCAACAGTTAAACCTAAAAATATTACCTTTTTTTACTTCTAAACTGGTCAATAAAGATGGGTTTCTCACCCATGCAAACAGCAGTTTCAGAAGTTACTAGTAGTCACTGTCCTGGATAGATTCTTATTTTACTGAAATTCTTGCAGAAAACTTAAATCCACGGAAAGGAGGGAAAGTCTTGGTTTCATAGGCCAAAACTTTAAAACTTGGGATTCCTTAATCTTCGGGTACTTGGTATGAACAGCCCTGGCCTGATCTTCATGGTTAAGTGCTCACAAGTCTAACTAAAAGTCAATAGGCTCTCTGAAAATGAGCTCCAAAGTGTCTCTCATTGGGTATCTAGAAGCAGTGATCATTCTTAAACTGTCAGCTTCCATTTCTTGATGTCTATATGAGGTATTAAAGTTTTGTCTGAAACCTTTTTCTGTGGCTAAAATCTTTCAGGAATTGTCCTTAACTTTTTTTATCAGAAACTGGATTTTGCAAATAATGTTCAGCTCTCCTTGACTCTAGCAGCCTTGTCATTGGGCCTTTGGTGGACATTTGATCGTTCAAGAAGTGGTCTTGGTCTTGGAATTACAATAGCCTTTCTAGCCACGCTAATCACTCAGTTTCTTGTATATAATGGTGTTTATCAGTAAGTATACACATTTGAAACTTGAACTCACCTGACTTCTAGAGAACTTACTTTTTTGTAAAATATGAATTACAATAACTTCAAATATAAAGCAAACTATTGGACTTTGAAACCTAAAGAATATAAACAAGTATATAAAGGCTAGCTCAGTGGTTTGAGCATTGGCTTGCTAAACCCAAGCTTGTGAGTTCAATCCTTGAGGGGGCCATTTAGGGATATGTGGCAAAAATCTGTTGGATGACTTAACTGGGGATTGTCCCTGCTTTGAGCAGGGGGTTGGACTAGATTTCCTGAGGTCCCTTCCAACCCTGATATTCTATGGTTCTAAGTGTAATGTACTACACCTAAAACAAAGGCAAGGCCAACCAAATTGGGACATAAGACAGTGACATTGCAGCATGCTGCCATTGAGGATCAGTCTTGATTTGTGAACTCTTGGAGAAAATTGTAGTAAAAATAAGCTCAGACCTTTGGTGAAATGACAAGTCCTCTTCCCCACCCTCCCCTTGTTGACTCTGAAGTGCCATTGACTGGCTCCAGAGGGAGAGGATTGCTAACCTTCTTTGGCTGGAAGCTGGCCTTAACCCAATGTAGGGCTTTAAGAAAGTTGAGGATTATTTCCTCCTCTTATTATTTGTGGGTTGGGGGGGAATTCCTGACATTACTATATGCTCCTGTATAAAACTATGGGACTATTATTCTTCTACATAATGGAAATGTAATATCTTTTTTCTAATGACTAATTTTTGTTTACTTTAGGTATACATCGCCAGATTTTCTTTACATCCGTTCTTGGCTACCATGTATATTTTTCTCAGGAGGTGTGACTGTAGGAAACATAGGAAGACAACTGGCTATGGTAACTGTTGTATAACTAGCATTTGAACATTCAGAAGGGAAGCATCCTTTATAGATGTTTGTCCATGGAGACTGTGCCAGTGAGGACATGATTCATGAACTGACTAGTCATCCTTATAGAACTTCCTCCCAAGGACTGAAATTTGAGTATAGGAATCTGGCATGTTGTCACTGGAATGGACTTCATTAGCACTAGGCTTTCTCCTAATCAGAGCTCTTCCAGCAGCAATGTGAATCATACTGGGTGTCATAGGTCTAATTAGAATCGTAGTATTGTGAATGCAGGACCATAGGAGAGATTCTGATGCTGCTCCACTGACTGTCTTAACACACAAAGACTAGAAGTTGTGTGGAGGGTAGAAAGACACTGGGGAGGGAAACCTACTTTTTTAAAATCCAGTTTTTCATAAAAATGTTGCCCTGTATAGTTTTATCTTCATCCTATTATGAAAGTACATGGTGTCTTTCTCCTCACAAATATGTACTTCAGGGCCTACTCCTGCATAACTGTAGTTTCACGTGTCAGGGGATTGTACATGCTGGATAATAACCTCATATACTGGTTCTTAAATAGATATAGTAGAAACTTGCTTTCTTTACAGTACTATTTAACAGTTAAGACAGTCATTTTCTCTTGCCTATGGCTTGCACATCAGCTTAAAACCTGCTTGTCAAATGTGGTGTGACATTGATGGATAGTCATCATTAATACTGCATTGATTTGGCTTCTGTCTCCAATTCTCTGATTCTGGAAAGCCTCCTCCACTTGACTATCTCTGCTACCCTGCAATGCTGATGTGATTTGGGAGAGGTTATACATCTCAAAGAAGGGCACAAGGGCTTTCAAGTACTTGAAATGTCAGGCTGTGTTCAAGATTTTAGTAAAGGAGATGGGGAAGCTGTTGAATGGCATGTGTGTACTAAAAGTAAGTGAAGATCTAGTGTATGTAGCTTGTGTAACGCAACAGACCTCTTATCTCATCCCTTCTACCCTAGCTCTCCTCAAGTCAGTGTTGGAAAACTATTGTCCTGCTGGTGTGTATAGGGTCATAGTTCAACATATCTTGTAGTATGCTTTGCTACTGAGGTATTGAACTTGACTGACCTATCAGTGCCTTTGGGACAGTAGTTTTCAACACTGGTTTGCAGAAAAGCCAAGTTAGGGAGATTTTTTTTTTTTGACCCCTTCTCTCCACTGTTAAACATCAATTTCTTCAGTGTACAAAGGGCCATAGGGTCTGTAACTGAACTAATGAGGGAGTCTTGCAGAAGAGAGAGAAGAAAGCATAGTGGAGGTCACTTCCCTTTAGAATTTTGGGGCAAATTTTTGAGGCTGCTTGCTTATGACACCTGGTCCTGAGTCCCAGGGCTATGTTCATGCCCTCAGTCAGTATCAAAGTTTGCATGAATGTACTTTTTAATGTGCAAGACCATTAATACAATTTTAAAATCCTGTAACAATTCGATCATCTGTGTATATTTTAGTTAGGGTAAGATGATGCTGTACACAACTCAGATGGCTAGGAAATAAGCATTTTTAAAGGGGTACATGTGATATTGGTTCTTTAGAGTGATAAGAAATCTAAAGCCCAAACAGAGGTGTCTCAACTCTCTCCCTGCTTTAAGTGCTTTAATGAAGGCTATACAGATGTTGCTAGTGTGTGTTTTTGTTTTGTTTTTTTTTTTTATGCTGCATGGTACAGCATCTTTATTTAACAGCTGTGATAAAGGAAGTTAGTTGCCTTTGTCCAGGCCTGGGGTGGGGTCAGATCAATCTGCAGATATGATTAGGAGAGTGTCCCGCTCCCTCTGACTGGTAATGCTACTTAATTGGCAATGCTGACAAATTACAGAATCATGGGAGTTGTCTGGAAGACTTCCAGAATTAAAGTCCTAGAAAGAGAGGACAAAACTTGACAGATGTGTTGGTGAGGAGTTACTGTTACAAATAAGGATCCCTTATTGCTATCTGTCATTACCAGGGCTGGTAACTTTCCACTGGAATGACTCTGGAAAACACTGTTTTTACAAAATGGAAACTTTCTGCTTGAAAAATTTAAAGTTTTCTTCCTAAAAATCTCTCTTCCATTGCAAAAAATTAAAATAGCTGTCCACATCTAGGAATCATTTGTCAATTTCATTCCCTTCCTGCAGGGAGAAAGTAAAATTGAACAATAGCCTTCTGTGCAGGCAGCCAGCCAGCAAGCTGAAAATTCCATTGTAGTTTTCCTAAAGTAGTTTTTTTATGGAAATTCCTTCCTTTGAGAACATTGCCTTTTTTTTTACTTTTTGATAAAATGTGAAACTTTTTTGTGTGAAGGGATTTCCATTTCCAGCCAGCTCTTATTACAATTTTGAGTAATCCATTATCATTAAAAGTTGTCATAAGAAAATGCAAGTGGATAAACTGAAAATGGAATCATGTAACCTGTTCCACTGGATCTTCTCTGATGCTGCTTGGATGATACCAATCTTCTGCTGATCCTGTGTGTGTCACTGGACACTTAACAGACTCGTAAACAAGGATGGGAGTCTGTACAATATTGTAGTTTAAACTAAATCTGAATAAAGTGACATTACTTTGTAACAGCGTTCTCTAGGCTTTATCCAGGCAGTGAGCCAGTTGAAAGCTCTTGAAATCCTATAAATACTTGTGGTAGATGCTTTTTGGCACTGCTTAAAACAAAAAGCTGCACACTTGCAGTTCTTTCAGAGGAAGAAAAGTTGCTTTGTTTGCCATCTCTCAACTCTTGTGGTTTGAAAAAATATAATGACCTTCATAAATGTGGCTTCGGGTATAAGCTGCAGTTTGACCTACTGAGGAGGTATATAACCCATGTGACCATCTACTGCCACACACATTGACACTGTAAGGCCTCTTCTCCACTAACCAGATTGCTGTACTGCATGCAGATGGATTCCTTAAAATCTTGTGTAAAAGCTTGCTCTTAGAATTTTGAAATAATTAGACTAGGCACGGGTGTAAGGAGTTTAAAAATCTGTCATTCTCTGTTCAGTTCTGCTTGGTTCAGGACATGAAAGTGGGGGGGTTGATTCTGTGTAGCATTGTACCTTTGTCTAGTCACTTATAAAGCAGAGTGTGTATGAAATTCCCCTAAATTTGAAAGGTAGCTTTTTATACCCACTTGTCTTGTATATAAATGACTAGACAAGGTGCACGGCAATGGTGGAGAATCAAGCCCAAGGCAGATAAGCGTTGACTGGCCTTGAGGTCAGAACTGTACCTTTCTATACTTCCTGATTACTTTCTCTAACTCAGGTGGGCAAACTGTGGCCCATGGGGGCCATCCTGCCTGGCCCTTAGGCTAGCCCCTAGCCTCTCCCTTGCTGTCCCCTGACCCCTCTCCCTGCAGCCATGTGTTACCAGGGCTCCAGCCTGCCACTCCTCCCGGGAAGCCTGGTGACATGGCTGCAAGCTCCTGCCACTCTGAGTGGCATAGCAAGGGGGGGTTGAATAAGGGGTTCTGGGGGGCAGGGTCCTGGGGGTGGAGAGGAGGCAGTTAGGGGCAGGGGTGTGGATAGGGAGTGGGGGAGGTTGGAGAGGAGGTGGTCATGGGACAAGGAGCTGGGGGTTGATGGGTTGGGGATTCTAAGGTAGCAGGTGGGAGGTGGGAAATGGGAGGGGATGGCTGCTTGGGGAGGCACAGCCTTTGCTACCCAGCCCTCCATAATTTCACAACCCTGATGTGGAGCTTGGGCCAAAAAGTTTTCCCACCTCTGCTCTAACTTGTAGACAAGTGTCGTGTCTTCTCTCCCCTCTACTGTATATTTATTGTCAGGTGAAGAACATATACTGTGAGGTAGCTCCAGCTTTCTGATTACTGGACTCCAGAACATTTAACATGGTTTGAACATATTTAGTGTTAAATTAGCACTGGTAGTAGCTGAAGCACACCTTAGACTGAGGCTACAGCCACCCCTGATTTCTTTACTAGGCAATAATATGGCTTCCAAAGAGAAGCTGCCACCAGCCCTACCATGTCTGGAGCTAGTTGCCTAACCAAAGTTGGAAGGCAAAAAAAAAGAGGCCCTTTTTTTTTTTTTTGCTACCATGTTTAGACACCGAAGGAACTAGGAGAAATAAAAATGCACCCTACATGTATTGTATTTGCTTGGCACCTCTGGGGTGTCTAGATTAAGTTTAAAAAAATCTAGGATTCTACCCAACAAAAAACAGTATGTCTTAACCATAATCTGCATCATATGATTTTTAACCTATAACTGAAGACTGGGCATGAACTCCAGGCCCTACTGCAGTCCGTGATAAATTTCCCCTCTGGTTCATCCTCTGTCAGTTGTTGGAAGATAAACATTACTGTAGAACTGTTCTTGGTGAATTATTCACTTTTAAAACAAATCTGTGTGAGTAGGTACTTCTCACAGTCTAAGACAGTTTGTGACTATGTATAGCCCACACAAGTCCCCTTTCTGAGGTTTGGTTGTATTAGCACAAAGTAACACATCAAAGTTCATCTTAAACATCTTTTCTGGCTTGGCTGCTCCTAAGGTAGTCTAGCAAGAACCACAAATTGCACACCCTAGAGGAACTCTAGAGATCCTCTCTGACCTCCTTTTTTGTGGGGTTGGGGTAATGGAACCATCAGAGTCAGAAGAACTCCAGCATGTTTACTGCCCACTACCAATGTGTATGGTTTCAGTCAAACACAGATTATTTCTCAGTAGGAGTAATAAACTACTGCAGAGCATGTCATCCTGTATATCCATAACTTGACTGCTGTGGTTTATCACACCAGAGGGTGGCTATGTTGGATAATGAACATATCCTAGTGGTGTTTCTGTTGGGGAACTTCACATTCTTTTTCCGTTTTGTCTATACGGTTTCCTTTGAAAGTCCTGTGTTGGCCATGGCATGCAAGTTTGGCAGCTTTTTTTTTTTTTTTTTTTTCAACACACACACTGTCTCTCTATTGTGTTGTTACTTTGCAACAGTACCATGTGACCACATGACTGAAGTTTCATCGTGTAGTTACCTCTTAATAGGGCTTTTAACCATAGACACCTGTCCCTGTTTGTTTATTGGGGGAAAAAAAAGATTCTTCTGCTCTTTATTTTGAGCACTAGTGGTTATGCATCAGCCACTTTTGACTTAACAGTACTTGCTAAACCCCTAAAATAGTGTAGGCCCTGGTTATGCCAGTGAACACCTACTTGAGTCTTACCTTGAGAAGCATTTGTACTGAGCTGTTACCAGCCTTACAGAGAACCTAGCATTGCATCTTAATGTGGCAGGTAGCTGGGCAGTGCTAGTATCTAGCCTGTGGAACTATTCCACTTGATGTCCCTCACTTAAAACAAACACCATTCTAGAACAAATTCATCCCTACCATAAACAAGTGCAATGGGAATTTCACTTAATTTAGTCAGGGCTGAAATTGGATCTCTCCCCACTGCACCCAAAAAAAGTGTGGGTTCATGCACATAGCTAGGTTATTAAAACACATTCATTAGTCATCCTCTGTCCACCTCCACTCACTTATTGAATCTATTCTTGCAGTATCTTGTCACTAACCAAGTTTGTGAGCTCTCCTAAGGTAGGGATTGTATCTTTATTTGTACAGCACCTATCACAGAGTGGATCTTATCTCCCAACAGGAGTTTCTCAATGCTAGTGTAACTTTGTATAGGAGACCTTCTTATATTTCCCCATAAAAATAATTGTAGGGCCCTTGTCTCACTTGGTGCAGGAAGTTGGAAAGTGTGTGAAACAGGGAACTGCATGAGGAGGATGTACTCCTGGTTAAGACTGCTGAATGTCACCGTAGAGAATTGGTTTCTATTTCGGTATCTTCCACAGAGTTTGTAATACTAAACAAGTCACTTAAACCAAACTTCTCATAGATAGCTACTCTCATTTTTCCGGGTGCCCAGTTTAAAACGCTTTGGGCCTGTTTTGCAGAAGTGCCGGGTGCTCACAACTTCAATTCAGGACAACTGGAGCTGTGTTTTGAACATATCAGGTGTTATAAAATGCTAAATACTGTGGGAAATTGTCATCTTGGGCACCTAAATTACCTAATACTTCTGTCAATTTAATCCTTAATCTCCATGCCTCAGTTTCCCATCTATAAATTGGGGATACCACACACCCACATCATGGGGTGCTGTAAAGATAAATTTATTAATGTTTGTGATGCACTCAGATGAACACTAAAAAAAGAGCCTGTGAGGAAATCTGTATTCCTTAAAGGGCTCAGATCATGTGTAGTAGTTAAGGCCTGGGGTCACACATTAGGTGATAGTGATTCAAAATTTCTTTTTCTTTTCAAGTGAGCACTGTCTGTCTTGTGCACTGAATGAAGCAGATTCTGATGGGGGTGTGGGGGGAAATGTGATCATGTAAAGACTCTTATAATGAATACATGCAAGGGGAACCTTAGTTTTGGCACTTCCTAATTTGAGTGCTTTACTTTGCAATGTTAACATTATAAAATTACACACAAAAAACAATGTGCTGTACAACACTGCTGACTATTGTAGATTAAATCAGTAATGCTTTGAGATCACTCGGTCTTGGCTAATAGAAGCCCCTTAAAGTACTCTAACTTAAGCATAATCCTTTTACTCTTGACACCGTTAATATATACATTTAATTTCTTCCTAAAGAGGAAGACTGACTAGGTTATAAACAATTGCAAATCTAACCTTGGTTTCTGTCAAAGAGAGATGTCCATTTTCAACACTGACATTCTATGTGCATCTTTGTCTCTCTATTTCAAACTGCCTAGGTTTTAATCTTCCTGGATTACTGTCTGGAAATACTTTGCATTCTGTGAGAACAATGACTTTGAGGACTCTTACTAGAATAGTAGGGGACCACCCTAATAACCCTTTGGTCATATCTTCTGGAGATTTGTGTCACAAGCTCTGTTCCTTGCCGTTCCAAAACTCCCATAGACTGCACTGTGCTGGGTGGACAAGCAGCACAACTGTAGTGTGTGGAATCAGTATGCAGTTTAACTGCATCAGCAGATAGTCAGTTTTAGACATGACTACCCAATCTAATCCTTTGAAGACAAACCAGTTGTGAGGTGCAAGCCATCTCAACACATCCAAGGATTTCTCCATCTTTATACAAAGACTTGCCCTGAAAACTGCATTGTTTCCTAGTACAAATATTCCCCTAGATAGCTTGGTCATGTACAGTTGTTTCATAAACCATTTCAGTATGGTTAACATTTGGACTTAACCCCAGAGCATAGATTCTAAGGATAAACTTATTAGAGAATGCTAAATAACGTTTCCCTGCTATTGTGAGATTTACTGCAAGATACCACCTGACTATGCCATGAGTTGTTCTTCCTTGACAGAAAGTTGTGTTTCAAGACAAAGTTGGAAAACAGTAAGCAGGCTTAAAGAAAAAACTGGGGAGAGTCTACAACAATGGGAGCGAGTGTCAGAAAACTACAATGTTAAAACAGAAATCAATAAATCAGTTCTGACAATGAGCAATTGACATGGACAGCTATTGTCAGAATAGTGAGATTTGTAAAAATGAACACAACTGGGAGCTAAAGCAGATTTGGTGCATTCTATTAGTCTTTAATAGCAAATCAGTTCTACCCAATTCATTATATGGATAGTTCCGTTGTCAGTACTTCTGTAGATTGGAATATATGGCCTAAATTCTGGAAAACACTGTTAAAGTTGATGGGATTTAAGTGCAGATACATGCTTAAAGTTAAAGCAGAAGAGTTTTCCTGAATTAAAGATGGATGTACTTCTCCCAAATTGGGGTCTATATAGCTAGCTATAATGCTGTATTAAAACTGTTGAGTTCATTAAACTGGACTATTCTCTGGTCAAAGTTCTGAAGTATTAACAATCTATTCTTAACAATTGTTTTGAGAGCTTATTCTAAATGCTGTTTATACTTACTCGTTTTTTTAAGCATTAATATGTGGAGCTTACAATTTAGGTCTAGGATGAAAACTTACTGTACACAGGGGAAAATATCCTTCCCATTTTCCGATGGGAGAAATTAAGTCAGAGAAGTGCCTTATCCAAGGTCACACACAGCACGTCAGTAGCAGAGCTCAGATTAGAACCAGTTTTCTAACTCCCAGGCCAGTGACATATATAAAGGTCCAGATTTATTCAAGTTATTTCAATAATTTCTAAAAATACTGGAAACCTTTAGTACAGTAATGTGTACCTCACTAGATAATAATAAGTCACACAACAAGAAAATGCAGTATTGTGTACTGTATTAATCACTTCTTTTTTTTTTCTTTTTTTTTTAACCACAGGGTATTCCTGAGAAACCACACACTGATTAGATCCTTGGAGCAAAGGATGTGGTGCCAGTATGAAAACAAAATTAAGAAGATGTGTTCTTGTTTTTGACTGAGGATTACTTTTTCCAAATCTCTATGGGCTCACTGCACAAATGACTTGTGAAAAATATTAATCCATTTTGGAATAGCCAAGTGAAATTAACTCCTTACCTTGAAATCTTACCTTGATTTACTGCATAAGCATTTGCGCCTGGCTGTTCTCTGGAAGAATTTAACATCAAGTTACATACAGCAGTTCTGGCTAGGTGGCAGTTTTCCAATTACTAGATTCCAATTTCAGTTATTGAAGCAGCTGCCATATTTCAAAGCCAAGAAACTAAAATTTAATTACAAGCTCTTATATCAGTGCCCAAAGGAAGTAGATTGATGGTGCTTAAAAAAGGTGAAGTATGGTTTAATAGGAATAGTATTTATCCAAATCTTCTTTTAAAAAGGGTTGTTTAAAAATAAGTGATCTAAATTAAATTGAAAGCATTAGTGCAATGCTTTGAGTTGTATGAAGGAATCATGCCCTTATTTGTAATGCTGCATTGCATTTTTGAAGTAACTTCATATAGAATCTATAAATCACTTCAGAACAACAGGTGACCACTGTAGACAATCTTGTTTAAAGCAAACTGCATGAAACAGCTAGAAGCATCAATTTTGATAGTTTCATTACAGTTCATCTGTCTGTTTAATACTTCTATCTGTATCTTGGCCAAAATCTGGCCCCAGTTCAATAAGGTTCTTTACGTATGTGAGTATGGTTGCTTAAAGTTGGGTATATGCCTTAGTATTTTACTAAACCTGGGCCTCAGATATGCTGAGCATCTGCAATTCCAGTGCTACTAGTGGGAATTGCAGGTGCTCAGAATTTGACCCCCATCTTCCATTAAAGTTAATTAAAATACTTTTATTTATTTCATTGGGAGATGAATCAGGCCCTATAAAGAGCAGATTCTGAGCCTAATCTTGCTTCCACTTTAGTCAGTAAGAGTTTTGACTGAATTCTATGGAAGCAGGAGCAGACCAGGATTGTCACTTACTATTTAATAAATGAAGTATAGTTATTAGATTACTTCTCAGTTCAATTTTTTGAGAGATCACCACTTTATTTTTTCACAACCCTTTAAAACTTGCAATCTGTGATTGCCTTGTAAAAAAAAAAAATAGTGCTTATGTCACTACATTGAACATTTGGTGTTTCTAAATATTTAGTTCTAGTGAGCACAATGTATACATTTAATAGCTTAGAGACCACAGTAGACTTAAATAGCAAGTGTTAGGTCTTAAAATTAAAGTGCAATGTACAGTAAAATCTGAGCCTTGTATTCTCCAATATTCATTGTTTCTTTTGAGGTATTAAAGAGAAGGGTTCTGAATTAATTTCAGTGCTGCATGGAGGAAAAAATCAGCAATAATTTAACTAGCAAAGTTAGCTTATTGTTGTCCCTTCATTGAACCCAAACTTTAAGAAATACTCCAGTTTAGTGGTAATGATGTACTTGTACACTCTTATGAATTTGCCTTTTGTATTATGCAATTTTTGTTCATTTCCAATCTTATGTAGCTTCAGATCTAGCCCATGACATCTGTTTAGAGGCTTAGCCATCAGCAAAAGAGACATTGAACTAAATAACAGTGTTTGCAATTTTATTTCCTTTTTGAAGGAAATATTAACACTTGAAAATCCTGAATTTGAAGGGAAGAGAGTAAACAAAAGTAAAATAGCTTTTGTGCTAGTCTTCAAACTGAAGGCAGTCTTAAACTGAGTCCAATTCTGATCTTGTAAATCAGTAACTCCATTTGCTTCAATGAAATATCATGGGTATAAGGGCCTTCTACTGCAAACATTTATGATGGGAATAACTATAGATATGGATAGTCAAATTAAGCTCAGTAGGACTACTGAGAAACTTGCATGCATAAGTGCTTGCAAGATCAAGGCCTGAGATCAGGATTGAGCTAATTCATTAAAATGGCTGACTGTGTTATTTGGAGAAACCCGTTAAGCTGAAATAAATGTTGTTACTAATATCAATGTATAAATAACCAGATGTGATTAAAGGACACAATGAGCTGTAAATATATTTGACGAGACAGCAGTAAGTATTTAAGGTGTATTTTTAAAGCACCAACTAAATCAGTATGTGTTAGAAATAATGCAGCCAAAAATGTAAGTCAAAAGTTCAATTTTGCCAATACTTCTAAGTATATTAACCAAAGTGATCAGTTGTGGGGGAGAAATTTGCACTATTCAGGATTTGAACACTTAAATTCTCATTCTTATTGATAAGTTTTCAGCAGTGTGCTTTGTTTTACCTTTTTATTATTAAAGGTTTAAGACCAAGTGACTTAATCTTTGTGAATATTCTTTAAGAAAAATTTATTGAATGAGCCAAACTTGATAGCCATTCAGTCATTCATTCTGTTTGGCAGGAAGTACTGCGTCTAACACACATCCTTTTTAAAACTCAAATTAAGTGAAATTTTGAGGCAACTGTCCTTTAAAAATAAAATAAACCATGGTTTACAACTCACTGTGATTGAAGATGGTAAGAACTTTTTTTGGAAGTGTGGGGGACAAAAACCTTTTCCTGCCTTACACAATTTGGTACATCTTTTAACTCTGCTTGGCAGACCAGCATATGTTGCTGGTGTGTGATTTCAATACCAGTGACAGGATAAATCAGTGTGAGGATAGTGTCTCATTGCCTTCCAAGATGCTCTAATTCTTCAGCTAAAATCTTCAGACTTTCTGGAAGGAAAAAAAAAAAGTGTACAATTTTAAATTTTCCTCCCCGGTACAAGGGTAAGGGAGCTACTTGGTTACTGTGCAATAAGGAGTGCTCTCAGATTTGCCATATAATGGTATCTCTTGCAAAGGTATATGCCATATTTGGCATACATCAAGGGCAAATTAACTAATCTACAATTAAGTCAGCTGTATTTTTGCATCAACTGCATCATTTGCCTACTCAATAGGTGCTCTACCACAGCTGAGCAGTGGACCTAATTCTGAGAGAGGCACATTTTCTCATTGGAGACCTGAAGTTCTAAAATGGATAGTCCATGGTTGATTACATTTATAATGATTTAGAACAACATCCCCTGAAAAGTCAATGGGTATTACTAACCACAGTAGACCTTCACTCAAATCACTTCCTGAAGTATACTTACCTTTAAATCAATGACTTCTAACAAAGCTTGACAAATAGCTCATGATTTGTTTTTTTAACTTAAATGTTGCCATGAACATGCTCAACTTACATTTTGGCAACCGTGCCTTGTTTCATCAGTGATGCTGATCTGACACAGCATGGTTATACCACATCTAATCTCAAATTATTTTTTTAAATCTAAAACAATTGTCTGTTTTTGTACACTGTCTAGTACAATTCTGTCCGGGTCTAAGACTGGCATCTGTAATGCTACTACTATACAAATAAAGCCAGCTCAAAGAACAGTTCAGCTACAAAAAGATATAGCTGTTTGGAAAATGTCTAGTTAAAATGCTCATTAGATTATTATAACCTAGAGCCTGATAATTTCCCCCATATTCTGTGGGCTAAGCAGATATTGTGGATATAAAATCTCTAGGCAATTATATGGAAACAAGCGTTTGCTGCCTTCTGAATGGGGATTAGGCTAGGAGTGATGCCCATTGTTCCTAGAGCCAACGCTGTGGAGCTCAGGGTGGAAAAATGAGACTTTTAGGGTATGTCACTGTTCTGTGGGGTAGTGATAAATGAAGTAGGCTTGAACCTAACACCATTTTATGCAATAATATGACAATATAAAAATCATATCTTTAAAAATCTTACAAACATACCTGTGACAGATATTGCAACAGCATACAGTATTCTTAGGGGAACATACTGTATTAAGTTTATGTATCACTGTGGACCAGGGATTGTGTGCATGACTGTTGAACTCCATGGGGGAGAATTATAACAGCTCCTCAAGGAACTAAAATAGCAGGGGATAATTAAGGTGAATCACTTAGGTTTTAAACACCTCTGCAGAGGTACCTTCGCAGAGACCCTTGCTTATACCAGTTCAAACTGAATTTTCCAGAAACTGACAGATGAAAGGACTTTTGGCATAAAAAGGCTGCAGTTAGACTTACTCGGGGCCTTCTTTCTGATTCAGCAAGCAGGACTTTCTGCTGAAGGGGTTCCCAGCCCTTGTGGAAGGGGCAGAAAGCATTTGGCCTATTTGGGCCCCATAAGACTAGTGGGTGACTCCTGGCATAGTTTGTGTGTGTTTGTCTATTGTTTTCTCTGTTATGCTTTGAACTGAAGAATAAATGTGCTTGCTTAGAAAGAGCTGTGGTAACTCGTAAGTGCTGGCTGTACACTGTTCACAAAGAGAAAGCAAAGTGCAGGCATTGGCCTTAAGGCAGACTAGCTTGTTGAGGATATTGCAGTGGAAGGCAGGGAGCTGGGCCACTTTAAAACTCCGGTCAGAAAATAGTGGGACAAAGGACCCCAACCTGAGTCAGGTGATAGCTGGAGATCTAATGGGGCACTCCTGGAGTGAGCCACAGCATGTGTGGATGCAGGTGCAATTACCCTTCAATTATGATGGCTGCATCACAAATAAGTTCCTTTATTTCAGACACCATTATACCTGATTCCCCCAAAGCCAGCTCCCTGACAGATTCAATGGGCCTAACTGTTTCTACATTACCCAACTCACAGGCTTCGGTTTCTTTCCAAGCCTTCCTAAATTGAAAGCCGCCTCCACATCACAACATGAATGAGAAGCTGCTACTGCTCCTGAGTTCTCAGAAGGGAGGCACAGATGATAATAGGAGGGCTTTGTTACTCAATCCTCACTAGGTTCAGCAATATCCCTTCTATAGAAGAGCTCTGCAATAATTTTTAAAGGGGATCAGTTAGTGTTGCTTATAGTTACACTGTAAGGTGATCTCCATATCCACAGACTTGCCTGTAATTTTCCTCCCTTCTCCCCACCTCATGTGGGGAGGTCATACAGCCTCTAAGATCTGGGGTTTTCTGACAAGGAATGGGAAAGGTTTTTGTCTTAAAGAACCAGTGCAAGTTAATCCACAATAAAATTGATGGTGTTAGACAGGGAAGTGTGTACAAAACGTTAATGGAAAAGTTCAACCTTAAGGAGAAGTAGAATGACATCCTATGAATGAGTCAGCAGGAACTATCCACTGTCTGCTACAAAGGCTTTAGTTATAACCCTGGGAATCTGTAGGTGTTAAATTAGCCACAGGTGGCTCCTTTACCATTCCCTGGATGCATTAAGAACATACTGAGATGAACAATTAAATTGAAATCCTCAGTTGTGCCTCACTGCATATGAAAATATTAATCCAGCAGCTCATGAAAATGAGGCTTACTACTATATATTATATTACTTGAACAAAAAGAGAGTATAGCACCCTCATGACAAAGATAAGAAAGGGTACCTCCTGCAAATGCTTCTGAGATATTCTTACCATCACAGGTAGTCCGCATTGAAGTCAGTGGGGTATTGGGGTTGTTCTGAGTAGGTGAGTATTACAGAATAAAGCTCTAGGCACTGGAAATGTTTGATATTGACAGAGAATAAGAGATGTAAGTTTTCTCATAAAAATATTCTTCACTCCTGCTGCCTTTGAATTCCTTTGCAGTTAGGCAGATACTTTATCCACCTATTGGCAAGATCCTAGGATATGGCTACACTTGCAGATGTAGAGCGCTTTAAGTCAAACCAGCCTTCGGAGAGCGCACTAGGGAAAGCGCTCCAGTTTATCCACACTGAGAGCTGAACGCACAGTGGTGTGGCCACATTTACAGCACTTGCAGCTGCATTGGGAGTGGTGCATTATAGGCATTCAAGTGGCTGCAATGTGCTTTTCAAATGTGGGGGTGGGATGGAGTGTGACAGGAAGTGTGGGGGGAAAGAGTGGGTTTTTGGGGTGCTCAGAATGTGTCAGCCTGCTGTCTTCTAAGTTCAGACCCCCTTCCCTCTCATTCACTCACTCAAAGCAAACATTAGCTGTTTGTTTTTTTCTCAGACCAGATAAGCAGCCAGCACTCCAAAACAGAGCTTTGAAAGGGCACTTCCGCCTCCGACTTCACAACAAAGACAAGAGAGGCCACTTCAGTTAAGGGGATTATGGGGCATTTCCGGAGGTCAATTAGAGCATAGTACTGTTACTTCTCATTTACTCTGGAGCTGCAGCATCTCACCCAATAAGCAACAGTTATTTTTTTCGGGGAGGTAGAGTACCAGGTGCGCTCCAACCAGGGAATCAGAGCGCTCTACGTGCCTTGCAGTATGGACGGGGAGTAAGGTAGAGCGGTCTGGGAGGTTTTATTGTGGTATAAAGTGCAAGTGTAGCCAAGCCCCTAGTTACACACATGGGAATGTGTGTGCCAGTTGTAACACAGTTAGACTGTAAGCTCCTTGGGACAAGGCCTTTGTTCCTGTTACGTGTTTGTGTAGCACCTCCCATAATGGGGTGCTGATCCATAAATGGGGCCTTTAGACAATACCACAATACAAATATTAACAATAGTAATGAGAGTTTTTATTTTCCCTGATTGTTAGTACACCTTTTCTATACTAAACCTTGTTCCTCAATTCCTCTCATACCTTACCTCCATGCAAAATTTAAAGAAAACCAGATCTGATTTCCATGTTTGGATTTAATTTTGATAAGAAGGAAGAAAAATAGTTTTCTTATTTTTAGCCATCCTTCTTCATAAATAGGGTACCTGTTAGCAGGCTAGATGGATAGATATTATAATGATGCTGCGTCACAGTGTGTGTAAAGACACAGAGAATAAAGTTTTAGTGCTTGTAGTCACCAGGACACATGCTTGTTTCTTGGCTGGCAGGAAGTTTGGCCTGTTAAGGAGATACAGATGTTAATCAGAAAAACTCAGGACATGAGTATTTCGGTAGCTGTTTCGCTTTGAACTCCCTATCCCACCCAAGACTTTCCTATCTTCTTATCTTTGATGGCTGCATTCGTGTTGCAGGTGAGTTGCGGGGATGTGGTTTATAGACATGCTTTCTCCCCCTGACACTCTCTCTCATGTCTGTGATACCCCCTCTTCCCACCCCCACTGCTTAGTCTTCAGTGGATTGGTGCATTATCATGTAGTATTTGGTTTGAATAGTTCAAATGTCACCCAGATTTGATCACACATTTCACTCATCCTTAATACATGGTAATTTTGTACCTTGGTACATAAAGCAAATCTTGCTAACCTATATTTATACTGGGATCCAAAAGAGGTACAAATGGGATTCTGTATACAAGAAGGGTAGCATACTGCAAATGAGTTCCTTCCTGTCCCATCTACACTGTAAGTACAGCCTGTCTTATTGCCATTGTAGGGGAGTTTGATAGATCTGCAGTTCTGAGTCCCAAAAATTCAGATCCTCAAAGGTATTTAGGAACCTAATTCCCATTGATTTGAGGCTGTGGGTCATAGTCCATAGTTAGCCAAGGTGTCTCAAACCAACTTCCAACCACACAGTGGACACCCTAGTCACTTCCTTGCTTGAAGTTACAGGATCTGATCTGGTAAACCCTTACTCATCCCCAGAGTCCCACTGAGTTTAATGGGACTAGTGGGCTGAGCAAAGACTTGCAGGTCTTGATCAACTTTTTAACTTCCTGGGATATGGTCTAAAGAACGTGTTACCTCTGAAGGACTAATGTCTCCCAGGGCAATCTGAAATATCAGTCCACCCTAGACATAGTACCCAAAATGTCACTTAGGTCAAAGTTCATATTACGTTTTTCCTTGAAGTTAGCCTTTTTCTGACTATTAGGTTACCTCTGACTAACCATTACCCCCTCCTAACCACTGTCAACATTACCCAGCTAGTTATACCTAACCCAATCTGCCCCCTATCCGCACTGTACGCTCCACAAAGACAGATCTAAGCAACAGACCAAATAATCAGATGGTGCTCAAGAAGCTGAACATACCTATGGACCTGTCATTTCATTTCAATCCACATGGACACTCCTTCCATGGCAGAGGGGAAGGTGACAGAAAGATCCTATTTCCAGGGCTCCCTGGGGATGGGGAAAGAGCCAACCTTGCTTCTGCTGCCTTTTTGGTACATGTGACTCCTGCCCTGCAACTAGAGCAACTAGGGTGGGAAAGGTGAGGAAAGAAGGAAGTCTCCTATCTAGGGCTCCATGTGGGTAGCGGCAGGATAAGGGAGTCAAGCCTCCATATCTAGCAAAACCACTCATTGGTATGTATATTTTTACACACTAGCTAAATTGCGTATTTTGCTTTCACTACCACCTGACTCAGCTACACAACTGGTGTCTATCTTTACACTCTGTCTCCCATGACAGAGTCTATTCACAGTGAGTAGTTATGTCTTGCTTTTAAAAAGTCAGGACTCAGTAGCCCCAATTCCATGCTCCCCTGTGGCCACTGGAAGCCACCTCTGGGGGCAGAGAGGGCCTGCAAAGCTTGCAGATCTCTCACCAGAAGACAGCCCTGGCAAAATAGTGCCTCTCGCTCTCTGCTTCAGCAACAAAAGCTAGAGCATTTATCATTTGGGAATTTACAATTATTTCCTGCATGTCTCACCACGTGTAGACCTTGAGATGACCCCAGAAAAGCACTTTGAACTCTGAAGTCCTAGTGATTATGTTATTTCTTTGTTTCATACATTCTCATGAAACAGTATGGGCTCCCTCTGCTGGCTAATATGGCCTCTGAACGTACAGGAGAAAACAAAATCTGAAGGTAATGGATAGCAAGTGAGCAAGTTTGTGCTCAGAAATGTGGGGCTAATTCTTCACCGTGGGATCCAGTTTTACACTGGTGTAACTCCATTGATGTCAGTATAGTGACACCAATCTGATGCAGATGCATGAATGGGGAATTATCTCCAGTAAATTCAAATATTGTTGGGCTTCATGTTTACATTAAAAATGCAGTTGGTATTATTTTATGAATAGATGAAAGCTCTCTCTTTCTATCTAACCAAACCCACACATAAGTACTTCAGAGGAGAAGAGACAGAATTAAAAGGGGCTCTTATAAGAACATGATAGCTACAGCATAGGGCTAGTTGGCTGCGTTAGAGGTGATAGTGAGGGACTAACTCACTTGCTCATTTATGGTGTTATGTTTATGAATACTGGAGGATCTATCAGCCATGACTGCATCTGAGACTAGTTTTTTAAGATAAACCCTTTCCTGATTGGTGTGTCTATGTGATTATTATACATTATACATGCCCACCAAGCACACACCCTCTGAAAAATTAGGCTGCTTAACAGGCACTTTAGTTTAGGCACTAAAAGTGACATTGGAAAATGTTGCCTTCGTGGGCTAGACCAACAAAGAAGACTTAGTCTCAGCTTTGCCATGCTAAGCATTTAGGTGCCTTGCTGCCTAATGGAATTCACAGCTCTGAGCTAGGCACCTACGCTCCCTGTGAACCCTCAGGCTCCTACACACATAGACACCAACTCCATGGGTGCTCTGGGGCTGGAGCATCCATGGGGAAAAATTAGTGGGTGCTCGGCACCCCCGCCCATGCCTTACCTCCTCCCACCTTCCAAAGTGAGCCACATCCCTGCTCCTCCCTCTCCCTCCCCCTCCCAAAGCTTCCTGCCTCCTACCACTGAACAGCTGTTTGGAGGTCCTTAAGACTTTCCCAGAGGGATGGGGAGGAGCAGGAACACGGCATGCTCAGGGGAGAAGGCAGAGAAGGAGTGGAGACTTGGGGGAATCCAGACAGAGTGAGGGCAGTGCAGGGGTGAGAAGAGGCAGGACAGGGTGGGTGGAGTCGAGCAACCACCAGACAGAGGAGAAGTCAGTGCCTATGACTACGTATACTCTGCATGAGAAGAATTGGGCACCTAAAAGAGCTTCACAAAAGCCAGAATGTTGAACAAGGAGCTACCTAAACTAACCAATAGGAACTGCCCAGGAGATGATGTCACCTAAGCTCCACCCCTGTAAAGGGGTTAGGCCCCCTCAGCCTGGACTGGAGGAATATGCCTCTCTCTACTTGGGGTTCACAGCGCTCCTAGAGGGAGGCACCAAAGCCAGGTCATCCTTTCCTCACAAAAAAATGAAGAGGCGCTATTACTGCCTCCTTAACCCAATAGTCACAGCACTCACCTGGGCCTGTAGGAGACCCAGTTCAAATCTCCTTTATGCCCGTTGTGAAACAGGGACTTGGAGGTAGGGTGACCAGATGTCCCTATTTTATCGGGACAGTCCCGATTTTAGGGGACTTGTCCCGTGTCCCGACCGTATATCGGTCAGGACGCCCTTTTGTTCCGATATTGGATGTTGTCAGTAGCTACCGGTGTGGTGCTCTGCTCTTGTTCGATGATGGTATCAGTCAGCTGCGTGCGTGTTCCCTCTGTGTGCTGCCTCAGCTCTGCAGATCGCTGACACAGCAGACCCAAGAGAACCCCCAGACACCACAGATTCTAGTAAGGTACGAAGGCACCCGGGCCAGGTTTATTGCTAAATGAAGCACAGTGATAGTTTCCGGTAGACTCTATGGGACATACTACGAATTTGTGCTCCCTGACAATGGACTCAGCTCAGTCAGCAGCAGGATCGCCACCGCCCCCTAGGCTGGACAAAGACACTGCCCCAGGGTCGTATTCTTATACACAGGTACAAACAAGTTACACATCACTCCTGACATACTGAGGTGCATCCCCTCTACGTAGGAATGTACATCCCCTCTACGTAGTAAGGTGCTGCCTCTCACCTTGTACAGGTTGGTTCGAGCAAAACAAGTCTATTCATCATATTACCCTTTTGCCCCTGTCTTTAGGATGGGTCAGCTTGTTCCTTGTTATCTGTATGGAATGTACCAGTGTTCTGGTACACCTTAGATCTGTGTACTTTTGTAACATCAGCCCTTTCCTTGCAAACTTCTGTGAGCAGGGCCTGCCTCTAGCTCACAGCTTAACTTTGCTTTATGTTAGCAAAGCTTCACCATTACTTTAGCTCAGGCCTTAGGCCTCATATCGGGCCTCTGATACAAGGGTTTATGTTTCAGGGCCTCATCTTACTACATTGGGATTTCAGGAGGCCAGGCGCCGGCGCGCCGATTACTGCTTCTGCCTGAGAGCCCCCAGCCGTCCCCCACCCCCACAACCCGGCTCCGGCTGCCCACCCTGCACCTCCTCCAAGTGTCCCCCGGCCTCTCCTTGCTGTCCCCATGCACCTAAGTGGCCCTGGAGCAGATCTGAGCCAAAGCGTCCCTGTGTCTCTCAGTGCAGCAACGTGCTACCTCCCTGCAGCAACTGCCGCCACAGGGTCCTAGTGCCCACCAACTTCTCCTGCCAGTGATGAGATGAGTGTGCTGCTGCTGGGGGGGGCAGGAAAGGAGGGCCCCTCCCCCAGAGCTTGCAGCTACCAGCAGGGAAAGGGCTAGGGGGAGTCCTCCTTTCTGGCCCCAGTCCCTGAGAAGCCTGCCTGCACCCAAACGCATCCCTAGCTCTGCGTCACCCCAGAGCCCACACCCCCCGCCAGAACTTCTCCCTCACTGCACCCTCAACCCTTTACCCTAGCCCTGAGCCCCTCCAACACCCCAATCACCTTATCCCCAGTCCCAGCCAGAGCCCTCCCCCTGCCCGCACCCCAACCCTCTGCCCCATGCTACTTTACATTATTCAATATTCATTTAAAAAGTTTATAATAAGCAATGCTCTGGGAAAAGGGGTCGGGGGGGAACACAAGGTAAAAATTTTGCCTAGGGTGCAAAATATCCTTGCACACCCCACTCCCCCCGCTGCTCTTCTCCTCCCCCCCCCTCGCCGCTCGCCCAATGTGTCCTGATATTTCACTCTTGTGATCTGGTCACCCTACTTGGAGACGGGACTCCCCCTGCCAGCTGAGTGCCCGAACCACTTGGGGTGTGTGTGTGTGTGTGTGCGGGTATCTCAATCTCTTCTGTTGAAACTATTCTTTGTAAAATACTAAAATATTCATTGGAGGACGGACTGAAACCAGGGTTTCCCATATCCCATGGGAGTGCGCTAGCCACTGGGCTATTGGTGGGGGACAGAGGAGACATTGCCTTCTTCTACAGCTGTGCATGGCCTGATCAGCTAGGCAGTCTCCAGACACGGGATTGTGTCCTAAAGGCAGGAGATTGCTTAGTGTGAGAGCCCGCCAGAGCTTATGTGTGAATTAGGCACTGAGTGCTTGGCGGCGTTGGAACTTAGGCAGCTGTGTGTATGCCCACCCACAGAAACTTAGATCCCTAGGGAATATAGGCACCTAGAGCATGCAGGATCTAAATTTCAGACTAAGGCTATGTCTATACTAGAAAATTTAGAGTGGTACAGCTGTGCCGCTGTAAGAGCTCTTGTGTAGCTGCTCTATGCCAACAGGAGAACACTCTCCCGCTGACACAGCGCTGCACACTAGCACTTATGCTGGTGTAATTTATGTCATCCAAAGGTGTGTTTTCTTTCACACCCCTGAGTGACATACATTTTACTGCTATAAGTGGCACTGTAAACATGGACTTAGGCACCTAATGTGGCAGTTAGGCACCTAAACTAAACCTTTTTGTGGATCTAGCCCTATATATCATCAGACCTTTATAACATGATCCCCAGAGCAGGACATACGTACAACAGATTAAGTACAGGAAGGAGTTCTCGTTCGTCTAGTCAGCTGGAACACATGGTTGGCACCACACAGCTATTGAGACCTTCTGTGACTGAAGCATATAGCTTTGCTACTTGTGCCACTCAACAGTGTTTCTGAAAAGTTTAGGTTCTTTTGCAGTCTTGCTTGATGAACTGAACAACAGTGATTTCATCTAGTCTGAACAGCTGAAGAGACACGGATGCCTCATGTCGAGGTTGCAGGAGAAAATCTATTGGGAGAAAAATTTTCCTCCTGCATGGTATATTTCTGGGGTACTAAGAGTTGATTTCTTCTCCTTTAAGGATTAGAGAGGTATAATGTGGCGTTCAAGTCCACAGAAGCAGGGCTGCTCTTCAATGCTGCCAGAGGCATGGTGGCCCCAGCCTAGAGGCACTGGACCCTCCAGTTCAGTATAAAGCTAGAGTGGATGGAGGAGTGCCCGTGGTGAGGGATGCAGCAGTTTGTATGTGCTACACCTCCCCCTAGGCTACAGAAGTAGCTGCACTCTAGATGTGCAGGTGAAGATTCTGTCCTTTCCCACACACTCCACATATTTCACATGGGCAAAGACTTGGATCAAGATTTGGACCTCAGCATATTTGCAGAAAATCCTGGATTTTCCTGCCAGGGTTAGGAGTTTTTCTTTGCCTCTGGTCTCCACCTCATATGCCTCATTAGAAAGTTACATTACTCAGTCAGCAACATCACATTAGTCAGTGGAAGGATGGGGGCCAGATACTTTAGTTCTACAAAGATAGGGACACAGCCTGCATCATCTTCAGAGGTCCTGAAAGTTTTGTCATTGAGTTCAGTAGGAAAGTGATGAGGAACAGATATGTTAGTCCCAGGCTAAACAACTCCCTGATACCACTGGAACCAAATGGCAGGTGTTCCAGGTTAATCTAGACACCTGGAGCCAATTAGGAACCTTCCAGAAAGCAGTAGAAACAGCTAGCCTGATTGGGACACCTGAAGCCAATCAGGGACTGGCTGAAACAAGTTAAAAACCTCCCAATTAGTCAGGTGGGGGTGGATGTCAGGAGCTGTGGGAGGAAGTTGTGCTATTGGTGAGATTGAGTGGTAGACACTAGCTCATACACAAGGAGGAGGCCCTGAGGTAAGGGTGAAGTGGAGTTTGAAGAAGCAGGGACTGCTGTGAGGAAGTAACCCAGGAAATTGTATTGTGTTGTGTAGCTAAAAGGTCAGCCATCTTAGCTGATACTATTAGGGTCCCTGGACTGGAGCCTGGAGTAGAGGATGGGCCCGGGTTCCCCTCTTTCTGCCTCCCCTAATTAATCACCGAGATTAGGAGACAACAGAGACTGTGCCCGGAAGGATAGCTTTTCCTCACAGGCTTATGATGAAAATGGCTCAATAGGCTGTGACCTTGTCTCTAGAGAGACAAGGGCCATGGGGAGGGTCACAGTGAGCCTCTGAGGCTAGTGAAATCTGCCAGGAAACACAGGATCCACGAAGATAAGGACAGAGCTTGTTCACAATGTGTACACCAAGATTCAAGCCCACACCATTGCTATGTTACCTTAGGCCTTTCCCTCGATGTGCTTTATACCTCCCTCAAGTTCCTTGCTCTTCTTGGTCTGTCTCTAAGCCTCGTTCCCACAGCCCCTCCTAGGATCTTATCCTAGTAATCTTGGGAGGGTACTACACTCGAAACTCACCGTGTTCCCTTATCTATCCCAAAGTAGGCCAAGCAGAAATTGGGAAGTTATTAGGAAGATTAAACATTAGGAAAATCCTTTCCAACTCTAAGGCTAGATAAGCATTGAAACAGGATACCTACAGAGACTGGGGAATTCCTGTCACTGGAGGTTTTTAAGAACAGGTAAGACAAACACCTATTTGCAATGATCCAGGTTTACTCCATCCTGCCTCAGCATATAGGACTGGATTAGAGGACCTCTCGAGCTCCCTTCCAGCCCTACATTCCTATGCTTCCAAGACCTTTCATTATGTTCAGCTATTTGAGATCTGATTTTAATGATAAGTTCCTGTACGTCACCTCACACCAGTCTCTCTCCTCCTCCTACGTTCCCCCAAAAGACCCTCATTAGGGACTGCACAGAGACCAGGACTATGCCTGGCCTATAGGCTCTTGTAGAAAAGTGGACTCCCAGCTGGCCCACCTCCTCATGGCTCAGTGTGGCATATCAGGTGCTCCTCCTCTAGCACCAATAGCCATTCTGGTCTTGCAGTGATCTTCCTCTTCTCATGACTCTGGCCAGCTCACTTTTAGTCCCACTTCTGAGTTGAAGAAAGAGTCCAATAAACTAAACTCAAATAAGCTTCCCTCTTCACCCCTACCCAGATGCTTCACTCCTGCCAGGCTCTGCAGGGGTCTCCTCCCCCCTTGCACAGGGCAACACCTCCCAGGCCTTTCTCTCTAGAGACCAACTCCAAACTCAAGAGCCTTTCTCCCCCTTATGTCAGGGTGTTTCCACACCACCTTTTCCAGTAGACTGGTAGGGGATCCTGGGCCCTCCTTCTCCTCTGATTTGTAGTCCATGAACCCTAGGGCAAGCAGCAAAGATCTGCTCTCTCAGACTCATCACAGCCTCCTTGGACTTCTTCCTACGTTGGCCTTCCTTCTGGCTCTTCCCATAGCCCCTCCTTGGGCTCACGGTCCGTCTGCCTCTCTCTAAAACTTTCCTTCGCCCTCTAACAACCAGTGAGGGACTGCAGAGTTCTTCCCTTCACTCACTGCCCTCTCTCTTTCACCTGGGCTTCCTCCCTTTATTCTCACCTCCAAACTGGGCTATATCTCCAGCTGGGCCTGACCCATCTTACAGGTGTAGTCAGATGCACTGATTGTCTCCAGTTAACTCTTTCATTATCTATATTAGGTACAAACTCATTCACAGCTCCCATAAGGAACCAGTGTTCACTCTCTTACAATTCCCCTATGGAATAGTCAGGGAAATCTGGCTGTAGAATTTGCCACCGAATCCATCCCTTGCTTCAGAACTGCATTCCAGAAGTTCATTAAACAAACAAGCAACCCAAATCTTTCTAACCCTGATGGCTGCGAAAAACAGCTTAAAATGTCAGCTACGTGTAACTAACACAGTGCTGTTCTTGAGAGACTGCAGGCAACCTGAAACTATAGTTGTAGGGAGGGAGTGACCTTCGCTTCTCATCTCAGTAAACTGTTAACTCTGAAACCTACAGATGATTATTTAAATATGAAATAGTTAACAATTTCATTTCTGCTCACTTCAGTAGAAACACTCAGCTAACGTATTTATTCAATAATCCCAAATAGCCTTTGATGCCATCCTAGGTCTCAAAAGCCCCACCTCCTCTATCCAACTGCCAAAACCTCCAGCTTCCTCCCTAATAACTTCTACGTAGCTGTGAGTCATCAATACAACATCTGAAGCACATCAGACACTGAAAATGTGGGGCTGAGGCTGACTTCAGCATCAAAATTAGTAACACAAGGGTTGCTTTACCAATTGTCTTATTCATTTTTACATTTAATTCACTAAAACTTCTTCACTACAAATTCACTAATTTCTTTCTAAAATATAAATAAAACTGCCTCAGAATGTCCCCTCTACCTCACCAGAGTGCTGAAGAATTCGAGAAACTTGCTGCGGGCTTAGTTACAATTTACCACGTAATACACCAGGTCTTGGCTCTACTCTTGTTGCTGAATTCTAGAAGCAGCTGGGTCACTTTGCAGATGGGGGACCAGACCCCTGAATAGCTGCTTAGGAAGAGGTGTGTCAGGCTAGTTCAGAGAGCAGCTGCAGGTAAAGGGCAAAGTAGCTCAATGGTGATTGACACCAGTGTAATTGAGAGCAGAACATCATCCCAAAAAGACGCATAACTTTACGCATGATTAGGAAGGTGGAGGAAAGACTAAAAATATTGCTGGAAAAGAACTGCTGGAAACTGTTATGGAATCCTCTCTTGTGCATACACTGTAGCTAGCAAATCAATTTGCATACTTATATTTTCGTGGCTATGAATTTTTCTAATATAGTTTTTAGTCCATGAGGCATTTACGTTTTCTCCTATAAGCAACCAGGGTCACCTTCCTTTTTGAGTGGACTTTTGTCTCTTCCCAGATGGCTAACATAGTGGAAAATAGAGCAGGATTCTGAGCAACATCCATCCCATGCTTTGCTCTGTCCTGGTAAGCCAGTCCCTTGGAGCAATAGTTATTAGAGCTCTGCTGAAAACATTTTACTGAAAGGTAGATAGTACTTGATTATGTAGTTCACTGGCAACGTTTGGGAAACCAATCCTGACATGTCATGTGGAGCAGAATTTGACTTGATACACAAAAGAGAAAACCAACACAAATATATACTCTGCTGTCTTACCTAGCAATAAACATACGGAACAAAGACAAACCTTTCAAAAGTGTCTTGTGCAACAGGAGATCTTCCCTGAGCTAGCAGGGTTACGCATTTCCATGCAGCACTCTACGACATGGAGATTATTTTCAGATTTATTTTTTGAATTCTCTGGAGAGTGCTAACAGGATGAGTAGCAATTGCTTCCCCGGAGTAGTCCGATATCCCACTTAGAAAGGCCTCAATCTAGCAAAGCACTTTAGCACGTGCATAATGTTAAACATGTTGGTGGCCCCACTGAAGTCAATAAAGAAGTCCCATGCTAAACATTAAGCACCTGCTTAAGATGTCGCACTTTGCAGGCAGAGAAGAGTGGCAGTAACAGACTAGGGCCAGGATTACAATACACAGTTTTGTCACCAGAGTTATGCCAGTCAGGAATATGAGAAAACCACACACCCCTAGTGACAGAGCTACACCAACTAAACCCCCAGTTTAGACCCAGCTATGTCAACAGAAGAGAACTTCTGTCATTCGGGGAGGTTGTATTACTATGTTTGCAGAACTCCCCTTTCTATTGGCATATGCTACGTCTACACTGGGAGCTTCTGCCGGTATAGCTGTACCAGTGCAGGTGTATCAGCTATGCCTGTGTAGTGCAGACAAGGCCTAACGGGGCAGAGAGTACTAGCAGCAGAGGTTCAGATCCTGATGACCTTACTCAGTTGTGCTTAGTCAAAACTCCCTTGGTCCAAATCCTACACTACCTACTTCAAGCGTACTCAGGGAGAACTCAGGCTGTGTAAAGATTGAGGATTTGGACCAAGAAGTAGCAAACAGCAAAGGCTACAACTACAGTGAGAAGTAGAAGACAATCACATCTAGTAGCAGGGTCAGATCCTGAAGTCTTTACACAGGGCAAAATCCTACAGTCTCCTCTCAGTCTTTATTCAGGTCTTACTCGGGGCTTGTCTACACAACGACTCAGTGTGTGGCAAGCCAGGGTGTGAATTTTGCAGCATACTAGTCCGCTGTGCGGTCCCTGCTAAAAAGTTCCATCGTACACTTGGGTCTAGTCCTGCTTTGAACTGGAATGTATCAACGGGCACTACAGAACTTGCAGTGCCTAGTCTCACTCCACACAGCCAGATGACATGTGGCAGGGCAGTGTGCTGCCGAGTCACATCCTGGCTTGCCGCACGCTGAGTTGCTGTGTACACAGGCCCTCAGACAAAATGTTCATTGGTGTCACGCAGCCGGATCCTGAAGTCCCTGCTCTGGTTTTTCTCCATCCTTACTCAGGAAAAACTCCACACTGATATAATAAGAGATTTTCCTGAGTAAGGACTGAGAAAAATGTGAGCAAGGACTTTAGGACTAGATCCAGTAGTAACTAGTGGTGTTCATTATCAATCAGGTTTTGACACAGTGACTTCAAAGAGAGTTTGGACTGAATAAAGACTGAGTACGGACTTCAAGATTTGACCCAGTAGTCAAAGACTAGCAGTCAACACTGAACCCAACAAGACTCCATGAGTATAACTGAGGGCAAAATTTGGACCAATATATTTAATTTGTTTTTTTTTATTATTATTCTTTGTATTTTAATAGTGCCTGGAGATCCCATCTGAGAGGTGCTCTACAAAGACATGGTAAGAGAGCCCCTGCTTTGAAGAACTTACAATCTAAATAGCCAAGACAGACAACGGTGGGAAAGGAAATAGAGGCACTGGGAGAAAAAGCGACTTGCCCAAGGTGACACTGCAGGCCAGTGGTGGAGTTCAGTATAGAAGCCAGGGGTCTGAGTCCCAGCCCAATGCCCCATCCACTGCACTTTATGCCTTCTCATATATTTGTAGTCTGAAAGGGATATGTCCCTTCTCCTTTTCTTATCATTAATAAAAAGTAAATATTTAAAATAAGAGAGCTCCAGATTTGAAGACCACCACAAGTAATGGCAGAAGACCCAGCAATATTAAAGCCAATGTCTGGAAGTCCCCAAAATGCCTGCATTGTTAGCACTCAATGCCTGGATCTGGGATTTGCATACAAGGGGTCATACAACAGTATTAATGTGTTAGCGCAGCCTAGGGCAAAATGTTGGGAAATATTTTTTCGGGAAAGGATGATTGCACCTTTCCTGTTAGATCTGCAGTGGGACTTAGGGAAGTAACAGCTGGATTTGGCTCACCTCTGTTTTGGTAAATTCCAGCTGCAGAATGGAAGACAGGTCCAAAGGAGCCATATGGTGACCTGGTTGAGGAATCAGGGTTTCCCACTAATTTAAAGACCTTTTTACATGTTATTAAAATCCTGGAAGGTAAAGGAGAGATGGATAAAAAATTAAGGTAAGAAGCTTTGCCTTAGAGGCACAGGTAAAATCTGTAACAGATGCTATACACTATGCCTGAGCTAATTATTAAATGAGTCACACTGGTAACAGAAGCCTTAATAAAGGCAAGCACAGAATTAACATCTGGAAAATAATATAAGAGGAAAGAATTTTCATATTTTGAGACTCCTTACTGGGTGAGAACTACTTGGGGAAATTGTTTTAATTGCTTGTCTGAGAGAATGAAGAGTGAATCTATTCCCAGGCTGGAAACAGCTAAGTGATTTTGTATTCCTCACTGCTTTGCTCTCCCACTGCCATGACTTTTACACTTAGGATCCGATCCTGCCAAAACTGACACACATACTTAACTTTATGCATGTGAGTAATCAAGTCCACTAAAGTCAATGGGGTTGCTGATGGCACATATGGCCAAACACCTGAGTCGTTCTTTGCAGGATCAGGACTTTGATAAGCTACAACGGATAAATTGATCCAAGAAGAGAGATACTAGCTGAGTATATTCTAAATGGACTCTCAGAATTCTTTGCTATTTGACTTGTGTATTGGTGCTGATGGCTGCAAATATATTATGTTGTCTAATCTACTGGCTCTCTATATACGGTAAGTAGCGTACATTCTCTCTGGCTCCATCTCTGATCTTCCCACTCCTCACAGCCCATCCGGTCTCCACTCTGTCCATGACCACTGGCCAGCATGGAGAGGTCCCTGCTGGGTCAGAGAAGAGATGATAGAGAACAGTGCTGCAAAAATGGCTGAGCTCCCCATTCACACAGGAAGGGGTAATCTGGGTACAGAGAACTCCTCCAAACACACATCAATCTGGCCTTAGGGAGAATAGGATGAGATTGGAGGGTGGGAGGAGGGAAATACCAGTGGTCTATTGGACTGTCTCATCACTTAGATATTTTACACTATGTTAGACAAAGCACTCAAGAACATTGCAGGGGCATTTCATTTCATTTCATTGGCCTTTTCTATGCGGATCCCTACAATGCCGTGACTTAGCATGGATGGATGGATCTTTAAAACATGCTCTATTATATTGTAATGCTATTTTAAAATGACATTAGTTCTTCCATTTGTGATCTCTTTTGGTGAAGCTGCTGACAAACCTTCAATCCCTCCCTTCATCCTCTCCTCTTTCCACTATTTTGCCATTCCTTCACTGCCCCCATCTCCCCTCACAAAGAGACACCTTTTATTAAATATAGTAGAACCTCAGAATTACAAACACCAGAGTTACGAACTGACCAGTCAACCACACACCTCATTTGGAACCGGAAGTATTCCAGCAATCAGGCAGCAGCAGAGACCAAAAAAAAAAAAAAAAAGCAAATACTATACAGTACTGTATTAAACATAAACTACTAAAAAAAAGGGAAAGATTTGACAAAGTAACAAAACAGTTTCTGTGCTCGTTTCATTTAAACTAAGATGGTTAAAAGCAGCATTCTGTTTTGCATATGTAAATTCCCAAAGCTGTATTACATCAATCTTCAGTTGTAAACTTTTGAAAGAACGGTAATATTTTGTTCAGAGTTATGAACATTTCAGAGTTATGACCAACCTCCATTCCCGAGACATTCGTCACTCTGAGGTTCTACTGTATTAGTATTGTCATAATGGCTACAGACACCAGTCAAGGATCAAGACCTCTCAGTGTTAGCCATTGTTCAGACATGTAGCAAAGAAAACAGTTCCTGCCCTAAAGCATGTACAGTGTAGCTGTCAGATAGGAAGCGGTGACTGTACAAAACAGACAAATGGAGATGGAGGACGACAAGGTAACAACATTAACAGAGTTCAGCAGTAAAATGGACATCTTGGCTCCCCTTTTTTTAAAGTGACCTTTGGTTTCTTTACAGAACAAGCCCTGCCACTCTACTCATCGTCTTCTTGCAGGCCCTCGGGATGCTCTTAGTTTCATTTTCAGTTCAGAAAGTGAAGCACGGGCTGTTTGAGATTTTGTTTATAAAAGTAACTCTGAGAAGCCCAACCACTTGCAAAGTGCAACGACGTTTAAAGCCCTAACTTCAAAGGAAAACATGCCGGATAGGCCATAGACTCATAGAATATCAGGGTTGGAAGGGACTTCAGGAGGTCATCTAGTCCAACCCCCTGTTCAAAGCAGGACCAATCCCAACTAAATCAGCCCAGCCAGGGCTTTGTTAAGCCTGATCTTAAAAACCTCTAAGGAAGGAGATTCCATCACCTTCCTAGATAACTCATTCCAGTGCTTCACCGCCCTCCTAGTGAAAAAGTTTTTCCTAATATCCAATCTAAACCTCCCCCACTGCCACTTAAGACCATTAGTCCTTGCCACTCTACATTTGTAATTGCACTTAAACAGCTAATGCAGACATTTTAGAATTCTTCAGAGTTATGTTTTCAAGATGAAAATGTGACGCTGACCGCAGATGCTGTACTTTACCTTTGAAATTAGATCCTCCTCCCTTAGTGTGAAGGCCTCACTACAGACACCCCACAATGCACTGTTCTATGACATCACTAGTTCCAAAAGTGGCTGAATAGAGTCCTGAAAGGTAATGGGCAACTACAGATTTTAGGTAGCCAACGAATAGGAGGATGTTTGTGATGCTGGTAGACCAAGTGTCCACTCTCGCCAAGGCTGTAGGCATCAGCTGAACTCCGACAAATTCATAACTGGAAACCAGACCAGCTCACCTCTATGTTGGTATTGTTCAAGATAGGTGTTCTATCTGTAAAGATGTATTTAGACTCTAACAGAGGGATCGGCAACCTTGGCACGCGGCCCCTTAGGGTAAGCACCCTTGGCAGGCCCAGCCGGTTTGTTTATCTGCCGCGTCCACAGGTTCAGCCGATTGCGGCTTCCATGGGCCTTGGTTCGCTGCTCCGGTCCAATGGGGGCTGCAGAGCAGTGAATCGGAGCCCGTGGGAGCCGTGATCGGCCAAACCTGTGGACACGGCAGGTAAACAAACTGGCCGGACTCACCAAGGGTGCTTACCTTGGGAGGGCCACATGCCAAGGTTTTGGACCGCAGCTGGTTTTTTTGCAATAATATGGCCCTCGCTGCTTTCTGAGTTGTGCAGGCCTGCTGTAAATAAATGAGAGAGTTATTTTTCCTAGTTAATAAACCCTTAGTTTACTATAGGATAGGTTACATGTGTTGTCTTTAGTGTGAGATCTGAGGTACAAATCAGCCTTGGGTAAAGAAGGGGTCTTGTGGGACTGGAAGAAACCTGAATCTATTGTGATCTTCGGTGTATGGTGGCCCACTCTCACGAAGGGCACCGCTACACTAGAGTTTCTACCGGTGCCACTGTAAGGTCTCTGATGTGGCCACTCTAAGCTTAACTCCTGCAGCCCCTTTGAGCGGCAGAAGTTATGCTGGCAGGAGAAACTTCTTCTGCTGACATAGCGCTGTCCAAACGGGAGCTTGTGGCGTGTAACTCATGTGAATAAACTGATTTATTCATCACTGAGTGCCATAAATTATGCCAACATAAGCTGTCATGTAGACATGTTCTTAGTCCAGCTTGTCAGGGTGGCAAGATAGCCTGGAGTGCCTGAGGGGGCTGTCTGGGACTCCAGGGGAAAACCGTTGTAGTGCTTTAGGCCATGTCCACACTAGCACGTATGTCTGCAAAATTTTGGTAGCTCAGGGTGTGTGAAAAAAACATCCCCCTGACCAACATAAGTTTCACCAGCAGAAATGGTAGTGTGCGCAGTGTTCTGTGAGCAGGAGAGCTTTGACACAGCTACCGCTGCTCATTGTGGGTGGTTAAATTATGTCTCTCTCCCATCGGCATAGGTGGCTACAGGAGAGATCTTGCAGCTGTGCAGTGCATTGGGACAGCTGTGCTGCTCTAAGCTCTCTAGTGCAGACAGCCTTAAGTGTTCACATTTGTTACTGGGTTGGTGAAATCTAATTAGAGAACCTAGCACCAGTTTGTGGTGTCTGCTCAGCTGGTCAGGAACTGCTCCAGACAGCAGGACAATGTTATTTAATATTTACTTCCAAACAGCTGAATCAAATTTTTCACTATCTGGTTTCTCCCATCTTCCCTTCCCACTTCCGCTACGTAATGGCTGCATGGAAACCTAATGTATAAATGTGAGGATCAGCTTGATTTCTATCAGTTTCTATCATTCTGGAGCTAGGCTGTACAAGAGTCAGGCACAATATATAAACTAGGACCCAGTAGCAAAGAGAGGAATTAGGTGGCAGAGACAAGGGAGCAGAGCAAGGTGAGGTGAGAGCTGGAGAGGTAGAAGCAGAGGGGTAGAGAAAGGCTGTGGCAAGTAGCAGGAGCTTCAGATGGGAAGGTACCTGCACCAAGGACATTTGCAAGTTGAGAAGGGGAAGAGAGGTAAATTGCAGCAAGTCCATGGAGAGTTTCTAAAACAAAGGCAAATGCAATGGCCTGATAGTGAAGCTGAAGCCATGGGGGTGTTGTAAGCCTCTACAACTAGAGGTGTGGGCCCCTTGGAGGGCCACAAGCAGGTTTCAGGAGTCCACCAAGCAGTACCAGTGTTAGACTTGCTGAGGTCCAGGGCAGAAAGCTGAAGCCCCATCACATGGACCTTGAGCCCCGCCACTTGGGGCTGAAACCAAAGTTAGCTGCCTGGGGTCCCAGACAACTGCCCTGCCTTGCTGCCCACTAGTGCCAGCCCCGGCTTTTATATGCAGAAAAGCAGTTGTGGTGGCACAGCTGGGCCATGGAGTTTTGACAACATGTGGGGGGTGCGGGGGCTCAGAAAGACAAAGGGTGAGAAGCGCTGGTGTAGCCTGTGAGTGCACATGTACACACAGGAGCATATCATCGCTTTACACGTGTCCTTATTACGTTTTAAACACAGCTCGACATTATCATTCCAATGGCGCCTGCAGGATCACTCTATTAGCAGGGCCCCCGGGAGCGCGATCAGTGCAGACGTGAGGACCCCTCCGGGCCTCATTACCAAGGGAGTGGGGGTTGCACTGCCCCGATGAGGGACTGGTCATAAGAATTGCCTCTCGCTGGCGAGAATTAATTCTCCTGCGTGCAAATATCGCGACACTGCAGGGACAGCGAGAAACCCTCCCCCCGCCCCCAGCAAGTAGGGGGCTGGGGCAGAAGAGCGACCAGGGGGCGGGGCAGGAAGGAGCGCTTAGAACGTTCGCATTCAAATTCAGCTCCCGGGAAGCGAGCGAAGCCCCGCCCCTCACCTGTCCACACAGAGGCCCTGGGGCGCTCCTGGGCTGCGCTTCTGTGTAGCTGGGGGGCCTTTGCGAAGGGGGGAAACGTTCCCGGTATTCCCCTCCCCTCCTCTGGCAAGACGGGACTTGCTGATAAAGCCCAAAAGCCACCTAGAGTGACCAGCTGTCCCGATTTTATAGGATCAGTCCTGATTTTCGGGTCTTTTTCTTATACAGGCTCCTCTTACCCCCCGCCTGGCCCCATTTTTCACACTTGCTATGTGGTCACCCTAAAGCCACCTGAGGTCACCCTAAAGCCACCTGAGGTCACCCTAAAGCCATCTAAAGATTTTCGGGTCTTTTTCTTATACAGGCTCCTCTTACCCCCTGCCTGGCCCCATTTTTCACACTTGCTAGCTGGTCACCCTAAAGCCACCTGACCCCATTCCCAAAGTAACCCCAGTAGCTTGTTCGCTGCAAGGGAGCTTGGAGCTTTTCTCTTGCCCCCTGCAACTCCGTTTGCCAGGGCCGGTGCGAGAGACAAAGGAGAGATTCAAACCTACAGCCCCAAGCCCACGGGGGGGAGGTGGGACCTTTTCTCAGCTTCCCCAGCCCTGTCCCAGCGAAGTCAGCCTGCTGCTTCCCGGGCTTTGCTAGAGTCTTGTTGGAAAACAAAGTCCCTGGTCTTGTGTCAGCCTTCAGAGGGGCCGGCCGCGGCACTGGGGTTATGCTGATGGGCCCCGAAATCTCTGTCGGTGGAGGTCTCTTCTCTCTTGGGTGTTTGGGGGCCGCTGCTGCTGGAACGGCTTCCCCCTTTTTATTGCCGCTTGTATAAATCCGCCCCCCTCCCTACGAACCCAGGACCAGCGAAACCTCGTCTGAGGACGAGAAAATGCCAGGGGGGTTCTCGGGGAACGGGGGCCGCCTCCTAGCACGTGTTGGTTGATAACGAGCCAAGGGGACGAAATACACAGCAGGGATTTTTCTCCCCAGCTCGCCCCACTCTCCAAAGTGGTGGGTATGAGCCCGTGGAAATGCTGCAGAAGCGATTCGGGGTCAGCAGTACCGACATAGGCGCTCTTTAAAACTTTCCCTTTTGCAAGGCCGGGGGGCTGTTCTCTCCCTGTCTGGTTTTCGGGCGGATATTGCCCCCCGTTCAATGAAAAAAAACCCCGCTTTTTCTAAGCGATTTCCTTATTTGTACTGGTGTTTGACACCATTGTGTGTGAGGATGTCCCTGTTCCAATTACCATTCATAAACTCAGATCTTTGTAACACTCCATTTCCTTCCAGTCTGCCTAACATAGTCAGAAACCTGCTCTGGTGAATCACGATTGTACTAACACGACAGGCCGCAGCTCTGAATGCTTTGCCACTTCGACACTCCACAATAACCACTGAGCAGATTTCCAGCTTCGTAACGTTGGTGCAAATCCGGAGTGACTCCAGAATTAAACCAGCGTAATTGAGGGCAGAACCACCGCTTCTCTTGCAGCTATTATATGCGCTCCGCGGGCATACATGCTACTTCACATCCTGCTGTCTTGTTAGCTTGATTGCAATCTCTAAATAGAGCACTCCGGTCATTAACCATGGCATTTCTTCCCGCTATTTACATGACCCGTCTGCAAAAATCTAGAGGGATGCAACACATGAAAGCGAGGGACTGGTGGCACGTAAACCAGAGCACGGCTGCTTGTTTACACATCAGATGCCAGCAGACGATGAAGCCTGGTCCTTAGCCCATCTGTTCTCTCTCATTGTACTGGAAACACTGGCTGACTGGTGCTAAAGTCCCAGAGCAGAGTATGTCAACCTATCACTCACCCTTTGTCGTGGGCTGTGCTAAGCAGGCTTCCCCTGTAGCCATCCAAACGACTCGAGTCCGCCCCCTGCTGGAGAAAGGCGGGAATGGCGCATTATAACTTATTGACCGTAGCAATGTTAGAACCGCGTTGTTTTGGGGAGATGAAACTCGCGGGGAGGGAGTGCATGGAGTTTGGTTGGTCACTTAAAATAAAAACATTCTGAAACGAAATTTAATGTTCCTAAAATAATGCAATCACAATCCGCCTTTTTTTGATGTGGGAAGGGGGGTTGTGTATAATGGCTAACAATGGATTGCGAGGAGTCTACACTTTCAAAATTGCCATGTAACTTCTCCCTGGGTATAATTAGACCCGAGTATAGCTCTTCTTTCTGCCCATTCACTCCTTCGTTTGAATAATAAAGAAATGCAAACATGTTTGCAGCGTGGCAAGCCATTAAAACGTATCCTAACAACACTCATTGTTGATTGGCTTAAAAATGACACAAAACTCCAGTTTGGAGGCTCTACGCTTGTAATTTACTTTTAAAGACAAACAAACAAACACACAAACAAAAACCCTCACACAAATCCATGTTGGCTTGCTAAATTACTGCTACAAACACAAATACAGGTGGTTAATAAGAACAAACCAGATTAGAACCTACCAGGGCTTTGTCCCATTTGGGTTTGATCTAAATGCCTTAATGTGTTTTTCATTTCTTCCAATATGATGCCAAGCGAGGGCTGTTCATATCTCACTTTCTATCATTTCAGCTTTGGGAAGCTATTCCTTGTAGCACGAAGTCTGTTTCTCAGTCCCAATTCAATAGGGCTTATCAATTTTCCACCACGCAATTCCACTCTTTAGCATTGTCTTATGAAAAAGATATTTACACAGACTCCTGGGGCAAAAATTTCTTTTTGTTGAACCTTTCTTACAAAATGAGGAAACTTTTCTGTCCCTAAGTGCGATGACGCTGTGAATTCAGAAACTGTATTATGGAGAACTCATATTCCAGCTTCCCAGAGATGGAACTTGAAATAGCAGTGTGTGTGTGTGTGTGTGTGTGTTACATACAAAAAGCGGTAACAATTTCTCAGGAGCCTTTCCATCCTCTGTAGCTACAAATTCATTTGTTTAAGGTTTTTAATATAAGAGATGGAAAGCTAAATGAATTTCAAATTGTAATGTTTATGGTTAATTTGAAATCTAGCACTTGTTAGATAATCCTGTTAGTTGCTTGCAAAAACAAGGGACCCCTTGTTGTATAATCAGTAATTATAACAGGCGTTTTATGTTAAATTATATCTAATAGGCAAGACAAAAAGGGGAATGTCGTTTCTGATTGAGTTTCATTCGTCTATAAGAAAGAAAACTCTTGTCTATAGTGAGGAGATTAGTGAAATTATCCACCTCGGAAATAAAAGTAATTGGGGATTTTAGACCTGGGGAATTAGGAAGCAAAATTTTGACATTCCTGTAATTTCCTGCTAATGAATTTTGCACCCTAACCCGATATTGGCTTTAATAGTATTACAAAGCGTTATGACCACTGGATTGATTCAAATCCTCGGGAGCCGCTTTATTCCTGGACCCTCTCGGGCTCGGGGGCTGATCTGGGAATGACACACAAGTACACCGCGGCCGGGCGTGGAGCCCCTCGCGGGGAAGGCGATGGGGAGAGTGAATTTGTGCTCTGGCTGGGAGGACCTTTCGTGCAGCCGCCTCTCTGCGACGGGGGAAGCGTTTGACCAGAGATCGGCCAGGCGCGGGGTCCAAGTCTGGCTCTGGCGAGGTCCCCGCGGCTGTGTTTGTGCGAGGGACAAGCGATCATTTCCCCCCACGCGTGTCACCAGGGAGTGGCGGGGGAGGGGGAAGCTAAATTCTCACCGACTTGACACCAGCCCATGTTCCGCCGCCTTCCCAGGAGCTGGTTGGGTGGGGAGCGGGGAGGGGCGGCGGTTGTTGTTGTGATGCCTTGTTGTCGTTCCTGTGTTTCTCGTCTCTGCCGATTCACTGGCTTTGACTGCAAAGCTGTGGGGAGAGGAGAGGGGAGCGAGGCCGAGGAAGCCGGCTGGCCGCCTCCCTGCAGGGCGGGACTGCTATTTTGAAAGCGGGCTCGCCCCTCGGGGGTGCAGGATCTGAGGGTCAAGTGTCACTTCCTCTCTCAGTCAATCTCCAATATTCCTTGTAATGTTTTGAAACGGATGAATTCATTACACGGGGCCGTGTGAATGGGCCGAGGAATCCGGCACAGGGCGCGATCAATAGTGTCCACTAATGGGTCATTTTGCACAGTGAAATCTGATAGTGCGAGACCGGAAAGAGGAGCATTGAGGGGGAGCTAATCAATATTGTTCTCCCCCCCCCCCACCAAAGGTCATTGTCACGTGCGAGGTAATAAAGAAATTGTCCTTTTCACTCCCTGGGTGTAAATGGTTTTAAACAAGCCGGGGATACTACGGTTCGCCGAGGAAGTGGGTCACACCAGAAAGACTATTTCTAATACCAGCCCCTGGGCTACGGGAGACCCTCACTGGCACAGGAGAGTCGGCTACGGTGCCATAGAGCCCGTATTTGTTCTCAATGAACTAGTCGGAATGGCGATTGAAAAGGCTCCCTTGTCGTGCAGAGGAGTAAACGAAGTGCAAAGCGAACCTGTTCGTATTTCGGAGTCGAATCCGCTTTGCAGCTCCGAAACAGCCAGGGCGGCCGGAGGAAGTGTGAAGAACGTAGGAGCGGTGTCGGAATACTTCGCGAAATATGAAGATAATGCATAGAAAGGAGATTCCCTCTTTATCTCGAGATCAGGTGTCCAGAGAGGAGTGCACAGAGCACACAGTCATCTCGAAATGGGGTTCAAACAGTGGCGTTAGGTGGAGGATAGGTGGCCAGATTATATCAACCTAATTCCTCAATATACACCTACTGGCTACCTGACTCCGAATTTCTTGTTCGGGTCTGTTCTGTGGGCTTGAATCAATCCGAACTTCGAATGCCTCCCTTGTTTCTTTGACAGTTTATTTCACCATTTGCTTAATCAAAACATCCGGAGTCAGACTAGTCCGTGACACCAGAGGGAAGTGCCTGGCCAGTAAAAAAAATGTTTTCTTTTAGTGAAAATAAATAAATAACTCACAGTGACACTGGAAGCACCAAACTTGTCATTTCACTTACAAGGTGAACCCGACCTGCCCCTAACGAAAAGAAACACGACAATGTCTGTTCAACCAGGAGACTTGGACCGACAGTTTATTAGGTGTGTAAATATCCTTCCACGCGACTAAGGGTCCGTTTCTACACACTGCAGGAACACCCACTGCTTGCATCCGACGAAGTGGGTATTAGCCCACGAAAGCTTATGCTCTAATACTTTAATTAGTCTTTAAGGTGCCACAGGACTCTTTGACACTACTGCAGGAAAAGTGGCATGTCCCTAGACAATAGAAGTAGAAAGTTAGGTGTACACGGCCATCTGTTATCCTTACCCTGTCTCCGGACCTAGAGCAACGTGAGATCCTGGGGAGATAAAAACCGCCCTCCCCACGCACAACTTTTGTTCAGTGTTGGGCTTGGGAGTAAAATGGTTTCCTTCTGACATCTCAGTTGAACATAGGGAATCAGCTGTGTTGTGAAACGTTTAGAACAGATCGGAGTCTGGACTTCACCTTCCAGGAGAACCTGGCCAGGCTGAAGGCAACTCAGGAGAAATTCAGATGACTAATGCTGTAGCTACCTGGAGTTGGATTGTGCCAGTGGCTGACTCCCAGAACACAGCGCACGCACTTGGGGTGGTGATCACGGTATGCTACCCCTCAATGTTGCAATGCACAGACTGGAAAGGGGGAGCCCCCGCCTTGAGCCACGCTAAGACATTTAATATCCAAAGGGTTAAATGAAACTGTTCCAAGCAGTTTAAAAATGAATATATTTCGTTTTCAGCTAAATGCAATATAACCAAATGTTCACTTCAATACTCAGAGTATTACAGTGAATTATTAGTGGATAGATCGTCTGGATAGACATTATTTTGACCTCTTACAACTTCCACTTGTTTACTAACATCATTATTTATTCTTTCGTATATTGTGGCTTTATTTAATCCATTGAAAATACAGATAGTCTGTTTCTTAACGTAAAACAAGCCAACAAAAAAATCTATTCCTTATACCATGCTCAGTAACTTACGTTACATGACTGATCTATACTGAAGACAAATCAATTGTTCAGCTATATAGGAAATTATCTCTATTTATAGTTCTAATAGTGTATGGTACCTAATGGTAAATTGAAATGCACTATTCTTTGTAACTTTTTTTGAATCTTAAAATGATTCTTTCATTAGCCATTCCGAAAAAATGTGACAATGTTTAAACGCCAGAGTTATTGTAAATATGTTTAATCAAATAGACCCTTGAGGAAATCGCTCTCTATAAACATACAATCTGGTCCTTTAAACATGTCTACAATCAGGAAATCTAATTAAAAACTAATAGGAGTGCCATGTTTTGTTAATTTTTCTAACTGCTTGTATAAATCGCTGAACCAAGCTTTTTCTACGGCGAAGCAAGTTCATTTCATTTTTTACATATTAGATAGGAGATTTCGCCTGCCTGCCAGCATTTCAAACATGATGTGTCCGGATGGGAAGCAAATGTTGTTTCAGCAGGAAAGTCGTAATAACAAACCCATTTATGCAAGCACATTAGAGCGGGAGGAATCATGCCTGTTAGTTAAAATTTTTGAGCCAGAAAATTAAAAACAAATATTTAACTTTGCAATTTTGAACCCCTGGCTGCGACTGCTGTTAAACTTTTGCAATGCATATTCAATGACTTAAACCCCAGCTATGTACTAGCCCGGGGAAATGGTTTGAATGCAATTTTAAAACAAAAATAAAGAGTTGGAATCAATTCCTCGCTACAGTACGTAGGGGAGCCATAAAGGACAAGAGCGGATCTGTCTGTGACTTTGTCAGGGGGCGACTTGTTCTTTCATCATCTCGACGCCCGTGTTTCTAACACCCAGCAAGTGGATTTGTTGGCGAGTGTTGTATTTCCGCGCCGTTTAGCGAGGGGCCGCAGAAAAGGGGTCCGAGCCGGAGCGCAGCCGAGGCGCACGGAGGTTTTGTCCGCAAAGGAAGCGTCCTGCCTGGGCAAGGGCGAGCGATAAACCCCTTGCTCGGCGGAGACTTGTGCGTTATCTGCTCTCCCCGCGGCGTGGTGGGGACTATTGCTAGACTGACTCGTTCTTATCCCACGGACACGCACTGACCGTAATCCCCGCTGCTCAGTTTTCTCTCCGCCAAGGACACTCCGGGCTCGATCCCAGCTGGGAACAAGCGGTAGCGCTAGATCCAGCCGGGGTCCAGTACAAACCCACAGCCTGGCTGCCCCCCGCGGAAATCACACAACAAGGGATGTGAGGAGCCACCTTCCTTCCTCTCTGGGCCAACCTTCCAGCCCCGTTTTCGGCCTTTTTCCCATCCACGCCGCCCGAGAGTGGAATGTGCTTCCCAACCCAATCGTGCCTCTGTACAGTCACTTACTGGGTCAAAATTCGGGTTATTGTTCAGGGTTTTTTAAAAATCCCTATCTTGATGTCCCTCAAGCTACACCGAAGAGGGCCCCATTGGTTTCAGGGAACTCTGAATAAAGATTTTCTTTTTATTGCAGACCAATATTGATCATTTTGGTCCAGGTTTCCTATCATTTTTTCCCACTTGTAACTGTGAAGGTTTGGGCTTTTTTTAATCCAATCGGTAAAAGAAGAAAAATGAAATCTGCTCTTATTTTCTGAGCCCTGTCCATCTGCTGACCAACCGTACTGGAATCGGATTAGTCAGGATTCGAATCACAGAAAGGATTCTTCCTTTGTCCTACCAATATCAGTGTCCAGGCCAATAACCCATAGCTGGGGGGTGGGAGAAGCCGATTGGACTTTGGGCCTACAGAACCTGCCTGATGCTGGGAATCTCAATTCTTGTGTTTAAAACAGAGAAAGAGAAAAAAACAGGGCAGTGTCTTCCACCAGCACTGGAAGAAGACTGCACATGTCCTGTATAATCATCATTTATCCATAAGCACATCATCACCTTGCGGATCCGATGAGCCTTGGTGTTTGTACAGGCGCGCGGGATGGGCGTGTATATAGGTAATGCATATCTACGTGCAGATATGTGCATTTTAAGATGTGCAGATCTATGTACATGGCTTTGTATGTAACCTATATTCAACTATCGCAGTTAGGTGCTAGTGTCATGAGACAGGTGAATCGATCCGTTTGTCGTGTTTATTTTAGTGTTCATAGCTAGATGTATTGTACAAGGAAATGATCCATCTTCATGATTTCTGCTTTCCCCCACAGTTTTTAAGAACTATTCTCAGTTCTCCACTAGTAGCTGAGTCCTATCAGGTATTCGCACATGTAACACTAGGTTCAGGTGACTATTGTGACTGATAGCTGCGGCTGTGATAGAGACACACGTCAATCACTAGCCCCTAGATGGACTGACAGACAAATATCCGGCCAGGCCGGATTGACCACAGGCAGCTCTGACACTTGCCCCAGCTCCTGCAATGTGCAAACTCCCAGGGATATAGAAGCTGAGAGCAGAGAAAATTAAAATGTCACAAATAGTATTGAACTTGGAGCCAGATAGCAGAGACGTGACTGAAGCTAAAGCCCCTCAAGGATTCTCTGGCTTAAAGATACAGGTATCTCTGGAAAGGGGACCAGAGAGAGGCGAGCCCTGTCTCCAAACCTTGACTTTAAAATAAAACTAAAATGTCAGGCAAGCAGTGCAGGGCAATGGACTCCAGTTGCCCCAGATTTGCTCACACCCAGGCAGAGCAGGAAGGTGGGGGACGGGGCAATAATACAAATTCCCAGCATTGTGCCCGGTGATTATTGATTCAGTTTTACAAGAAGCGATCAAGTGTGAGTTTGCAAACGAATCAGTTATAAAAATGAAATCAGGAAGAGTGGGTGGGGAAAGAAAAAGAGGCCTCACCTTGCTTGACTTCTATAGGTCGTGCCAGATAAAATCAAAATGGAAAGGACTTTTCTTGCCTTGGCCCTGATGAGTTTCGACTAAGCTAATTACAAAAGGGCCCAGCAACGACAGTGAACGAGACACACTAGGCAAAGCACAGCGGAACAAACCGAAGAAACACGTTCAGACAACAATTGCATGGAAGAACGTAAATACAAAACAATCTGCAGCTCCCAGCGCATTCCTTTGATCAGCTTCGAAGCAATCTTGTTTGCATTTAAATCGTGCAATCCACACTCTAACTGTGTGTACATACAATTCATTGTTAATGTATCTTCTTCCCTGCCCCATTTTTTTTCTACTTTACAATCTCCCCTGCAAATATTTTCAAATCAATTTGTTAACAGGGCTGATTTCACAACAAAACACTGAGGTTACAGTAGGGTTCACAGAAGCACACCAGGTTTTACCTGCAACCTAAAACAAGCTCCCAGTGATCACTACTAAATACAGTGTTTTAGGAAAGGTTATCAATGCTATTCACTGAACGTGACTTATTTAAGTGGCTGGTTTATCTGCGCCAATTATTATCGTTGAATTTTCTCCTGACACTATTTTATTAGTGTGTCAATTTCATGTGACGTAATATTCTAGTTTCTCGTAGATCTTGGAAAACTTGACTTTAAAGCGCACTTACTCCTGCTGTGTCAGGCTTCAACTTTTTCGAGTCTGTTGCTTATTATAAATCACTGTTTAAATTTCCCTTACGGAAAAAGATTCGTTCAAGACAATGGTATATACGTTGTCTGCTGAAACCCAGAACCTGGGGAAGAAGAAAATCAAAAGGCCAAATAAATGCATTCCTTTTATAGGAAACGTAGCTCCTACTTTGTTGCCTTTTTCACCCAGACAATCCGTTAGTTGCTGAAGCGCTTAAGATTTTTTATGGGAGAGGGGGTAGTTTTAGGGGGTTTTTTAAAACCAACTTTTGTTAGGGTTTTTTTTTTTGCTTGCTTTTTCTTTAAAAATGAAATCGCAGCTGAAAAAGCATAGTTCCTTTATTTATATTTTTGGTAATGGCTCCTCCTGTCCTTCCATCGAAGGAACGCCAGGGGGCAAGAGCCGTTAACAAAGGCCTAGAGAACCGAAGCCTGGTTTTTCTCCATCAAATAGTTTATTACTTGTTACAGTGGTAGAAGTCGTTTTTTGCAAGGTTATATACGTTTCAAATGCCGTACAAAAATCTTATCTAATCGTGCACCTCTTGGGCCCGACAAACACTGTCTGACAAATAAAACAACCTGGCAGAAACAATATTTAAAATAAAGGTAAAGAATGGCACGCATTATTTAGCCTAGCCATTAATTCTACCTACCTTGCTTATATTTTGGCCTAATCCTATTTTCTCCAGGCATTCTAATGACTGTGAAATGACGTATTTGGTTCTTCTGGCGGACGTTTTATGTGACAAATATATTGTTTGCGCTTTTCCTTTAGCCAGAGGCAGAGAAGCCAGGATCGGTTCCTAGGGCTCTGGCGGTGCAAACTGGACGCTTTAGAAGTTATACAGGCTGCAAAGCTAGACAGATTCCAAATGAAACCACTCAAGGGAAACTTCACTGGAGACAAAACCACATTCAATTTCCTGACTCCGACTTTCCTCCCAGCCTTATTTATTTGGGCAATCGCACGTTAAATAAATGAAAGTCAATTAAATCCCCTTCACACCAGCTCATAAGATTATTTCAGGATCCTTTTTTATTTTATTTTGTTGCTTAAATAAACTATTTGGGAGGCGATTATATATATACATGTCTCCAGATCTGGCTTGGCAACTGGTGCAGACCGTTTATGCCATTAAGGCAAAGTATTGCTTATATCTTTCATCTTTTCACACCTTCCCCTTTTCCAGTCTCCCCCACAAATGTCTGAAAGTTGGGGTGTGCGGCACTATCAGAGATTTCACTGGAGACAGAGACAAACCTTGTCAAATAACAACCAGATGGCAAAATACCATGATCGCCCCCCCCCCCCCACCTCCAGCAACGCCTGTAATACTTCTGCCTGGCATTTCATTTCATTATTTATTTCTAACAAATCCGTAGGCTGTGTATCATCTCTCGTTGAAATGCCATGAACTTGGTGTTTTAAATCGAGCCAGCCTGGGCTGTGGTTCTTTTTTAGTTGCAAAACAATGGAGATTGTCAAAGGGCCCCGGGTTCGCTTTTCTGCGTGTTCACAAAGCGTTAAAGCTTCATCGAACAAAACGGCTCCGTCTGACTCCTGCCAGACAAAAGGCAACTTCCATTTTCCTCCGCAGAAAGAGGGGCAGAGCCAGGGAGCAAATGTACAGTACTAAGCGAGGGGGCAGGAAAGCCCCTGTCCGAGCTGCGGGAAGGGCCCCAGGGCAGGGCTTCCAGGTGGGGGGGCTTTTAATTTCCCAGCAGAGCGGATGAGACCAAGCCCAGGTTTAAACTCTGTGGTGACGCCAGGGAAGCTACCTGGCTCCTTCGCCTCCCCCAGTCCTTGAACCGGGCCAAGGCTGCCCCAGAGCTACAAAGCCTCTTAGTTCCGGAGTCTTTAACTTCCTCCCTTTTGCTGATGTAATTGGCCTAATTAAGGGCAGTGGAAAATGGCGCCAAAGCAAAGCAAAGCAAAGCACCCCCTGAACCTGACAGCTCCGCACGCCGGCACCTGGCCTGGTGGTTTGTGCGCAACAGAACCTGCCTTTTTCTCCTTTCCCACAGTAAAGGGGCCGTCGCCTCCCCCACCCCCGCGTCCGTCGGGGATTCCTGGACACTCCTCCCCCTGGAGTTCATCCCAGGCGGCTCGCCCCTGGGGTGCGGTAGGTGTGGACGCGTTTCTCTGGGACGTGTCAATGACTGGGGTGGATGTGCTTAGCGCCTCGATGAGTGTGTGGTGAATGGCAGAAGATCGTGTCCCTTCCCTCCTCCCGGGCCCCCAGCCCCCCGCGAAGGGAATTTCTCCCCTCACATCGGAGCTGCCAGTGTTACCTCCCCGTGGCTGTATTTTAGGGGAGATCGTGTTTCCTTAGGCTGATAATGGGGCGTGTGTGTGTTGTGTGTTTGTGTAGATAGATCTAGGCAACATATGGGTGCATTTTGTCACCAGGAATATCCCCACCACCCCGTGTCACACACACCGTGTGTCTTGTTCTCACTCGCAGCGCGAGGTATCACAACACACACACCGTGTCTGCTCTGACTCACACACCTGCGCGGTGTCTCTCCCGCACCCCCTGGCGGGCGGGCGCGTGGTTTCTGGGCGCACGGCTCAGCTCTGCCTGCTCTGTGCCCAGGCCCCGGGGCGGGGAGCTCCGAGCTTTCTGCACCGAGCCGGCCGGCTGCCCCAGCCCTGGGGCTTCGCTTCCCCACTTACTGACCCGAGCAGGGCCCCGGCTGATCAGCATCAGAGATACGCCCCACAAAGCTGGCGCAAGGTCAGCAGGGCGCAAGCGAGTAGCCGCCGGCGGCACCGGGCTAGAGGAGGTAAGGGGGGGCCCCTAGCACAGCGGCAGATCCCACTCGAGAGACCCCACGGTTCCTGATCGGACAGGGGCGGTGCACCCCGGCAGGCTCTGGGGCCGGGCTGTGCCCCAACCTTGCCCCCCTGGCTGTCATCGGGGGTGACCCCAAATCCGCGCAGCTGAACATTGCACCTCTTGTTACTCTCACGTGCCACGGAGCGACAGCCACCGCGCGGCTCGATATTCACTCGCCGGCGGAGCGGGCTCCGGCGGGTGGCTGCTGGTGCCGGAAGATCTGCGGGGGCTGACGGTCGCTCTCACATGCTGATGACGCTGCGCTCAGGTAGGTCGTTGCAGTCTATGGATCCAGGGCTGTGGTTTTGTGGATGTGCCTGTCATAATGCAAAGGACCCTCCCAGGTAAAAACCAAAAACCAACAACGATAGACTCCGCGCACCTTTCTCTGCAGAGTGGGTTTGTAATGGTTAGAAAACTGGTGTCTTTTACCAGTGTTCCTTAACACAAGAACTAGAGGTCACCAAATGAAATTAATAGGCAGCCCTTTAAAACAAATAAAAGGAAGTATTTCTTCACACAAGGCACAGTCAACCTGTGGAACTCCCTGCCAAAGGAGTTGTGAAGGTCAAGACTATAAGAGGGTTAAAAAAAGAATAGGATACATTTGGGGAGGATAGTTCCATCAGTGGCTATTAGCCAGGATGGGCAGAGATGGGGTCCCTGGCCTGTTTGCCAGAAGCTTGGAGTGGACAACAGAGGATGGATCACTTGATGATTACCTGTGTTGTCCATTCCCTCTGGGGCACCTGGCACTTGCCACTGCGGGTAGACAGGATACTGGGCTAGATGGACCTTTGGTCTGACCCAGTAGGGACGTTCTTATAGTTTGTCACTTGTCCCGTTATTTCTGTTCCTTTCTCAGTGCTGTGTTTGTTTCTACACTGTTGAGGAGGAGGGCCGGTGTATTTGTTTTGATTTGTAATTGTTGGAGGGATAAGGGAATCAGTGCATAACAAGGGTCGAGTTCGATCATTCGATTTAATGTGTAGGAAAGGGGGATTATTTCCACTGGGATAACTTGTGGCTAATTCTTGGTGTTTGGTTTGCAGAGAGCTAGTCTTCAAAAGGCAAAGGGGGGAGAACATGGTAGTGCTGATGAGGTGGGACAGGCGTTTCCCCACCCGAGTTCTCCACCGCTACTTCGGGTCTTGGACACAACTTGTCTGCATGGTGACCCACGCGCCAGGTTACCAGCGGCAGGCCCCAAAAGCCAGGGCGCAGCGGGGTAGGGTACCCGTCCCACCCGGACACCCACCATCCTCGCACGGCCAAGGAGATGGCTCGTAAGAAGTTGCCTGTAGACCTGAGTTCAGCAGCTCCACCCCAGCAACTTCCCAGCCGCCAGCCTGGCTTCCTCGGGCTGTTGATAAGGCAAAGCAACGGGGCGGGAAACAAGCAACTCCCAACAAACACCCAAAGGAGAGGAGCGAAAGAGGCCAGCGCGCACCACGGGTGATTCCCCTCTCCCGAGCCCGCCCCAACAGGCGCCGGCGGCGCGCCCGGGGGAACTGACCGAGCAAACCCCAAGTCAATCCCTGGGGCGGGAGCAGGCCCGGCTCTGACCCCTGCCTGCAGATCACAACAGCTGCACGGGCCAGGATCGGAGCAATCCTGCCGTGTGGCTGGGGCTTAGCCCCGGGCTTTGCACAGTCACCTCCGAGTCCCACTGAGTCTCCGGGGCAGAGAACTGCGGGTCCAGCTCCCCATTGGTGGGGGGGGGAAGGGCGGGGTTGCTCTTCCTCACTCCGCTGCGGGTGCCAAGGACTGGGGGGGGGTGTCAGTCTGGGTCGCCGTCAATTCCCCCCCCCCCCCATTCCTGGAGCAAAAGACATTCCTCCTCCTCTGGAAATGGGGGCCGTGGCTGCTGACTCCTCCCCTGGGTGGGGGAGAGGCAGAGGCCCAGGGAAGCCAAGGCGGTGGAGTTGGTGACTGTGGGGAGAGCAGGAGGGGATCATCACTTCTCTTTGAGCTGAGCCAGGGGCTCCCAACCTTTCTGTGCTAAAATCCCCCAGGTGGCTCGAGTTCAGCATTAGGGGCTGGGGCTGTAACCATGGATAGATGTGTCTTTGTAGAGAGTTTGTAAAATGTCTCCAGTGCTTTGGGATCTTTGGCTGGAAAGTGCTACGCATTTTGTTATTCGATTAGCAATCTTGGATCAAATCCTGCAATTCCTGCACCTGCAAAAAATCCCTGGGACACGTTCGGCTGCAACTGTATTGACTTCAGTGGGACTTCTCAGATTTCAAAGGGAGAAGAATTTGGCCCCCCTTTAATGTCAGTGGGAGTTCTGAGTGACAAAATCAGCAGTATCTGGCCTGTTATTATTTTCCTTCCTTTGGAATTCCCTCAACTTTTGTCATCCTCTATAGATATTGGGCCAAATCCTGCCTTTAGCTATACCTGTAACAGGCTTAATTGAGGGTCGAACTTGTCCTGTTGACTGATATTCAGCATTGACAAACAATGCTTCACTAGATTAACTGTATTATTTTATTGCCGATATCCATATTGATTTTCAATCCCGCTCATGCAATGTTCATTTCCAACTATTAAACTGCTCCCCTTGGATGAGTGCATAGTGCATATACTGGAGCCACAACACCTATCTGCTCTTCATTCAGGACCATAGGCTCAGTGAGCTGGGAGTAGGGGGCTGTGTGGAGGACTGCAGCACTGGGATCTGGGGAAGGAGGATACGTTGTGTGGACCCATTCAGTGTTTTTCACAGAAGAGAATTCCCCTTTTTTTGACCATCCCTACTCCATCAGTCAGGCAAAGAGTCCCACTGATGTCAAAGGCTGTGTATATGGTAGTAAATTATTCTTAGCATTGGTTTGCTTTTTAAATAGCTTTTAATAAAAAGCTTCCTAGCCGCCGAGTGAGACACCATCTTATTGCATGGAGCTGACGTATGTTCCAGTGATAAATAACATCGAACCAGATCACATCCCAGAGATCTGCATGTAGATTTGCCCCCTTTCATGTGGAAGGGGGACTTGGCTGCTTCTCTCATACTGTCTCTTCCTGACAACCACGGAGCCCTATCCACACATTTGCACACCATGCTTGGGAAGAGTATAGAATCTACAGGCCGAGGGGAAGGAGTGACAGACCAGGGATTGATGGAGGGCCAGGCTTATCTTTTTCAATAAATGTCCCTGCATACTAAAATCCCATGGGAGACTGTTCGCACCAGAGCTGATGTGAACATTCAGGGCCTTTCCAAAGGTGGTTTTGGCTTCCTTTGCTTCCCCCAGAGTCTGCCAGAGTTGGGTATGAACCCAGTGGCCTTTTTCAGGGAGGGAAAATTCCATCCCTCAACGAGATGATGTGAGTGAACTTCATGAGAGGATCCTCATGGAGAATTTCCTTTCCAAAGCCCTCTACCATGAGATGATCTGCGTCATGGGAAATCAGTCCAGTTACACTTCCCTATGTGAAATACTGCAGCATCAAATCCCCTATAGAAATCTTGCTCTCCTCCAGTTTATTTAGAAAGGTTGGAAGACAAACACAACTTGGATGGAGGAAATACTTTACATGGGTGAGAAATGAGGAAAATTCCTTAAAATCTGCTATTACCTGGATGAATTAATGGCCCTCAGGTGATGTCCTCACTAAACACATATTTTAGCTGGCATTTATAACTTATATGCACAGATCTCACAGTTGTGCATGGGAGACTGCTTGCATCAACATTAAGAAAATGAGCAAAGACGTGTATGTCTGCATTGCTTTGTAATAATGACGCTTGGGGATAGCTGTCTAAGGTATGCTCCCATTACCATAGTAACTGAGCATCTCAGTCTTTTTATCTTCACCCCAGACCTGCGAGGTAGTGAAGTGTTATTCCCATTTTTCAGATAAGAAACTGAGACACAGAGAGACTAAGGGCTAGATTCACAAAGAAACCTAGACTGTCACCACACCAGTTGGAGAGGCACTGTCTTTGTGATTTGCCAGGGGGTGCTCCGCCCCAGGCCTTGCCCCCATTACATCCCTTCCCCCTAGTCCCCGCCCTTTCCTGTCACACTCTGTCCCCTCCCCCGAGTGCATCATGCCCCCACTCCTCCGCCACCCTCCCAGTGCCTCCCAGGCTGCTGAACAGCTGATCACCGGTGGGCAGGAAGTGCTGGGGGCAAGAGGGAGGAGCTGATTGGCAAGGCTGGCCGTGAGAGCTGAGCACCCACCATTTATTTTCATGGGTGCTCCAGCTCTGGAGCACCCACAAAGTCAGCACCCTCCTGAGAGGTGGAAGACCCCAGGTCAGCTCCCAGGCTTACAGTTATGTGGGAGGTCTTCGTCTTCCTCTTCCCCACAGACATTTTGTATAAGCTCACCTATAGGAGACCGGTGAGCTTAGAGCACACTTACCAGATCATACCCCACTGGTGACTTAGATGGAGGAGAACTTACCTTTCCCCAGATTGTGACTGGCTTTGAGGTTAGGTGTCCATGTGCGTGGCAGGAGGCTGCAGCAACGTGGGCTCCTTGGGAACTTTTAGGCACCTACGGGGTTCGGGTGCTCTGTGAATCCCCATGAGGCCTGATTCTGGGATTTAGGCACCTAAGGCATATTGTGAATCTAGCCCAAAGCCACACAGAGCAAATCTGTGGCCAAAACAGGAATTGAACCCCCATTTCACGGGTCTCATCTGAGCACTCTAAGCATGGGACCATTCTTCTTTAAGCAGCTACCCAGTCTCTTGGTTTTTTTATTGGGTTTGTATTTTCCTAGTAAAATGAACAGAGAAACAATAAAAGAATTCACAAAAATAGTTCATTCAAGTTCCTCCTAAACAACTGATTTTTATGTGATTTCTACTGGCAGTAAATTAATAACACATTTTATTTTTTAAAATGTTTTTAGTAATGAATCCCCAAGTTATTTCCCCTGGATTTCATGTCTTAGTGTTTGTCTTTACATCTATGCTCTTTGGGTCAGGAACTCTCTTTATTTTGTGCCTACATAAAGGCCCAAACACATGGCCAGTGCTAAATAAATAATAATTGAAACAGGTATAATATTGTGCCCACAACGTATATGCCAATATGTCCTTCTTAATTTCTGGAAATATGTATTTCCTTTTATTTAGATTAGGTTTAAAATCATATACTTTAATATTTTAAAAACAAACATCCTTCCCAATAATATCTCAGCAATAAAAACTGTAAGAATGTTAAAATCTAATTTATTTGTCACTATCTATCCCATTAGTTTACTTTTCTGTCTTGGAAAAAAATATTACATTTATTGTAGAAAATAGTTTTGCTTATAATTAAGATACAATTTAGTCAGGGATATTTATAGTAAAAAAAGTCATGGATGGGTCACAGGAAATAAACAAAAGTTCATGATCCGTGACTTTCTATGACTTTTACTATAAATATTCTTGACTAAATCTTGGGCGTGGGGGGTGATGACTGCTGGAGGGGTGGGGGCAGAGGACTGCTGCTGGAGGGTGTCTGGTGAGGGCTGCTGCTTGGGGGTGCATCTGGCCTCCCGGGGACCACTGCTGGGGGTCACTGACTGCGATTGCTCTGGCTGACCCGGGACCACTGCTGGGGGCCACTGAGCAGAGGCTGCTCTGGCTACCCCAGGAGCTCTGCTCAAGCATTCCCCAGGGCCAACCGCACCACCCCCTGCTCGGGCGGTCCCCGGGGCTAGATGACCTGGGTCACCTGAGCAGCGGCCAGTGCGGCTGGCATTGGGGCTGCCCCAGCTTGCTGGAAAGCTGCTCCAGTAGTGACCGATGTGGTTGGCCCCAGGGCCACCTGAGCAGCTGGCCCCAGAGTCAGGTGCTTGGGCAGTCCTGGAGTGAGCCACACTGGCCACCGCAGAAGCCAGAGGTTGTGGAAAGTCACGGAATCTGTGACCTCCATGACAAACACGGAGCCCTACTTATAGTTAGTTTCCCTCCCTGATTCTCATGCACTGGCTGATGTTGGAGTGTCTGGGCTGAAAGTACAGCTGGGGGATGTTTAAATCCAAAACTAAAAACATTTGTCATCAAACTTTTATAAAGTCACAAAAACATTTGTTACCGATTGACTTGGATGGGTTAGACACAACAGATCCTGCATCTTGGCAGGGGATTAGACTAGACAATTCTTGTGGTCCCTTCTAACCCTATGATTCTATGATCCATTGTTTGCTAAATAAATAAACTTAAATTCTGACCCAAAGCTACCAGGCAGTGTCCCTTTACATTTGCCAGGCTATTTTAAAAGCCTCATGCCATAAACCTGGATTTGTCATGAAGGTAGGGCACTCACAATGTACGAAATACTCTCATTTATGGATACATGGGTTTAAAAATAAAAGGGCTTGACCATGAGCAGTCGGTAGGAGTTAAAGATTCCTAGCACCCTGAAGGGAAGTATTCCATTCTTTCTTTCCTTATTGCTATTGTAATACCTAAGAGCTCCAGTCACGGCGCTAGGGACTGTACGAACACAAAATCAAAAGATAGTCCCTACCCCAAGGAGATTACATCTTAGAATAAGCCAAGAGACAACAGATGGATACAGAAAGATTGATGGGGGATTACAAGGAAACAATGAGACAATAGTCTTTAAATCAAGATTTAAGGACTTCTGTAACTCAGCCAGAGCTTATGGCTCTAGTACTGGAGTGGGTGTGTACGGTTCTGTGGCCTGCAATGTGCAGGGTGTCAGACTAGATGGTCATGATGGTCCCTTCTGGCCTTTAAGCCTTAAAAAAAAATAATCAGACAACAGTCTCAGCATAGCAGCAGCCTAGCAGTTATCAGGTTTTTCTTAGGCATCCCAGCAAAGGAGCGTTCTAAGGAGAGATCTGAAGGAGACCAATGAAGTGGCATTGTGGGTGTTTATGGGGAGCACCTCAAAAGCATGAGAGCCAGTGTGGGAGAAAGCACAGAGGTGCTTATTTGAAAACTTCCCTTCATTTGCCTCATGTGATTAGGCCCAAGGTTGGCAAAATCCAAGTCCGTGAACACCGGAGTTGCACTTTTGTTACCAGGAGGACTGGTTCTTCACTCCGCAACACCAGATTTATGCTAGCATTACTCCATGGCAGCCAACAGAGTTTGGCCAGCATAAAACTGCTGTAACAGAGGAAAGAATCAGCCTCCTAAAGTTTCGAGCAGCGGTTACACTGGAGAGAGAGCGCTTACCTTGAAAAAGCTGGCAAGACAGGGATCTCGTTTATTGTTCAGTGTTTGAATCAGAGCCTAGTGAACACCACAAAACATTTCCTGGGCAGAGGCATTCAGAGTTCAGATTGCTACAGATGCACTCACGCACTTTCTGCGTTCCCTTTCTGCAAACACCTCCGTGATCAAATGTTAATCACAAAAATGCTCACAAAAAGTGAACTTGGAGAAGTAGTATGGGGGTGCATTTGACATGCTTTGCACAGCAAGAATAAGGGTCCCCAAATCCCAGGCCTGTTCCCCGAAACAGAGGCAATTGGACAAGTCGTTCAAAGGTCTGTCTGCATCTTTCACAGCTGGGACTCTGTATGCATGTGGAGTTATTGGGCCTAGTTCTCTTCTCATGCAGTGAAATTCCATTGAACTTCATGGAATAACTCCTGATTTATAGTGGATCCAGGCATGCTTTGTGTAACTAGGACAAGAGAAAATTATATCTCAGTTCTGCAGCCAACCAGTAAATCTCACAGTAGCCTGAGTTGGATTTTTTTTTAGGAAAGATGCTGTGGGCAAGGCTTGTGTGGCCCAGAAACGAAAAAGTTTAAAATTCCCCTATCCTGCTTATCTGCAATTTCTTCCTTAACTGCTGCCTCTCCTTGGGACAGTAAAAGCCACAGTATCTCCATCAAGCCCATCTCCTGATTAAATGTGTAAGAGTTACCCTCAGCCCATTAGGAAATGGAAACACGACCACATGACTTATGTGATCAATCAAAATGAACGGCGCTCAGATATCCAGAATCCAATACTTGCAATGAGGGAGCTGCTTGTGTTAATCTAGAGAGTGAATAAATTAGTTGACAAAGAAATCAGCTGGAGGAAATCCCAATCTATTTGCAGTCACTCCCTGAGCAGAGAAAGCTAAATTCATTGAGTGGAGGATTGAGCTCTGATTGGCATATGGTGTGGGTTCACTCTATCGAGCCAGGTGTATTCTCCTGCTTTCTAGTCCTAGTTGCATTTTGAGGTCATGATTTATGCAGATCGCCAAAAATAAAATAAAGCTGTTGGCAGCCTGAAAACATTGAGGACAGTAGATTGTAATGACACTGAAGTTGGGGGAGCCCATATATCAAGCTAAGCTCTTCTCTCCCATGCAGCAGTGTGGCCTTCCAGCAAGCACAATGAGGCCAGTTTCTGACCTCAGTCATGCCAGTGCAAATCCAGAGTAACTTCATTTTACAGAGGACTTACTATGGATTGTCCATGTGTAAAGGAGATCAGAGTTGGCTCATATGGCCTGATTCTTCTCCCTCAGACAGGTTTCATACTGGCATAATTCCATGGGGTTAAATGTTGATCCTACTAAAGTTGTTGGGGCCAGGATTTCACTGTTAACTTCAGTGGAATCATTCCTGATTTACACTGAAGTAAGTGAGAGAAGAATGAGGCCTGTTTATGTTAGTGCCATTGCACTGGTGGTACTGAATGGGGAATTTAGCCCTTCAGACTGCCCCGAAGGGGGCTTTCTCATGTGAGGAAAAATTATGGCTAAGCTTCTTTAAACAGAAATCCACATCATCACAGCATATATTGTATCAAGTGGATGGATCACTGCGCAACAAGCCCCTTTCACACACACTTCTTGAAAAAATCTTTTCCTTTGGGCTGCCAACTTATCCAAATACGTAGCATTTTCCATGGGTACATTTACCTTTGTGAAAGACTGAAAAGAGCAGTCAGCTATCATATTATGTCAGCTGCATGTTTGATTCCTTTGTTCCTTGTAAGTGTAAGTTTTTTTTTTTTCACGTCTTTCAATAGTCTTGCAATATTTGTCTTTTCTTATACACCAAATGTTTTGATCATATGCAGAGGGCCATGGAAGTCAATGGAGCTAGGCTAATTTACCTCCATTGAGGATCTGAATCATAACGTTTTCACCAAACATGAATTTCTGAATGTTCCCACAATATTCAACTTAAACTCCAGCCTCCCGAAACACTTTATTTTTCTTTCCTCTGAAGCTAGGCTTTCCAGTTCTGGCTGGCCATGTTCCTGGAGGTTTCATCACAACATAATCTTTAATTAAAGATTAATCTTTAATTCCTGGAGACTCCAGGAGAATCCTGGTGGGTTGGCAGCCCTATCTGAGGCCTTTCTCCTACTGGCAGCCATTTTCTAGGTGTACACTATTCTCTTGCTATGTTCTGATACACAATTCAAACCTACTTCCATTTGTATAGCTGATGGCAATGCATTGCAAAAATGTGATTTAGTATTCCCATAGTCTAGTCTGGCTTGTCAGGGATACCTGAAATGCATTGACAATTCATTCCACTGACCATAGTCTTGAAGGTGATGGCTGTTTTAGATGCCATTTTGAAAATGCCTGTGATACATTGTTGTAATGACTACTGATTTGGGAAAGAAATTGATCTTAAGTTATCCAAGGGCGCAATCCTGTAAGGTGTGAATGTCTCCTGAGAGATGTTAGCATCCGCAGCTTCCACTGAAGACACTTGGAGTTGAGGCTACTCTGTACTTGTCAGGAGGTGATTGAAGGATTGAGTCCTAAATGTTAAACCCATGCAGCTGTAGTTGGTATGAATTAAAACAATGACTTTTGTCTTCTCCTGGGGAAACATCCTATAGAATTCAATAGAGAATTATAATCATTCTGTGGTATTTTTCAATCAAGCCATATAATTCTGCAGTGAAGATATACTTATCTATTAAGTTATATAGGGTGGTTTCCAAATTGTGGAGGAAGGACATAATTCTCTGTTCAATTCCATAGTGTACTTAGAATAATTTCTATACAGATTTAACATCTACAGAACCCTATTGATTTTATCCCTTAAAATCACATAGGATTTAAGGACTAGAAATGTCTGACTGCCTATGGTGCATATTTTATTCCTCTGTAATTAGAGAGAGATTTAAGAAGTCACAGGAAGTAGGAGCATAGGATTGTTTTGTATTGTTTTTTTGAAAAGGAAATGTCTGGACAGAATGAATGAATCTGAATGTAGGATATTGGAAAAGTTAATGATTGTTTTACCATGTTTAAAATAATATATCAATCATCTCTTTGAAGTTATATTTTGTAAAGCATATGTCTAGGTTTAGTTCTATGGTGACTGAGAACCATATATTGGATGGAAACCTAAAGATGTTTGATGGGTTTCAACAGGAATCAGTCTATTAGACAATTGTCTTGTGCTAAATATTTCCATTAATTAGTCATAGAGTTAAAAAGGGCCCTGTAATGATGCATATTTACAAGCGAGGAAAGAATAGATCTGGGAATTACTCCCTTTGGAAATAAGAACAACCATGAAGTGATTTTACCTGTTACAAAAGAGATAATCAAGTATTTAGCTAGGTCTTCTGCTGTCTTGTCAAAGAACTTGCTGATACAGAATGATCTGACAAACATTTTGTCTCATCATTCTATCATCATGTGCAGCATTTGGCCTAGTAAGTAGTAGAGAGGTTATTTGAGTTTTGTTAAAGATTATTTCATATTCAAATATTGTTTAAGTATTACATTGCATCAAGCCAGGTAATAATTAAATAGAGAGGAACATTATTACATAATGGCTGCTTAGGGTGTTACAGGGGTCTGAGGCAATTGCTGAGGATCTGAGAGCCAGTGTACAATGATAAAAAACATCTTAGAAGGATTTTACCACTGGTTATGCTGTTAATACAAATTTTAATGCTTAAATTAGTGGATTTGTGTTTATTTTCATTCATAGATGTGGCTTGACTGGAGATGTGAAGGGAATAGAAGGGACATTACATAATACAGTGCCTGGCATCAAGGCTTCAGTTAGGATTGTTGATCCAAAATACTGGAGAAAAAAATAATAATTGTTCAGCTGATATTACTGTAGTCTCTGTTGTACTGCCGTGGTTTCTGCATGTATCACATTCTGTATCTTCAGCCATTAACTTCAACGGAGATATACTTTCTAAGGATCTGGATCTCCAGACCTTCTTCCTCGGGGAACTGGGTAAGCATTAATTTACAATAGATTTGCAGGGCTGAGTGGTGTTAGATGTCACCTTCATGGTTGTCCACCTACATCCCACTCTATAGTGCCCCACTCACCAACCAGCCTAAACCCTATGGCTTTGGTGGAGTTACACTGGTGATTAATGTGGCCCAGTGCATTTAACAGTAAGATGAGACTTCAAACCAAGGTCTTGACTACACGTGGCCATTAAAAATCCTGCAGCAATTTTGATAAAGATTGAGGTGAAAACTCTGGTATCCAATTCAAATTCCAGTTCCGATAATGACATTCTGTTTGCCTACTTTCCCTCTCTAGGCACAATATTTTTCTTTACTTACTATTCTAAACTGTGTTGTAGTGTTAGAGTGAGCTGTTACATAGCTGCTACATTCCACCCCAGGGACAGCTGCATTTCAGTGATGGAGCTTAATCTGTCACTTATATTACTTTCCGGGGTGTTGTGAGACTTAATTAGTTATCGTCAAATCCTGCAGTCCTTAAACAAGCAAACCTTCAGGTCAGTGGGAGTTCTGTCTGCTAAAAAATCACAAGATGAAGCCCTTAATATTGGCAAAAATCTTTGAAATGCTCAGATAGAAGGTGGTACAGAAATGGCCAATACTATTGTAATGCTGATTAGCATATCCAATAGACACCAAAAGAACTGACCTTATGCCTGATAGATACTGATTGTAGTTTTTGCATGATACACTATACCTAAACTTTAAAAATGTATTCTGTCAACTTCAACCACTCCAGTTATTTTAATAGTTATTCCATACTTACACCAGAGTAACTGGAAATAGAACCTGACTTGTTCTGTTTACCTTATCTTCCATCTCATCTTCCAGCAAAATCCCACAGGAGGATCTTTCCTTCCTAGGGTGACCCGATGTCCTGATTTTATAGTGACAGTCCCACTTTTGGGGTCTTTTTCTTATATAGGCTCCTATTAGCCCCCACCCCCGTCCTATTTTTCACATTTGTTGTCTGGTCACCCTATTCCTTCCAGTTGTTTTTAGGTGCATCAGAAAAAAAATCTGACTTTTCTGATCTTCAAGGACTTTTTAAGCAGGTCAATTATCAATTATATACACATTTTCTGGTATAAAATACTGAAATATTAATAAGAGAAGTCTGAATGCTAAACTTTAATGACCATATTCACTACAAAAGGAAAGAGGTTTTTTTTCCCCCTGAATTATGCCAGCTAAGTAAAGCAGCTGGTGTCTCTCTTGTGAAATTTTTGTTATAAACCCACCAACCAATCCAGGGCATTTTAAATCTTGCCTAGAGTAAATTCTCGAATTATACGTTTTTCTCTGTGTCTCTAGAGGCCTGAATCAGGTTTAGCTTTCCCTGGAGAGGCTGAGGGAAAGACTGATATCTCTAGAACAACAAGTTGCTGTTCTGTGGTCCAGTCCAGAGCTCAGCCTCTCTGGAAATCAGGTCACTTATACAGGTGCTTACATACTGAGTTAGGTATATAACTTCAGGCACTAACGCCTGAACATTTAGCCTTGGATTTTACTAGTCTGACAAACTCCCATTGACTCCAGTTAGAGATTATATGAGCAAAGACCGAGAAAGAACTTCAGGATTTGGCCCTATTACAATAAGTTCTTTGAGATGATGGCCAAAAGAATCAGCAAATCATGCTTCACCTGATTCTGCCCTGTTTGGAGAGCCATGCGTCTATATCAGATAATAAACTTTGCAGGGGCTGAAGCGTTTCCTCAGTTGTGTGTGTACAGTACCTAGCACTACTTGGCCCTGATTCTGGTGTGTGTGTGGGGGGTCTTTCCCCACCATCATAATACAAATTATTAACAACAATACATGCAAAAATTTGGTGGATTCCAACACATGAAAAAGGCAGCAAAATGTCTGAGGTATCCTGATAAGGGGAGTTATTCCTGATCGATTATGTTCTGATACATTCATCTATCAGATCCTGTCTTTTGATTTCTGTAAATCTGTGTTTTTCCTTTTGCATTTCAAGGTTCACATTTCTATTAAATGCACCGTTTTGGCTACACAGTTGCCCATAGATGGGACCGTACTTAAGGGCCAGATTCTGCAGTGGGTGACATTGCTATAAGTCAAAGTCAATGGAGTTATTCTCAGTTACTGACTCAGGTGTGAGTAAGATTAATGTTGGTCTGATGAGGGTGCCTAGGTGTAGTAGGCGGAATAGAATTTCACCCAGAATTTTTAGCTGAAATGGAAGAATCCTGCTGAGTCAAAACCGCAGTTCCCCAAAGTATAACCTATCAGTGTTAATTGACTCTTCAGTAAGTTAGAGACAAGGTGGGTGACGTAATATCTTTTATTGGACACACTTTTGAGCTCCATAGGTCCGATCTGAAGAAGGGCTCTGTGGAGCTTGAAAATTTATCTTTCCCACCAACAGAAGTTGCTCCAATAGAGCTATTACCTCACCCACCTTGTCTCTCTCATATCCTGGGACCAACACAGCTACATCAACATTGCAATCTTCAATATGTTATTCATTACAAAGTACAGACGGCCCAGCAATATACTGTCTGGTCAATGCACACTATGCAAACAAGGATGTAGCATCTCGTGGTGCAGTAAGCAACATGCCCTCAAAGAAGCAAAACCCATCTCACATGTCAGATTTTTGACTATGCCATGCAACCTAGGCTTTGACCTGCCACAGTTTAACAAACAAACACTGACGTGCTTTTCCTTTCTCTGAAGACTGCTCCCTGTCACTCTTCTCCACCTGTGTTTTTGATCCATTCTGTTTCATTAGCTCACATGCTTTGGGGCGAGTCCTGCTCTGCGTTACACTGGTATATATCTGGAATAATGACACTGATTTATCAATGGAGTTACTCCCGATCTGCAGCAATGTGGATGACAGCAGAACGTTTTTTGTTCTGAAACTGGTAAGTACAATAAAGAATATTTTCAGCTGAGGGGCAGCTTATGCTCACTAAAAGCCTGATTCTGCCTGATGCCGCTCCTCTGAAACCAATCCCCAAACTTCCGTTGACCTCAACAAGAGCCAGACTGGTTCCACCATTCAACCAAAGATAGAATAAGTATGTTTCATTTGCAGGGTTATGGAGAGGGACAGAACGGAGGGAGAACTACTGAAAAAGGACTAAATCCTCAGCACCTGCAACACCAGTTGGCTTCAGTAAGAACTGAGATTGCTCAGTGCTGCTCCATGCCTTCACTGAGAGTAAAGATGTCTGGATTTTGGCCTTGGCGACTATGCAACATCAGCTGTTTCCCAGACTCCATCTCATCCAGTGCAGTTTGCTGGAAGTCCAGATATACTTATTTGTTTTCCCTCAGTGTCCGTTCTGTCCAGGCCCCACCCTTCCCGGAGATCTGCCATCACAAGTATGAGGGTGTGCTGGTCTGCAGATCCTGCCTGGTTTGAAGATGGCAGAAGACTGATGGATCAAAAGTTTAGCCTGCAGGCTACTGTCAGTTTTCTTAAGCAAATAACTTCTTGCAATTTCCAGAGAGCTGTAGTCTGGGTCTTGTGGCAGGAGACAAGCACGAATAACAACAGGAAACGTTACTGTAATAGCAAGTAGCTGGGATTGGCACAGGGCTTTTGTGGGCAGGAGGCAGAAGATGGAATCCCCCGACTTCTGACATGAAGTAGCAGAGTCGCTCTGTGGCAAATTCTGCAACCCTGTGGTAGCTGTAGCTCCCACTTGACCGATGCTGTTGCTCTGTGCTCTGGTGGATGGTGGATAGTGAATCTATAGAGCAGCAGACCCACTATCCCTGTCTCCTTCTGGATCTCCCTGCAAGACCTTCTGCATGCATGAGGTGTCCATGTGGCAAACTGGAGCTGTGTGCGTGCGGCAAACTGGAGGTGGAGGCTTCTCAAATTCTACTCCTCCTCCGCAGTAGAACTGCATTGATTACTGTGCACCTCCAGTCCTTTGGAGCAAGGGAGGGGAGAGCCAGGTCTGACACCTGTTGCTGCTTTAGGACTAGCGATGGGCAACCCGCAAAGGTCAATGTGTAGGAGCATCCTAAAGTACAGAGCTGATCTCTCTGTGATCTATCCAAACCTCTAGACTCTGCTTCTGCTTCCGGTGAGAACCAGGAATTGGAGAGCTACCTGTGAAGATTAAAAAGAATTTTTGAAAAGGTTTGGTTTGTTTCGGAAGCTGAGCAAAGGTTTGGTTCAATTCGTATTTGAGCTGCACTGGTTTGCTCAGCCTTCAGGTGCTTTTAAATGAATTTGTCTAGAATTTCCATCAGTTTAAATAAAAGAAGTGTACAGTAGAACCTCAAAGTTACGAACAGCTCGGGAATGGAGGTTGTTCATAACTCTGAAATGTTCACAACTCTGAGCAAAACATTGCGGTGGTTCTTTCAGAAGTTTACAACTGAACATTGACTCAATACACTGTGAAACTTTACTATACAGAAGAAAAATGATGCTTTCCCTTTATTTTTAGTAGTTTACACTTAACACGGGACTGTACTGTATTTGCTTTTTTTTTTCTGTGCTCCTGCCCGATTGCATAAGTCTGGTTCCAAATGAGGTGTGTGGTTGACTGGTCAGTTTGTAACTCCGGTGTTCATAACTCTGAGGCTTCCACAATAGTTGAAAAACAAACAATGTCTTGAGGACAGTTACATAGGTAGGAAGAGAAAACTCTCACCGTTTCAGCTTTGAACTATGCTTTGGAGGACTGGACCCCCAGGGTGCAGAGGGTATTTGCACGAGGAACTCTGCCCTGCGGTGAGACTGTGTGGAGGAACCATTGATGGTGGACACTTTACTCTAGGGGTGTCTCTGGATTCCCTGCATGCTGCAGGAATGAGCTCTGTGCTGAACAGATCCAATGCTGTGTCAGAGACACAAGATTCAGAACTTCATGGATCCAGTGGCCATGACATTTCACATAGCGGGTGTGGAGCAGCAGCTGCCTGCCCAAGGAGAGGCAGATAAATTCCATTTTCTTTATCCCCGGCTTAAACTGGTTTTGATAACAGGCGAAAGATGCTTTGTTAAAACAAAGTGCAAAGGAACATTTCCCATCACCTCTTTAGTCTCTCTTCTCTTCCCTCTTTGGCTTCTGTACATGAAAGGAATATTTAGCCCTCAGCATGTTGTGCTGACCCCTCCACCTCTTCAGCAATCAAAGCAAATAGAGGTGCAAAAGTAGCTGCAGCCCTGAGTCTGGGGAAGACCTAACATAGGAGTTCTGCAAAGTTCTGCAGACTTGGGTTTTGTGACATTTCTCTCAGCAGGAAGCATCGTTCCAATGAAGATTTCCTAGATTTCTTGGTAGAATCTCCCAATTCCCTGTGTACAGTACAGTCCGGCTGGCAGTAAAACAGGGCTGGATGGACTGTACTTCCTAAGGGACCTACACACAGGCCCCTTACGTGCAGTTGTCTTTGCTTTTTCCATGCATTTCCTCAAGGACTATTTCATAGAATATCAGGGTTGGAAGGGACCTCAGGAGATCATTTTGTCTAACCCGCAGCTCAAAGCAGGATCAATCCCCTATTAAGTCATCCAACAGACTTTTGCCCCAGATCCCTAAATGGCCCCTCAAAAATTGAACTTATAACCCTGGGTATAGTAGGCTAATGTGCAAACCACTGAGCTATCCCACTCAGGAAGGGTTTAGCTCTCAGGTTATTCCCAGGTAAATTAGAGGTTTTGATTGTCCTGACACAGGTTCGATTTGTTCGTGAATCACGCGGAAGGTATTTAAAATCATTTGAACAGCGACGCTTCCTGGAAGTTATTGCCCTCCGAGAGTAGCGGTTTTCAAGCAGTGCTCCGCACGGCACAGCTTCAGTGGGAGCCGGGTCACACCAAAGGTGAATGCTTTGGACAGCTCCACCCTACATGTAATGACACGCACTTCAAGGGTCATTTCAATACACAGCAAGACACATTTAATGATATTACTGCACTTTGTCGTGTACGTTGACCCTGGCCAGGATCTGAATCTCCAATGCCCAGTATTTTTTGCACCAAGTGGGTGTGACATGGTGCCACCTCAGAAGAGCAGGATTTTGGTCCCACTTTGCATAAGCGGAAATGACTATGCACCGTGTATGGTAACAGTGACTCCGGTGCACACTTGCCTCTGAGATATACCCACTTGAATGTTATTCATGTAAAAGACATTTTCCTGCATCAACTAATTCCCCTTGCCGCAGAATGAAGATTCACCCCAGCAGAGGGAAGGAGATGGTTCGACTTCCAGCGGGGAGGGAAATGGTGATTGCTTTGTGTTGCTGCGGTTTGCACTCTGATGAGCTTTCTGCCATGATGGACCCCTGTAATCACCTATCAGAGTTTTGACTGGATCTGGCCCGTTATGTGCATAGATGTATTTATTGTGGTGGCTGCAGTGAAAATCCTATTCACTGTTAGGGCCCAATTACGCAACCTTTAACACATCAGTGGCCACCTAACAAAGTCACCTTGTCTTAAATGGGTCTGCTTGTGGGATGAGAGCTCACCAAGGTGAATAGAGGTTGTACAATCTGGTCCCAACCAGTTGCAGCAATTCTGAGCCTTTTGCACCCACCCCATGGTCTTGACGTCGGCTGCCTATGAAGTGGCAAACAGATTATAAATGGGGACTCTAGCTTTCAGCCATGCATGTCCTAGTTCTATTCAAGACTTCACCCTGGAGCCTCAGCCTTCCAGCTGCCCATATTCATACACTCCTCAGCTGCTAGACATCTGACCTCTCGGGGGGGAGGATCTTTCCCTTCTGGCAGAAACACCAGGAGGAGGGAGACACAAGGAGAGGACATTTCCGCATGCACCCCCCCATGCACATTCTCCCCCAACCTTCCATCACGGGGACAGACTGTGGGCCCTGACACCAATACCTGTAAATCCCCAAGGATCCTGGGGATCATCATGTGTCTTGGGTTGTCTGCATCAAGAGCCTGTGCCTTCAATTCTGGTTGCTGGCAGCCCTTGACCTGTACCACCAGGGAATCCCACTAGCCCAGTGGCTCCCAAACTGGGGTTCATGAACCTCTGGGAGTTTGTGAAATGTTATAGGGGGTTCTCGGAAAAAAAAATCCCTAATGGTGGACAGCGCTGTCCCTAGGGATCCTGGGTAGCATGGGGCCAGCAGCTCGGAACCCCTGGACTCCCAAGAGCTAAGCAGATCAAAGCAAGTATATCTATCGCAATGAGGAGATTTTAACTTCAAGCCTCCTTATAAGCAGTGGAAAGGGAGGTGGATATTTTTTATTGTTTTTAAAATTAAATAGACAGCTAGTCTTGATTTTAAAATTATTATGAAGAACAAGTTTAAGATTTGTTGTAACGAGCAGTCTATGCAAACAACGCACAAGACCTGAATGCTTATGTAGGAGGAACTCTCTGAGTTGGCTTCTTAAATATCTTCCTGCTGTTTCACATCTGATAGTCCTTGATGAAACGTAGGAGCCTTGTCTTAGAACAGGCTTCTTCAAAGTGATACAAGCTGCAAAAGTGAGATCTTGGAAGAGTGTTGCCCTTTTTTTAATGTAATAAAAATACTGTAATGATAAATAATAATTAATAATCCATAGTGTGTAATAAGCATGTAAAAAAAATTTTATATTTCCAGGATCACAAAGGAGAATATCCCTGGAAATATTCATTTTTAGGAAGGGGTTCGCAAAACTTGATGTTTTATTGAAAGGGGTTCACAGGTTGTTAAAGTTTGGGAACCACTGCACTAGCCCAAGACCATCTGCTATGGTGGGGCACCACGGACAGTACAGCCTACAGCACCACAGAGGCATCCGAGGCCCTGTTCTGTGCAGGTAGCAGAGAGCCACACGAGGAGGGTCGTTAGTTCTGACTGTAGATCTGGGGAGTGTGATCGATCCCCCCGTTGTACCTTAAGTCACATTGTACCATTGCTGTGGGGGAGCTCACTCCTCTTGTTCTTTATGATGACCAGGGGCAGATTTTACAAAGGCACAATTTTGTGGCCGTTGGACCTGAACATGCAAGCCTCCCACTGTGAATGTTTATGAAGCACAAGCAAAATCACATTGTAGAAACTCTGGCCCAAATGTACTAGTGGTAGAGGTAGGTGCATGGCACAGAATACTTTGTATCTTCCCATCTGAATGCATTGGGGTTCATGTATACAGGTCCCACTAGCGCTAATGGGAGTGGCATGAACTAATCCCTATGCATCACAATGGGAATACACTCTGCAGGGAACATGTTCCTTTGGATGTGTTTTTGAGCAAAATATGTATGCAGTGAGCACATCTTGCTGCACCACAGATCCACAAGAAAACAGACAGACAAGCGTATGTTTGTTGGAAAATGCCAGACCAGTGCTCCGAGTGTTGCTAAAGTAACCATAACTGTCTGCAAGGCACTCAGCACTTAGACATGAGAAGCTGCGTCTGAATGCTTTATCCTTGTATTCAATAATTCAGTAAACCAGAGCAGAGGATTTTTCACCAGCGGTTTGAAAATGAACTTTATTGCAATTCAGACAGATACCTTTCCCTTGCAAGACCCCAGGTTTAATAAACACACAGGCTTACCTTTGAGCTCAGCAGGGATCTCCAGTAAGTACTTTATGACAGATTTGCCACTTTTTTGAGATGTAACAAAAATGCCAATTGTTGGAGTTGATAGTTTTATCAAAGCTTCTCTCCTTTAGGGTTTTGTGTGTAACCTGTCGACTCCTTGCCTTGGAAGTCAGGAACAGAGCACATCAGAATCAGAGGGGAAGGTTGAAAAGTCAGGCTTCCCAGAGAAAAATTAATAAGGATGCTCTGTTTGTGATGATGGTCTGGAGTAAAGAAATCTTGACACTTTAAAAAAAATAGAGCAACCAAACCTCTACTTTTATCTCCCACCCTTAATAAGGAAGAGCTCCTTTCTGATGTGAAATGAGAGGCTATTGAGAATAGAATATTTAAGTTCTCCTATCCACAGTGACAAGTTCAACCAGTTCTCCCAACAATTAGTTACATTTCTTCTGGACTTGCCCGGAGGGAATTTCAAAATACTGACTATTATCTTGCCGTACCTGTGGTTAGACTCATACAGTCTTAGAAATGTAGGACTGGAAGGGATCTTGAGAGGGGATCAAGTCCAGTAGGGTGACCAGACAGCAAGTGTGAAAAGTCAGGACATGGGGTGGGTGTAATAGAATCATATATAAGAAAAAGACCCAAAAATTGGGACTATCCTTATAAAATTGGGACATCTGGTCACCCCTTCATGGAGGCAGGACCAAGTAAACCTTGACCATCTCTGATAGGTACTTGTCTAACCTGTTCTTAAAAACCGCCAATGGTGGGGATTCCACAACCACCCTTGGAAATCTATTCCAGAGATTAATTTAACTATAAATTAGAAAGTTTCCTAACCTAAATCTCCTTTTCTTCAGATTAAGCCCATTACTTCATGTCCTACCTTCCCCAGATCCTTCTCAGCAGTGCTATCAGCTAGTCAGCAATTCCCCATTTTGTAACCGTGCATACGATTTTTCCTTCCTTAGTGTATTACTTGGCACTTCTCTTTATTAAATTTCATCCTGCTGATTTCAGACAGGTTCGTCAGTTTGTGAAGGTCATTTTAAATTCTAATCCTGTTCTCCAAAGCGCTTGTAACCCCTCCTAGTTTGGTGTCATCTACATATTTTATTAGCATACTCTCCACTCCTTTATTCAAGTAGGCAACAGTGGTCATTTCATGTCCCTTCTCTGAAATGTGCACCAGAGGAAATGCCAGCTGTTGGCCTGTGTTGCTAACAAATACATGGAATAGGAAGTTATTACTCTGTACTTCATTGGCACTGGGTTTTTTCTTATAAATGTTAGGTTCTCCTAAGCAAGTTATTCCATGTAGGTCAGTAGATACTCACAGAGTTTGTCTTCAGATGCTGTTGGTGAGAAAAGTTGGGTCTCCCTACAGAAGGGGGCTGGTTAGTGTCATAAACCTGTGGACACCCCGATATCTGAGTTGTCAGTGAGCTCCTGTAAGCTTGGGCCATCGACATAGATGTCTATGTGTGTGTCTGAAAACCCTTAAAACACGGCTCCTGCAGAAGGTGGAAACTGTATCAGTTACAGCAAACTTGGTCTGCAATTATGTGTTCTTGTTTTGCCCTGCAGGCTATAGGGAGGAGAGTAAAGAGGGCTGGCCCACAGCCCTCTTCCATTCTCACCCCACCCCTTCTGACCCAGCAGACTTGGATAATCTCTGCAGAACATCTTCTGTGCTGGCCAAAGGTCTGGAGAGCATATACTACAAAAGATGTGTTCCCCCTTCCACTCTTTCCCAGGCCAGTGCCATGGACATCAGCTCGCCTTCACTTGTGGAACTGGGAGAGAGCCTGTGGTTCTTAGGTGGCAAAACTCCAGATTTACCTCTGAATTCATTTGACAGAGGGATGTGAGGAAGAGAGAGTATCGTTAATGTTGTCAACACAGGGCCGCATTCCGAAGACCTGACCCAGAATTGCCTGAATCTGGACAGAATAAAAACTGAGTAAGGCCTGGAGATTTGGCCTTCATTTTGGTGACTTGCTATTCTAACGTGAGTTCAGCTGAGCTCCAGTACTGACTCGGTGTTAGCAATAGGGCTCTCTGGCTCTCTCCTTTGTTGCAGATTTAAAAACTTGGCATCCTTAACCTAATTATAAATTTGACCTGTAAGGACAAAGAGACCCCATGCTAGTCAGCGACTGTGCTGAGCCTCCATGCCAGACTGCCGGCGGGGAGGTTGTTCCTTCTGTTTTGGGTTTTATTTTTAGGTAGAGCCCAGAGCTGCTAGCTAGCTATTGTGATGCAATGTGCCATAGAGCGAAGCTGGCATGAGAGGAGTTGATTCATAAGACTAGTCACTGTCTTTCTTAAAATAGCATAAATTAAAGACATTTGATGGAGCATTTCTGGATTGCTCAGGGCAGTGCTAATCTTTGGATGTGCTAGATGATTATTGTTCCAGTAATGCCTCAGGACCCCAACTAAGAGTGGGGCTCTGTTTTACTGCCAGCTGTACATACACGTGGACGAGATAGTCCTTGCCCCAAAGCGTTAACAAACTAGAAGCAAGATAGAGCATGGGTGTGAGAAAGGAAGTACTATTATGCCCATTTTATGGATGGGGAATGAAGCATGGAAGTGATTAGCCCAAGAATACACACAAGGCTGTGGCAGTGGTAGGACTGAAACCCAAATCTCCTAAGTCCCAGTGCTGTGAGTTAATAAGATCCCCTTCCTCCCTGAGAATAATTCCTGGTTTCAAATTGCTGTCTCTCTGGTTTATATTACAGTCAACAAGATAAATTTCTTCCCTGCTGTAATCCCACTGATATCAGTAGAGTTAATCAGGGATGAATTCGGTCCACTTTGTTAAACTAATCAGTTGGTCAAATGCCTGAAAACGTTGATCAGATGCCTAGAGATACCAGTAACTACAAGTAGTGGGTAGTCACTAGTTTTGGCTCATTATGGACAAAATTTGTCCTTGGCTATATGGCGACTGACTGAAGGAACTGCAGCTGAAGTGACATGTACTGTTGCATGGCAATTTCTTCTTGGATTATTCCAATCTACTGGTTAGCATTTCCTGGGCCCTGAGTAGTTACTTCTAATGGACGACTGATAGCCAGAGGAAGATTAATCGACTAGGACCTAGTCGCTAGGTCCTCTCAAAGACAGTCTGCTCGGGACTTATATAATTTTCACTCCTTCTCTGGGGGCTTATGTCAAAAGGGTTCTGAGAGAGTGTCTCCACTCAGGGTCCTTGATGGACTGTATGGTATTAGTTGTCCATTTTCACTAAGGTTCAGGAAAACACCAAGGATGTTGCCTGAATCTTTCTGGGCTCTGTCCGCAAATGGAAAAGCCACCGCAATATTATCAATCTTTGTAAGAGCAACCAATTCAATGTAAATGACCTTCTTGAAACTTTCTGCTTGCTCTTGCTGATACTCATTTGCTAGCATTCCAAATAGCTAAATAAACGTACAAGGGTTCACAAACAATTATGTATGTAAGGAATATTGCTCACATGTAGAAGTGTCGGGGGGTTTGGTTCTTAAAACTATATAAGTAATGGGTGCTGCCATCTTAAAGCTATTTCCCAGAAAGGTCTCCAATGAACAAAATACTAGAAGTAATATAAATAATATAAATGAAAAAAGCCCCTTTACCATTACAAAGTGTTGGAATCCAGGGAGTTTCAAAATTGTTGTAGGGTTTTGTTTTGGTGGGGCTTTTTGTGGGGTGAGGGAGACAGTAGGAAATTTTAATTTTTGAAAACAGAATTGGGTTTATATAGTATCTGGTTTAGTAAACTAACCAATCATGTTTTAAAGATTGGATTAAAACCTGATTGCTTTATGTGAGTACTTCCCATGGAAATCATTTGGGATGTCTTTCATGAATTTGGCCCCATATAAACATTCCTTACAACACTTTTCTGATTTCTAGTACTTTTCAACAGCAAATCTGACTCTTTCAATAATCCTCTGCATCATCAGTAGTCAAAATGACAGTTTCTGTTTTCTTGTTAATTAATCAATTTTTTTTAATTGAGTACTGAAAACACTCATGAGCGTCCAACTCCCCTTCGTAATTAGCTGGAACTCTGAATGAGAGTATGTTGTGTATTACATTGGACATTTTCTTTAAGCTGCCGTTAAAGTTTTTTATAGCTCTATAACTGATTCCAGATCATCATGGGACCTTTGAAAAGAGAATATTTGCACAAAAAGCTGTGGGCAACTGATCTTGAAAAGACACGTGCAGTTACTTAATGGTGGGAAAAGGTACAAAAATGACATGCTATTTAAAGACATTTTCATGTTAAATTATAATAATAAAACTACCACTTAATTTGCTGACAGTGAAATCAGGGACAACCCTTTTATAACCTAGATAAAACACCCTTATTGGGAGCAGCCTCTCAAAAATGAGCAAACCTAGGTTAGAAATGTACAGTTCAATGTTTTTTAAAAAAAAATTTAAAAAGCATTTTTGAAGTGTTATTTTTACTTTCTACATTTCTGCTTCTAAAACACCAAATTGTTTGGGAAATGCCACAGGATGAAGAGGGTTAGCGATAGGATGGTAAATCAAGACAGTCCTTGAAAATCAGTGGTAGAAATAGGTCAAAAGAAGACAAGTTTAGTCCTCAGTATGATATCCATGATGAGAGAGTCTGGAGATGGAAGAGATAAAGCAAGGAAAGGAAGCTCCTTTGGACACCATTAGGGATGTGGAAAAAGGCTGAGGGTGAGCGGGAGAAGAAGTATGCACTATTATATTTCCTTCATTCATGTATTGATTCTGAAATCAATCAGGTTTAGAGCACTGAAGAACGGAGTTGTCTATTTATCAATGGAATGGGAAGGCAAGGGTCCCAAGATTTCCACATCAGTGTCTCATAACCTTAATCTGAAGGGGTTACATCTAGGTGAAAGAGGATAGCTACTGAGATTGGAAAGACTCGTGTTCCCCTTGCAAGTGGCTGAGTTCCTTCAGAGACAGTCACAAAGTTGAAGGCACTCAGAACCTCACAGCATCAAGCCTTCAGACTTTGATCTGGGGATTTTGGCTTTTGCAGGATAGACATCTGTCCACTAGAAACAAGAACTGAGGCCAATTCACTCATTTCATATAAAGCTGTCAAACTAATAGCATTGACTGACTTTCATTTAGCCACCACTGACTAGCCCGGGGTGGGCAGACATTTTGGCCCGAGGGCCACATCTGGGCATAGAATTTCTATGGTGGGCCATGAATGTTCACAAAATTGGGGTTGGGGTGCGGGAGGGGGTGAGGGTTGTGATTGGGGGTGTGGGCTGCAGGGTGGGGCCAGAAATGAGGAATTTGGGGGTAGGAGGGTGCTCTGGACTGGGATCGAGGGGATTGGAGGTGGGATGGGGTATCAGGGCCGGGGCAGGAGGTTGCGGCATGGGGGGTGAGGGCTCTGGCTGGGGTGTAGGCTCTGTGGTGGGCTGGGAATGCGAGGTTTGGGGTGCAGGAGGATGCTCCAGGCTGGGATTGAGGGATTAGAAGGGTGGGAGGAGATCAGGGGTTGGGACATGGCGGGAGGCTCAGGGGTGCAGGCTCTGGACGGCGCTCACTTCAAGTGGCTCCTGAAATAAGTGACATATCCCTTCTCCAGCTCCTACATGGAGGTGTGGCCAGGCGGCTCTGCATGCTGACCCCTCCTCAGACACCATCCCTGACTCTACCATTATCTGCAGTTCCCAGCCAATGGGAGCTTCGGGGTCAGTGCTGGGGGCAGGGGCAGCATGCAGAACAGAGTCCCCTGGCAGTCTCTATGCATAGGAGCCAGAGGATGGCCATGTCGCTGCTTTCAGGAGCTGCATGGAGTGGCCCCAGACCCCACTCCCCAGCGGGAGCTCGAGGGCTGGATTAAATCAAAGCTGGCCGGAGGGCCATAGTTTGCCCACCCCTGGAGTAGGCCCATATCAAAATCACCTTGAGAATAAAGGGTTTAAAGCAGGGGAAAAGGGGAGACCCTCATGAGAGGACATTGTTCTATGGTCAAAAATAAGGGGCATGAAGCAAAACGTGTTTCCACTGAAAATGTTTTAAGCACTTGAAATCTGTGACTTGAGTGGCAGAAGGCCAAATTCACTAGTGGTGTAACTCCACTGAGGTAATTCGAGTTACATGATGAGGGAGGTTTGGCCACGGAGCCTGTTTGGTACTCACTGGACAAATTGCAGCCTACAGGCTGGATTATGACTTGGCCTAGCTGTCCAGGATGGAAAAACTGCCCTTCAACTGCTATACGGGCTATCGGGATCTTGAGTCCGACCACACAGGGGTTAGTGGGTGCTCTGTGCTCACTTACGTCCCACCCTGGAGGAGCTGGGGAGAGCCTTAGCTCTACCCTGTCTACTTGTGTGCCAACGGATCTGAGCCGGCCCGGGAGGGTATAATAATTTGCCGCTGGTATCGCCCAACAGTGAAACAAGAAGGAAGCAGGGACGAAATTACATGTTGCTGAGTCATGCAGCCTTCCAGGGCTATTCTTGGGTTGATGAGGCTGACGTAAGCCCCCTTGCTCAGGATTGTGCTGAAAGTCCCAATCTAGCCCTAAGCATTTCCCAGCTCTCTGTGGCAGGACCTACCACATTCGCACTTTGAGACCTCCTGGGTTTTTTTAAAAATTTTAACCAGTGGGCTGAAAGTAGCTGTTGTCATCAGCTCAGGCTCTTATCAGATTGATGTGATTATCTTCTCTTCTAAGAAAGGTTTTACTTTAAAGAAGTCATATGCGATGAAAAACCATTAGCTAAACTAACATTATGGCTCTGAATAAAAAGCCCCCGTGCTAGCTAAAGATCTGAGCTGATATTCCCTCCATAACTCTTGCCACTGTGCTTCCGGATTCCATGGGCCTGAAAACAGCGTGTACCTTTGCTTGCCATATGTGCTGCTGTACCTGCATCCAGCAAGATGAGTTAAGGACTGATCATTGCTCTTGATTTCTAGCCATGGCTTCATTTCCTTGCAGCAATGCCTCTTCATTTCCTTACTATGGCCGATTTAAATCAGACCCTTATTGTTGTTTTAGCATATATGTTGTGGCTCATTAGTCATAAGCGTGTATAGACAAGACCTTAGTCCTTCCTTGATCCTACACACGCATGATGTGTGTTTGGTTGACTGAGCTCAAGATTAACTATTTGGAAAAGATAGGTGATCACACCCTAGACATTTCTGCTGCTGTGGTTTAAATAACTGAAATAATAAAACGTTCCAGTACTTTATACTATTGTCATCAAATAATAATATTGATATGGAAAAAAAGAAGTAGCAGAGCATGAAAGGGAGATAGAAAGTCATGATACACAAGAAAGCAATAAGGTGGAACAATGCAAAGGGGGGTGCTCTAATAGAGTCAATTAAATAAATATGGAAAAGAAATAATGATTCAGGATATTACCCATGATAGAATACGCTAAGCAACCGAGTATGCAAGAAGGGGCTAGAATGAGCTCTCTGGGGCTGGGACTGTCTCTCACTAGAGACAAGATTCTGCCATCCCTATTCACACTGTGCAAGGTTGTCACACCCTTACTCCTACTGAGTAGTAGATTGCTCCCCACATAATCCTAGTGACTTTAGTTGGGTTACTTGCACAGTCAAGTACCATTCAACATGAGTGATGGGGGCTGAATCTGGTCTGATGGATCTACAAATGTATTTAAATAAGGGTGACAGGGAACCCTATAAACAGCACAATGGAGGCAGCTGGGTGTTACCAGAACAAGAAGAGTAAAGAAGAAAGTGACAGGCACTACAATATGTTTGTGGCTATGAAAAATAATTTCAGTGTAGAATTTAATGGAGGAATTACCAGAAGTCTTTTGAATTATAAGGCATAAATCTGAACACCTATCGTGTGTGTGTGTGTGTGTGTGTGTGCTGGCCTGGAAATAAGCAACAGAAGTATTTAGTCAAACTGTCATGATTGTATCATGTTTCAAAGAGTCTAACCTCCATCAAATGTGTATTTTTCTGTTGTACGTCTCACCTGCGGCTATGTGAACCTTGCTTAGCCACTCCTGGCTGTCTCTTACTTGGAATGTGACTTAATGATTCGCTGTCTTCCCTTGACTAACACATCAGCCGGGAGAATGTGCCCTCTCATGAGTGTAAGGCTTGTTTAACCTCTTAGGAATAGTGGATACCCTGACACCTGATGTGTGACATCATCTATCCAGATGAGAGAGAGCTATCTGGCCACCACATCTGCTTAGATCCTTTATCTCCATGTGATGACTGTCATTTCTCACTACAGCAACCATGATTTAGAGGTAGTACACCTTGCATTTGAGATCGCAGCACAAAGCACAATACCTTCTACCAAACTTAACTGATGGGAAGGTTTTTCTACTTGTTTGCATTTATACAGAGATGCATTTCCCTAGGATTTCAAAGGGCTTTACAAACATTCCTTAATAAAACCTCACAGCACCCTGGTGTCATAGACACATAGCATTATATCCATATTACAGACTGATAACCTGAGGTCAGAAAAGTTAATAGATTCGCCTGCCGTTAAGGGATTTACCCATCTAACTAGTCAGTGACAGAGCTGGAAACCAGACCAGGAGCTCTGATTCTCCAAGCCATGTTGTAACCATTAGACAACACTTCTTTTCAACAGAGCTCCAACTAACTAACTAGCAAAATAAGGAGAGAGGGAAAGAAGCATGTGAACTAGGAAGAAACGGGAAGGCATGGGACATGAAACTGGTAAAATTGTCTGGTGGCAGCAAAGTACTCTACCTGTCTTTAGTACAGATAATATAGCACAGTCCACTAGTCTTGCAACAGTTGAAAGATCTTTTCCATTAGAAATCTCTGGCATGGGGGGTTCATAATTTGATCATAAAAATATCAAATGGAAAGTGAAGCAGGATCTGGCAAGCAGCCAGCAGTTGGTGGGCAGTCAACGCAACATAAATGTAGTAAGGATGAGATCAGTGAAAATGCTCCCCACTGGCCTACCTCTGTTTCCATTAACGTCAAAAGGAGTTTTAACAGTGACTTCAATGGAAGAAGGGTTGGGCCAATGCTGAGCTGCAAAATGCCTCCTTTTGCAAGAACTTTTTATTAGCTTATTTTCACCCAGCCAATTCCTGTATCCATGGAAACGTGATCAGAAAATCTGCTGATAAGAGACAGCTGGGAAGTAAGAATTCCCTTGTGTAGATTTCAACAGCCAAAAGCTGCAAGTAGTGGTTTGCAAAATGTGGACTCTCTATTGCTTTGGGGCTCCTAACATCTCTCGAACACATCAAGATAGAGAAATATTTTTTTAAAGTTAGTTATTTAAACAAAATAAAATTATTCTTTTGGATTATTATTCTTTTCGCCTGTGCATCAACATTATGACCTTGCAGTCCAACTGAATTGCACTTGCCAGAGGTCAGGGGCGAGGTGGGTGTGCATAATATGGTATAGAGCTCCGCTTTGCAATCTCTTTATCCTGAGGCTGCTGTGTGCAGGCCTGATCCTTTGGTGTAAGTTAGAGCAGTCTTCTGGCCAGACCTTCTGCCAGCGGTGGGAGGTGTGATGGGTTAGGATTGTAAATGCAAACTCTACATGACCCCTCGTACTTGGGTGATCGTCTGAGAACTGGGAACACTGTCTGTTCAGCTAGACTCTGTCAGTGGTCTGATACAAAGTAGCCACACCACAGTATCTAGCTAAGAGTACAGTAACAATCTTCAAATAAGTTATACCAGCTGGGTCCAGTTCTTGGGGGGGTTAACCCACTGATGAGGCATAAGCCACTGATAAGGCCTGTAGGGTATCCTGTATAACCATGCACCTTGTGTAGTGTGCCTATGTATGTATTGGGGTGTGCAGTGGTATATATGCTTAGTATGTGTGTGTTTATACCTATCCATGTATGCAAATAAGAGATCAAATTCTAAATGTATTAATAATACACTTACCAGTGGTAGCAAGAACACTATACATGGACAATGAAGAGTCTGATGGCACCTTAAAGACTAACAGATTTATTTGGGCATGAGCTTTCATGGATACAAATACTATAGATGGACAGTTAATTGAATATACAACCAATCTTGCAATCTTTGGGTATTTCACAAATACCTGTCCTATTTCTAGGTAGACAAGGTACCAACATGAGCCTGCCTTGCTATGTGACCTAACTACAGGAAATACTGGCCCAAACAAGCACCTTCTGAAACAATGTCACCATTTCAGCTGGTCGCCATTATTTTATCTAGCAAGGACACTCCAAGAATTGGAGACTTGCTGTAGTGACACCATCTACAATGGTACCATGCACTGGACTGAATGACAGGTTGGATAAGTCAAGCATCGAGGGCTTCGAAAATATGCATTAGTTCATGAATTTGAGCAGTGATCAATCACCCTGTCTGTTGTGTTTGAGAATCCAGTTATGTCATTTTTAAACCCCAAACAGTTTTACTCTTTTATCTCTGCACAACTGGCCACCAATCCCCATGACTAATTACAAGGTTATTATTTGGGAGTAAGCTCTAAGCACACCTTAGTGTTGGCTATCTTTGACTCCTGCTATATCCCGGCCAGGTTCACTTCTGGGTCTGCCATGTCAATCATGAAAAATCCCTGCATTTGTTTTCTCAGCCCACTGCTCTTTGCTACCAAATTTAAATACTAAAGCAAGCAATCCACTGTATTTGTAGCCCCTCCTGGAAAATGTGTTGTGCTCCCTCTGCTGTTGCTACTGCAGCGGTGAACCAACCATAGAAAAGACCATTCAGAAGCTGTGACTAAGCAGGCAAGTTTAGCAGTAGAGACCTACTCTTGTGTTTTGTGTTTAGACTAACAGGAATATTTTAAGTATTCATGATTTCTAGTAATATAAGCTTAGATATTTTGATGGAAGAAGATGGGCAGAACATACCAAAAGGGGCACTAAAAATATGAGAGTAATGAACTAAAAGCAGAACTGGGGAAAATGAGTATCAATTAGCAAAAATGAATGAAAAACAGCGACCTAACAACAATGTACCATGTTAATTAAAGTATCATCTCAATGATATTTTATGAAAGCAGTGTTTTTTTAGAAATTTGAAAGATTTGTACAGATATGTTTAGCAGCCAGAAGCTGGCTTGGAGTGTGACCTTGAGAAACTCATGTAATCTCTCTTGTCTGTTCTACATAGGTTCTTATACTGCATGGCTTCTGAGTAGTGCTCTCTGAGTGGCTTCTAGTAGCGCATTAAACAACATGACTAACTTCTGTCATACATACACACACACATCCCTGTTGCTGTATGTCTGATAGGGAAGACAAAGTCACAGAAAAGCACCTTGCACTGAGAGGGAAGGAGTTGAGATTTGGGATGGACCTTAGTTCCTGAGGCAGTTCATTCCACAATCTTGGACTGACCCTCAAGAAAGCTTTGTCTCCTGTGAAAATGAGCTTTGCCCTTATTGTAGAAAGTTCCATTGTGCCACAGGCGTGAATTAATTGACCACAGTCTTCACCTTGGAGGTTTAGGCAAACTTTTTGTTGCCGTGGCCCATCTCAGCATCTTGAAGATAAGAACCGAGGCCTTTGAACTTCATTGATAGCCCGTGGAAAACCAGGGCAGGACTTTTGGTGTATTCATGGTGGCTAGTATTGCTGAGGAGACACACTGCAGTATTCTGTACCAGTTGGAGTTTTCCAGTCACTGAAGGCTTCATGCCCAGGTATAATATATTGCTGTAGTCTAGCCAAAAGGTGACAAAGGTGTGAATAACTAAGGGTAGGTCATCATTTGTCAGCATGGGACAAGGTTTCCTAGCCAGCCAGAGATAGTAGAAACCATTATTCCTGGATTCTGCTATGTAACAGCTTAGCATTGGTGAGGAATCCAAGAGAACTCCTAAGCTACAGACTTACCTGACCAATTGTGGGTGTGTAGCATCAACCAACAGAAACTGCACTCTGGCTGAAAACTCTTCAAAATGCTTTCTTCTGTCCACCAGCATCACTTCTGTCTTGCATGTGTTCAGCTTCAGCCAGCTGTGCCTCACCCATGAGCTGATCTCACCCAAGCACTGGGCGTCTTGAAGATAGGGTACAGTCATCTGTGATGATGGGTAAGTAGATCTATGTGTCCCCTATATATTGCTGGCACTTGAGTCCATGTAATCTGACCATTTCACCTAATGGCTGCATGTAAATGTTGAATAGGAAGGGAGAGAGAATTGATCCTTATGGGACTCTACAATGAGGGATCTAGTAGTGGAGGTCCAGTTTCCCATCACTACTCTTAGGGTGTATTACTTCATGAAGGACTCAAATCATTTTAGTGCATTACCCTGGACTCCTGTTACCACTCTCAGGTGAGACAATTGTGGTTAAATGTGTTGAATGCTGTAAGAGGCCCGGGAGGATGAGAATGGATGTCCTCTCTCTATCCATTGACAGCAGGAGATCATCCATCAGTGTTACTAAAGTGGTTTCAGTTCCATATTCTGACCTGAGTCCAGACCGTACTGGATCTAGAATGTTAGGTCTTTTGTCCTCGGTATTCCCATCTGTGAAATAAGGATAGTAATACTTTCCCACATTTTCAATGCAATTTGACATATATGAAATGTGTTAAATATAATTATTTATTAAGTGGTGACACGTTCCCCACTCCTAGCTCACCCCGAAAGGATGCCTTGTCTGAAAATTAGAGAAAAACAAGAAGAAAGGGTATTTACATATCAGAGGAAGCAACCCTCTCTTTAAAAATATAAACTTTCACTAAAATTCTGGTTCACATCACATGGTTCTGCATAGCTGCTGATGAATGCTCTAATTTTGAGACCTACCAAACTTATCAAAGCACTGCTTGCCTCTGCAGCACATTGCGTGAACTTTTATTTTTACATAGTTCAGGGGAAAAATTGTCTTTTCCATTAACAGATTTCATTCCATTCCTTTTTTTGCTCTTTTATAAACTGAAATTTTTTTACTCCAAAACGTTTGTTGTTGTAGAACTTTTAAGATACACAGGTGGTATAAACTCTGTCAGTAAGGAGGTGAGAATCCAGGGGAGTCAAAGTTGGAGTAAACTATATGCCGAGGGGCTGGAACAGAGGGGAATATGAGGAAAAGCATGTAGCAGGGGTCAAAATAGGTCACCCGTACTTTAATCTATACTCCCTTATTCCTTCTTCCCCTGGCTGTGAAAGTTACACCCCGGCAGACTTTGTGGCACAGTGCCATCTTGTGGACAGCGCGTGTACCTAACAGGAAGTGGAGACAGGCTAGCGAGAGATGGAGACACGAGTTTCGAGGTTCTAAATCAGTGGCTCTCAATCTTTCCAGACTACTGTACCCCTTTCAGGAGTCTGATTTGTCTTGCATACCTCAAGTTTCACCTCTTAGAAACTACTTGCTTACAAAGTCAGACATAAAAATATAAAAGTGGCACAGCGCACTATTACTGAAAGTATGCTTGCTTTCTCATTTTTACCATACAATTATAAAATAAGTCATTTGTCACATTATCAAATCAATTGTTTCTATAGATGGAGTTGTTTTTTTACTGTGCCTACATTTGAATTTTAGCCATTGCTTTCTGTGTTCCACTAGGCAGACAGCTCAAATGAGATTTTTCATTTTGAATCTAGTTATCAATATGGACCCAATTCTCTATTCCCATTACAAGCAAAATTCCCACTGACTTCAATGGAATTTCATTCCTAAAGGCCTCAAGTAAAATTACTAAATACATGCATGCATGTTTTAAAAATTATGAGAATGTTAAACTTGGAGGGATGCCAGGGCCGAGTATTTGTAAACACTTTGTAAATGATTCAATTTTCCTGAGCATCTGTTCATGAATCATTTGCCAGCCTTTTGGATCAGATACAGATTATTCAGATGGCTAAAGCTGTAAACTAGAAAGAATGAATATGACTTAGCAGTTCTCAACTGCTTTGCTTTAACTACACAATCCCTTAAAAGAGTATAATCTGCAGTCATTAAGTGCCTGTTATAGAGGTATTGTTTTTAAAATTAATGTTCTCCAGGATACAAGCTCTGAACAGCACATTTTAAATCAATACTGCAAGAAAGCACCCATTTTTTTAAAAACTTTTTATTAAGACAAAGTTCCAATCAAATGTTTACATACCATATTGTATATTACTTATTCAGGATCAGGTTAATATTCAAATAACCTGGTAAGGATGCAAAGAAGCATGTTGTATCACATTTCACAACTATTACATGGGAATGCAAGATTGGCATGTTAAGGATTTAAATGGGCATGAGATAATTCAACTCCCATTTTGGAAGCAGAGCGTTTTGCAAATTAGTATCTGAAGCAGTGACAGCATGGATGGTATCAGGCAAGCCCTTCTTTTCAATATGTAGCACTGAATATGATCAGTATCAAAGACTGTGAGGTTATAAAATTAAACATTAATTCCTATTCTTCTGCATCATCTTCCACATGCCAATAACGTAGGCAAAGAACATTGGCATGTGACATGATTCCTTTTCCTGAATTCCTTTCCCCATGGAGTTTAAATCTTATTATGTTTCTCAAATGCTGAACAAAATCTGTTCATGCTCCACATAGGGACAAATCCTCTGCCCAGTGCCCAGCTTGAGGAGCTGGAGGAGAGATGAGATTGGGCGAGGACTCTTCCTCCTGTCTCACAGCACTGTGCCTCACTTTAAGGATGTCGCTCATTCCAGTCCCAAGGTTCCCTACATCCAACCCAAGTCTGGTGTCCCTCCCTTTCACTGCCAAAATAAAGACACAGGAAACGGAGGCTACAGAAAGAGCTATATAAAGAACTGAATCCCACAGCCGTTCAGGTTTCCAGCCTTCATAATTATTTTGTGTCCTTCATTGTGGGTCCTGGTCACACGTCGTACAGCGCACATTTGAGTCTTGGGGGGTTGAGAGAAACTTTCCCTGGGCAGTGGAGTGCTTGGAGAGTCTCTCCCAGAGGCTACCACAGCCCAGGGACTGGAGCAGACTTCCTGTCTACACTGCAAAGGAAGTCCCATAGCAAGGAGTCTCAGAACCTGGGTAAACTGACTACATGGCTTGCGCTATGGGATGAAAAGAAGCCGTGTAGACGACAGGTCTCAGGCTGGAGCCTAGCCTCCAAGACCCTTCCCTTCCCCCGAACCAGGTTTCAGAGCCTACGCTGCAGCCCAAATGCTATTTTTTAGCTTTGTAGCGGGAGCCCCATGAGCCTAAATCAGCTGACCTGGGCTCAGAGACTCACAGTGTCGATGTACCCATAGTCCTCTCTTTGCCTCCATATCGTTAAGGGCTGTTACAAGAGGCTCCATGTAGCAGTGGATCCTTTGGCCCTGCCTTTTCCCCCTTCCCAATCTGACCATTCTCCTGCCCACTTACTCCTACTGATCTGGGCACTGGACAGGAGGCATGCTCCCATAGTGTAACCCCTAGAATCCTGTCCCCCTTGCACACTGGAATCACATTAGTCCAACTCTCAAAAGAACACAATGATCATAGAGGTGAGGGATGGATTTTGGGCCTAGTCCTTCTTCTAGTAAAGTCAATGGAACTTTTGCCATTGCCATTGGTGGGAGTAAAAGGAGGCATTTTTCACAAGGACCTAACCCAAATGAGTGTTCTTTAGACATCAAGGATGTGATGTTGCAGCCATTCCTGCCGCTTTCCTGGGACTTTTGTGTGCAGAGAACTTCAGGATTGGGGCCCTGCCAGGGGCGACTAAATAACCGCACACCTCTTTTCCATCTCTGATTTCTGTGATTCTCTCTGTGTTTTCCTGTTCCATTTTCCTCATTTCTGACTGAAAATACAGTAAACAATTTCTCCTTAATGAGAAACGTGAGGAATGCACAAATTAGCAGTCACCACAAATCTGAGCAAATAGCAATTGGCTGGTAAAGCATTGTCATTGCCAAATACCGTAAGATGCCATCTACATTTCAATTAGCTTCCATTTTTTCTTATTAGGTTGCACAGAAAATCAAATTTCAATCCATCTTTCTACCAAAGCTAACACACAGGAAAATCTTGTGTATTTAGGTTTTAAGGCTGGTATCTGCCTAGAATTCCTTGCTGATTGTAAAACAGCAGATAGAATGATTACCCAGGAAGTTTATCATGTTCAGAAGGAAACTTGCCAATTATGGAATTTATTTTAATGCATTGTTGGCCTCGTTTGCAAAGATTTTGAGCACTCCCCTCCCAGCCCAGCTCCTATTGATGCTCAGCACTGCTGTAAATCAGGCCACCAGTCCACTGTTCTAGGGAACATTTGTTTATCAATGCATGGACAGGAATATCTGTTTATGTCAAAGTCACCAGCACATTTATGGGAGGAGAGCAGAGCTCCTAATATTTATCCAGCATTCATGATGTAAGCTTAGACTCTTTCATATGATGCAACAGGTCTGAATCATTAGGCTGGCAGGGTAGCATGTATTTGGAGACAAAACTGAAGAAGCTGCAGAAATAATGTTGTATGGATTCATTATTTATGTGGTCTTATTGAATCTGGCTGTCTTTTCCTGTTGCTGTAGTTTTGTTTTTACAGTGCCTAGCATGCTCAGTGGGCCCTTCCAACCACCATAATAATCATCATAATCAGAAAAATAATAACAAGAAACTCAATTTTGTTCGGGGCCTCCAGGTGCTACTGGAATAAATCATCATTATCAAATGAAAAATCTGAGCTGGGGAAGGTGTTGGCTTTAGGGAAAGATTCGGTCTGACCGTGCCAGCTGTCTGTGTCTGGACCTCCTTTTGCAATCAAGCCTCTAGCACTCCCAGAATTGGGCCATTGTTTGGATGTCTGACTTTTCAGATGCAATTGACCCTGCTCTGGTTTACTAAATTCCTCATTTCTTTGCCCTCTTCCTGATAATTAGAGCTGTGAGAACTTGGGAAATCCTGCCAGGCAAGCAAGCTTATTTTGAAAAAAAGAAACCCAAAACACTTTCTGCCTCGATTTTAATCAGTCAATGGAGAAACTGCCAAAAAGCCCAACAATCTATAAATGTGCTAATTTGATAACAAGGTCAAAAGTCTCTCCCTTTAGTCCCAGATATGAAAATGAAACCTAATGTCTCCATTAGAAACCAAACACGTAAAGTAAAACTGCAGTGAGTATGAGGTAAATACTTGGCTGGCATATGTTAAAATAGGAATTTTCAAGCCAGTAGTTCTGATTCTGCTCTCTTACAGTGGTGTAAATCAGGAGTAACTGCAATAGAATGACAGGGGTGTAAAACCAGAGCAGAATGAGGCCCAGCTTTAAGAAGTACCTGTCAGGTTTTGCGTATCTTCATCATTGTAACTGGTTTCTCTCACTGTGGAGCTGCCATTGCTGATATGTCCTCGGTCTGCACCTCCCTGCTGGGAACTAGGTTCGGACACAGGCGAAGGAACTCGTCATTTGAGTGCCTGGGAAATTAGAGATTTCTAAGTCACTGGAAGATAAATTTTATTTTAATGGTTAATTTAACAATAGCTATTAATTTTTTCCTAATAATAGAACATAGTGTACCATTCAACTCAGGAAACCTCTGACTCCCCATAACATTCAAACAGAGATTCTGAAACCCTTACTCGTGTTGAGAAATGCCTTACTCCACAAGTAATCATATTCATGTCAATGGAGCCAGGTGCTAATCAACACAAGCAAGGTAGCAGAATCTAGCTCTTAGTGAGGTGCATTTTCTATGCCTGAACCTATTGACGATGGTGAGAGACTTAGGCCTTGTCTACAGTACGGGGGGAAATAGATCTAAGTTATGCAACTTCAGGTATGAGAATAACATAGTTCACATAATAATGGGGTTCACACTATGTGATGTCAACTGGAGACGCTCTCCTGTCGACTCCCCTTGTGCTTCTCATTCAGGTGGAGTACAGGAATTGAAAGATCTATTGGTGATCGATTTAGCGGGTCTTCACTAGACCTGCTAAATCAACTGCCAATGCACTGCTCGTTGTGCATCGAACCCCTGTTAAGTGTAGACAAGGCCTTATTATGCTTTTTATTCTTATTATGGCAATGGGGATGAAATCCTTATCCTGAGAAAATCAGTGGAAATTTTGTCATTGACATCAATGGGCAAGGATTTCACCCAGGGTGTTTCTATGATGAACTCTCCTTCTTAATTATACGCCATGATTAAAGCTGGGTCTACACTTAAAAGTTAGGTCAACATTCCTATGCCAACCTAACCCTTAGAGTAGGTGCAGCTATGTCAACAGAAGAATATTTCTGTTGATGTCATTACCATCATTTGGGGAGGTGCTGTTCCTTGACTAATGGAATAACCCTTTCCATCAGTATAAGCTGCATCTACACTATGAGGTTGTATCAACACAGCTCTGGTGCCATAGCTATCCTGGTATGGTCTCCATAGTGTGGACACACCTATAAATAGCTGTTGCATCACACTGGGGTTTCTCTTTGTGTCTCAGTGCATGTGCCATGCTTCTTCTATCTCTGCCATTTAAGTCTCCAAAAACATAAGCCTCTGCTTGGGGAGGAGGCATGGTCCTGTAATTAAGACAGAGCATGGCTACTAGTAGATCTTTGTTTTATTCTTGGCTTCATCCCAGCTTCCAGTGTGACCTTGAGGAAGTCACTTAACCACTTTGTGTCTTGGGTTTGTCGTCTATTAAACTGTGATAATAAAACTCCTCTTCCTCACAGGAGTGGTGTGAGGCCAAATTAATTAACATTTATAAAGCATTTTGAAATCTTCAGACAGATGGTGCTATAGAAATAAACAGCTTTTTTCAGAGGTGCACAAAAATACCCTATTTAAAATGAATTATTGATGTACCAGTCTTTTTCTGAGCCTTAGTTAATCACTTCTGATGAGCAGTGGGTGTGCTGACCCTACTATTTATTAAGCTCATCAAGTTTGCTTCACTATTTACCTTGTCCTTTTTCCCTACATCAGTGGTTCTCAAACTGGGGTCCACTGACACCCTCCAGGGGGTCAGCGAGTTATGTCTGGGACCGGTGGCCCGGCTAAGAGGAGATTGAACACCCCCAGGGAAAATTAGAGGCCAGTTTGGAAATCTGAGACAAATTTTATATCAAAATGGGGGTTCTCAGGTTGCTAAAGTTTGAGAACCACTGCCCTACATCATTTATTGACTTTGTCCACCCAATGTCTTGACATATATATAGATTATAAGGTTATTTTGGGCCCAGGACTATCTTTGTGTACAGTGTCTAGCACAATGGGACTCTGGTCCCCTGTCAAAGACCTAGATGCTATCAGAATATAAGTAATAACAAATAGCAATAGTACTAACACTTGGAACAACTTGAAATGTACTACGTCCAATTTGCTCTTTGTGGCAAACTTGATCAGGGAAATGGTAGAAATCATGTGAGCCAAATTTCATGTGCCTGGACAGGTTCATTTACCAACATTAAAATCTGTAATAAGCCATTCATCACAAAGGAGGTCATAATGTAAAGACATTTTCAATTGCCTGATTGGTGGCTGTGTTTATTCATCAGGGCAGGAAAATTTAAATTTAGCTACTTCTTCCTAATGTACTGTTCTTAAAAAGGTCAGAGTTCCATTTTCTTCTTTTTTGTTCTTTGTTGAGATAATTAACAAGAAAAAGTTCATTTTTGTTTGTTTTTAAAACAACAAATTTCTGTAAACTAACCTGCCTGCATTGCTTCATTGGCATAAAATCTCTGTCCCCAGACTGGACACACTCATAGAGAGAGGCACTTGCTTTCAGTGTCCGCTTTATTGCTTGATGCTAGTAAAAGCTGTGTAGTATAGGGAGGAATCCTGCCTCTGAATTAGAGGTTAGGTGATGAGAGAAATAGGAATTTTAACTTCAGGATCTCAATAATGTACACCCCCATGCCCAGGTTATTCTCTTGTGCTCTTCATAGTCCAGCCTGTGCAACCACAATATCAAAAAGGGGGCTTCAGTTCTGTGACCCCATTTTAAATTAATGGCTTAGCCAGTTACAGACCCAAGATCTGCAATTTGCAACAAGCAAGAAGCCACAGATCATTTTAAATAAATGCAACCCTCCGACTTGTTTTGGAATGAGAAGTAAAATATATTCTGAATCCTAAATGAATTGGTTAGCCACAACCTTTGTATTTTGTGTGCTGAAACATGACTGATTTTGTGATGGAAATGTCCCATTTACTCACCTGATCCAACACAAAGCTGTTTAGCAACATCGTCATAACCATGTTTCTTTCTTTGACAAAGCCCATTAACTTGACCTTGAGGGTCCCCACTACTTTGGACGAATAATATAGATCTATGACTTCCCAGCTCTTGCAATTTGCATATGAGACTCAAGAGTTTTTCTGGCTCAGTAAATGCCTGTGCCTGGTGTGTGTGTGGGTGGGTGAGTGTGGTGTCACAGGCAATCTTGCTTATATTGCTGCATATTTTAGGCACCTCAAGGTTTTCTCTGAGACTTGAGAGTTTTCATTGTTGAAGGCAGATACAGATAGATAAAAATCTGCCTTGTGGTTTATTTTACCTTGGGGCATTTTTTGATCATTGTTGCAATTTTTTCCTTCCATTTGTCATTAACATGTCTATGGGTAGTTTTTGATTTAAAGCCAATGAAGTTTCAAGTGGAAATCTCAGATTAATTTAGACTCCCTACTTAAAGTTCCTACTACCATTACTGCAATGGTTGAAAATAGCTGTGGTACCTTCCCTCCTTCCCCTATGCAAACCACAGTCACCATAAACTGTATATACTGGGCCTTACTTAAGCTGACATAAAAATGGTATGATAGATATGAAATGAAAAGTAAACCAATGCCTTGAATTATTGTATTATTACTTTTAGTCTATAGAAATACTAGTTGAAATGAAATGCCTCATATGTAATTGCAATAGGGGAAAAAAAACTTTTTTCTGGTGCTTATTATGAAACTATCCATAGAAAGCCATGAGTTGGGTGTGTTCCTTTCAAGGAGCAGGGTGTCTTGTGGTTTTGTCTCTAAGAAGAGAAAAGGCACATACATACAAGGCCAGCTTGTTCTTCCCATTCTATTGATTTAATTCTAACTCATTTGAATTACAGGGGTTACATCCATTTTACATCAGCATAGTCGGAATTACAGTTAGAGACATCAGAAAGACCAGCTGGAAGGAGGACATAGGTGGTCACTGATAACCATAGCTCTCACTCTGTTGAGGTTCCAACAGTGGGAAAAACGGGGATGCAATAAAAATAACGGGGCAGGAAATATTCTAAAGCGTGAAATCCATTCTTTAGCAGCTATAATATTGTCTCTCATCTCAGCATCTGAATTCACCACTTGTGATCAAAAATAAACCACAATGGTAGAGTGAGGTAAGAGGAAGTTTGTGTGGGGCAGAAGTAAATTGGAGTTTTAAAAGGAGGTTTTACCACTGAAAGTGAGGACCATGATCTATGATACCCAGGAAGTCCTGTGCTTTTGCCACATCTCTTACCCATCCAAACAGAGTCCCTCTTGTTTCTCATCAGGCATAATAACCCTCCTGCAATTGAGTCTAACGTACAAATAAAAAGCTCTTACAGAAAAGATAAAACATTTCCTTCTACAAAGCCCTTACAAAAATCAGGATACAAATGAAAACAGAGAGACACAGACCCAAAAACAGTAGTAAAAAAAGACAAAGCAAAAGCGCAGAACTGAGGGAAAGGTATTTTTCATTTTCAAATGGTGATAGACTGAAGTTGTGTTGTGTCTTGCTAACTACATCAGCAACATTTGTGGGTACAGTCAGTCTGCCTCTGTAAAACCCCATACTTAAATGCACAATGCTGGTCGCTGAAGACCTGATCCAGCTCCCATTGGAGACTTTCCACAGAGGTCACTGGAAGCTGGGCTGGGCTTTGTATGTGCGGACGGGTTTACTACTGGTTACACAATAACCAGGTTCCCACCTAGCTGTAGTGGGGAAGAGGATGTTTGTGCCCACAGGGATGAGACCCCACAAGTGAGCGGTACTGTTAGAGAGACCCACTGAATCTGTGGCCCACTGAGTCCCAGATTGCTTGTTGTCTCCCTAATGTCTCACTCTCCTCCCTATAGAGAGAGATGGGAAGCAGGATAAGTGACCCTGGGCTTTTTAATCAATCAATAAAGTCACTAACCTGGGGACTCCAAAGACATAGGCAGGAGCAGGATTCAATTAGGTGTTGTGCACAGAGCTGATGTGCCACTGGTCAGAGACGCAGAGCCTGGGCCAGGCAGGGATGGCTTCAATGGAGTGGGGGTGGGAAGAGATTCTTCTTCCTCCCCCTGCCTTGGCCTTTTCAAATGCACTGCCCCATTCAGAGGGGATTTCTCCACGCCGGGCCGATCAGGAGGATTAAAGAGCAATTAAACCTGATAAATGATCTGCCTGAAACATTTTTTTCAAAGCGTCCACTGTGCTGAGGCAAAGTCCCTGTCGCTTCATTTCCCCTGTGAAGGGAGATCGAGGGCAGATCAAACACCCAGAGACCTAGTGACCTCCTCAGCACAGGGTTAGCAACAATCCACAGCAACTGTGGGGATACACTCGGATCTCTCCCTTACCCACCCACCACACCCCGGATCAAATTACCTCAATCCTTTCCTCCCCCTCGGGAAGGGATTTTGCCTTTAGAAAATGCTGGGGGTGTCTTTAAAGCTGAAGGAGCCACCCCACCCCCAGTGCCCTCAACCTCCGCACTCCAATAAACAAAGCAGCAAACAGACTAGAGGAAGGTTGATGCTTTTCAAGTTAAACAAACAGCCTTTTCCCTTCGAAGCGCCTGTAGTTATTTGTCCTAATTTCTCGTTGATTAAAAGTTCTGTGGCTGCTTTTGGTAAGGCCACATTTGACTCCACCTTGACTCTAAAACTGGACGATTCCAACACCTGCAAACTCCTTAGCAGCTACAGCAAGGGGGTTTAATGACGATCATTTGGATTGTCACTTTTTCAAAAAACAACAAGCCAACCCTACAGCAGCGTTCAGCCCACTCTGCAGTTTCCAGGAATGTCACTAGGGAGCTTTGAGCTAAGCCTGTCGTCTGTCTTTATAACCAGATTTCAGAGTGGTAGCCGTGTTAGTCTGTATCTGCAAAAAGAACAAGGAGTACTTGTGGCAACTTGGAGACTAACAAATTTATTTGAGCATAAGCTCTCATGGGCTAGAACCCACTTTATAAAGATTCATTTACTCCTATCCATTACGGATCTTAGAAATAGGAATTTTATCACTTCTTGGTCATGTCTTTTACAACGTCAGTAACATGAACATAGCCAAATTCTTCTCTCATTTAGGCCTGTGTCAATTCGGCCTAATGCCACAGGAGATAATTAACCAGACTATGCCCTCAACTACCCCATGAAACCTCACTAATTTCAATGGAATTGCACAGGGTTAACTGAGGGCAGAATTTAACCCAATGGAGTTACTCTAGATTTACAGTGGTGTAACCACGGGCAGGATTCAGCCCTGTAGGGCAGTGCGTGGTCTAGACAGTTGCCGCACATCCCAAGTTACAGAAGAAAATGCCAGCTCTGTAAGAATGAGGAGATAATTAGAGCAGAAGCCATTTACCCTTTGTTTCAGGTTGCCTTGGAGCATCAAGGCCTGATGGCATTGCTGTTTGACATGAGGATATTGCACTTGTGCGTGTGTTCTTTGCCTTGAAAAACACGTGTACAAGGTGGTAAGGTGCAGGTCGAGTACACTAAGGACTCGATCCTGTTGTTGTTTTGTGTGTTATACTCTGATCTCAATGGGTGTTTGGCACACAGTGCAGTGGCAGGGTTTGGCCGTATGCACCACACAACTTCCATTCCGTTATGGAAGCCAGGGAAAGAGGCCAAAGACTATCTGATCACGTATCAATGCAATTTGCCATGTTAATGCAATGGAATGCGTTTATAATGGTATGCCGGTAAACCAGTGAGAAATTATACTCCTTTATGTGGAAGCCCAGGAACTTGTCTATTGCCTCAGCCATCAACTAGAGATCTTTCAGAAAAAGAGAAAAAAATAGAGCAGAGATGTAAGAACATAAGAACAGCCATACTGGGTCAGACCAGTATCCTGCTTTCCATCAGTGGCCGGTGCCAGCAGCCCCAGAAGGAATGAACAAAACAGGTAATCATCGAGTGATCCATCCCCTGTCGCCCATCTCCAGATTCTGGCAAACAGAGGCAATGGACAATTCAGAGCATAATTTTGTATCCCTGCCCATCCTGGCTAATAGCCATTGATGGACCTATCCTTCATGAATTTATCTCGTTCTTTTTCTGAACCCTGTTATAGTCTTGACCTTCACAACATCCTCTGGCAAAGAGTTCCACAGGTTGACTGTGCATTGTGTGAAGAAGTACTTCCTTTTGTTTATTTTGAACCTCCTGGCTATAAATTTCAAAAGACAAAAGTACTTCAAAAGAATACCCTGCTTCATAGTCAAAACTAACAGACCATCCCATAAGTGAGGTAAAATATCAGACTAACAGGACTACATTTTCCAAGCGTAGGTCTGCACATATGCACTCACATTTGCAAGTGCAAACCTCACTTTCATGCATGTGCACTTACCCAAGATGAGTGGGCAAATGTGGTTACATTCATGCACATGCAAATTTTGTGCATTTCAATTGAAGTCAATGCTGAAACTTTGCCCACAAAGTGAATGTGTACTTAAACATATACACTATTACTTTTTATTATTGATAATCATTATCATCTGACATTAGGACATCCAGTATAAGATCAGCTTCTAGACCAATATTTAATTTTTTTTTTCATAATTGTGCTTAGATTCAAGGACTGGAATAAAGCCCACTGATTTTCCCCAGCCATTCCAAATCTCTACCTCTGGCAACTGGAATGCCTCATTGAAATGAAATAAATTTTTGAATTTCTCTGGAAGTTCCGTTTACAGTGGCACCAAACATAGCTTATCATAGGAGCTCAGTTCTTTTCCAGGCTCTAATCCCTAAGCTCTTCCTGCTTTTTCCCCTCTAAATTTGATTGTTCAGGGTGAAACTTATACCCACAGCACTATGTCAAACCAGTGGCCAAACACGGGCCCCACAGAATATGTGCATGTTTTCTGAACTTCTAAGAGTCTCAGGCATGGGAAGTCAAACTTCTTTCTCTGTTTGACATGGTAGTAATTTGTTGTAAAACTACATAACTAGGCCATGTTCTGGCTCTGCTATCTTACCAGCAGCCTTTTCATATAGCTGAACATGTCAAAATACTATAGGGTCTTTACATAGTGTGGCAAAGTTCTGGCCTTGTCCCTGTGGGTCCTGCGCTTCCAGGAAGTGTATCAGTAGTAACAGGCTGGGGGGAACCCAGGCCCACCCTCTTCTCCGGGTTCTGGCCCAGGGACCCTAATGGTAGCAGCTGTTGGCAGCCAACCTTTCACTGACACAGTTGCTACTTTTCCCTGGGCCACTTCCCCACAGCTCTCCCACTTCTCCCTTACCTCAGGTCCCAGCTCCTTTCTCCTTGGATTCCCCCCACCTGACTAACTGGGAGGTTTATAACAAGTTTCAGCCAGCCCCTGATTGGCTTCAGGTGTCCCAATCAGGCTAGCTATTTCTACTCCTTACTAGAAGCTTCTTGATTGGCCTGGAGTAGCCTTTGTTTGGCTATCCAGGGAACAGGGACCAGAACATCCTGAGGCTGATATACCTGCCTTCCAGCACTCTCCTATACCTTTCTCGTCTGACTCCGTCACAATAGATAAATCTTTCATTGGACAAGTTCTGTATAGGTCATATCCTGCAAAAGGAGAATGAGATTACAAACATAAATCTATCTATCTCTTCAGCTCCTGGAGCTGGGTGAATAGCTCACTAAAATATCCATGGCTATTCACTCAAAAAATAGAATTTGCTTTGGCTTTGTTCATGCCTGTTTTGCATTTGTTTTCACAGAATCATAGAAGATTAGGGTTGGAAGAGACCTCAGGAGGTCATCTAGGCCAAACGCCTGCTCAAGGCAGGACCAACACCAACAAAATTTCCCAGTCAGGGTTTGTCGAGAGTTTGAGCCTTAAAAATCTCTAAGGATGGAGATTCCACCACCTCCTTAGGTAACCCTTCCAGTGCTTCACCACCCTCCTAGTGAAATAGCGCTTCCTAATATCTAACCTAGACCTCCCCACACTTGAACTTGAGGCCATTGTTCTTTGTTTTGTCATCTGCCACCACTGAGAACAGTTGAGTTCTATCTTCTTTTGAATCCCCCTTCAGGTAGTTGAAGGCTACTGTTAAATTCCCCCTCACTCTTCTCTTCTGCAGACTAAACAAGCCAAGTTACCTCAGCCTCTTCTCGTAAGTAATGTGTCCCTGCCCCCTAATCACTTTTATTGCCCTCTGCTGGACTCTTTCCAATTTATCCACATCCTTCTTGTAGTGTGGGGCCAAAACTGGATGCAATACTCCAGATGTGGCCTCACCAGTGCTGAATAGAGGGGAATAATCACTTTCCTCAATCTGCTGACAATGCTCCTACTTATGCAGCCCAATATGCCATTAGCCTTTTTGGCAACGAGGGCACACTGTTAACTCATATCCAGCTTCTCATCCACTGTAATCTCCTGGTTCTTTTCTGCAGAACTGCTGCTTAGTCTGTCAATCCACAGCTTGTAGCAGTGCATGGGATTCTTCTGTCCTAAGTGCAGGACTCTGCACTTAATCCTTGTTGAACCTCATCAGATTTCTTTGGCCCAATCCTCCAATTTGTCTAGGTCACTCTAGACCCTGTCCTACCCTACAGCCTATCTACCTCTCCCTCCAGTTTAGTGGATAGCCTCACACATTTCCAGGGATAGTCTCTTTCCTGGATAGGAAGTTTGTGGGAAGAGCACATCTTAAGAAAATATTAGAAAATGTTCACTGAAACTTCACATTTTGAAAACTGATTCTAAGAATAATGCCCTTATCCAGTGAAGGAACGGAGGGAATTCTGCATGACCTATTTGTCCAGTCAAAGCTAAGCGCACAGTGTAAATTTTGATCCATTAAATACTCACAAAGAACTTCTGGAAAACCATTCAGTGGACTGAGAATTATTTTTAGAATTTCTCCACGCAGAGTGAAATTCACCCCTGTGCACAAGGCACATGCAATACCTCAGTCCCAGTTAAGCCTTAGGCACCAAGTAAATTCTGGTTAAACCCAATAAGCAGAAGTGGGACTTAAGTGCTGCCTTGGTGTCACGGAGTGAGGGGGAGTCAGGGCCCTGCACCCCCACTTCCTGTGATTCACTGTAACTCTCAGCCAGACAGTAGATCAGAAAGTTTATTAGGGGTGACAGGAGCACAGTCCAAACCAGAGCTTGTAAGTACCAATAGGATCCCTCATTTGGGTCCTTCTGGGGGGCAGGGAGATTAAACCCCAGACAACTCCAAACTGAAACCTCTCCAGCGGCTCTCACAGCCTCCCTCCAGCTCCTCCCCCAGCCTTTGTCCAGTTTCCTGGGCAGAAGGTGTCATCTCACCCAACCCCCATCCTGGGCTCAGATTACAACTCTCAGGTATCTTCCTTCAAGGGAAGCCTCCCATCTCCAGTGTAGTTCCCTGCCACATTCTCAGGTCAAATCCGCCCCACTCCCTGCTGCATCACATTTCTACTTAAGTAGGACTTAAGTGTTGCAAGGACCTTGCGCTGGCCTTCTGCACAGGGGTGAATTTCACCCAATCACAAAAAGATGCTAAATTCTTCAAATAATTTTTTACTTTTTGGTCACCTCTTTTACAGAGAGACCATAAGGATTAATGTGTGTAACATGCTTTGAGAGCTTGACTAAAAAATATTATATAATTGCAAGTATATTGATACTATTTTATTTCCTCACACAAGTTTATCATTGTTCATGATAAAGTAGGGCATGGGTGGATCCACCTGTAAGTTCTTTCCAGCACAGTCTAGGATTTATACAGAACAAGCCTCTGATCTCCTTACAGAGATTCCTCTATGGATAAAAAAATTATAAAATAATAATAGCAACAACAACCAGTAAGTAGGTCCAGGCATTTGGGCAGGGAGTTCTAATTCTGTCTTTGCCACAGACTTCTTGTGTGACATAGTAAGTCACTTCACCACTATGTGCCTCAGTTTCCTGATCTCTAAAATGCAGATGGGAAACCACTACTTTGCAGGAGCATTGTGAGAACTGCTTCACTGTGCATGTGCAGAAAACATTTTGTCTTGGAATAGATACACCTGCTGAGAGGTTTTTTTAAACAGGAGACCAGTGAGTGGGCGCGGCTTATAAAGCCAATCACACTCCGGCAATCCTGGGGAGAACCTGAGAAGAATAATTGTAATGTAGGAGTCATACTTAGGCTATGTCTACACTACCCAGTTTTGTTGACAAAAGTCAGTGTGGAGGTGTACGCATTGCAATGCTCCTCCCGCCAATTTAACTCTCATGCTATGCCTACATAATAAAACCACTTGGATGAGAGGTATAGAGCTTTTTGCAACTTCGTCAGAGCAATGCAGTGTCAGTGTAGAGACATTGTGTTGTTCATGTCGCCCTTGGAGACCTTCAGGAGGTGTCCCACAATGCTCTGGTCAGTTTGAACTTTGCTGCCCTGCAGACAGGTACACAGGCATGTGTCCCTTCCCCTTTAAAGGCCTGGAAATGGTTGAAATTCCACTTGCTGTTTGCTCGGGGTGGACAGCTCACATCGCATCTTCCCAGCTGACCATGCCAACTTTCCACAGCTAACAGGCTCCCACGTGGAATACACTGGAGTTGCTGCATCTGTTGGGTCTGTGGGGAGAGGAGGCTCTGTAGTCGCAGCTCCAATCCAGCTATAGGAACTTTGAGTCCCACAAGAAGATTGCTTGTGGCATGGATGACAAAGTGAATGAAAGGGCCATACAGGAGTGCCATGCTAAGATCAAGGAGGTGTGGCAAGCATACCAGAAGGCAAGGGAGGTCAACCGTCAGTCTGGTGCATCACCAAAGACATGCTGTTTCTACAAGCAGCTGCACACCATCTTCAGCAGCAAATCCTAAGCCCCCTAGATACTTCAGGGTGGCTGGAGGCAGTGGCCAGCAGAGTCAACCCTGAGGACAAAGTGATGGATGAGGAGGTGGAGTCGGAGGAAGATAATGGACAGGCAACAAGGTCATCTGTGTCATGGTGAGCCGGAACCTCTTTTTCACTCTGGAGGAGTCTAACCAATCCCAGCATTCCGGTTCTGGTGCACTTGATGCCAGAGAGGGGAGCTCTGGTAAGTATTCATTGTGGCTTGATACTGCATGGAGACATGAGGTAGAGCTCTACTTTTTATTTTTGTTGTTGTTCCTGGGTTGGAAAGGGACAGAAATAGCCAACACTAGCACTGTTTGTTGATGCACAGTGGGATGTCCCGCCAATCCTCCATAGAGATCTTCAGGAAACTTTCCTGGAAATACTCTGCAATCCTCCACTGCTGGTTCCTTGGAGGGCAGCCTTGTTTCTTTCCCTGTGGTAGGAAACTTTGCCAGGCAAATTGGCAATTACCTCTGCTGGCATTGAGTAGTATACAGACCCAGTCTGTAGCCGCACGCATGCTGGAGCTGCCCCTTGCCTCCCCTCTTATCTTCAGGAGTGAGATATGAGCTTCTATCACCCCACCTGTGGAAAAACAGTGCCAGTATTCAGAATAGTGGCCCTAGGCACTTGTACTGATACCCCTGTGAAGTTCTGCCACTTTGTCCCATATTGCCACCATTGCTTTGCTGTGCCATGTCAAGGGAAAGCGAGAAAGTGGTTGTATCTAACTTGTATGACTCAAGGCTGTGAGTGCACTCACAATTGTGTCACTTTCTACTGTTTCTTTAGCTTCTGCAGATGTGCCCTTGAGGGTCTCCTGTACCCTGGCGGAGGGGCTCTGAGTGATAATGAGATGAACCAGGTGAAGGAAGGAAGACATGTTCAGGTAGGTGTTGCATTCGTCTGATGGAGCTGATAGCAAGCAGAGAGCGTGGACAGAGACTATAAATGAAAGACTGAGAGTGGATAGCTGGGAGAGGAAACGGGCAGGAGCAAATAATACAGCTTCTGGAGGACCAAACAGTGTGAAGTCCTTGGTTGTACTGCAAGCAAAATGCATGTTTGCTCACCTCCCCAAGGAGCCTCTACACACCTGCCTTCAATGCTCTCCCCGAACTCCCCATGCACGTTTCTCACATGTTCCTGAGCCGTCCCAGTACCCCATGTACTCTCCTCCCAGAGACATGTTTCAGAAGGACAGCTGGACATACACCAAGCTGTGATGGCCTCATTTCAAGAAATATTCTTGTGTCATGTCCCTTTTAGAAAGTTTAAAAGTTTGTGTTGCTGATGAATAAAAATGTACTTATGGAAAGAAAATGAATCTGTATTTGTCTACAAGTCACAGTGGTTGATGAAATTCATACACAGTGGCAATCGGTGCATTAGCAGAGTACAGTGAATGCATACACAGCAGTCATTACAAGGGTCATATTACAGTGCAAGAAAGCAATGCCTGGCTCAAAGCATTACAGAAAGACACATTACTGGGGCTCATTGTCAAAATGCCCCTTAAAAGCCTCCCTGATTTGAATATCCCCAACCCCTGTTGAGCTCCCTCTAACAGCTCTGGTATCTGACTGCTCAAAAGCAGCTGACAGCCAATCCACCTTAATGCTCCACCCCTGCGGAAACTTATCCCCTTTAGTTACACAAACGTTTTGCAAAGCGGAGTACAGCAGGCTGTTGTGACCATGGGAATATTTTCCTCACTGAGGTCTAACCTGCCAAACAGGCAGAGCCAGTGACCCTTTAATTAGCCAAAGGCACATTCAATGGTCATTGAGCCTGCTGTTGAAACACTCCTTGCTGCTGTTAAGGTTTCCAGTGTAAGGCTTCATGAGCCTTGGGAGCAAGGGGTAGGCTGGGTCTCCCAGGACCACAGTTGGAATTTCCACATCCCCAATCATAATCTTCTGGTCTCAAAAGAAAGTTCCTTCTGTACAGACCAGTGTTCCTGAAGATGCATGTGACATGCGTCTTCCCTGCTCACCTCGCATTGATGTTGGTGAAATGACCATGCTGATCCACCAGCACTTGCAATACCATAGAAAAACAGCTCTTTCTGTTGAGGTACTCCATTGCAAGGCAGTATGGGGCCAAACTGAGGATATGCACGCCATCTATCACCCCACCGCAATTAGGGAATCCCATTGCCGCAAAGCCACCCATTATTTCCTGCACATTGCCAAAATCACAGCCCTTCGTAGCAAGACAGGCAATTACTGTCCCCGCACCCTTGCATGACTGCAACCCCCACAGTGGACTTCCCAATTCCAAAATGATTCGCAAGTGACAAGTAGCAATTTGGAGTTGCCAGCTGCCACACTGCGATTGCCACTCGCTTCTGCACCATAAGGGCAGCTTGCAGTTTGGTGCCTGTAGTGGGGCGGCTGCCCCACTCCAGGAGAAGGGTTTAAAACAGCCCTGCAAGGGCTGTGGCTGGGAGCAAGCGAGCTCCCAGGCTGAGTGGGCAGAGCAGCCACAGCTGTGGCTGCATCAATTAGGGCCCAGGTGGCCCTGATAAAAGGGCCTAGAGGTTGGTGGAGAGGGACAGTCTCCTCTAGCTGTGGAGGTAGACAGGCCTGGCTGCTTGACTGAGATCTAGAGGGAAGCAGGGCTGGGGCAAGGCACAAGGAGCTGGGGAAGCTCCAGCCTAGAAACCCCCAGGCTGCAGGGCTTAGGAGATGGTCCAACAAGGGGTACTGGGGCTGCAGGGGGCAGCCCATGGGTAGTAGTGGAGGCAGCTGGCCAACCCCCAACCCCCCGCCAGTGATGAATGGCAATGATACTGCTGTCTGCCCCAGAGCATGGGGGCAAGTGGTGACTGGCAGTTGCCTAGACTGAGGCAAGGTGGGGACAGGAGGAGGGGTTCCCCAGGAAGGGGAGACCCTGAGACTGTGGGGATACTGCAGGGGTGCAGCACCCCAGGTAAGAGGGCACTGGGGTCCAGGGAGGGACATGGGGCCAGAGTGCAAGTGGGACTATGGCCTGCAGAGGGCACTCCAGATGCTGGAAGAGCTAATTCCTGGACAGACCAGTGGGAGGCGCCGCAGGGTGAGTTGCTGCCCTGCTACAGTGACCAAAAATTCTTCAGCTGGTGCTCATCATCCCATATCTGCATCATGATGTGATCTCGCCTTTCAGTGCTTGTTTGCCAAGCCCAATACCACTGGTTCACCATGTGCAGCTGTCTGTGAATGCCAAAAACAATCTAGAATTGTTTCTTTCTATGGCACACAGCAGGGTAGACACCACGGTGTCATTATCAGATTCGCAGCTCATAAAATGCTGTAGGATTGGCTGCACTGTGTTCAGGATGCTCATCACAAGACAGGAGAGCAGGGCAGGATCTGTGCTTTCTAACAGAGATGGCAGGTGTGCAGTTTACCCGGGATGTTGAAAAGTGGAATGAAACATAGTTGGAAGCCCATAGAATGATGGGACAGAGAAAACCGCATCATGGGATGGTGAGTCCATCCCATGAGGCACAGTGATCCCTTCCCAGAACTCCTAGTGACAAATAGTGGTGAGTTGCACAGTGGGATAGTTACCCATGGTGCACTGCTCTCTCAGTCAATGCAAGAGTGCCAGCTGTGGATGCACTCCACTGGTGTCAAGGAGTGTTGTGTAGATGTGCAAAAGTGGTCTAATTACAGAGGTGACCGACCATCAACGTAACTTAAGTTGACAAAACTGAGTAATGTATATATGGCCTTAGTGTAGGATACATATATAAACACTATTCACGGTGCCACAATTTTTTCCTACTTCCTTTGTATCTGGTCACTTACTTACATGTCCTAGAACAAGGTTTCAGACCAGTGGAATACTGCGATCCTTAATTATTAGCAGGGGGGATGGATAGCCTTGTGCCTATGGCATAAGATTGGGGATCTGAATATGTAACCAGCTCTGCCACCAACTTTCTGTGTGACCTTAGGTAAGTCACTTTCCTGTGACCACCATTTCCTCACCTGTAAAATGGGGAACACGATATTATGGTCACATGGGAGTTATGCTCTTCAGATATAAAATGTTATTGAGAAAGGGGCTGAGATTCAGGCAACAGGGGTTCTGTTCCCAACTCTGCCAAACCTTTCTGTGCCTTGGTTTCTCCATCTATAATATGAGATAATAATAGAAACCCAATTTAGTAAAGCATTTGATTGTTGTTGTTGTTGTTCATTATTTGTGTTATAATAGTACCTAAAGGCTTGAACCAGAATTGGGGCCCTGTTGTGCTAGAAACTGAGCAAACATTTACTCAGGGACAGTGCCTGTACTGAAGAGCTAAGAAAATGGAAGCAAAGGTTGGGAGAAAGAAAGTATTGTTATTCCCATGATCAGAAGAGGAAGAGAGAGATTAAGGGCCAGATTCTCAAAGGTATTTAGGCACCTCATTTATATTGATTTAAATGGGAATTAGGTGCCTAAATATTTCTGAGGATATCTAGGCCTAAGTGACTTGCCCTAAGGGACACAGGAAGTCTGTAGCACAGCTGGGAATTCATCACAGATCTCTTCATCCCCATGCCTTTACCACAGAACCATCCTTCCCTTTTCTGAGAGAGTTTGTGATTTTCATCTATCATTTCATATCCTGAAATTGGGTTGGTGCCCTGTGAGTTAACAAATCATCAGCTGGAATCAAGTGAAGATTTTTAAGAAGGCAAAGCTGTTGAAAACGAATGTTCCGCCAAAGGGCATTATGTGTTTCCACTTCATAGTTGGTTGTCCCAGCACACAAGGATTCAAACTTCCTGTTTCTACTATCATCCTTGAGTCTAGCTTCCCCTGTTCTAGCACATCAGACTCACTCTCATCTACCACAGAAAATTATTTCTCACCATCACTAGGGTCTCAACCTGCAAATGGCTGGATCTTTTACCTTTTTAAAAAATGTTGCATAAAGCTCTGTTCACTCTATAGTAGCCACAGAAATGCCTATTTCACTGACATCTCAAGCTTATTCATCTGCCATTTTGCTTTCTTCATCTTCTCCCCACTTTTTTCTGTACTCTTCTCCCAGAAGACAATTCCGTGGGTTTCCTCTCCCTGGTTCTGTGTTGCTGTTCTTATAAAAGGACAGATCAGGAGCATCAAGAGGTGATTTCTTAAGATTCAGGACAGCCGCCCTGAAAGGTTGTGGCAGAAGAGATCAATGATCCAACTGTACCTGACCAGACCTTCTTGTTAAGGCAACGGAGGTCTCCACTGAGTGTTTACACTGATATGAGGAGGGATTCAATAACCTCTCCAATGAGCCACGCTGATGGGGCTCAGGAGCTGTTCAGGAAAGAATGAGAGTGGCTAAAATTGCAGGGGCAGGTCAGAGTAAAGGGAGCTGATGAACTCGGGAAATTAGATTATATCTGAAGTAGGCAGCACCTGAGCTCCTATGGACTCCGTTCCATCTGGCAAGGCAGCCATCTTCCCGTGCTACTGAGTTCTTATCAGTGGGCCTGATCCAAAACCTACTGATATCAATGAGAGTCTTTCCTTTGACATCACTGAGCTTTGGATCACCTTCAATTTGTATTAGTTATAGTTTTCCTTTCTCGTGCATTTTTGGAATTTTTTCAGTAAAACTGAAGATTTTTGAATGATTTTGTCATCAGATGGCATTGCCATGGAATTCCCCATTTGCTGCCAAATTCAGTACAGCTCTCCTGCTGCGTTGAAGGTCTTCACCACAGCAACTTAGGTCTAATGTGCTGAGGGGGTGCAGACCTGAGACACAATATCTCTAGTGTTCATTCCAGAGTGCCATGGAAAAGATCCCTGGCTGTGAAAAATCAAATGGTATTTTAATAACTAGAATAGCCACAGGAATTAGACACCAGCAACCACTGTGCTATTCCCTTGGTCTTTGAGACAGGGACAGTCCTTTTGCTCTGGGTACAACCCATGTCGGCCAAATGGGGTCCTGAGTCCAGAACCTCAAAAATCTCACCTAATGCAGGGTCTGGGCCCTGGTTCACAACAGGGGCTGTTAGGCACTATTGTAATACTCTTAGCAATAACAATAATAATAAACTCTGATACCCTGTTATGATTATTTCTCTCTGAATATAACTAATTTTTATACTAATTTTATTAAGACACTTTGATTATGATGTATAGTCAAATAAGTAGTATGTAGGAGTACATCTATTCTTTTCCATTTGCATTAGCCTATGTATTTGTGACTATATCTCCATCTCCATATATATCTGTTCAGAGTGTGTGTGTAATACAGAAGTAATTTCTTGACAGGTAGTATAATATGCTATGCTGCAATATCCTATAGCTTGTATTGTGGGCTTTTTTATATAAAAATTGGGATGCAGAGAGGATACTCAACAACGGGAAAGAGATGGGATGTCCCAAATCACCAAGCATCCCCTATTGGTGTCCTAGAAATAAAGGGCATGATTCTCCTTTCACACTGGGTTTGAGTGATTCCTGATTTATGCTGGCGTGTGAGGAGAATCAGGATCAAGCTATCTGCCACAGTTTGCACTGCACTGTAAATTCAACAAGGCTGTGCTGTGGAGTGCACACACACAGAGCTGGAAGGAGATCAATCTAAGAGAATGAGACGACATTTTGTTCAGCGTTAGGACTCAATTCCATCCCAAATTGATGTTCAAAAATACATTATTTGAAACACAGACAGGACCTTGTATAGAAGCTGTGACTTAGATTTAAAAATGGGCAAGGGTGACACCTCTGTAAAGCTAAAGTGGCTCTCGGTTGTCTGCAGGGGAAACAGAGAGTGAACTTATTTACTATCAGAACCGTTGCTGTTTGGGCAGTAGGAGCCTTGGAATGGCTCATCTGGTGGGAATGGCTGGCATTTGTTCTATGAGTCTTTTCACTGAATGACATTGGCAAAATCTGAAAACAAAGTGGTCTAATGTCAGTAATTCCCTCGGACAATTTACATGCACATGTTTTAGAAGAGGACTATCCTCTCTCTCTCCCCCGGCCCCGCTTCTCTCTCCTATACACACACACTTTGAATATCAGGGACAATGTGGCTGCTGCACTTTGGAGAAGAAAATGGGGTTAGATTTGAGGAATTTAATGAAAGTGCCAAACAAAAGCAGCGGAATTCCAGCAAGGTGTGACTCATCGTAAATCTCGCTCAGCATCTGGGGATGCTGTTATTCTTAGAGGGACTTGCATTTGACACCATACTGGACAAGATCATATAGTGCAAGCTGGGAGTGGGGATATGAAGTCTGGGATGGCACAAAATCCAGGGCCAAATTTTTGGGCTCCACATGCCCTACAGGAGAGACCCCCCCACCCCTCAATTTAAGGAATAAAGGCCAGGTATGGTTGAAGTCCTGATTCCAGAAGATGCCCATGGTTGCCTGTTCCTTGCATCTACGCAACTCTTTATTATTACTTATATTATGGCAGTCCCTTGTGTCCACAGCTGAGATCTGGAGCTTGTTATGATCTGTGCTCTACAAATCCCTAGTAAAAGATAGTCCCAGTCCCAGAAAGCTTACAGCCTAAATAAACAAGACAGAAGGGTTTGAAAGAGAGGAAGCCTTTTTATCCGCATTTTACAGATGGGGGACCCAAGCATAGTGTGATTAAGTGACTTGCCCATGATCACACAGGAAGTCTGTGGCAACGCTAGGAATTTGGAGCCAGAGCCTCCTCTCCTAGTGCCTGGATCACAAAAGGGCCTTCCTCTCTGCTTCTGAGCCTGACCTTGCTCCAGTGAAAAGGGAAATGTCTCAGGGTGTTTCTGCTTTTTGTTGCTGGACCGGCCTGTGTGTCTTAACAAGCTAGATGATGTAGTTCTGGCTGGGACAGGAGCAAGTGGCTCCACTCCACCCTCAACACAGGGCAAGTGCTGCCCGACAGGGAATCCGCCAGCCAGGCCACCCACAGGCATCCTCCTTAGGAGGGGGCTCCTGCCCCAGAGCAGGACCAAAACAGGTGCCAGACAGTGACACCCCAAGAGACTCTGTGACCTGTGTTGTGCAGGCGCTCAGACTGGATGATCATAATGGTCCCTTCTGACCATAACGTCTATGGCTCTGGGACTCTCAGGCCATGCCCCGCTTGGAGGCAGCAGCACTAGCAGGACGGACGCCCAGGAGGTGCCCATGAAGCTGTAGAAGCTCCTGAGATGGAGGCAGCCGGCTCATAGCAGCGCTCCCAGCGACCCAGACCCCACTTCTCCCTCCCCCCGGCTGCTGAAGGGAGCCTGCAAAATGTGGCAAGGCAGAGCCGGCTGACCCGCAGCGGAAGTGTTTCCCGAGCCAGCCCGTCCCGCCTCCTCTAGCCCACTTCCAGCCCGGCCCAAGCCAGGTCCAGCCACCCCCAGCTTCACGGAGCGGGGGCCGCCTGCCCCTTTGCTCCGAGTCCAGGGACCAAGGGGGCAGGGGGCAGCCCCCCCCCCCCAAGCGGAGGGGGGCGGGGAGATCAATCCAGCCACGCCACAATCCGAGCCGCGCTCCCTGCCTGCTTCGCCCCTCGGGCTGGGTTTGCCCCTCGGGGGCGCCATGGGGCAGGGCAAGCAGGCGACGCGCCGTTCCCCTGGGCAATGACCAAGGCCGGGCAAAGGGACGGGAAGGAGCACGAGCCGCTGAACGATGAGTTCCCATCCGCGGTACAGTCGGCTCCCCGGCTCCTGCCTGCCTGACACCTCCCCCCAGACCCCCCGCGCTAAGCGCGTCCCCCTCCGCCGCTGCACCCGCTTGTCGTCCCCTGCGCGGACCCCACGCCCGTCCCGCCACTGGGCCCCACCGGCCACTTGTCCGGCTAGCAGGGCCGCCGGGCTAACGCCTCTGCCAAGTCTCCCCCCCTCCCCCGTCCTGGACGCGACCCGCTCCCCGTGCAAATCCCCCGTGGAGACCGTCTGCTGGGCAACGCCCCCGGCCCCTGGCCAGCCGACAGCGCCACGGTGCAGCGTTCCTCAGTACAACCCTTCACCCGTGGGGGGCGCTAGTTTCGGGTGCGGAGCCCCCTGACCGTACTCACTGCCTGGCCAGGGTCCGTGTGAATCAGCGACCTGGGACACGGGTCGTGTCTCCTTCGGTGTATGGCCCGCTTGGCACCCTTGGGTGCTGCAGAAAGGCCAATGGCGAGACATGGGACGGGGTCAGTTCTGGGGTCTATTGCGGGGCGTGGGGAAGGGATGGGGGGGGGGAGAAGAAACCTGCCTCATTTGACACCTCCCCCCTTTCCTTCGGATCAGCGCTAGAGGCCCACGTTGCTGATTTGCCTTAAATTAACCCTTTTCCGTACCAAGCAAACAGCCCCCCCCCCGCCCCATTCCTGCACATTATTCTTAATCTTAAACCTGTTTTGGACAACCTGTCCTAATTGCTGATTGGGAGGGGGAGGGGGCCGCGATTGCCTGTTTTCTCCTCTAGCGCCCAGCGACGCCTCCAGTGCACAGACCATCTGCTCTACAGTCCCGAGCAGGGGGAAATGGCATGTAACTTCACTGCGTCATGGCCATCTCTCTGCCCGGCCGCCTGCTTTCCTGGGTCTCCCTCTGGATGACTGGCTCTGTGCGTCCTCTGTGCCCCAGAGAAGGGGTGGGAGATCACACGAACGAAAGGGGGGTATCACCAGTTTGCACCCCACCCCGTTCTTGCTGGGGTTGAGGAAGGGTGGGCGAGAAAGACCGGGGGGGGGGGGGGCTGGGGACTGTTTAAATGGCTGGGGGTTGGATCCTTTCGATGCGTATTCGTCTCCGCTGATTCACGTCGTTGTATCCAAGCAGTGTGTAGCGTTATTGGGGGGGGAGCCATTTTTAGGAGTCCATTTCCCCTCCCCCCCTGCTTTCTCCCCCAGCTCGCTCACGCCCGGGGAAATCTCCCACGCCGTCCCCCGGGGATGCTTTGTCCCTTCCCCGAGCCTGCGAGCCTCGGTCCCTCCCTCGGGACGCCCCGGGACAGAGCTCCGGAGCGGAAAGTGTCCCTCCTTTCCCGGAACATTTTCACATGCTTTGCAACTGGCCCGGGGATTGAAAAGGAGTCAAAGCTCTTCTTTGACTCTCGCTTCCTTCCCACCCGCCCCCACCCCCCAAGGCAACGACTAGCTGGGTTTTGTGTCCCTTGATTCCGATTTGGGGAGGCTTGTCCCTGATTTCTCTGTGAGGTAGGAAGGTGGATTCTTTAATCTCCCCCTAACCCTGTGACCTTCCTCCCTTAAGGAGCTTTTCCCCTTCATGTCTCTGCTTTTTAAAGCCTTCTTTACAAATAAAAGTAATTTCCTTTAGGAACTGTAACCATGACACGGTGAACCGCTTTTTAAAACAATCAGGAGGTAAGAGGGGGGGAGCTTCTCCTTTCAGTGTTTGTATTCTGCTAGAGCTGTTTGTTTAGGTACTTTACATAAGACAGTAAACATTAGGCAAGTTGAAAGGCTTTAATTAAAAAAGGTGGTGAGCTAGGGGGAAAAAAAAGCCTTTCCATTTACACAGCTACTTAGTGAAGCGGTCCCAGACAGACAAGATAAATACATCCCGAGGTGAGGAATCCAAGAAAACCTAGAGGACAAAGATAAAGAAAAATAGCGTATCACCATATCTACCTAAGCTACAAATAGATAGATGTAGTTATGTGATGTGGGTGCCCACATATTTATTACATAGACTTTTTATACACTGATTACTCATCTTACATGATTATAAACACATCTACATATAGAAACCAACAAACCTTGGCGACAAAGATCAATAGTAATGTCTCTCAATAGATATATATTTATGTGTAGGTGGGTATCTATCTGTGTATGCGCCACACATCTGTTTATACTACTACTTTATATATGTTTGTCCTTTATATAGGCTTAAATACAACATATAAAAGGTGTGTATAATATGTTACCATGCTCTGACTTATTCAATATTTCACAATGAGGTTTGCGGGCAAGTATTTAGGCAAACACAAACATCTTTCTCCCTTTCTCACATACTCTGGAATATATATTTATATGTATATGTTACACACACACTGTATGAACTCCTGAAGTAAAATACAAGTCTAGCTATGCCCCCTAGGAGCAGGAGCCTACAACCAGGTCTTTTAGCTCGGAGCCGGCTAACATTCCAACTGTTTTCTTTTTTCTCTTTTTGCTTAATGTAAAAATCTATAAGCGAGACGCCCTGGGAGCTCACAACCTTTTCACTGAGACCCGACAACCTGGCTTTGAAGTTTTGTTTTTTTTCTCAAAGGCCTGTGTGCGGAACTGGCAGGTCCTGAATGACCCCTGCATTGTAATCAGGCTGATATTGCAGCGATTCATTGGACCAGATCCGTGTAGTGATCTCAGCTCTCTGATCTGTGAGCTGGCAAGAGCAGGGCTGTTCATTCACAAATCCTCTTCAGCGCCTGGGCTGCCACTAGGGTAGCCCTGGACCCAGAAGAAGCGGCAGCAGGAATCGCCTGTGACGCTTTGCCATGAATATTGCATTAGGATGCCTCAACATAGTCAAATGCCAAGCCCTGTTCTACAAAACTCCTTATACCTGGCATTCCCTGGGGAAGAAACGCTCGGCTTACCCTCCAACTACAGGAGTTTGCAAACTGACCACTAATATTCGGTCTGCTTTCATAATGAACGTTTACAAACTGAGCAATTCATCCCATTCTCTTTGTAGGGCTGGGCAGATTTAAAGCTTCACTAATAGCAAACATGTCTTGAGGGTTGGATCCTGTTTAATGTAAAAATAAGGGCTTGCAAACTGATATAAAGGGGGGGGAGTTGTTTGTTAAATGACCCCATCTTTAAACTTGAAAACAAACGGGATTTTTTTTAATTGTTACCCTAACCAGCGATCATTGAATGTTAATGCATTTTTTTAAAGAACCACTACCTACCTATAGATATCTTTTTACATTTTTTATATTCCTATAGTGCAGTTCTACAAGGAAAAAATAGTATATATTTTTCTCCAAAATGTTTCTTTCATGAAGCACGGCAATTGCTTAAAAATCACCAACTTTCTCTTTTCCGTAATAACAGACATATTGCAAAGTTACAGCAATAATATATGTTGCTTAACATCTAGATATTTTTGAACGTGAAAATATTTCAGAGATTTTAAGATATGTTTGACTTTTTTAAAGTTTTGAGACAGAAATTCAGTTTAACTCTCTCTCTCTGTGTCTAAATGAACATTGTACGTGTCTAATTCACCTCACGACTACACGAGCTTTTAAAACTTCTTAAAATGGGAATAATACAAGTGCTAGAGTTGGAGAAATCATGTACAAATATGTTCTAGCATAAATATTGGCATTGTTACTTCGTGGAGATGAACTGACTAGGTTAATACAAAAAGTGGCATTTTAGGAGGCCGAATTATTCATATTTGGATAGCTTTTTGAAAGAGACTTGTGCTAGACTGTATGGCTCCTAACTGTTAAGCCAAACCAAAACCAAAATCAACCAAACAAAATCCTAAATTTATTTCCGCACTGTGGAGTCTTGGTGAGAAACCGTTTTATAGACTGCAACAATAATCAAACAAAATATAAAGAAGGGGCGTTTCAGACACATAGATTAATTCCGAATATTTACTTCAGACTTTAATGATCTCTCTTATCTCCTCTGTGAAGCCCCTCACATATACTATTACTGAAAACGCTGCAAAAATGAAACCAGAGAGAAGATTGTATTTTCTCATTTCTAGTGTGTTGCTGACCAATAATTTAGCATCGAAGGGGGTATGTCCTGAATATACAGGTAAACTTTGCTTACTGCGAATCGTTCAGGCAATGAAAATGCGAGGTGTCTATTTAAAACGGCAGATGCTGAGTTCCTCCAAGTACATAAACAGTCTGGAAATGAATACTCCGCCTGAACCAGACTGATGAGAAACCTCTGCCAGAAAGTTTCACTAACAAACTGAAGTGTGTTCCCAGCCTTCCTAGCAGACTGATGCAATCTCTTACTGTTTGCTCTCCAGTAGTCTTGACCATTCACTATTATCTGACAACCAGACTTAACCTCCCATAGCAAAACTGTTATTTCAAATGTGAAACGTTATTATTGGATAGGATAAAAAGAAACCTGAATCAACACGTTCTAGATTAACCAAAGACTTTTAAAAAAAAGTAAATGATCAAACAACAGTTGTTTGAAATAAAGATGTGGCAACAATTACCCCTATTTTGGAGGGGTATTTTTGTTTATGTGTTTGCTGTTGTAGTTGCTTTTTCTGGGAGAATCTCTTGCCTAATCTGTTCTCCAGAAAAAGTTAGAGATAGAGCGTTTTAAGAGTAGTGACAGTGAGGTGAGAGTTTGGGCTGAATTAATCACCCAAACACCTAATTAAATATTGCTTCCGAAGTTTAGTTTGCCGTTTTGGGGGGTGGCAGAAGGTGGAGTTAGCTTGCAAAATCTACAGCCAAAACAGAAAAGAACAAACAAGCTATTGCAGTGTAGCAATGTGAATCAATTGGATACAAATCCCAGTTCAAATGACCTCCCACCCATTCCTTAAGCAGCTGTAAAGTGGCGTTCGGGAGACCATAAAAGTTGATTATCTAGCGGGAAGTTGGAGTTGAAATTACGCAGTTAATTAGAGCATTGACTATTACTCGCTCCAAGTAAATGTTGAGGTGTAAATCCAAAGGCGTTTCAGGGAATTAGTTACATATGTGGGAAATCTAAGACCAGATCCCATTTCCCTTCCCTAGTCTCTGCTAATACTCCAAATGGTATAGAGTTGCTGAACTTTACCGTCACAACAGAAGCTGTTGTGTCTGTGCGGATTAGCTCCTCTAAATCGCAGAAAGAAAATAAAACTGTGACACTTTTATGCAAAAAAAACCCGACCACAAACTATTGGCAGCGCAGTGGAGATTTGAGGATAAAAAAGAGGCTTTCGGGAAATAACTTTTTGGTGCATATTTTTAGAACTGTTCGGTTATTTCCCCCTTCCTTCCCGAACTCCATGTAGTCAGTTATTTCGGTTAGTTATCAAACCCTTGTTTCAAATCGTACAAGTCCCAGGCTCTCTGGAGGAGTCAATGTCTCGTGTTGGGGGGATCCTTCTACAGAACGGAGACGACCTCAGAGTTTCAGTCTCCCGGGAAACTACCTCTCTCCTTGCAAATGGCAAAGAAAAATAAATGTCACTTGGGCATTTGGAGCCCGATTCTGAATCCCTGACTACGGCAACACGCCTATTAGCGTCTGTTAACATCTGGGGGGATGCTGTCTGACTAAGGATTTGGTCTCGATAATGTCTGGAGTCATAGCTGGGTGAAATTATGGACTATTTCTCCCCCACCCCACCAAATAAACTCGGTGCTAGGTCGGCTGCAGTTTATAAAGTTAACTTGGAAACACACCCAGCTGGATTTTAATGGTCATGTTTTAATGGGCACCCTCCCAGCAGTTTTTAATCGGGCAAAGCTTCCCGGTGCCTGGCCGTTTCAAACGCCCCGTTCCCTGGGAGCTCTGTCTCAGAAAGGACAGCGGGATTGGGCCCTAGTCGGCTCTTGGTCTCGGTTTGGAAGGCGGAGATGCCGCAGTCCCCAAGATCCGCCCTTCCAGAGAAGTTTGACCAACATCCCCAAGTGCCTTTGAACAAGGATGCTCGCCACCTTGGTTCATGCAGATCTGCCTAGCGCTAGTAACGCTTCCGAATAGGTGCTTAAAGCATTATTATTGCCTCTGAAAGGAAGAGCTAATAATCCAAACCCTGCCATGGCCAATGACACAAAGTTCATCTTCTGTGAAATCTTTTTTTCTTTGTGAGTAACGTCTCTTCAATAATAACTTGGAAATGAACTGAGGGTTAGTTTTGTTTCCAGCATACAGGATGCGCTGGTAACAAACCACTTCTTTGTTGCTGTAATGATCGCATTTCTCTCCCTCTTGTAGAGTCTGAGTAACCTCTGTCAGATAAAAGGTACATGTCATTCTGCAGAGATCAGCGAGACATGTGACAAGGGTTTAAACAAACGGTACATACGCTTGATATGATATTCAAACGGTGCAACTTATACAGTCGGGGGATTTCTAGGGCATTTGTCCTTCATCAGTGTCTACCGGCCATGGAAATGACCGTGATGTTCATAAAGCTGCTTTCTAATTCTAAAGAAAAATATTAACATTAAACTCAGTGTGTTCACTTAGCAACACAGTCTTCCCACTTTCCATTTATTAACATACCCACCTCATCGTGAGTGCACTGTTAGGCTGAGGGGAGAGGAATGAACAGGATGTATATTCAGCATACACAGGTATTCACATGCCCATGATCCCGAAGGAAAGTAAAACACAGACCAGCCAGTTACCACGATTGAGGGGAAAGTCTTCCTAAAGCCCAAACAATTACAGGACACGGACGTCTGGACTGCTTGCCCGTCTCAGCTTAGTGGCAAGTCATGGCCACAGCCTAAAAAGCTGCCTGGTTTTTCCCCATTCAGCTTTGTAAAGTGTAGGTTTCTAAAGTTGATTTGCTCTATGCGTTCTGTAATAAAAACCTAGCAGCAGGGGAAAAGGCAGCCTTTTGACTATGATCTTCGCTTGAGGCTTTCCTTCCATCGTACCTGACCAGAGTACAGCTTTGTGGGCTGTGTGGACCTCTTTTGGACAACAGCTCAGATTTATTTTAACCACTAGGGAAGTTAAAGCCCCTGCTGACTTTTTTTTCCCCCTTCCCTGTCCATAAAAGCCGCACAACTGGAGCGTTACTCGGTGTGTTGGCATCAGAACAACGCTGGACACATAATGTAGTGCCGTTCAAAAACCCTGATGCAAGGATGAATGGGATCTGAATGTCTGGCTCCTTCTTCCTCCCATCCTCCGAAACAGACTCCAATGGCTGTCTTGCAAAGCTAGTTCCTCACTGATCCCCCCATAACAAGTCTGAGAAGCAATAACAAGCCTTTCGGTTCTTTTTAGCTAGCTCTGGGGATTGTTCTGCTCAGCTGGGATCTTATCTGGGTGGGTTTCACCGCTTCTGTGCTTGCCCATTTCTCAGACGATATGAGAATTTATTTTTCAAAACAATTGCCTCTGGCGGTAGAGACACAAACTTTCACCTCCTCTGCGGTCACCATTGTCGGATGTGAGGGATGGGGCGCGGGGAGTTGGGCGGGGGAGAGGAAGAGAAGGAATGAATTCCAGAGGCATTATTGGGTTGGAAATCTCATAAAACTCTGTGAAATTTGCAGGCAGTATCCTCGCCTTTTGTTGCCAGGATGGGGTGTGTTTGAATGTGGGGTAGGTCCTCTCGATTTTTCACTTGGCACTATGCATTCTGCCTCTTTGCTTTGGTTCTTTGGGGAGGTCCCTGCTGAGTGCCGGACACTAATAGAGCCGAGGTACGGGGGGCAGCGTTTGGTCTTGGATCTATCAGCGTTAGCCTCTGCCATTGTTTCTGTTATGATTTAGCTTTCAGAATGATCAGGGCATCTCTAACCAACTGTGTGACTGACAAGTCCAACGAAAGACTGGCCTATCTAATTGCTTTCATTACTTCTAACTTTCACCATCTCAACCAATATGAGCGGCGAGAGCCAAGGTTAGCAGAGTAATGATACAAATCGCCCTGCTTTTAGCCTCACTGCAGCATGACAGTCAAATATTTCCAATGGAATTACAGAGCAAGCCACACCGTGCATGAGATGCAATCGATCTGGACAGCGCTGATTTTCTAATGTTTCCAAATTTTAACCTAATAACTAACTTCTCTGGGTGTGATAGGTGAAAAATGTAAAAACAAGGATGTTAAAAAAGTGCCACATTTTTATTTTCTTTTCTTTTTCTACAGCTGCGTATGCGTTAGAGGAAAATGCATTTTTAATGGTAGTCATTTAATTGATCCACGTTTTAACTAGACAGGTACCTAGAGGGGAAAGAAATACGCAGTCCATCGCTGGATATGAAAATCTATTTTAGCAGTCACCAGCTCTATTCGATACCTTGAAAAAGCACAAACTACTTCAAAGTACACCCCCCCCGGCCATCTGCAGTAGTTAGTAAGGAAAAAGTGTATTTACTTAGGTAAAACAAAAAGCAGTCGCAGTACTGCTGCATTCTGAAAATATAAATGCTGCTGAGAAGTCTTTTAAATGGGATTGAACTTTTAGACAGAAATACTGTTGGAAAATAATGTAACTCAAAATTTCCTTAGGCAGGTATCAGCCCACCTCTTTCTCCTCCATTCTGTAACCCAGAGTTGTTCCTTTGCCGGGATTACTGTCAGGGCATAGTCAGTTTCAGTTATTGTTTTGTACAGATTTGTTTATCGCCTGCTTTGGAGTTTATCTGAGGAATTCTCCTCACCTCCCTGCCTGTTTGGAAATATTCACTGGATACGTGTCTCTGCTAAAGAGTATTTGAACAAATGGAAATGTTCAAGTGTTATCGCCCTGTGACAGGGAGGCATGTTTGATACACTGGACAGGGAATGTTTATTTCAAGATATTTTAAGATCTAGTCAACAACTTGGATCCGCCCGGGAGCGAAATATTTGACGTGCAACACCTTGAACGCGTTTAATTATGGGGTAGTAGCAAGCCAGGGCTGCGAAGTAATTAGAAAATACTTCTTGGGAGACAGGCTAATCGCTTTTCATGGGGCACTTCAAAAAAAATTAACCCCGGGTGCTTGTTTGAGCAAAAACAACTTTAGGTCAGCAAGACCTGATCTCATTGCTGGATCCAAGAGATTCGCCGCATCCTTTCCCTCCAGACCCGCGAAGACACATTGAAATTACTCCCCACCCAAACCAACAAGAACTAAACCCTTCGCAATATTTTCAGGTTGAGCGTTTGGGTGACCCAAAAGCAATGTACAAACGAATTATCTCCTAGGTGGCAGAGGCGAGGGACTGGCCGTCTCTGCGGTCTGAAAGGAAATGGAAATCCAGGAGCAGGCTGCCTAGATTTGTGTCTAGAGTTTCCTGGCTAAGGGTTTCCTTCAAACCAGACTAGATGGTGCTCTGTGCAGTTCCTGAGCAGACTGGCGTGTGCTTTCAACCTCCTGGTTTTTAGCCCATCTTGGCAGTCCCCATTTGACTCCAGCTGTCGAGCACTAAAGCTAGCCCATAATTACCAGTGCTAAGTCAATAGAACATCATGATCGCCCTCACCACGCGTGGGTACCGTACACTACTCTGTGGGCTTGATTCCGGACCTCTCCCGTTGGGGAGGTTAATTAATTTGCGTGTGTGTGGGGGGGGGGTTGGACCCGTTTTAGCTCAGACAATTGCAGCTCTCTCCTCGCACCTGAGACAACGGTGCCTCAAAGAACAAGGCAACAGCAAAGATGGGACGCGGTGGGTAAAGCGAGGGCTCAGGAACCAGCCCGGGGGCGGGGGATTGGCGCTGCAGCCTCCGGCAACTTTCCTGGGCTCCCCCCTGCTCTTCCTGCTTTAGATCCCCTCCCTCTCCTGCCAGCCTCCCTGCACTTCTGTGGGCCTCCCAGACCTCTGCCTTCCCGCGCGGGCACGCTTCTCGCCTTGCCCGCTCCTCTGCGGAGCAGGGGAGGAGAGGCCCGGGGCGGTGGCGAGGCAAGAGGACCGCCTGGCTTTGCAACCGGGGAAGGGCAGGAGCTGCCTCCTGAGTGTTTGCGCTTTGGCCCGTCGCCTTCATTTTGTCGTTGGCGCTGGCTGGCTCTGGTGCCCGCCGATCACAACAGTATTTTGGCATCGCCTCTATCCATTCCCGCCCCCGTCCCCCGCCCGAGTGTGGGGGGGTGGGGGGGGGTGTTATTAAAGCGGCACTAACTCTCCTGCGCTTCATTGACCTTTTGGTGACTTTCACAAATTCAAGACCAGCCAAGCAAAGATCCCGCGGATCGCGGCTGATTATTTTTGTTTTGTCTGGGGGGCGGATTGTTTGGGGCGGTGGGGAGGCAAAAGTATGAGATTTTTGCTAACGCCAATAGGAAGGTAGGGAGTAGAGAGGGGGGTAGGGAGACCCACTTTGAAACTACACGTGAGACCCCTTCCAAATTACATAATCCCCCCTTTTCAACCCAGATAGACTTTGATCCCAATTGTTTGGTTTTGCGGGATTTCTTTCTAAAGACAAAAGCCAGCAAATGGACACCGCGGCAGCTTCTCACTACGAAAAAATAGCATTTGATTATTTTGATGAAGAAAAAAAACTTCAGGGTGGGGCGGGGCCGAGGGGCAGAATCGCGTCGCATTGCCTGTCCCTGGGAAACCTCTCTGTTTCATATTGTTTCTGAAGCTGGAATAAATGATCAAAGGCTTCTGTCCAGCTTTCAACAGAATGAGTCAATCATCATTCCCACTTCGGTTTATTTCCCTGACGTCGCAACTAGCACCACCACCTCGAACATTTGAAAGAAGCCACCTTGTCTCCCTGTTACATTCGCACTGATCTTCTGCAGGGTGTATTTCAGAATCAGGCAAAAAGCAGGAGGGGAGAGAACAGGGAGCGTGCAAAAGAATTGTTCTAAAATTAACTGCATCTGATTTTTCCCTCTTGCAAATATAGGGGCTGCAGGAAAACAAATCCCTTTGTATCACACAGCAGCTCGTTTAATATTATTTATGCATCTGTGCAAGGAATTGTGGGATTTCCCCATTCTGCTCCCCCCCATGGTAAACAATATGGAAATTAAAAAAATTGTATACTGGAGGCTTTTCTAATGAATCAGACAAAGATATAAAGCGAAAGAGATCAGCGGGGCAAGTGGTGATGTATCTATCTGTTGTTTAGGGGGTTAGCCAGTTCTGCAGTCTTTCTCTCCTTTAAAAAAACACACACACACTCGAGGAGAGAGGACGCTATTGCTTTAAAAGAAGGGGGAGGGGGCAGATGGAAAGAGACGGGGGGGGCCGCCGCTGTCATTTACAAGAGCGCTACTGTACCACGTGTGGAAAGGCCTCCTCTGCCATTGGCCAAAGGCACGTGTCTAGGATACCGGGCTTGCAACGTCACTTGAGGGGCTCTATTAAAAATAAGAACAAAAATCCGGAGTGAAAGTATTTCAGGTTCAGTTTAAGTGGCTTCTAAATTTAGCCCCAAACCGGAGCGAGACCGCGGGAGATCGTTCCTGACTCCCGCCAGGTAGCCTGGAATATTTGATCCCAAGAGGGGGAAAAGAGCGAGAGCCGCTTGGCTTGTCCCTATGTCTCTGTGTGTCTCAGCCTGCGTGTGCTGGGCGGTGTGCGGGGAGAAATACACCCCCGCTTCCAGAGTCTCCCTCTCCGAGCCGAGGTGGCGGCAGTGACACTCTGATTATTCCTGCAGGATCTTCACAAATCTTGTTTCTTTTTGTAGGATACCGATCGCCCGCTTTGGATTTTTTTCTTTTCACACCCAGGAGCTGGAGAAGAGGGACAGCGGGGTGGGGGTGGGGGCAGGAAGGGTCGTTCATGAGGGTCCCGGTGCCGACCACATTTCGGGGGCAAGCATGCGCTGGTTTGCAGAACTGAGAGGCTGACCCGCGGAAGGCAGGACGGGGAAGAAGGGGGACAGAAGGAGGATTTAAACGCAGCGCTTGGGGTGAAGTCCGAGCGCCCCCGGGGCTCTGCTTTGTCCAGCTCTGGATTTTGAATGTTACTTGAACGGAGTGGAGCCCGGGAAGCAACAAACACCCGTTTAGAGAAACCCACGCGGGCAGGGGTGGGGGCTTAGCCGGAGACACATCGGGGGATTTGTTCTGCAGCATGGAGGAGAATGACCGCAGTCCCGGGGAGGAGGCACTGGAGCAGCAGGAGTCCAGCAGCAGCAGCGGCAGCGATGCGGAGCCCAACAGGAGCCGGGCGATGATCCTGCCCGTGGTTCTGCAGGCGCCCGGGAACCACCAGCTCCCGCACCGGATCACGAACTTTTTCATAGACAACATCCTGAGGCCGGAGTTCGGGCGGCGGAAGGACGCGGGGACCGGCAGCAGCGGAGGCAGCAGCGGCGGCGGTAGCCCGGAGCAGCTGCTCTTAGCCGGCAGGGAGACCCGCAGGAGTCCGTCCGCTGCGCCGGGATCCGGGGGGCAGCTCACCGGCGGAGGGGGCGGCTCCGCGGGCGAAGGAGAAGGAGGCTCCAAAGCCCTTGTTCTCCATGGGGGAGCCAAGAAAGGAGGTGACTCCGGGGCCCTGGAAGGAGCCTTGAAATCCCGGGGGCTAAGCGGCGGCGATCTGTCTGTGAGCTCGGACTCGGATAGCTCCCAAGCCAGCTCCAACACCGGTAACCAGCCCATGCTCTGGCCAGCCTGGGTGTACTGTACGAGATACTCGGACAGGCCTTCCTCAGGTAAGACTGATCTTCGAACGGAGCCCGGAGCCCGGCTTCCCCTTCCCCTCGCCCCCTGGCTCCGCTTCCCACTTGAACAGGCTGTTTTCCACCGAGCCTCTCTCCCTTTCTCTCTATCAACCAAGCCTGGAATCAGTGAAGCCTAGGCTGATCTGTCCACATGGGTCTCCAGAAAATGTTTGGTTGGTTGAAAAGCGACGAGAAAAAAATATAGTCACCCAAATTAAAAACAAAAAACCGTAGAGAGACAAGTTTTTTTAAAACCGTCTTTAAATGTAATGAGGATGTGGGGATGTTTTTACTATAGGCAGATCAAAATGAAAGCGGATAAACTGGCAAAGAATTCCTCCTGTCTACACACACACGCACACAAAGCGATCTGCATTTAGCTTGGTTGGATCTTAAAACAGTGAGGGACGGTGCTAGTGTGGGGATTTGGGTTTTGGCGTATTAAAAAGAAAAGGTGGGAAAGAAGCCATTAAAGCCCCTACTTTGAACTCCACAGAGATCCGTCAAGGAATCTGCCCATTTTCTACTTTCGAGTAAAATCCTGTGGTTTGGCTGGAGGGTGAGGAGTCGAATTCATAAATTCAGCTGCCTATCCAATAGGCCTTGCATTGTACATTTTCAAAACCCACATATTTTTATTGTTTTAAACTAGGCCCTTCTGTCCCCGCTGTCGCCTTCCTCTAATTTGCTTTCTGTAATTTCCACACGTGTGCTTTAGTTCAGGTTTTGAAGGGAATAGGAAGGATTTCTAGAGGGCGAGGAAGTTATTTCAGAGTGTCTGGGCAGGCGTGTCTGCGGGAGTGAGATTTCGGAAGGAACTCCTGAAATTCTCTCTCTGAAGAGGTTTAAAACTCACAGGGTAAATTTCTTTGTTTTAATGCGGGGAAAGAGGATTGTGTCTAGGGTGGTTGTTGTTGTTTTTTAAATCTACATATAAAAGAATTAGAAACCTCTTGAAAATACAGTTTTCCAGGCTGCAAACCAGATTTTTTTAAAATCTATTTACAAAAAAGTATTTTCCAACAATGATTAGCCAGTCCCTTCCCCCACCCCCACCCCAAAGTGCTGTACGGTTGAAGATAGGAATGTAGGTTGGATTTAAAATTAGTTTGTAATAAATGAGAACCAATTCTTAAGAGCCAATATCCCAGTCTGAATTGAAATTTACTCCATTGTTCTCCACTCCTTCCTTTGTTAATATTTAATCAACATATATCCTCACAAAGGCACAGGCCAGAGAGAGGACCCTTGCTTGTGGTGTGTAGAATGATATTAAAGAGAATAAATAAAATACAATAATAATAATTAGGATCGTTCTTTACGCGACTTTCGAGCCACGCAAAATAGCCAACCTGCTCCCTGTTACAAGGGACATAAACGTTCGGATTTCTGTATTATCTCGATGTAATGCAAGAAAGAGGGTTTCTGAACAATTCTGTTTAGGAGATAAAATAGAGATAGATGTTATTGCTTCTAAATACACGGTTCACCTTTCAGTGGCGAAGCCATTCCTGAGGTTAAAATAGTTAATTTAACACGTTTGTATTTTTAAAAAAATCCCAAAGAAATATAGTATCCGTTGCAAGACACTTTTTCTGAAGATGTGTTCTGGGTAAATACCGAGAGAGACGGCCTACGGGGCACTCTTATGAAAAAGGGAGAGAATTACACCATAGCCCTGGACACTTTAAGTTTCCTAGACAATGATGCAGACAGAGAAAGGAGAGGAGATCGAGAATCCTTTGCAAACCTGGAGAGCTGGGGGGTTGTTTTTACAGTATTTGTTTCTTTTTATTTGGAGCACAATGCGAGGGGCGATTCGAAGCAAAAAGAAAGGGACGAATATTGGGGTTGGGGGTTTTGTTTTTTTGTTAAAGCTGAAGACTATTTCTAACCAACGCCTTTGGAGCTGGGCTGGTTGGTTTACGGGAAACTAAACTAGAAAAAACAAACAAACCTGCCCCATCGGTGTAGAGACAGAAATCCGTAAATCCAAAAGAAAATCCCAAGACACCAGCAGCCTAGGAATTGTTGATGCAAGAATCCCCGTTCCAAACAGGGCTTTATTTTCATTTTTAATACCTTGCGGGTAATAATTAGGCCTTTTAACTCGAGGTATATTAAATAGAGTGGGAGGGTGCGGAGGGGGGATTGTAATTAGGAAGATGGTTGACACTTTCACAAGGACTGTGGTCATTCTGTGGCCTGTTTGCACTGTATCTACTAAAGCAGGGAACTAATCAAGCCCAGTGTATTTCCATTTTCTCTTGGGCAGGGTAGATCCACTTCCTGGCTGGCTTTGTCAGTCATATTTCAGCCTGTGGCAGAACCCATCTTCTGCTCTTTGATTGACTTGTCACCAGCCAGTAGCTTTTTTTCCCTTCTTGCTCTAAACCCGCGGGTTCAGGCGCTGTTTACACTTCGCTAACTGCGGCAACGCTCACGTGTCCCTGGGCTTGTGGGGATCTGACTTTTACAGACTCCACTCGGATGCCAACATTTGGATCAGGTGTAAAATTTCAACTGTCCTTGTCCCTTCTTGGAGGGGGGTGTCGGGAAGCTCGCGTGGGCCGAGCAGCGAGTCCCCGGGGCGTTCCTGCGAAGTGTAACACAATATCGGGGGTGGGGGGGTGGGGGGGAGCAGAGAAAGAAAGAGAGCCAGAGATCGCTGCAGCTGGGACTGCTTCTCCCCCGGCCAAGAGATCCACTCACCTCCCCAGTTCGCCACAGATTAGAGGCCATCCACAGACTCCCAGAAATGGAGCCGGCAAATACACGCCACCATTACCCTGCTGCTTCCCCCGGCCCCACAGCCCCACGGCCTCCACCCCAGGGAGGCGGGCCGGGCCCTTCTTTGCCGGGCCCCGGGCGGAGGAGAGTCCAAGTCCCAAAGATGGTGGTTCAAACGGAAACAATGAACTTGGGTGGCTGTGACTCCCCCGTCTCACGCGAGAGCCCAGCGGTGGGACGTGGCGTTTGTGGGGGGGCGTTTAGGCCGGTGCCTGCCCCCGATCCCTTCTTTCCCCTTTGCCAAGAGGCTCTGGGGTCCCAGGCAGCAGCCCCCCCGCTTTGGGCACCAGACTGCAGCCCCCGGATTCCTCTTCCTCGCCACGCACACCGCAGACTCGTGTCTGCCCCCCCCCGGCCTCCCGCCCCCGGCATCCAGGGAAGGGGGGAGGGGAGATCGCTTTCTCTCGCTCTCTCCTCGCCAAGGCTGATCTGGTCACTTCGGTTTGAAACGCTCACGCCAAAGCGAAGCGAGCCGAGGCTGGCCAGGCCTTCGTGGCAGCCTGGCTGGGCACCCACAGGCATGACCTCGAGGCCTCCCATGTCTTTGCGATCATTTCTCCCGCCCCTTAATCATAAAGTGTTGCCATTTAAAACCAACCAACCAACCCCTCGCTCCGGGGCGCCCTTGCCCCCAGCCCCGCGGCCCCCCAGTCCCTTCCCCGGCGGGTGTTTGGAGGGTGTGTGTGTGTGTGTCTTACGGCTCTTGTCTCGCCCTGGCCTTTAGGCCCCCGCTCCCGCAAACCAAAGAAGAAGAACCCCAACAAAGAAGACAAGCGCCCCAGGACCGCCTTCACCGCGGAGCAGCTGCAGAGGCTGAAAGCGGAGTTCCAGACGAACAGATACTTGACGGAGCAGAGGCGGCAGAGCCTGGCTCAGGAACTCAGCCTCAACGAGTCCCAGATCAAAATCTGGTTTCAGAACAAGCGAGCCAAAATCAAGAAGGCCACCGGCAACAAGAACACCCTGGCGGTGCATCTCATGGCGCAAGGACTGTACAACCACTCCACCACAGCGAAAGACGGCAAGTCAGACAGCGAATAGAGAGGGGGCCGGGGAAGGGGACAGTTTTCAGTCAGACTTTATACAATGCAATAATTTAATTAAAAAATAAATAAGGGCCAGTGTATAAAGATTATACCAGCATTAATAGTGAAAATATTGTGTATTAGATATAATTCTGCAATATTCTATGTGTATATAATTTACAGGTAAGGTGTACAAATCCAAAAGATCTGATTATAAAATATTTTTGAGTTTGTTCTGTTTTATTTTGGGTCTATGGAGATTTTAGATGGTATCTTTATGGATTTTTTTTAATGCTTAAGTTACATTTTGATAGACTTAAGCGCTGTTTTAATGGACATTGGACACTGTTTTTTGAAATTCAAAAAAAATTAAAAACCATTTTTGCTGAAGTCCAAAGATTTTTATTGCTGCATTTCACACGACTGTGAACCGAATAAATAGTTCTCCGGTTTGTTCGATGAGTTTTAACATATTTTTTATTTTTTGCGTTTGGCTTTGGGTCTAGAAAACAATAATTTAATTTAAAAAAAGGAACAGGGAAAGAAACCCCAAGGCGTTGTATTAACAAAAATGCCCAGGATCCTTTCTGTAGTTTGCCCTCATCACTACTTCATTCGGCTGGGCTCAAAGGCGAGATGCGTACAGGACTCTGAGAAGCTGGCCAGCGAGGGGTGGGGGAGATCAAGGAGTTCATTTGGGGCTTAGCTGATTTTTTTCTCTTCTTCATAGCTTGGCTGGAAAACTTTTGAACTAAACCTAACAACTTCCGGGAGTATGTCACAAACAAACGCCCCCTTTTCCATATGAAGGAGACCTTGCTTTGGGGTCTTTACGATGCTTGTCTGTGTGCAGCTAGCGCTCCTAGGCACACACACTCCTCTCTACAAACCTGGCCCGATCCCCCTTTCCCGTTAGTTCATCGTATTTTGTAGCTTAGACGCTGCTTCTCTTTCCCTCCGGTCCTTTAGAGGGCCGGCAGCAAGTAGCCTGGGGTGACTTTTGCAAAAGGCTCTGGTTTGCCTTGGACAAATTTACACCAGGCCACAGTGCAGAGCTGCTGGTATTTGAAGTTGTGGGGGGGGGGTGGATTCGGAGCCCCGGCTTCCCATGGACAGCACGGAGTTGCAGGATGTCTTGGGAGGAGCAGGTTCTCGTCCAAATCTGACTGAGAACTGGTGCTCTTCCGATAGTATCCCTTAGTAGAGGTATCTTTCAGACCTCCTGCTTGTATCCCTGCTGTGTATACAGGATACTGGTTGCAAAAATGCTTATCGTGGCTATTGGATAAAGAACTTATGAAACCCATTGGGTGAAAAACAGGTAAACTCATCACCTTTGGCTCTTAACTGAAGAAAAAAATCAGACTGAACAGCAGCGACTATATAAAAAATGCACCAGAAGCCTCTTCCTGTCCCATCATCTCCATACAGGCAGTTTTGGCCCAGGAAAAGACCAAATCAAGAGTGGGTAGGGCGCTGTGGAAAGGGAGAAGTGGGGCACTTATTTCAGCACCACCGACCTCTATTATGGACGATGAGGAACCTATAAGAAGGGAGGGGATCTCTCATGTCCTCTTTTGGTCAGAAAGGCAGGGGAGCCCATCACAAGCAGTAGTATTTTATTTTAGAAAAATCGGTATCCTAATATTCTTCAGTGACAAATATCTGTCGGTCTAGAATATGGGGCAGGTTTTAAATCAAACATATCTATTAACCTTGATTAGTAAATATGAAGGGCCAATCAGTGTGAATAAACATTTCTTGGCATTTGGCTTTTGGTTTGTTTATTTCTCCCCTTGCAATTTTAGTTTCTGATTTGAAAACGAGACACCGTGTAAACTAAATATTTTCAAGGTTTGCAGGGTTCTTCTAAGATTCTCCCAGTCCTAGATTCCCCCTCTCTCCCTCCGGTTTGGAATAAAGTGTCCAAAATGTAGGCCAGGGCCACAAGGCACCCTAGTGGGTGTGTATTGTACAATAATTCAGGACTGTAGTCTCCTTGATTGAGGGTGAACTTATCGCTTTGCCTTAAAACTTCTTTATTTCACAGCTATAATAGACACACATTGTACATATTAGCATAAACTTTAAAAAAGAAGCAAACTACCACGTAAAAGCTGTAATTTTCAATTCTGTGAATAATCATCAGCTGCTTAGGAGACAGGATTAAATGACATTGCCTTTTGGCAAGAAAGCAAAGATTTTTTTTCAGTTTATAAAACATGTGCATTTTACAATTGCAGTATCAAATATTTATAATCTTATGAAATATGAATGTTTCTATTTACAACTGTGGTCTCAAAATTGTGAACATTCTCACTGCATTTTGTGTGTTTAAATTCTCGAAGATTGCATTAAATAAAAACACTTTATTATGAAATACACAACGTGTGACTTTAAACGTTGGACTGGTGTTTTATATATATATTACATCTAGAGAGAGAGAGTCCTTGAAGTGTATTTCTGGGCAATGAGAGAATTGTACTGGAGCCCAGTTTAAAAGCCCAGTGGAGTAAACCATTTCAATGGGTGTGAATAGCAATTTACTAGATGGACAATTTTGCAAGCAAATGTTTAATCAATTTCTTGAATAATTAAGAAACTTTTGATGGTTCACATGAAAATAAAGCGAGGGCAACCAATGTCGTTACAATGATCACAACTTTAAAGTGATCAGTATTCGTTATGTAAAATATTTTAAAAGAAAACGTATTCAGTCGCATACATTGTCAACAGGCTTCTATTTTCGGTCTTTAAGATAAATATCCAGTTGTGTGATGTTTGGAAAACAACTCTTGTAAAAGATGTTCCCAACCTAAAGTTATACAAACTCGTACACCTGAATCTAGCTGTAGTAGTGTAATGTAAGTAATGATAATAACTTCAATGTCTTAATTTTTGAAGAATTGATAACCCTGTCAACCTTGAAAGTTGCAATAAAATACGATTTTAGGACAGCTGAATAAGACAGATAAACAAAGTGGCCATTTGCTTAGATGCAACAGTATGCACAATTTCTCCAAATATTTAAATAGGGCGAATTTAGGAAAAAAGAGTTAATGTCCAGAATCTCGTTACCAGAACTTGTTCCTCCTCTAAGAACTTTAATACAAACTTTCTTTTTTTTAGAAATGGCTACTCTGGAAAATCTCTCCCACAGGCAACTATCTCCATTGATTTAGACAACGTCTAAGAAAGAAATTATTCCATTATTCCACAAGTCTTGTTCCTTCTTTTAGTCACCTACAGCCAGTAAAGGGTTGAACTCTCTGTGGACAACCAATTATTGTAACAGAAGGAAAGACTTTAAAACTTCCAGTTAGGAAGGATTCTCGATTTAGATTTTGCAAAACTTCTTGCACGTGTCTTTGAAAGGATTTGATCAAACTAAGCACTGCGGCAGATGAATTACAATCTTGGAGGAGAAAATAAGTGTTGGCTGGAATTAAGAATTGCTACTAAGAGCAGTTTAGAGCTGAACTGAAAATAGCTGCATGTGTCCAATTTAACAAAGGAGTAATGTGTCTGTTATATATCCTCTACAAAGGGCCAGTTACACCAGAGCTTTGCTAACGAAGTCAATGGAGCTGCGTTAGGAGAGAATTTGGCTCATCTTTTAAATGTGTAAACGGATACACTTTACACCTGTTTTACACCAGCTTGCAGATCAGGCGATAAATTGTGCCACCAATGATCTCTTTAGAGGCTACATTAATGAAACTGCCAGTCACAGGATATGTATTTAGGGTTTTTTTTAACTATAGGGCTAACTTTTCAAGCCCTCATTTTAAGAGAGCTAACAAGTTCCGGAAGAAATCAGCACGACCAGCAGCAGGAAATGTTTTGGTGCTGCCTGGATTGTATCCAGTCCATAATGTAGAATATCTGCAGTAGGCAACAACCGTTCTCTTCAACAGAGGACACAGAACCTATTTTTCCCCCTGCAACACCCCCACCCCCTCAATTTGTATAAAGGCTTTAGTGAAAAGATACATTGGCGACAATGTCGGATTTACTCCGCTTTTTACATATTCTTCGCTTTATTGGTTGTTTCAGTCCACTTACAAATGAGTACTTAGAAACGGAAGCAAGCAGCTCACTGCTGTTTTTGGACTTACAGCACTGCTACGTTAGCCCCGGTTATTTTTAAATTTGAAATTAATTTGACAGAAATAGATACCGTCCAACCCCTCACTGCAATCCTGTCAACCAACACACAACCCTCTGTAACAGCCTCCCATTTGAAAAAAAAAAATCCTCCAAGCTTCTGAGAGCACCTTTACATAGTTTATAATGTATGTATGTGTACATACTATGTGTTCTTATATACAGTGTGTGGAGGGTGGGCTGGGGGTTAATAGGATAGTAGCATATTCACAGTATTCATGCACACTGAAAGCAACACACGTACACAGAGAGACAGAGTGCTAATGTATATCGTGTGTATATTGAAAAGAAGTGTCTATTGCCCACATGCATACGCACTAACGCAATTGACTACAGTTTTGACTGGAGTGTACTTTTGCACTCCTGGTGTGAATGGATTTCTTCTTGCCCTGACCACATGTTATGCACACTCATTAAGAGACAATAATAATGTGTTTTAAGCAAACAAGGAGTTATAGTCACACATAAGAAAGTGGTCTCAGAATCACACACAAATACGTGTACAACCTATTTGGCCCCTAGACAGCTAATTACATGCAAGTAAATAACCGAATTTTTGGCCAAAAATGTTTTCATAAATAAAATATTTATAAGCACTAAAATCCGCGCAAAGAGTAACTCCACAGTTTATTGTCATGCAGTATATCACACATGCAGTACAAACACATATCCAAGCACTATATATGCAAATGTCCTGGCCGTTTATTGGGTAATGCATAACAGCGTTAGGAGGGAGAAACTATTTCGCTAGCTCGGTTTTGTGGAAAAAAAGTAATTCAGTATCCCGCTGGTTTAATATCCGACCCCCACATTCAATCCCCGCCCAGGCAGCTAGCAAAAGCGCCCCTGGGATGTTTGGGTAGCATCTCCAAACTAACAGCTGCGATAATGAAATGCGCAGAAGAGGAAGGTTAAGAACAATTTGTTACACGACTCAGTTGTGTAAACAAATGTACGTGGACTTCAAAAACAAACCAACAAAGTGGCTTTTAGCAGCTGCGAGATAAAGAGCTGCTGGTGGGCCACGTTTTCTTGCTCCTTGTCAGAGCAGAACTTTTGGATCATTGTCATAAGAACCGACCCCTTAAGAAGCAGCACAGTCCAAGCAATAAGAGAACGAGGAGTCATCCGGATCGGGGAAGAAACGGAATCGCTTTCCCCGTTGTTTTACGTGAATAGTGATGTTTGTTTAGTCATCTTAAATCCTTCATGAGACCAATGCTGCCAGCAAGTTTACACCCACACACACACCCACACACACCTCTATACTTCTTTTGGGGAGCCCCAAGCCAGTGTAATAATCCCTGAGTGAATGAAGCAGCTTTAGTCCCTTTTTTGCTCCCATGATCTCCCTGCAAATGAAAACGACGCTTCCTGATGAAGTGGATCTTTTTCACGGTAATGCCCATTTGGTACCAGTGGCAAACGGACGGTGCCTGTCACCGGGGCACTTTGCTAGAGCCCTGCTTGTTTAGTCGGCTGTGGCCTTCTCTCCTACCACACCGCCCCTGAGCTAACCGGCCGCAGTGACTCCGGGATCTACGAGAAAGTCACCTCGCTAGATCCCTGCCGCCCCAGTCACATCAGCGCACAAGGGATAACTCAGCTCTTACTCTGCATTTATGATATTACTCCCCGCCCCCATCAATCTGGTCTCCGCAAGGTGCCCGTCTGGGCTGATCATTCCTTGGGCAGCTACTTTCTTCCTTAGGAGCCGAACAAACCCTTCGTCGGGTGAGAACCGCCGGCTTTGAGATTTCAACCATCTCGGACGTTTCGGGGCGCGCTTTTCAAACCGGACAAAGCTCCCCTGGCACTATCACGGCAGCTGGGCGCGCCCCATTTTGAACCCGCTCCACGGGGAACCTGCAGCGCTGGGGTCCCAAAACGTTTGAAATTCCCGTCGATCCACGCTCGCAGTCCTCCCCCTCGGCCCCCCTCCCGGGCAGAGATATAATGATGTCCCCGCAAAGGCGACCCTGTTTGAAATGCCAGGTTTCTAACAGGCGCACGCCCTGGCACTGGTATAGTCTGGGTCCCACAAGGCTCTCTGAGCTGTATAATGCACAAACACACAAGACTCACGCAGCCACACGGCCCTGGCCACTTCTGCAAACAGCAATGCCACCCTATCTCACACCCCCGACTCCTTTCTAAGGAGCCGGGTCCTATTTAGCAACAGGGAGAATGCAACGTGGAAAAGAATGTTACAGACCCCGCCTTCCACACACCCCACTACTGTTTCACAAACACAACATCAAACTGTTGTTGGGGACGCGGCTCAGCCCCTCTCCTGCGTTACTGGCACTGTACAAATGTCATTTAAACGAGGCAAGCGCTTCCCCCAAATCTGCAAGCTCTCAAATGTTTTATTGACAGTCTCCCCACCCCCCACCCCCAGCGCCCATTTTTCTTCAGGAGAAAAAACAGTCGCTGGTTCTTCAAGACGTTTCTCTCGGCTGTTCAACCTCCATTGTCCTGCAGCAAACTGCCGGGGGGTTGTCGGTGTGCCATCTTCCTCCGCTCCCTGTGCGGATGGGGAATCGCAGGATCC
>ML677349.1:7567729-7868202 GCA_007922305.1 Dermatemys mawii
GAGAATCAGACCCAATGTGACTTGAAGAAAAAGAGCCCTAGAATAACAAAATACCTACTACTTCACAGTACTTTCCATCAGGTTTAATCTTACCTAGTTTACCACATACCATATTATCTGGTAAAAGTGAACAAGGGGCCAGAAGTTTGTTGCTGATAATTCTTTGGGAAAAAAAAAATAACATTTTGCATTCTGCCCTGTTTTTCTTATCCAAGTTTCATTTGCCCAGATTTCAGATACATCCAAATTATATGTGTATGACTCCACGCCATTTTAATTCTACTGATTTCAGTTGAATAGTGTATGACTTACAGTGGTGTGAGATGAGAGCCACGTCTCGTATCTTTAACTGGAATGCTAGGGCCATATCCTGCAAACACTTAAACATGTGGGTAAAGAAAGGTATCAGTTTAAGCATCTGAAGGATCAGAGCCTAGTACAACTGTTGGGAGGGAAGCTTTAGGTTTATTAGAAACTGGGGAACCTTTTGGTAAAGGAGGAACCTACACAGGAAGGATGGGTTCCACACAAACCAGAATGAAACCAGATTGCTGGCATGTAAAATTAAAAGGGTCATAGAGGAGTTTTTAAATGAAGGGCTGGGGGAAAGCCAACAGGTATGGAGGAGCACACGGTTTGGACAGAGGCACCCCTTAGGGGAGAATTTATTAAAGGGGATACTCATATCCTAGTAAAGAGAAGATGATAGAAGTTGATAAAGTACAGGTAGGAGCTGAAGAAAACCAGTCAAATGAAAAAGAGTGTTATTCAATGACATCACATGAAGGCAGTGTACAAAATATTGAAAATTTTATAAATGCTAGTATACAAATGCTAAAACTCTAAATACCAAGATGGGTGAACTTAAATGCCTGGTATTAATTGAGAATATTAATATAATAAGCATCACAGAAACTTGGTAGAACAATGACAATCAATGGGACATAGTAATACCAAGGTACAAAATATACAGGAATGACAGAGTAGGTTACGCTGGTGCGGTGGGGGGGGGGGGGGAGGGAAGGGGGAGTAGCATTATATGTAAAGAAAGCATTGAGTCAAATATAGTAAATATCTTAAGTGAATCAAACTGGCTAAATCAATCATGGATAGTGTGATGCTGCCAGACCAGGTCCCCATGTCTCAACTGAACACTAACAAATACGTAGCTGGAATCAATGTGGCTCAACTGTGTGTTAGTTTTGTTAAAATGGAAATTAGAATGATAAGAATGTGTTTAAACATTATTGAATACCTGTGAGTTTCTGCATGCTTTCACCTCACTTATAACATCTGTGTCCCATATTGTAAGAGAATATTTGAGCTGTTGTATTGTGAGCCTCTGTGACTGCATAAGCCACCAGACAGGAGAGAGACGTTAATTAGTGTGAAGGGGTGATCTTCAACAAAAAGTGTTACACTCTCCTCAAAGGGAAAGGTCCATTGATACCAGATGTTGCAACTGGACTTTCCCTATGCAAGAGAATAAAATACATTTTTTGTTTTTCTCTCCTCCTTCTGAAGATGAATCATGCAAATGGACTCCTCCCATCAGCTGAGTTTGAAGCTCAGACCACAGTGCAGAGGGTGGGGATAAAATCTCTAAACAAAAAGGACTAGGTATCTCTAAGGTGCTTGGACCCTAGGGAGCAAAGAGTTTCTAGGCTTACGCAAGAGATTCTTTGTGCTTAGCCTGAGTTAGGCCAAAAGGATATATAAAGCTTGCTAATTATAGAAGCTTCTATTATCCTTTGAAACTTGAGATTGTAATTCATTCATGTATATGTGTTTACCTGCTTTAACCTTGTAAATAACTCCCTTGTTTCCTTTTCCTGTTTAATAAATCTTTTTACTGATTGTCTTAAGACTGGCCACAAGTGGTGTCTTTGGAGTGAGATTTAAGGGGCAATTGACCTAGGGTAATTGACTGGTCCTTTGAGACTGGGAGTATCCTGAGTATTATTCTGATTCATGGTGTGAGGGCCATATATTACAAAGATACGTTGCAATGGATGGCAAGAAAGATCAGGGTACTCAACAGGGCTGTCTGTGATTCCATGTTAAGGTCGTGATAGTGCCTGAGGAGTTTATACTTGATAACTGGTTGGTTGATTCTAAAGTAGAGAAATCACAACCAATTTAGGATTTATGTCTGGCTTCCGAGAAGTCTGCTCTGAGTTAGTAGGCATGCTCTTGAGTTACTGCAGGCAGTGTTACAGATAGAAATTCCGTGCTTGAATAATCAGAATATATCAGTAGGAATATACTATTGAGCACCTGGTCAGGATAGTGATGGTGACCATGAACTGCTCAGAGAGATTAGAGAACCTACAAAAACAGAAAACCCAATAATAATGGAGAATTTCAACTATCCCCATATTGACTGGGTACATGTCAACTCAGGATGGGATACGGAGATAAAATTTCTGGATGTCATTAATGACTGATTTTTGGAGTAGCTAGTCCTGGAATCCACAAGGGGAGAGTGAATTCTTGAGTTAGTCCTAAGTGAAGCACACAATCTGGTCTATATAGTTGATCTGCTTGGTTACAGCAATCATAATATAATTAAATTTAACATCCTCTTAGGGGGAAAAATATTAAAGAAACCCACCATAGTAGCATTTAACTTCAAAAAGAGGAACTACACAAAAATGAGGGGGCTAGTTAAATGGAAATTAAAAGGAACACTCAAAAGAGTGAAATGCCTGCAAACTGCATGGAAACTTTTAAAAAACACCATACTAGCGGCTCAGACTAAATGTATACCCTCAAACAAATAAAAAAATTAACAGTATGAGGATCAAAAAAATGTCACTATGGTTAAATAGCAGAGTAAAAGATGCAGCCAACAGCAAAAAGGCATCTTTTAAAAACTGGATATCAAATTTTACAGAGGAAAATAAATGGAGAATAAAATCTGACATGTCAAGTTTAAAAGCATAGTTAGGAGGGCCAAAAAAGAATTTGAAGAACAACTAGTAAAAGTCACAAAACCAGCATTTTTTTAAAAGTATATCAAAAGCAGGAAGCCTGCCAAACAGTCAGTGGGGCCACTGAATGATCAAGGTGCAAAAGGACAGATCCATCAATGGCTATTAGCCAAGATGGTCAAGGGATGCAACACAGTGCTCTGAGAGTCCCTAAATCTCTGACTAGCAAAAACTGGGATGGAACACTTGATAGCTGTCCTGTTCTGTTCATTTCCTCTGAAGCATCTGGCATGGTCCACTATTGGAAGGCAAGATACTGGGCTAGATGGACCATTAGTCGACCCAGTATGGCCATTCTTATGCTTTTGTGTTCTTAAGTTACACAATTAGAAGAAGGAGTTCACCCTCCTGAAATTTGTGAATGCTAATCTGAATAAAAAATTACCATATTACCCCTGAGGCTGAATTTGTTATCCAGCTATGCAGTGTTTATCATAATATCTACTCTCCATTAGAATCACACTTATCTCTACTACTGTCTGTCGCTTCAGTTACCCTCTTCCATATAAAAAACAGTGGAAAAGGGCTGGCCAAAGGATAAGATGACATCCTCCCCCTTCTGCCCAGGGAGTAAGATCTGCACATGGAGGCTTTCCTTCATATGTGGATCTTGAGGGTACGATCAGGTCCTAAAGTTTAGTTGTAGTTAACTATTCTTATGGGGTCTGATCTTGCAACAATGAAATCAGTGGGAGCCACAGTTTTGCCATCAGCAGGTGCAGGATCAGGCTGGAGGGAGGGAGAATATCTCCATGTTAAGTAATTACACCAGTATGAAAGACAATTGTCTGTCCTGTCAATAATCAGTGTAATCAAGGGTCCTTATTTTCTTATTTATACATTATGAAATCTGAGAGTTTGTTGATCGAAAATACAGTAGACTCTCGATTATCCAGGATCGGGTTAACCAGGTTGTGGATTAACCAGGATGGAAAAAAAAAATACGCGTAACTCTCAGGGCTGGCTCTGGCTTTGTTGCCATCCCAAGCACACACACACATACACACACACACACACAAAAAAAACCCCCACCAGGGTGAAGGGCAGCCAGTGAACCAACACTCCCCAACCCAGCGCAGGGTGGCTGGTGAACCAACTCCCTCCCCCGCTACCTCTCATATTTCCTATGGATGATGATTATCTGGCATTTTATTAACCAGGATTATTTTTTCCCTATCATCCCGGATAATCGAGAGTCTACTGTACTTATTTTGTGTCACTTTTGGCAGTTTTCTATGACAACAGTACATTCAAACAAGTTACAGGGCTTGTTAGGTAAACATGAGCTTAAAAATTTGTCTTAGCTCTTGCGTACTTTCAAAAGATTTTCACCATTTTAAACTCTAAAAAACAAAAGTACCACCTAGGAGCAATGTTAAAGATTTGCCTTAAACTGCTACTAGCCAGGAAACTCACAGTTAAAATGCATTCCTACTTTGAAAAGTGACTTTATAAAAATGGCACAGATCAGCTCTGTGTGTATTCACAGTCATATCCAATTCTGTCAGTGAAAAAAAATGTAATTACTACTTCTAACTGCAAGGCCAACAGAGCTATGGAAGTGTGGGATGGATTCTATTCTCTTTCATTCATCAACAGAATGGTTAAGTAAGGGCTTGACTACACTATGGAGGTTACAGAGGCATAACCAGGATGCCACATCTGTGTTGGCAGAACCCTGATATGTAGACACATTCTACAGCAATTGAAGGTGTTCTTATCACTGTAGTAACTCCACCTCCTTCGGTGATAAGTAGCTAGGTCAATAGAAGAATGCTTCCATCAACCTAGTTTTGTCAATAGAAGAATGCTTCCATCAACCTAGCGGTGTATTTGTAATTTACTTTAGATCCTAAATACTGGTTTCACAAGATTTGTGCTCTCATTATATGGCTTTACAACATTTTTTGGCGAAGAGGAGAACATTGCCAAAATGAGTACACTGCATGGTTTTTCCATTCACAAGTCAAACTGTATAAATCACTAATTGTTTATTGGGCCTCAAAGAAAGTATAATCTACATACAGCATGGTAGGGAAGTATGAAATGACAAACGTGGCACTTCTGCTCAACCTATTCCCAAATTAACAACAGACTGAAAATGCTTTCATAATAGTGGTGCATAAATTAGATTTACCAGTGGGAAAGCTCTGACTTGCATTCTAACAATCATATTTCTAATGTATACAAGAGCTGATACACTAAGGTTATGATACAAATGCATCCTCACAAATATAAAATGCTTTTACAAACATATCAAAGTGTCTAGAAAACTAGAGCAGTCATACAATTTTAATTGTTTAATTTTTTTTAGCAAATTGCATATTGGTTTATTGGCTTTGTAAAAGTTTTAAATACTCATTAAAAGAAGATTGGGGAGAACACCTATATGTGGAAAACAATAAAAAAGTAGCTTTAGAAAGGACAGAATTTTTGAAATGATGCTTTTTTTCTGTAGGGAACTATTTAAATAGTAGTCTGATTTATACAGTCAAATTCATATAGTCAGATTATTCATATAAGTTCATATAGCCAAACTGTGAAGTTCTAATTCATGTTGGTTGCCACTAAGGATATTTTTACGTTTGTTCTTATTTTAGAAAATGGCAAATGGTGCATTTCTTATTTAGTGGATGACCATCGATTTTTTACTCGTGTTATGTTAAGATCAAGTCTGGATGGAAATTAAAGTTCAGTTAAAAATGTACAAAAGCAACATTTTTTAATTAAAAAACTACCTTAAATGTGTTGGACACATAAGGGAAAAAAGTTCATCAAAATGTGTTTTGCATTTAAAACTAAATGATTAATTAAACCAGGGGTTGGCAACCTTTCAGAAGTGCAGTGCCAAGTCTTCATTTATTCACTCTAATTTAAGGTTTTGCATGCCAGTAATACCTTTTAATGTTTTTAGAAGGTCTCTTTCTATAAGTCTATGATATATAACTAAACTATTGTTGTATGTAAAGTGAATAAAGTTTTTAAAATGTTTAAGAAGCTTCATTTAAAATTAAATTAAAATGCGGAGCCCCCCTAGACCGGTGGCCAAGACCCGGGCAATGTGAGTGCCACTGAAAATCAGCTTGCATGCCGCCTTCGGCACCCATGCCATGGGTTGCCTACCCCTGAATTAAACAAAGGAAGTATTTGGTATTGGTGAGAGGTGAGTGCCTCATAGAAGAACTGGTTGTAGAGGACAACCTTGGTTTGAGTGCTCATGAGCTAATTTAGTGTAAACTAAATGGAAGGATAAACAGCAATACATCTGCAACTAGGGTCCTTGATTTCAAAAGGGCTAACTTAAAAAAATTAAGGGAATTATTTAAAGAAGTGGACTGGACTGAAGAACTCAAAGATGTGACTATGGAGGAGGCTTAGAATTACTTTAAGTCAAAGTTGCAGAAACTATCTGAAGCCTGCATCTCAAGCAAGGGGGGAAAAATTGCAGGGAAGGATTGATGACCAACCTGGATCAGCAAGCATCTCAAACAGGTGTTTAAGGGATGGGAGATGGGATGGATCAGCAAGAACAGCTTGGGGGTCAGAAAGCGCAGGGATAAAATGAGAATGGCCAAAAGCTAAGCACAGTTGGACTTTGCAAAGAGAATTAAAATCAATAGTAAAAGGTTCTATAACCATATAAATAAAAAGAAAGCAGTGAAAGAAGTGGGATCGCTAACCACTGAGGATGGGTGGAGATTAGAGATAATCTAGGCATGGTCCGACACCTCAACAAATACTTTTCCTCAGTTTTTAATAAAGCTAATGAAGAGTTTAGAGGCAGTGGCAGGGTGGCTTACGGGTATGAGAATATGGAGGTAGAAATTACCACATCTGAAATCAAACTCAAATACCTTAATGGGCCTAAATCGGGTACCCTGGATAATCTTCATCCAAAAATACTAAAGGAACTGGCACATGAAATTGCAAGCAGAATAGCAAAGATTTTAATGAATCTGTGAACTCAGGGGTCATACCCTGTGACTGGAGAATTGCTAATAGGGTTCTGATTTTTAAGAAAGGGAAAAAAGGTGATTCAGGAAACTAGAGTATTTACAGAATGATTCTTTATGCTGGGCTAAACCCCAGCAGTGCAGCTAGAAATAGAAATTAGGGTGGGCCCCAAATTATGATGGATGGGCAATGACGTTGATGTTACAGCAAATCATGATTTAAGACAATTAAAGCCCAAATGAATTAAATATCACCCCGGGACATCCATTTAACACAGTTTAAGTGGACATACAACAGATTCTACTCTAAATGTACTTTAAAAAGCTATGCAAGCAGCATCAGCATATCATCAAGAACATAGTAATTTTACCCATGCCCGCCAGTGTCTACTCCCCAATAGACACTCTTGTGCTGGATTCTACAGAAGAGAAATGTTAGTCTTTCTCTGTCTCTTTTCTCTCTCTTTCTCCACAAACACCAGACAGGATGCCTTAGACTTCTCCCCTGCTTCGCCCTCCCACTCAGTTTTTTCTTGTGTTTTCTGGTCAGGGTACTAGTGCTAACTGAATGTAATTCTGTCTGACCCTGCTGTCCTGGTGCTCAAGTTGTTGCAAATATCTCCTGCTTAACCTTTCCTGTTCTCCTGTTGCAGGTGAAATGCTACCATGCTAGGCAGTATGGACCATATCAGATGGGGCCTCACTGCACATAGCATCGTGTGCTCTGTGCAAACAAGAGGAATCAGCAAGGGACAGACAGGTCCGGGGATCAAGTATGCTGCCATCCAGTCTCATCCAACGCATACTTCCCTAGCCCTACATGTCTCTATTTGTGGGAGCCCTTCATGGAGCCACAGATCCAGGATGACTTAAGTAAAGCATGTTTTCAAATGGTGTGTTGAACTAGGACTGAAGGCCTCAATTCTGCAATGTACCACATGAAGGAGATACGCTGTGCTTTTACAGAGCCCCTCTGCAGTCAGTGGAGTTCTGTGAAAGTAAAGAGGTTCACCTGCACATTGTAAATTGCAAGACTGGGCCTAAATCACATCCTAACATCAGTCCTTTAACATGCCACTTGACATTTCTTCGAATTCAGTACATTGTAGGGTTGCCAGTCCTCCAGGATTGTCCTGGAGTGTCCAATAATTAAAGATTAATCTTTAATTAAAGATTATGTCATGTGATGAAACCTCCAGGAACACGGCCAACCAAAGTTGGCAACCCTAGTACATTGCCTAGTACATTCATCACTTCTCATTGTTTCTCATTGTTTACAATAATTTTCCAATCTGTTTATTGCCAAGTTAATCTGAATTAATTTTAAGAGTAATATTTTTGGGAGGCTGCAGTAAATGTTCTACTACAATCCAAGGGCCCAGTTGTTCAGTCCTTAGTTGTGTTGGTGAACACTTATTCACACAAGAAGGCCCATTTACTTTGATGATTATACTTTAATTAATTAATTTTTAGTTCTACAAAAAGGAAATCAAGGTTGCCTGTCAAGATTTGTTCTTCATAAATACATGCAGTTTATTTGTAATATTGTCTGTTAAGTGCCTGCTTCTGCACTCATCAAAGCAGGTGGAAAAATTCCCGTTGCCTCTCATTGACATTGGATCAGGCTCTAAGGACTTGATAACACAGTAAAATTGACCAGAACAGCTATTGTGGAATAAACCAGCCCACAACAGGTATTCTGGAATAGCTGTCTATATGGGCGCTGTATTCCAGAATAAAAATCATTTTATTCCAGAATAATGATTGCACTCAGAGCGTACTAATCATTCCAGAATAAAATTACTTTTATTCTGGAATAATGTGTTTACAAGTGGCGCTATTCTGGAATAGCTACCGAAGAATAGTTTACTCCACAATATATATTCTGGTCAATTTCCTTTTATAAACATGCATTTAGTGATGTTTTTCTTTTAATATTTTTTTCCATTGTATGATTAATTTAACAGATACAGTATAGAAATTAAGCATACTGGATGACAATTATGAGGACCTTTCTTTTCTTTTTGTCAATGTTGGTAACATATTGCTTTTTTCTAATCTTCCAGGAGATTCTCAGTTCTCTCAATAATTGTTAACATTTTGGAAGCTTGTTAGCTAATTCCATTATCACCATAAGAGAGGAATACAATTCAGATTATTAACTTCTATATGTTCGGGTTTTCCAAAGCTGCACTTTTGTTTGTGAATATCTATTCAAATTTTTAAATAAATCCACTTCAACCGTGTTCAATTTCTGCACATATTCTAGTGAATATAAGTTTTCTTATAGGAATATTTATGAAACAGCAAATTTTAGGCATATATGAGTGAGTATTATAGAAAAGCAAAAGTGAGTGTAATTGTGAGTATACACATTGGCAGCCTGCTAAGAGTTATGCTCATTCAGTCAGATAATAGGTCAAATTTTATATTTGTAAGTGTTCACTGAGAACTAACTAGCACAACTGGAATTCTGAGCAGTGAATACTTTCAATAAAGTGCTCATGAACAATATACAACACAAAAGAACTCAGAGTTTTCTTGGCAAATTTTTAATAATAAATACATTTAACATGAATGCAAACATTTCTGGTAATCTTTAAAAAAAACCCAAACAAACAAATAGGAAAAATTACTTGAATAAATAACTAGATTTAAAAGTTTCCAAGTGTTCTTCTTTTTATATTAATTATTTTACTAGATCTTCATTCCTTCCTACTTCAATTATTCAGACTTCTTTCCTTTTCCTTCTTAAAGATAGATTTTAAAAAGAAGTTCAGTAGCTCAGTCATTTTTAAGTCACCATTAACTTAATTCCTTTCCTTATTAATTAATGGCCTAAAGTCTCTACAGAATTTTTTCCCCCTTGATATGGGTTTAAAAGCCATTTTTAACCTCTTTGGCTAGCTTTTAACTTCTCTTTTCCCCTACCCTTATTATTTTCCTATAATCCTTAACCAAAACTGACTATCCTGGTTTGATTTCCTTCCATGCCCCCCTCTCGCCTTATCATTTCAAGTACAGCCTTTTTCTAATTAAAAAATATTAAAAGCCTCAGATCTTTGAACAGTCCCTTATGAAGCCACGTTGGCCATTTCTTGTCCTCTCTGTTCTTCGTTTTCAGAAGAACTGTACCTTTTGCAGCTGAATTATGGCTTCTTATAAGATTCCCCTTGCTTCTTCTTGCTCTGGTGGCTGGTACAGTATTCCTCATCTCCAGTGTGCTGCTTTAAAAAAAAATAGAATGTGTACAATATATGGGTTTTGTTTTTTAAGACGTGCCTGTTCTTATGTTGAACAATACCTTTTGGTAATATAAATTTACTCTTCTGGCATATACTTGTTGACAGATTTTTTTGCTGTCCATTGGACAGACATTTTGCTTCCACTACCAAAACTGCTTTTATGATCTTTATTATATTGCTGGATTAAAGACTGTTGTTCAGAAAGGACAATGGAGATATTAATACTTTTATTATTTTCAACACCGATTAATTCTTTATATTCCCACAAGCGTGCTAAAAATACTGCTCTTGATATAAAGTGTCGTGGCCATAGTTCTGACATGTTACATTAGTCGACCATATTACTCCACTTTTGAAATCAAAGGCCAGATCCACAGCTGATGTAAATCAGTGACATCTATTGATTTCAGTGTTGCTAAGCTAATTTACACAAGTCCAGAATCTGTCTTGAAGTTACTAATGAAGTGTGATACTCATCTCAAAGCTGATAATATTGGCACTTCTAGATGGGAATTGCCTGATGGCTTGATTTTTAGTGTGTATATACACACACACACACACACACACACACATGCACATACACATTTAAAAATGTTGAGGTCTTGAGTTTTTAGAACTTATGGCTTGTATTTATGGAATCAAGTCTCCATTTCTATTCTGTTCGGATTAATCTGTTTCAGTTGAAATAAGATGAATTTGTTCAAAAGAAACAACCATCGGAATTCTGTTTGGATTGTAGAGCACCCTATTAATTTTTGTGACTGCTGCTCTACAACTATTTTCAATTATTATTTCTGTTCTTAGGGTTTCTCCTTTATTCATATATATCTACTATTACCTTTTTAGCTCTTTTGTTCTGGAGCCTCTAAAACCCTCCAGACCTGGTGGTGGGACTAAAATACTAGAATGTGTGGAGTTCTCTTTGAAGGTAGGCATTTTAGAAAGGCAGGTTCAGAATATTTCTCTGATACTGTTCTTGTCTTCTGACTGCTTGCATTCTTTTGCATTCCTGTTATGGTTTTTTCACATTAGTTTGAAAGTTTTGGGGGTTTGTTATAATTTATTTTACTTGATTTGGTCAATTTTAAATCGGTGATCTGGTTCCTCAATTGGTGCAAACTGGATTTGCTCCATTGGGGTCAATGAACTTATGCCATTTTACACCAGTTGATGATCTGGCCTAATGAGTTTAATACCAGATTTCTATACTTTCACTTTTAATCTTACTGGCCTAGCTGTTTTAATGCCAGCTCTCTTTTATCCATGGGAGTTTCGCCCTGCAGATTTCTGTGAGCTGCCTTTTATGCTGGTAGACTTTGGACATTTATTTGTTCATTCTTGATAGCCAACCTTTAGCAGTGCTGAGATTCATTTCCTCTTGTCGTGACAATTGTTTGGACTGTTTGCCACTTAACGCTTGGATGATTTTTTTTCTCTCTTTCTCTGCTGCCTGTAATTCCTCAGCTGCCTTTCAGCATTTCGGCTGCTAGTCATTGGCTGAGACACGTACTAACAACTCGCTGTTTTGAGTTATTCTTTGGTGAGATTTTCCTCTGCATTTTCAGCATTTTTTTCTGCCATTTGTTCTTCTTACATTTCTCCACCGGTGTCTGGAGTTCTGTCACAGAGAGTCAGTGTCATGTGGGCTACCTCATTATTGACTTTCAGTCCTTCACGACTTTTATTTTATTTCACTCAGTGTTCGCATCAGATGGCAAATGAATATAAAGCCCTATTCAGATTCTAGCTGTAGTCTGTGGTGCTGAAGGCCTCCAGTCCCTGGTCTAGAGAAAAGTCTTATATGTAAAAGAAATACAAGTAGAGAGGATGAAGTAACACCATAGCTAATGCCTCTAATGTTTCCATTTTATCTTTTATTTCTGGTTCAAGAATGGTAGGAATGAAATAACAGTATGTTTGCCAAAGATTCACACAGGAGGGACTGCTGATTACATGACATTTAGCAGATGCAGTTTTTAATTTGAATTAATAATAAAACCACAGCGAAACATAAGGAAAAACCAGCCTTTCTACAAGCAAAACACTGACATGTTGGCATTTGGTTTTGTTTGTTTAGTTTTAATTTTTGTAAAAAGTTGAAAGCTCTCACTCAATTGAAAAGTGTGACAGGTGAGTAAATGACACAAGTTTCACAAGATTCTCCTAAGTGATTTAGGAACACAAGTTGCATTGAAAGTCAATTTGTGTTCCTAATTCATTTAGGCACTTTTGAAAATTTCTCCCTACATGCACAATTTGCATCCCCATACTCATATATGTAACTTCCCTCACATGAATATTCTCTTTGTATTCAGAATAAAGTTACTTGTGTGGTTCAAGACTGGGCCCTAAGGCTATTTCTTGTTACTGAAAATATAATAAATACTGAGATGAGTGATTTTTCTGACAATTAATTTCAAATCATACAGCTGTAATATCTGTTTTCACCTATATGAGCAGAAACCTTCTACCTATCTGTCTGGGTCCTTATGTGGCTCATATCACTGTAGTATGTGAGTACCTTGAAAACATCAAAGGATTTATCCACACAATCTCCTTATGAAGTAGGGAAGTACTATTATCTCCATTTCGCGGTGGGGGAAATTAAGGCACAGAAAAGTTAAGTGACTTGCCTGAGGTCACCTGAGGAAGTCTGTGGCAGAGCTGGGAAATGTCTAGATGTCTCCTCAGTCCAAGACCAATGCTAGCATTTGATGATTATTTTTAAATTCTGTTGGTCTACTGCTTGCTTCCCTCTGCAGAAGAACAAGCCTTACTCTGTTTTAGCATGGTTGGTTTTGAATGCCACCAACTGAGCAGACTACCAAAAAAGTACACATCCACCTAGGTAGAAGGGCTGGCATGGGAGTTACAAAGAGTCTGAGGATGGGGAAAAATTCCTAGAGGTTGCTCTCAGAGAATCAAAGTTATCACCAGCAAAGTTAGGGGTAGAAAAGAATACTAGACCTTCGATCATCCATCTCCCTGCAAGTGCAGAATTGTCCCTTACATTAAATAACACTGTCTACATAAGTACAAAAATAGCAGAAGCAGCACTTACAGGGTTTCTGTCAGAACAGAGTGCAGATCAGAAAAGCAGTTGTGAGGGTGGAGCAGATGGTTTATAGCCCCTAAAGTGGCAAAGGTCACTGCCGAGGGAGCAAGTTCAGCGTCACCTCACTTGAGTGAGTGGGAGTGGTCAGGGTGGCTACCATGGAGACTTGTGTGCGATGGCTGCTGGGCCTGCAAAGGCTTCCCAAGGTGCAGTAACCAACAGCCACAATCCTGGGAGAAGAAGAAGCTGAAAGAAGAAGTAACAGACTGTCCACTAAGGCCGTCACAGCTCCAGCTCCAATGACTGAAGAAAAGAAGAATGACACAGTCTATGCTGCAGGCTGTCATACAGAAGATCACAGAGGTAGCTTGTCTTCAAATGTTGGACATATCTGAGGACAAAAGACACGGGGAGCTAGCTCAATAGCACCAATACTTGTGACAAAGGGGGAACGGTAGCATCAAAGGATTCAGCTGAAGGAGGGAATGAACAGCAAGCGTGTAGGTGCTGTATAAAGAGATCCCTGCCCTGAAGAGCTTGCAATTTAAGCATAAAACAACAGGCATGTGCATACAATAGATAGAGGGAGTGCAAGATAACAATGGGGCAAAACTGGTCAGCATGGTAAGCCGTGGTCACAGCAAACCAACTGTAAATCAGTGTGGGTTTTGTAGGCATCATGGAAGAGGAGAGTGCTAAGCTGGGATTTGAAGGAGACCAAGGAGGTGGCCTTGCTGATATTTATGGGGTGCTGCTCCATGCATAAGCTCCAAAATAACCATACTGTGATACACCCATCAATTGATGAATCGAAGGACAATGTTTGCTTTAGGTGGGACTCCCTATGCATAAGCAGAGAAAATTCCACATTAGCCTGCCGCTTGGGTTTTTCGGGGTGGTTACACATGGATTGCAAAGTAGGTGCCAGTGCATCCTGCCCCACAGCTGGGAATATCCTCAACCACAGTCTTAATTCAAGTATCTGAGACTGGAGGTGGCCAGATCACACGTGATATTAGTGCTGCTGTGCTGAGGGAGGGGACAGCATGTAGGCTGAATGGTACCAATAATCCAGCAACTAACAGTATGGGTGCGTCTCACCACTTGGAGAAAAGCTGAAGCAGCTCTGTAGTGGTCAGTAGTCTGGAAAGTAAGGCAGTGAACAAGTGGGTGTTGAATACATATAGGTATGATGGCCCCACTGTAGCTGGAATTGACCAGAAAGGAGGGAAATGTGGACTTCCATGATGATTTTCTTGATGCACCCCAGAATGATAATGAAGAGCACAAGACTTATAAAGACAGGCTGCTTTGATCAGCAAAGTGGTGGTAGTGAAACTGGGTAGTTGGGTGTCTGCAAATCTTATCTGTGCAACTGGACTGTGAGAAAAATATTCTGTTAGGTGCAGAGCAAAATTCCCGCATAAAAATCTCAATGGCAGATGAGGGGAGATGGCTGCTGGCTAAAGTATGATAAGGAATATCAGCTATGCACAGTAGCTGGCGCCAGCTTGTCCAGTTAGTATTTTTGGCTAGCCCAGAGAGTCTGGCCTATTGTCTTGGAAATGAATCGCTCCAAGAGCCACAGATATCTGTGTTTGTGGTACCTCCATACTGGACTTCCAAAAGGAAGCTTCAGCTGGTGCAGACAGTGTCTGCCTGTCTTCTATAGGAGGGGCTAACTTGAACACAACCCCCTGTGCTGTGTTCCTCTCCTCAATTCACTTCTAATTTCAGTTCACAATGCCGGTTATTTATTGATAAAGCCCTGTCATCTCTGAGATTTGGCACTCTTAGAAACGGACTCTCTCCTCCTACCCCATTGCAGTAGTCACAGCCAGCTGGATGCTCTTGCTGTTGTCCCTAGTGATGAGCTTCCTGAGGTTGATAGCAGGGTACCCTCACTGGAGAAGCCCTGCACTCTTTGACGCCATGTAGAAGCCAATTTAGGTAACTTTTAGGATAGCACAAAAGAGGAATTAATTCACTGTAGGCCAAATTCCCGTGTGCTGTAACTGATTTACTCTGTTGCTTTCAATGACGCTACGCCAATTTCCACAAGCTGAGCAAGCGGTCCTCAGGTTTACTTAATATGTTCCAACAGACAGGACTATTTATCTTGTCCATGAATGTAGGAGCTGGAGATAGCTGGGTTTGAATGTGACAATAGAGGGCAATGGTTGCTTGTAGTAAGTTTTGTAGTATGCACCTAAATATCAGAGAGTTGTGCAATATAAATGAATAATTAAAAGCATTTCCAGTGGCAAGAAAGTGAATACTCAGAGCTGTGGTGACAATGGCTGGCTCTTCTTGACCTGCAAGCTCACACCCAACACACTGCAGTTACTATGTGGATTGTTGGTTCCCTTGTAGCCATCAACTCAAAAGACACAGGACAGTTGCTGTGCTGGGTGTTCACTGAGAGGTGATGTTTTCATCTCTCTTTAGTCTACAATTAAATGTGAATGTTCACACCATAGCAACAAGTGACTGTATGCACGTATGTCACAGGAGATCTGCTGTCCAGGAGACCTGTCCTGTCTAGCCGCATTGGAAAATGGGGTCGGGCATAATTGAAGAGCTCGAGTACTGGAAGGAAATGTTCTGTCCCAATAGTGACTCTATGATTAAATTTAGGGAGTACTGTATGGATTATACAGCAACCTATGGGTACATTTTACAATTGTAGACTTTCCTGATGCAACATGTAGTTGCGCTGTTCCCGGAGCAAGTAGGGAACAAATTGTGATGGAGAGTCTCAAGTCCCTTCCTGCTCCCCCTATGTTCTCAGCAGGAAGCAAGTTGCTTCAATCCTTCTCATGGCATAGCTTCCCACTGCTCTCTTGACAGCACCTCAGGCCAATTAGCTGCAAAGCCAGGTCTTCTCCAACCCTAGTGCTTGCAGTAGGAAGCAGCCATTGCCCTTCCCAGTATCTTTCTTGGCTGGAGTTTTAAAGTGATCAGGGCTGAATAAAGGAGGAGTTATTCCCCCATGTTTTTGAATAAGGGGTGTGAGAAACTAGCCCTAAGGGAGTTAGGAATGACACTTCAAAAAATGGAACACGGAAAATGTCCTATTGAGGAGTATTTCAGAGTAGAGGCCTGGTGTCTGACACAAAGTTAACTAAGGTGTGACCTCCTCAAAAGTGGCTCACAAGTAATAGGTATTAAAGGATGGTTTAATTATTGGAAGCACTGCTTGTATGCCAGCTGTGAAGCTCCCAGTGACTTTAGTGGGAGTCAGACTGCTAAAAGCTCTACTCCCAGCCTCAAAACCTTTGAAATTCTAAACCGTAATGCACCAGACCCTTGCCTGTGATAGAGGAACACACGGGAGGTTAGAAGGGGAAGGAATGTACATGCCCACATACAAAGAAGGGGTAATTCTTTATCCTTGGGCTGCTGTATACAGGGACGATCTCCCAGGGGAAACTGTACTACTGAGAGCTACTCTAATTTATGTTGGCTGCTAAGTGCTCGAGGGACCCAAAACCCACAACCAGGGATCAGTGCAATATAGGAGTCTCAGCCTTGTCCAATTTCCCCCAGCCATGTTTTCCTGTGGCAGCGTGAGGCTAGGAGGTGGCGAGAACCACAGCATCACTGACAGTGTCAGAAAAATGACTTACCAGTAAGTAAAGAGACAAGGTGGGTGAGGGAATATGTTTTACTGGACCAGCTTCTTTTGGTGAGAAAGACAAATTTTCAAACTTCTTTAGCTCTGAGGAAGCCCCGAAACTTGTCTCTCAGACTCTTGCCAATGGAAGTTGGTCCAATAAAAGATATTACTTCCCCCACCTTGTCTCTCTAATATCCTGGGATCGACACAGTTACGACGACACTGCATGCATTATCAGTAAATTGGTTTGAATAGATTCCTCACCTCTGGAAATGGAATGCACCATCTGTGCTGAGACTTGACATTCTGGGGAGCAGTGACTTTTGAGGCCACACAATCTCCTTCACAGAACTGAATATTCGATGCTAAGGTTTAAAAGGCTCCAACTCCACCTCGCTTACTTATTCAGTAGAGTCTCCAAAGCCGTGAGGAAGCATGGTCCATGCTGACAATCTACTTAATTACGTCCACACAGATCCCCATCTCCATGGGATTAATGAGCAGTAACAACTCAAAAGGACTGAGCATTGTCAGTGAAACACAGATTGCAAAACTCCTCTCTTAGCGTGGGCCCCAGGTTCCATTACTAAAGTGAGTGTAATGTTAAACTCCAGCCTTACACATGCCTGCAAGAGAGCCACGCCTCAGACATGCTATGGACTTAGTAAATGTGATCCAAGATACTGTGATACCTGCAAGACTATGAACAGGATTATATGCAAAGTCTGATTTACATATAAAATCTCTCCAAAGTCTCTGTCCATCGCTCTCTCCCCACTTGGACTTCCCTCTGGGCTTATGTTCAGATGTCACTAGACCCGCTAAATCGACCCCCAGTGCATCTATTGCCTCAGTGTTGAGCTTCCAGTAAGTGTAGACAAGCCCAGAGAAAAGGAACGTAGGAATTCTTGCCTCCAGTCCAGAAGGGATGATGTCCATCAAAAAACTAGGATTTCTGATGCTCTAGAGAAGAACTGAAAGTATTTTATGTACTCCTTTATGAAAAAGCGATCTAGTTAAGTTATTCTCCATCTCTGAAAGAAAGACATCTCTTCATGCTGTGCACTGTTGTTCTAGCTGTTTATCAGCCAAGCTGTTGTCCTTGCCAGGAAATGCTAGAGGTATGATTTGATACTGGATGCACCTTCCCGGCTTCCTGGCACAGAGACAAGATTATTGGAAGAACTGCCTTCACCCGGTGAACCCGTTTTTCAGTAAATTTGAATTGTGGGATGGTTTAAGAGGGCTCTCAGTGTCTGTCTGAAGCATTCCCATTCACCTCCAACAGCAGAGAGGGTCTGAGTCCTTCCAAACAGAGAGTCTCAAATCACTTGGGATATGGTTTAAAGAAGCTGCCTGTTTTCTTGCTGAAGCTGATGTGCTTCCCTGAACCTGGTCTGCAAAGTTCTCATTCTGAATCTGGCAAATGATAATATGCAGGTGGGGAAAGCAATGAGATTCAGAACTCTCAGGAAGACTTGTTTAGCATTTGGATGCTCAGTTATTACAAAATATACAGAAAATTGGTCTTTTGTAATCAGTTGAAGATCTTGGGTCCAATTCTCCCCTCACAGTGGTATAAATCAAGAGTAAATCCACTGAAGTCAATAGTCTTACATTGGCATGAAACTGGTGTCAGGGAGAGGAGAACCAGGTTTCTAATATCTAGAGGAGACATTATGAGTAAGGCTGCGAGTTTGTCATGGAGGTCTTGGAAGTCACGGATCGCAGACTTCTGCAGCAGCCATGCAGCTGGCCCGGGGATCACCTGCGCAGCTTGGGAAGCCCCTGGGCCAGCTCCACTGGCCACTGCTCGGGCAGTCTCGGATCACTGCACCCCTCTCCCCCAGCAGCAGCAGGAGTTTGGGTACATGTTGGAGGGGGCTCAGACTGGGGGTTGGGACACTCTGTGCAGCACTTACCTTGGGGGGCTCCCAGGAAGTGGCGACATGTTCCTCCCTCAGCTCCTAACTCTGCATACTGCCTCTGCCTGCAGGCACTTCCCCCACAGCTCACATTGGGTGCAATTGCCAGCCAATGGGAACTGCAAAGTCTCAGTGGCAGCACACGGAGCTGAGAGCTGAGGAATAGGCATGTTGCTACTTCCGGGGAGCCACAAGGAGCCAGGTAGGGAGCCTGCCAGCCCCATCAACACCAACACTTGTTCAGGGATCAAAGCGGCACACAGGCGAACAGCATAGGGGCTGGGTCTGATGCCGCATTCATGCAGGAGATCATAGAATGTTAGGGTTGGAAGGGACCTCAGGAGGTCATCTAGTCCAACCCTCTGCTCAAAGCAGAAGCAACCCCAACTAAATTATCCCAGCCAGGGCTTTGTCAAGCCTGATCTTAAAAACTTCTAAGGACGGAGATTGCACCACCTCCCTAGGTAAATCATTCCAGTGCTTCACCACCCTCCTAGTGAAAAAGTTTTCCTAATAACCAACCTAAACCTCCCCCACTGCAACTTGAGACCATTACTCCTTGTTCTGTCATCTGGTACCACTGAGAACAGTCTAGATCCATCCTCTTTGGAACCCCCTTTCGGGTAATTGAAAGCAGCTATCAAGTCCCCTCAATAATTCTTCTTTTCTGCAGACTAAATAATACCAGTTCCCTCAGCCTCAGATGCACCCTTGCACCCTCGGGAATGAAATATCGATGTCAGTGACTCCCCACCAGTGAAAAATTGTGGTAAAATTTATAATATTGTCCCTCATCGCCTGCAGTGATACCCTTAAAAACAACTAGACTCTTTGCCTCATTTTCTGTGCTCACCTGCACCCACCACCCTAAATTCACCATTTTTAGGGTGTTTGCCAAGATGTGTGCTTGGCAAGGGACAGCAAAAAAGTGACTCACATGTAAAAAGAGGTGTATTTTACTATAATGATTCAATGCTGTGCCTACACTTACAATTACACTTCTGTGTATTGATTATTGTCCTTCTGCAGATGTGGCCTTCAGGAGAACCCCTGATACATTGGAAGAGTGTTTCCACCAGATAAGGAAGTGACCAAGTCAGAGTCATGCTCCAAGACATGCGCCAATCCTCAGAGGTTGAAAAAAAAGAACACAGGGAATGGAGAGAAACCCCAAAGAGAACATTTAAAATAGACAGAACAGAAAGGAGAGTGAGGTGTGCATTGTAAATGGCACGAAGCGGATGATAAAAGTGATGGAGGCGCAAACAGAGATGTTGATGTCCCTAATCATGCTCCTGGCAAAAAACATGCATGTTTGCCCCCCACCCCTGCAACTGATACAGAACTGCTTTCCGTACCCTCGCCAAACTCTTCCCACACATTCCTTGCAACTTCCCGGAACAACTCAATACCTTCTTCACTCTACCCCTTCGGACAGTTTCCAAAATGATAGCTGGACTTACACGCAGCTATGAGAGCATACATTGTCCTTTCCTCTTATCTCCCTTCCCACCAAGACTTTTGTGTGTGATGTTAATTTATATTTAATAAAAACAAACTCTCTGAAAGATAACCAATCTGTATATGTCTCCTAAACTTGGTGGTTGCTGCTGGTAGTACTACATAGTGGCAATCTGATCATTTGCTGACTAGAAATCCCATTCTGAAATCATCACAATTTTCATGCAAGGTGGCAAATTAACAAAGCACGGCAGAGCGCTGTATAGAAAGACACATTACTGGTGCACATTGCCAAAATGTTGCCTTAAAGTCTCCCTGAGTTGAATAGATCCCCACTGTGCCCCTCTAATAATCCTGGTATATGGCTGCTCAAATTCAGCAGCCAGGCTATCCACCTCCACACTCTACCCCGGGGGTAACTTTTCACCCTTAGCCTCACAAATACTATGGAGCATGCAGCAGGCTGCTAAGACCACAGGAATATTTTTCTCCTTTAGGTTTAACCTGCCATAAAGGCAGCACCAGCATGCCTTTAATCTTCCAAAGGCACATTCAGCAGTCATTCTATACTTGCTCAGCCTATTGTTGAAGTACTCCTTGCTGCTATCCAGGTTTCTTATGTCATGCTTCATGAGGCATGGGGGCAAGGGGTGCAATGGGTCTCCCAGGATCCCTCTGGGCATTTCAACATCCCCCACTGGAATCTTCTGATCTTGAAAGAAAATCTCTGCTTGGAACTTTCTGTACAGGCCAATGTTCTTGAAGATGTATGCTTCATGCACCTTCACAGACCACTCAGTATTAATGTCAGTGAAATGCCCACGAAGACCCACAAGCACCTGCAGTACCATAGAGAAGTTGCCCTTTCTACTGAGGTACTCCGTCACAAGATGGACGGGCCAAAATTGGAATATGCGTGCCTTCTATCATCACTCTGCACATAGAGAATCCCATTGCCACAAAGTCATCCACTATTTCACACACATTGCCAAGAATCAGTCCTTTGTAGCAGGATGCGATGAATGGCCCTGGCATGTTTGCGTTACTGCAGCCCCAAAAGTCAACTTTCCAACTCCAAACTGATTCATGATCAATTGGTAGCAGTGTGGAGTTACCAGCTTCCACAAAGCGATGGCCACGTGCTTCTCCACTGCGAGGGCAGTTCTCATGTTGTTCTCCTTGCACCACAGTGCTGGGACAAGCTCCGCACACGGTTCCAGGAAGGTGGCTTTCCACATCTGAAAGTTCTGCAGCCACTGATCATCATCCCAGACCTGCATAATGATGCAATCCCACCACTCAGTGCTTGTTTTCCAAGTCCAAAAGTGACGGTCCACCGTGTTCAGATGCTCTGTGAACGTCAGAAGTAATCTGGTGTTGTTTCTTTCCATGACACACAGAAGGGCAGGCATCTCTGATTCCGGTTCAGATTGGGAGCTCATGATATACTGCAGGACTATATGTAATATGTTCATAACAGTGACCAAACAGTAGAGAGCAGGATAGGAGCCATCCTTTCAGACAGAGATGGTCGGTGCACGGTAAAAAAGGGCCATTGAAAAATGCTGCGAAACGCAGTTGGAAGCCCTTGAAATGCTGGGGCAGAGAAAACTGCATCATGGGACATTGAGCGATCCACTCTGTCTTCCCACTAAATCATCCCAGGGCTCCTAGCTGCAGAAGGTAGCAAGTAGCACAGCAGGATAGCAACCCGGAGTGCGCTGCTCTTACTGTTGATGCTAGTGAACCAACTGTGGACATGCTCTGCCAACAGAAAGAGCATTGTGTGAACATGCAATGTAATTACACTAGTTTTTGATTGCTGGCTTAACTTTCATGTAGTGTAAACAAGGCCTCACTCTCACTTAGATCTGTGCTGGCTGTAAGTCATGTCTTCACCTCCTCTGAGTCTATTTAACAGCATCTTCATTGAGGTTGCTATTGGTACAGAAACTCTTGAGAAAACTGCCTTACAGTGGGAACAGGCTCAGCAACTGTGCCTGAAGAACCTACTCCGCCAGAAAAAGCTGCAGCTTTCTCATACTTTGCAGGCTTGAGGTGCAAAGTCTATACAGGCCTTCAGTGCATGTCCCTCTTCTGAAAACAAAAGGCAGCAGATGTGCTGATCTGTGTCGGGCATTGCAGCATAGACAGTTTGCAGCCTGAGCAGTTAAGAGCCTGCAACAGAAGCAAAATTATGGGAAAGACAATGGGAACCAAACAGTTTGGATAAACTATTAGGAGTGGGATCAGATAGATCATGTAGTTGTACAATGCCACTCACTGTCACACAGAGTCACTCAGCGATGGATGGAGTGGCCTCCAGGTAACTTGGGCCAGTCCTATCAAGAACTCTGAAAGAGGAGAACTGAAGCCTCACATTTGGTGTAGCTTTGTGCAGCAAACCAGTAAAGGAAGAGTTTCACTGGACTAATGTACTTCTGACTGCCTATACTGCAGAGCAGATGGGGTGCTGTGTTCTGGTCAAACCTAGGTCAGGAACACTGTACAGCACTCAGACCTGGAGACCAAGAATGTGTGCATCATCCCGGCCAAGTGATTTTAAGCAATGTGGTACGGTGGGTAGGGCACTAGACGGGCTATATTCTCATTTCTTCCACTGAATCACAGTGTGACTCTGCGTTTGTATGCCTCGGTTTCTCCATCTTTGTAAAGTGCTTCAATAGCCTCAGATGAAAAAGAATAATATAAATGCTATGGATTGTATAAAGATGACCTGGGGCCACAAGCCTCCAAAACTCTTTAATTTTTCCAATGGCCTAGGGTGGGCTTACAAACCCAGGCATTTAAAAAAAGGGCCAATTCCCATCTCCAGAACTGTATGGACACGTTATTCTTCTCCCACCTCTTATATTTTTATCTTGGTTCCAACTGTTGAGCTGCCCAGGGGGGAGTTACCACAGTTCATACTTAGTAAGCAGACAGATGCCAGACCCACTGATTCGGGATATATGTAAACCAAGATTGTGAGGGAGAAGTGTCAGGCTGCTGCTTTCTGGGATTTGTAGAGGAATAGGACAGAGTCCTGGGGGGAGCAAGGTTTTGATGGACTAGAATTAAAGCCACGGGATTGGACAAAGGAAGATCTTTGGACCAACAAGGTCTACCCACCTGAGGCAGCTCAGTTTTATATTCTGAAAATTTGGCGGTGGTGGGAATTAGGAGGGGGCGCATACATGAGTGAATTCATTTTCAAAGCCTAATGTGAAACATGACCTTATCTCCCCCTACCTTCAGCAATCTAGGTACAAAGGATCTGGGGGCTCACAGAGGGCTTTCTGGTGCTTTCTTTGCATGCATCAGTTTAAACATAAAATCTGTTCATACTCTGTTTCCTTTGTTAGCCGATGCTTTGTCTGAGCCTAACAGGATAACTGTGGTGGTGTTCCTCAGGGATCCATATTGACTGAGCCGAGCAGAGGCCAGCACTGCTCAAGGGCACTACAACATTGAGAGAAAAACCACATCCTACATGCCAAGGACAAACCTGCACACAGAAAACATCGAAAGCAGCCCTCCTTTGGCTTGCCAAGAGTGGAGCTGTTTCTGTACCTCTCCTATCAGTTCTTTTAGCCATCTGAATGCATCAGATGAAACCTTCAAATGTGCTAGCAGCAGTCATACATTTCATGGATTGTAAATGATATTGGCTCTTGTTTATCTTCCAGAGGAACCTAGAACCCTGTCTTGATGGGGGTGTGTTCCCCGCTGATAATTATATCAGCTTAAATATAATTGAAATACATCATTAAAATGCAAGTAAACTTGTTTGGAGCCCTGTCTTTTCATATACAGAGATCCTAGGCTATTACACAGCCAGCTAACACAGTTTCAGATGTGTTACCATAATACACTTGAAAAGCCCCACTAAGATGCAGGACACTGTTTGACCATCGAGACATATCTTAGGGTGGTAAAACAAGTTAAAACAGTAGCCTTTGGCTCCTTGGATAGCAATGAATATGCAGTTGGTAACTGCTCTTGATCTTAAGTGTATGTTTGTCTTAAAGACAAATCGATATAATTCATGTCCTCTGTTTAGGACAGGAAGGATGGCTGTGTATAGGGTTGCCAACTTTCAAATTCCGCAGAACCAAACACTCTCCCGCCCGCCCCGTCCCACCACCCTTGCCCCTTCCCCAAGGCCCTGCCTCTTCTCTGAGGCCCCACTCACTCCAGTCCCGCCTCCAGTCGTTCACTCTACCCCACCGTCACTCACTTTCACTGGGCTTGGGCAGGGAATTGGAGTGTGGGAGGGGGTGAGTGTTCTGGGCTGTGGGGGCGGGTTGGGTGCAGGAAGGGGAATCCGGTCTAGGGCCAACAGGTTTGGAGTGTGGGAGTAGGGTTCAGGTACAGGACGGAGTTTGGATGCAGGAGGCGGCTCAGTGTTGGGGTAGGCGGTTGAGGGGTGGGAGAGGGTTTGGGTGTAGAAGGGGTTCTGACCTGGGGCAGGGGGTTGGGTGCAGGTGGGGAGTGCAGCATCTTGGAGGGAGTTAGGGAATGGGAGGGGGTTCTGACCTGGGACAGGAAGTTGGCTTGTGGGAGGCGGGTCAGGGTGCACGCTCCAGCCGGGCAACGCTTACCTCAGGCGACTCTTGGTCAATGGCCCGGTGGGGTTAAGGCAGGCTCCCTGCCTGCCCTGGCTCTGCGTTGATATCAGAAGTGGCTGGCATGTCTGGCTCCTAGGCAGTGGCATGGCCAGATGACTCTGCATGGTGTGTGCTGCCCACACCGCAGGCACAGCCCTCACAGCTCCCATTGACAGCCTGCTTTAGCTCTGCTGTGCTGCCGACTGGACTTTTAGTGGTGCTGGCTGGAGTTGCAGGGTTCCTTTTCAACCGGGCATTCTGGTCAAAAACCAGATGCCTGGCAACTCTAGCTGTGTGGCTAAGGCTCAAGACTGAGGCCTGGTTTATACCTAAACCTAGCTACATCGCTTAGAAGGGTGTGAAAAGATGTAGTTAAGTCCCAGGATAGACACCACTAGGTCGACGGACAAATTTTCCTGTTGGCATAGCTACCACCTCCAGAGGGAGCGGATTAAATACAGCAATGGAGAAAACCCTGCCTTTGCTGTAGCAAGTGTCTACACTACAGCACTATAGGGCATAGCTGCAGCACCATAGCTGTGCTCCTGTAATATCTGTAGTGTAGACAATTCCTGGATTTGCTTGTGACTTCAGGGAAGTCACTTTATCTCTCCGAGTTCCCTAGCAATGAAAATAATAATACTCTCACCTTTTCATTCTGTATTGAGATTATAAGATTTTGGGGACTGGGATCATCTCTTACCCCAGCATAAGGAGGTCCAGATTCTGGTTAGAACCTATAGTCGCTACTGTAATACAATCAATAATGACGACAAGAGAATATATTATGCACATTAGACATGTAATATTTTGGTTATTGTGTGAGAAAGTATACACAGTGCTTCTCCTTTATTTTACATGGCTCTAGCCAGCTATTAGCCCCCCATTTTTGTGAGTCCCAAATTCACGCTGAAACCTATTTGCCTGTATTTAGCTCTATTAAATAGTAAGTTGCTGTAATTGAGTGTTTACTACTCAACAGTTGATGCTGTTTTAGATTTTATTTGGCCCTTACCACAGATCCAAGCAGTGGCATCTCTGTGCTGCTTCAGTGCTTATGTGACATCAAAACTGACCGGAGTTCAATTCCAACAGAACCAAGGTTCTCATTAGCAGAAAATGAAATTGATCAACTCTGTCTTTCTCATGAAAAAAAGAAGAAAAAAGCCAAACATATACTCTATGGTTTAGTCCCTGCTAGGTACTGAGCCATTCGGAACTCTCACCTTTCCTTCATATTGCATTTAATATGAAAGCAAATAATTTTTACCACTTGAGAAACATTGCCATATTGAAATCTTTTCTTTCTTCCTGCATTAATGCCTGTGTCACCTCAAGGGTTGTTATAATTCTTTATTGGCTGTTCTTCCAGAATGTGGGCTAAGAAAACTTCAGCTGGTTTAGAATGCTGCTGCAAGGTTAGATTGCAATATAAAATGTCACGAACATGCTGGATATATATACCATCTGTTCCTCTGCCACTAAGCCAGCTTCTCATAAAGTTTGAAACTGATATTAATATTTAACTTTTAACTCACAAGATCCTTCATGGTCTCAGCTCTGCTTAATTAGCTGACATTTAGCTCCCCGTATTCCACAGCACACACCTAAGATTCCTTAGGTACCCGTTTATTAACATTCCCCAAAGTAGATTGGAGCAGGCAGTTATCAGACTCTTTATCAATTGCTTCTGAAGGCTCTGGAATTCATAGCTGAGTGCCATCAGCCCAGACAATTCTGTAAATATGTTTAAAGGCATGAAGACGTCCTTGTTTTCAAAAGCTTTTCAATCAGTCTAAATGAGCTTTGTGAATTGTTATTTTAAACACAAAGCCTTCTTGAGATGCTCCTCAAGAAAGTCATTGTATTAACCTAGGTTGTATTATGGACAATTCTGCTGTTAATCAACATTTTTACAGCAATGTGTGAGCCTACAGCATGGCTCAGGCACTTAGGTCCATGAAAGCCATTAAGTGTAGCAACTCCATCTTGCATTTATTTTCTAACCTCCTTGCTCTCTTTTTATTGAAAGCCCCCCTGCATCTTTTGTATGATCTCACAACCTCCTGGATTAGACAGCTTAGGGTATATATTATTTTTTAAATTTACACTTTGCTGACAATAGAAGAACATACCAAGATAATTTGATCATTTTTCCTCTCATGCCCTTTTCTAACCTCTTGGGAAAAGATTGTCTCCTATTCCACCCCCTCTTCCTCCAGGTGAAAGCTACAATTCTGAACAGTGCCCACCTTACCTGGCTCAGTGATGTAATTCAAGTAATCTTACTTGATGTATATCTGGATTTACCTTCAACAGCAGCATATAAATGTAGGAGCAGTTATTAGAGGCTAACGTAGCTTAAGCTATCTGGCAACTGAATAATCTTAATACTAATTATCTACTTAGCTACCATAACAAAATATGTTGCATATGAATGTGTATAATATAATTGCAGAGCATTTCATACAGCTCACTATGTAAGAGCCATTAATAGTATTTAATTAAATTTAGATTTGGATGCCCTAATTTTGTGATAAACTTAATGCACATTAGGAATACCATACAAGTTAATATTTTGCTCAGAATATTTTGACATAATTACACATTATGTCAATAAAATACCAAAAAACTGCAAACTAATAAGCATTTTCTAAAACTGTATTTTGATGAAGTTATCATATGTGTAAACAAATGTCAGACCACAGAGAAAAAATATGAATAGAAAATATGACTAGTTATTGAACAACCTTGTTTTTAGGGCTTATCTCAGTAAATAACCTATCGATCTTTCCCATTTGAGACCTTGGCTTTCAATTCCACTTTCCATTCCTAAGTGAAGTGAATGTAGTGGTTTCAGCTCATTCCTAGCAAACAGTAATCCATATTAAAACTAAAATCTGTCACAGCAAATGTGTTCTTTGTCTGGTAGACTTGACATGGAGAATAAAATAAACAATTAAAAAGTAAATGTATAATTTTAATGGTGTCACCATCACTTTAACAAAAACTTGGGGCCCAGAACCTCAGCTGGGTCAAATGGACATAGGTCTATCTGGTCACCCTAAGGATGGTATAAATAAGGGTGGAATACGGAATTAAAAAGAAATGTATCCTGATTCCATTTCCCCTGAGTTTTGAGTGAATATTAATGTATTGGAAAATTAAGAACCTATCAGAGCTGTAAACCAAACTTTCTATTTATAACAGTGGATTACTTTTTATTAGCTAACTGTTAACTAATCAGCAATATTTCACTTGGTACTCATGGTGAGCAGTGTGATATAAAAACATAGATAGATGGGATCCCAAGTACACCTAGGATGTCTTTTACATAATCTGTTAATTTATAAAAAGTAAAATGAATGCAGTATTTTATTAGGCAAAATACTTCTTACTGAACAATAATTAAGAGGCTTTAGACAGAGACTCAAAGATTAAGTACATTTCTCAGTATATAGTAATTGCAGTAACAAGACAGTACTAACATGAGATGAAAATTCACACACAAGTCTTTTCCAAGACGGTCACAGTAGATATTGGGTGTGATCCACTACTGTGTTACTCCATTTTTACAGCAGAGCAACTGGACTGATTTCAATGGAGTTCTGCTGGTGTAAAACTGGAGTGATGTGGTGGCGACTCTGGCCTATGTTTTATAACCGACATACAAAAGTATCGATATGAAGGGCTGCCAATATTGTTTGCACTGTGAAATATAAAAACGGAGTGCAAATGTCCAGAAAGATTCCTTATTGAAGGGCCATATACTGGTACTACCTTCTAGATGCAGCAGAAATCACACTGACCTCAGTGGTTGTATGCAAGGACTGAAGATGGCATATGGCCACTGATGAATAGTAAAACACCCCAGACGGAGAGTCAGAATTTCATTCATATCCTGCAAGTACACAGCACTATCACAAAAGATTCTCAGCGCTTAGCCAACAAAGTATTACGCAGCATCACCATTTTAAAGGGGGCATGAAAAAAGTCTGAAAATATTTATTACATGCAACACCTACGATTAATATAACTGAGAAAGATTTGAGGAAAATATCTCCTCTATTCCTCTACTTCATCCCCCAATTTATTTACTTTATTTAAAAAAAAAATGCTGTCAAATACCTAATTGGTTGGTTTGTTTCTTCCGTATAATCAGTTTCCTTTGTATTTTGTATGGGTCTTTCACACAGTAATGGTGAAAGAAATAAATTCTTATTTATTTATTTAAGAGAGAGGAAGCTACGATTGTCAAATCTCCCAAATTGGAAGGGTAGCTAAGAGGTACTATTTGAAACCATTTCTGACTATTTTTTTAAAATAGATGAGTTTCCACATGGACCATGTGTCTCTTTATTATAACGTATTAATAAATTTCTTTTTAAAAATACACTCGGAACCAAATTCTGCCCTTACCATACCCTCAAAAAAATCAATAGGATTGCATGGAGTGTAAACAAGGGAGGAATTTGACCCCTTCAATTTAATTTTGTACTCAAATATGGATAGGTGGCCTTTTCCTACTGTAGGAGTCTAAATGAAACGCACTGGAAACCTAACTGTTTATGATGTGTATTTAGAGCATTTGCTAAACAAATCAGTTTTAGTTCAACACTGACGTCCCCAACTTCATAAAAGTTGACCAATTTAGCACTTTTGTTGAATAATGTAATAGAAATGTTGTTTAAAGTTAAATGAAACTTTTTTGCTCTTGATGGAATGTTACTATATACATGCAAGTATATGTTCAACTATATTATGAAAAAATGAGCAATGTTCTTTAACAGTGGCAAATGTTTCCCTTTTATATAGTACTATTGCTTTGTTGTATTCTTGCTGTAACTGTAACTCTTGCTAATCTGTTCAATAACATGGAACTCCCAATAGGAGATGGCAGAAAATATTCCACATTTTTTTTAAAAAAGTAGAACACTTTTAAAGAATGTTAAATCATATAACATATCCTTGTGTGATAACCATGGGGGACCAGATCCTCAGCTGATGTAAATCAGCATAGCTCTATTGGCTGCAGTGGAGCTATGCCAATTTACACCATTTGAGGATTTGCGCCTGGCTTTATAAATACTTCATTTTGTAAATTTCAATGTTTGTAAATAAGCTTAAAAGAAACTTTCATAGATACTAATACTTTCTTTTAGTCAGTATGCATAATATTGTATGACATTTTATATACTTTAGATGATAGTCAAATTGCAACTATAGTGATATACATTTTTAAATACTCTTTTTATGTTAAACCAGACTCTTTTTCCTCTGAACATTCTACAGAACCTTCATACTGTTTTGGATGAGCTATCCTGGTAATCTCAAAAATACAACTAAGTTGTTCAGTCTTTCAAAATAATATTTTTACAGGATATTTGAGACCTAACCAAATATTCTCATACAGCATCCTATGGGGAATTCCACACACTAAACTCCAATTTACAACCATTGGTGTTCTGTATGTGGAACGACTGCAGAATGCACTCATGTATTTTTAATAATCAAAGACAAATAACTTTAAGCAGAATTTTTCAGAATGTGAACAAAGATTTTGATAGCTAGATTATTAATATATCCCATAGCTACTGTACTAGACAATTTTATTATAAAATATTAAGAAATATAAAGAAACACTTTGTGTTAGTTAATAAATACCTTGCACTAAAAAGAAATGACTTGCTGCATTTTACCTGTGTGGAGTATTTCAAGGGTACTTTCATTTTTCTCCATTTGTAAAGCTTGTTTAAAATTGGAATGCCATTACAGTAATTATTAGTGTCAAATAAGATCACTTTTTAATATCTTTCGATTCCAGACTTTCTGAACACTTACAGCATACATCAGTATTGCTTTGCCACCATACTATATTTCAGTGTTTGATCAACTTTTTATTATACATAAAGTTCCGAAACGTAGGGTTGGAAATTTTAAGAAAATGGCTTGTTTTAAAGAAATCATGTGTGTTTCATTAACTTATATAATTTATAAGGGAAAGAATAAATCTTGGGAAAGATTCTCACTTTCATCCATAGAGAGAATATAAAGCTAACAAGTACTCAAAACTATCTGTAGTAAAATTTGTTCATGTATATTTGGAAGTACACTGGAATCAACCATTTGTTAAAACAAAGGACAAATGCACAAGAACAGTAACAGGTTTACTTAAATTGTATTAGGTATTTGTTTCAGTTAAACAAGAGACATAATTTTTCACACTCAAATAGTACATTTTTTTAAAAATCAGACATTGGTTTTGTCAAAATTAACACACCTGGCATGAAGATCTGAGATGTCAATTGTTTTACCTATAAAAATGGTCAACAATTAATTACATGTTAAACCTAAGATCCTTACCAAAACCATGCAAACTTCAGTTTTTAAATATTTTAATATGAAAACATAAAAAAATTAAACAAATAGGAACTTAACACACATCTAAAAATATAAATGTAAAAAACAAAAGATATTACAGGGGCAAAAAATGCAGAGAATCACTATTTGATTACACAGGAAGATTTCTTTGTGGTTGTCATCTTCACTCTGTAAAATTCATAGTTTATCGATTCTATAGTTCAGTGTGAGTAGCAGATTTTTCACAAAGACCTGAGGAGGAAAAAAGTTACATATCATTACTAATGTTTTAAACAGATACATTTTGCTAAAAGCTTTTGAATAAATAACTTTTGAATAAATAATAGTAAACCAGTGACAAGTGGGTGTCTGAAATATAATATTGTGGCTTTGATGCCAAGCCTATATTTTTCCTGGATACTGATGATCCACCACTCTTTAACACAGAGCAACCAGGTCTTTTAAAAAATACTGTAAAACTACCAATCGTGCCCCTGGGTTTTCAGATATGTTAAATTAAAGAATTTTAGGGGCCAACACTTCTGTTACATCGTATGAATCAGATCCACGCAATCACATGTGGTGTGGCATCTTTGCAAAATGTTTTAAATGCTATGAAATAATCTGTGTGTTCATTTTAATTCAATCGTTAACCCATTATGAGCTATGCAATACAGATTCCTTAATTATCACATCACAAATATATAGAGAATCTTTTACTGAAATATATATTTAAACACTTCAAACTCACGAAACGCCCATGGTTTCCACAGTGACCTTAATGTAAGCACATTGCACCCACGGGTTTTAATCTGTTCTTCATACATTTCCACCTACGCGCTGAAGCTGACTGGAGTTATGTGTGGATCTCTGATGGTAGAACTGAGCATATTATGTTCTAAAGTTCCATTTAGCAACACTAGTTGTAGTAGAAAATACTCACTATTATGCAATGTGAAGAGTTCGGGTTAATATGAAATGTAATCTGTGTATTGCCTGACTTCTGAGTGTTTAATTGTAAACTTAAGGTTACATTAAGGTTACATGGTTTGGGGTTTTATTATTGAATTAATTTTTTTTAAAAGGTAAAAGGAGATTATGGCTCCAATTCTGTAATGAGACCTGCCAGAATGTCCCCTTCTATCCCTGTAAAGTCTTACTGAAGTCTGTGCTAACAGATTTCATTGCAGGAAAGGAGCCTAAAATTCAAGTCTCTGTATTCACCGTGAATTTCCATAGCTGCATGGTTAAAAAAATACAAATAAAAATCAGTGAAACTACGGAATTCCACAGTGAAATATCAACACAATATCAAATCTATATAACCAATGTATGTGCTTTATTTCACAACCCAGTAAATAGTATCATAACACTTAACCCAGTGGAAATTTAATATGCCAAACATATACAAAACAGGCATTTTCATTGCTTGGAAGGGTTATATTTTTTAGCTTTGGCAAACTGTCTGGAGATTAGTTCTCAGTGAGAACTAGCAACCTAGAAAGTATCAACCTGCAAAACACAACTGTTTGAGCAATACAACTGCAGAAAAAGTCTTTTTACAGTAGAAAAGGTCCCCCCTCCCACTTTTGCATAACTCAAAAATGGGGGGGAAGACTCTGCTCAAAATTTCATAATTAGTAAATGAATAATTAAAATTCACCTTTGGGATGAGACCAAGAATGGAAAATTTCAGCCAAAAAGAATAATTATGCAGAGTTATGAGCACATAAAAAGAGGATTGTAATAGAAGTCTCACTGTTAATTTAATTATAGCTTTCACTGCTAATGGCTGTATTGTTTTCCACTGATAAAACAACTGACACTAGACTATACATTAATATAATCTACTGTTGGCTAGTTTCCTATTTCTCATTGATCTAAATGCACTTTATTATAATTTAGTACAAAATTTGAATTAGAAACCACTGATGTGTCAGTGTTCCACAATCATCATTGGGGATGGGGGAATGAAAACTTTTGGTCAACACTTTTTAATTCAGGATACGTCACACTCACTTTATTTTTCAAACAGTGTATCGTTTTATTGGTCAAATTGGAAATCTGATCTTCCTGTTTGTAGCTTCAAAAAAACCAAAGGTAATGTGTTTGAGAACTAATTCCTAGACACTTAAGCATGTGAAAAATTGTAGAACATCTAAAGGCATGTCTCAGCACTTTTGATTGCTTGTCTATGGAAAGTGTAGTATAGAGATTTTTTAGAGTGTGATCAATGAATACGTGTGACAGAAAACTGATCTACAAATATCAAACAGTTTTTGATCTTTCTAAAACACTTCACTGAAGTATTTTCATTCTTTAATCAAACAAAAAACACCCATGTATCATGAACATGTATATAACATCGAGAATAGAGATGCAACTAAAAAAAGAGGTTCTAAACATGTCTTGTGCGTAGTTTCTTCTCAGTGTGCACATAACTCTCATTAGCATCATGTTTATGCATTGAGAGGATATTGTGCCCCTTAATATTTTACCTTAGCATGGATTAGAAGGGATATATTTGATTATACTGATAAAAGGCGTTTGTTATAGGTTACCAGCATAAGTCACATGCACATCCTTTGCTTTCAACAAATTAATATTATGGAGATTAAACCAACTCTTTTGAGTTTCCTTTAAGATGAAATGCATAGCAGCAGAATCAATTATTTATCCATAGCAAAACTTTATATAAAGTTCTGTCCATGTTGATTACTCTGGTATGACAATTTTTTCACCCACAAAGTTTAAAATGGTATCTTGAATGCATACCTAAAACTATGGATGCAAAATGCCAAAAGTTGACAGTAAGAATATAAGCCTATAATATTGCTTTAATTTAACACATTAATGAAGTATACCATTGTAAGATAGACAAAATATTACAAAAGTCACTTTTAATTCTTATCGCTGTAAGTTACATAGAAGTGTTTTGTACTTGGCACACATTGATCTAAACGATTTTCAGAGAATTGAAATGTCCATTTTCTCGGGAGTTTGAGGGCAAATTCCATGGAAAATTCAGACAAATATTTTCCTATCGCTCAGGTATCACACTTTTCCTCAACCAGCTCTTAGCTGCAAGATTATTTGTGGCATCTTGCTTTCACTGGTGTTTAATAAATGTCTTTTTATCCCTTTTCATAGCTTATTATACTAATTAATTTTTAAAATTGTGCATAGTGGCTTTTTTTTTAAAAAAAAAAAGTCTTATGAGTAATCTACTATCTTTTTCCTTTAACATAATGATTTTTTTTCCTTGTAAAATCAGCTCATACAAAAAATAGAGGATTAATTTATTTCCCTCTGCATTTCTTCACAGTGTTAGAGAGGTTTTCTTTTTTAGTGTGACTATGGTTTTTGCAGCTTCTTGATTTTGCAATGGCAACGATTTACATTGTTTTGTTTATTAAATGGCACCTTATTTGTCTGTGTTAATTGCTGGTAAGAGGAAAGAATACTAAACTTTTTCCCCTTCTGCAAAGAATTTTTGATATTTCCTGCTCTCCCTACTCATGAAAACAGTCACCTACTTCAGTCGGGATGCTCATGTAAGTAAAACTAACATGTAACAATGAGAATCTTTTCCACTATAAATTAGGGAACTGTTTTATCAAAGTTATAACGTTGAATATGTGCAGAAAATATGGTCACACAGTTGAGTTTAAGTCCAACAAAATGAGTGTAAAAAAAAATTAGGGCATCTTGTTAATGAAAGATATTTCAATAGCTTGGTCTTCGGCATAAATATTTTCTGTGTAACTTGGCATATTATCTAAGGCGTACAAAACAGCAAGTTATTTTACACCAGATTTACAGGCAATTGTGACAACAGCCAGCAAGGTGAAGAAAGCTACTCAGCTTATTCATTTGCAAAAAGCATATTCATTATTGTTTTTCTGCACTGTCCTTTCTATGGTTTTATTTTTACCTCTGAATTGCCTTTTTCTTTAAAAAGCACAACAGCAAAAACAATACTGTGCATTTTGAAAGAGCTGTGATGTTTTGAGAATTATTTGTGCTCATCCTTTCATGTATTGATTATTAAGACCAAATATAGCTCTACAACTACAGCATAAATTATTTTTTAAAAAATTGAAAGATTATTGGAAAGTTTTATTTTTTAAATGATTTGTCTGCATAGTTGATAAAAACTTTAAACTTTATAATAATGGATTTTTCCAGTTCTCTAGATCAAACTTTTTCAGCATATGTTAACATACACACTAACATGAACAAATTCTATATACTTGTTTATATTAACTTCTATCAGATCAACGTTAGTATTTTTATTCTATATGCTACATATTAAAGACTTTGAACCTTAAAACACGTACTAATATTACAAACATGGATTCTGAGATCAATATTTCAGTGCATATTCTATCACTTTTCACTATAAAGTGCACATCCAAAAAGGATGGTCCCGCCACATTTATAATTTTACAAATGGCAGATTAATTTACGATACCAAGTGTATTCAGTGCTGTGCTTCTTGCTTTTAAAAATTACATAAAATAAAATCACATTGAAAACATGACCAACAAATAGCACAATATATGAATTTTCATAATAAATAAACTAAATGTTATTTATTAAGGCATTTTTCCCCTAGTTTCAAAGTTCTAGGGGCGTTACATTTTTGAGAGGAATATATTTGGCATAGAATGCCAATGTATTTAACTGCATTTTTTCTAACAAACATCTATAGCATACCAGCAGTTTTAAAGTTCTAAACTGAACTCCCCCACTGATGTCAATGAAGAATTCTGTTCACATATTGATGGCTACATGTTAATTCTAGCTTGTAACATGAACTATAAGCAATAAACAACTAAACGTTAAAAAAGGCCCCCCGCAAGTCCCCACACCACTGTTTTATTGCAAGAAGTTATTTTCATTCCTTGCTTTGGGATGGCAAAACAAATACAGAGAGGAAAAATGTGCTGAGCATGTAACACTAGGAGAAAAACACACTTCATTAGATGTGGAATGCTGAAATCATGCTACGTTAAAATGTGCAAAAGAATTAAAAACAGATGTTAAAATCTTTCTTTTAAAAGATCCATTTTAAAAAATAGCTATGGAGTGCTATTGCTTATTCAGCTAACACTTCTCCTCCAAAGTGGTGGTTTGCACCCAAAGCAGTACACTAGGTTTCAGGGTGGGAGGAGGGAGAAAAAAAATGCTGTAGAGAGAGCACATGTTACATCAGACACAGTACCTGATTTTTCACTGCACAGCTTGTCAGCTAGATAGTCTGCCTCCTGGGCGATAAGTGAGAAAATTTCATCTTCATACTCTTCTATAATACTTTCACACTGTAAGAATAAAACAGGAACATATATATTATATATACATACACATACACAGGCAGACAGTACCACTCCAGCAAAGAAATAAACAAGATTGCTAAACCAGAACTGTAAAGTAATACAGTGGAAAGGAGAACCTTATTTTGCTTTGCATTTCCTGTTTTCTACAAGCAAATGATTGACTGTTAATTTTCAGAAAAATTACAAAGCAAAATATTCCCTAAGATTTAACTATATGCTCTGTCTGGTTGTCTTTTAAAAATACACTAAGATAAGAAATCACTTACAGATCACATTTTACTTGCTTTTGAAAGTACACCTTTCAATGTCAGTCACTATATTCATGGCATAGTCACTAAAAAGTTAAATTAAATAATAATCCATTTCATGTTATTACACTAGTATTCACAAGGTGCAGATAAATAAAGCTCTCTGATCAAACTAATGCATCTTTGGTTTCATTATAGATAACAAAATTGACAGTAATCTATCAAATGGTCTCTTTTCAATGTTTTAAACATTTTAAAGACTATCAGTAATTTGACTTCACTTATAGAAAATGGATTTCTGATGTTTTGAACAGAGTTCAACACTGCTGCTGAGCAGAGTCTTGGTGGAGTGTGTCTAAAGAGACGTTTTGTTCTGAAGAGCTGCTTTATCTACAGCTATCTTTTGGCAATCCTGAGCACATATTAAGAAGGACATAAAGTACTTTCCCAAAAGCCCAGACTATGGTTTAATCATTAAACAAGGGTAGAAGCCCCATGAAATGGATTGCAATTAAAAAAATACACTAAGGAAAACTCTGATTTAAATAAAGAAGTCATAAACTCTACTACAAAAAAAATCTCTTGTATTTCTTGAAAAAATTAGCTCTAGAATGTGCCATTGCAAGAATGCAATTTTTAAGCTGTTTTAAGTCAACATTTCACAGCACTCGACATCTTTGAAACTCAGCCATTACCTTTACTTCTCAGTGAAAATGCAAGTCACTAAATGTGCACTCTGTCTTAATTTCATGCATTTAAGAGTCTCACGACATTGCTTTTGTGGTAAACTGAATACATGTGCAATCATATCCAGCATATCACTGCCTTATACACTCTTTTTTATATTGTGTGTTTCCTGACACTAGGAAGATACTTTATACATAAACAAAATAAAATTATATGACATGAAACTGGCACCTAAAAATTTGTTTAACTCAGCCTAAGCCAGCATTCTTGAATTAGCTCACAGAAATTTATCTCCATTCAACAAGGCCTAAAGAAAAGATGACAGCTCTCCTCCTTCTTTAATCCAACTATAAATATTAAAATTACAATAGTATTCATTTGGATTTTTACCCAACACCATACTCCCTGCTTCCTGCATAGAAATTAACAAAGATACTTCCTTAGTAACACTGATTTGTATTTAATCACTTACAAAAATTCCCCAAGTAAAACATAATTTGAATTGTTCCAGTTTGGGAAATTTGTAACATGTAAACTGAGAACGCACAGTATAATCCATGGGTAATTCTTGCAACTAAAATGCCATCTGTTTCTAAATAACATTGTAAACCACATTATTATTTTAAAACACTTAATGCGATACTGTGACAAACAAATACAGAGCATATTAGAATATGTTGTTATTAAAACAATTTAATATATGAACAAATTTAGTACTTGAAGCAATATATATCATACAGTAAAGAGTATACACTAGTAATACTTTAACATAGAACGTTACCAATTTATGTTAGCTTACCGCAAATTTCAAAGGTTTGTAAGTATCAGAATAAAAATAGAATTTTTTAAAATCTGCATAGATTTTCTCATCTTTCCTAGGAGCAAATCTCTTGAATGTCCTTTTTTGGGTTTGAGGATCCACTTGCAGCTGGTAATCATTCATTCTATCACATATATTTTCCAATACTTCCATTAAGTAGGTCTCTGACTTTGCTAAAGGAACCTATTGAGGGAGGAAAATAGAATTTTCTTTTCTTATTATACATATTACCAAAAATAACTTATATCTATAGAGGTACAATCTCTTAATGTGTCATAGACAGAGAAAAAGAATCAGTGCATATCTCTTAATCTGCATAATTGTTGACCCATATTACATTACATACATAATTTAAAATGTCAGCTAAAGCTAAGGTGACACTGAAAAATAAAACATTTACTGTTGCATAAAACGTCCCTTTTACACTGAACCAATTCTAGAATGCAATTATCAGATTTTAATTTGTAAATATATTGTCATTCAAAAAAGACATATAACATGCAGCAAATAAATAGAGAACATATCCTACAGTTGATATTTTATCGACATAACCATGAAAGATTTCTTAAGTCACTTTGTTTCTTTAGTTGAAGTAGAGTTCTAGAAAGTCTTTTGCTTTCACTTGGTCTGTCTTAGTTGCTGTTCGTCAACTCAGATATGCAGCTGTTTAATACCTCCCAGGGGTTTTGTGAAGAAAATAATAGCTTACAAAATTTAACTTCTCCCAGGTTCTACTATTTCAGCTTTATTTTCGAACAGCTGGTCCATGTCTTTGTCCTTTCCCTTTCCTTCAGAATTAAGCAAGAATTCAGCAGAAACATTTAGACACTACCTACATACTTAGTGAGAGTCTCAACAGCTAGTGCTCCCAGGGTCAAAGAGCACCCCTCGCCCTTGGTAACGGGGACAAAAAACTTCTCTCCCGTCTAGACAGGTCAAGGTGCAAGATGCTCCTATCTCTGTTGCTTCTTCCGGAAGGGGGCGTGAACTGAAGCCAAGTGCACAGTAAACAACAGTGCTGCATCCTTGGACCTTTAGAAGATTTTTCTCTCCACCCTCTGCTGATCAAAGTAGGAAGTTTTCATGACAACCATAGTCAAAGGGGCTGAATCACAAATGAACTCGATTTCTGCAATGTTGATATATCCAGTCTCTATTGTCTCTTTTCAGACACAGTATGAACCCTTCCGGTCTCAATGATTACATTACAGAAGCACTTTCACATGTGTGCTTCATTTACACAAAGGGTTTCCTTGCTTCACCACCATCTGGCCACAGATCAGATAAATAGAGGCAGGAGAATTAAAATTAAAGCCTAAAGGTTTTTCTTCTTCTTAAACGAGGTCCTATTATGAAACCCTCCCTCCCCCAACCTCATTCTGGATGTGGAATCTACTTTTTATGAAACCTGGGAAAAGCAAAAAGGGCATGAGGCAAACACTATATATATTTTTAAAGTTAGTTTTTAGTTTAACGTAATCTACATTTATAGAGATGTGGAGCCTATTTCACAGTAAGGTTGGGCTTAGTTGCATTTTGCTATGAAAACTATTTTATTAATTTCAATATTAACAGTTAGAAAGCAAATGTGTGTCATAAAGCAAGGAAAGCAAATGGCAGCACACCATGGTTCTAGAAAGACTATTTGAATTACGTATTCCAATCTCCAGTGTTTTTTCCCCACCCATTAGAAGTTGCGGATAACAAGACAAATGGCACATGGATATGCCTGACAGTCTCTTCCAAACACTTAATATGCAAAGAAGAAAAAACTACAGCATCTGAATTTGCAAATAAAATAGAACTTTTACAAATCCTCTTGTAAAAGACAAAGATTTCACATAATAGACCAAATTCTCTCCTGGTGTATCATCCACTAAGGTCAATGAGGTTCTACCAAAGATGTGTCTGACCCAATGTGCTTTCAGTAGCAATAAGCTATTACTATACTACATATACACACACCTCTAAACCTACTTCCATGACAATAAATCAAACCAGCTCACTAGCAGGGAGTATTTTTAATGGATATACTAACTATATTTATTTGCAGATAAAAACAGTTTTCCTAATTCAAGCAAGACTGTATTTTAAGTTCTGATAAAGAGATCTATTTATAGTCCAACTGTTGTTCAAGCATTCACTCACATACTAATACTCTTCCCCATCCCCTTTGTGTCAGTATCTCCCAGTCCAATCACAGAAGTTAACAGTGGCTGAGCAAGAGTAGACATCATGAGCGGCAAGTACCATATAAGAATATAGAGAATGAGACTATTACTATATGTTGAAAACAAACCTCCTTTGCATTAGGAAATGCTTCTGAAACATACTGAACGAAAATCAAAACTTCACAATGCATGTAACTGCAGCTACAGATAAAATTCCCTAGATACATTATGTACAGGGGTTAACTCATATGGAAGGAATTTTGCATCTTGTTTATTCTTATATCCATATGCAATTTTTTGCTCTCATTTCCTCCACCTATTCTATTTCCCATAATGTTCACAGAAGCCAGCATATGAACTGCATTTTCTTAACTTCTCTTTGTATTTCAGTATGTTGTCACATTATATTTAGGAAAATCATTCTAGGAGTAGTATATTTGTGAAGTAGATTAATAAAATCATAAGTACAAGAACTTTGCTTTAAAGTAGTTACATTTGATTTTTTCTTGTTAAGTTAATAAAAAATTATACTAAACATGTGACCTCTGAATAACTTTATTTCTTCACATAACTATTAGTTTGTCTGGAATCAGATTCTCAGTCCTTGTAAACTATACTGAATGGGGTGTGCATATATATATGGTAAATGCACCCTTAAACATGATATATGTATGTATCTGTTCATTTCTGATGTCTACTTAGTAGCTTTTGGATAGTGAGCTTTTATTAAAAGCAAGTACAACTTGAATTAAAACGACCATAAAAGATTTTGTTGAAATATACTCAGAGTTATACCTGACCCCCAAAAGTTGAGTGCTCTTTTAAAAAGTGTTTTAATAATAAGAGCAATAAGTACTTGGACAAGTGGCAGAAAACTAAAGCCTTTCTTTCTATACTGTGAAGATTTTGAATAGTACTTGTCAATAGAGCAACTCCTATTGTAATTGCACCGGAGACATGGGCCTCCTCCCCGAAAAAGCTGTCTCAGAGATACTAACCTCATTAAAATATGAATGAAAAGACAGCCATCATTGTAATGGGACAAAGCCATTTTACCCTGCATCAAACTTTATCTGCTATTTTTTGTAAAAATATAAATATGATACCTGCAAATTAGTCATTACATTTGATGTGCATATTGACGATAGAATGCATGAATTACTTTAAATTGTCAAATAAATCACAGCCTCTGATCATTCTAAATGTTTGATTTTTTTGTTAATCATTTCATAATCTGTTGATTCTTCATATTATTTGAAGTGTTTAAAAAGAATAAAAGATACCCTTTAATTTTTTTTCAAAGTTCACTGACATTTTTGCTGTTAATTTTTGTTTCCCAGAATATTTCAGCAACTTTCAAAAGATAGCTAGAGAATTAATTATAGACCACTATGGCAATACCTTAATAACAGTCAGTTACAGGATGTTCATATGCCAGCTCATTACTACGTCTCTGTTAATCTCATCGTAAATTTCTTGCTTGATAGATACCACAATCAGTCACGAGAAGAATACAATTGCATTATGTTGTGTGATAAGAGATATAAAAATGTAACTGCAGTATATATGCATTTTCAAAAACAATCAAGTGTTTTTCAATAAAACTGTACATATTTGGTTATATTTTTAAAAAATGCAGAGAGCCAGAACTGATAATTTGCAAAGCTCTATATTTTACTGGAAATTGTTTCAAATAATTTTTAAACACGTATTTTAAAATGTTTCATGTAGTTTAATCACTATCTTTTCATCCACAAAGTGTTCAAATCATTTTTGATATTAGTTAAAAGTCAATATTTAGAAGTGAAAACTCAAACCTCCTTTGCTCTAGGCTAAAACAGGAGAAACATGAATGCTGAGCTACTCTAAAGGCTGATGGGATATATAATTAGCTATTATGTTAATTGAATCCACTGTGAGTTTGTTGTATGAGATTTCTTCATATAATATGCAAATAGCTTCTAAGGTTTAGTTTTATTAGACAATATAATTAGAAATCATCTAAAGAAGTGAATTCCAATGAGGCATAATAAAGGTTTGTAAAAATATCTTTTTGCTACATGAGCAGACCATCTGGGCTTAATCGATAAAAGAAACTGTATTGTGTAACAGAACATTTGAAAGAAAGTTTAAGAATTTACCTTTCCAGAATCCATTCATAACCAATTCTGCTTTAAAAACAGGAGATTTCATGTTATTAAGGAAAGAGGTGAAATTCTTGTAATATGGGAGGAAGTCACTCTGTTAATCAGGCAATTGGAATATTGCTTACTTAAAAATAAAAAGCAGCTCTCAGCTGTGATGTCAGTTGTGTTTGTATAGATACACTTTACATGAAGTGAGCAAAGTTAGCCATTATTATTACTGTTAAAGACGTGATCCAAGCAGACGTACATACATTAGCTTTTGTAGTGTAACTAATCAGCGTAACTTCACTTTCAGTAAGATTCTCCAGTATTTTAATATCTGGAATTAAGAACTTTCTTACAAAGGAAGAAATTCACACTATGGTATTCCAGAGCAAGTCACAAACTCAACAGTTGCATTCTTTTTAATTTAAGGCCAGCACCAAATATTAAACTAGTTTAGCTAATGTCAGAATTCAAAATATGTGTAATCTCTGGTCTAATGCAAGCTATTCAAACTTTAACTAGTGCCAGAAAAAATTATTGCTCAACTCTTAACCATAACTGAATTTCATAATCATAGTAATATACGTCACTCTACTATGGTATCTAAAAAGTAATATGGTTTGGGGTTCTTTTTAAACATTTAAAAATAGTCATTGGCAACCCACTAAGAAACAGCAGAAGCATAATGGCAGCTGAAGCTCCACCCCTTAAAAAGAAATATTATCCCAACAAGTACACTGCCACTTCAATCCACAGATAGCGGTGAAAGAGACTTCAAAATAGGATTAAACTACTCAGTCATCATCTGGACTCTGTTTCTTCTGGAATAGGCTTAGTTTTACTGGTCTGTGTCAGAAAGCCTATGTTCCTAAGGAGTAAAAGGTCTGAAATATATATATATATATATATATATATATATATATATATATATATATATATATATAAAAGTAACTTTTTTTTAAAGAGGCAACATTGTGCATATAGTATGATAAACCTATCATACCCACTTTTATAGCTGATATAAACATAAGCCTATAATTGCAGTTAATTAATGCTTCTTTAATCTAGTCACTTAAAAACTTGCAAGGGCAAGTGTTTGTTATTCTGAATTATATGAAGTCCTCATCACTATAGAAATACAGTTTGCTCAAATACCCATTTTCCTAAGTGTTGCTCTAACTAAACCATTAACCGGTTGCTTACCATCTCCAATGGGCATCCAAACACTTTCTGATATGCCTGGCAACCAGGCAACCCAAGCAAACCATCCTATCAAAACACAAACTTTATTTACACGCCCACTTTAATTTTCTCCTTAAAATTTAACTCCGTCTTTGAAAGAATGTTGAGCTGCCCTAGCACAGTCTTCAGAAATCAGATACGTGCCCCTGAGCATTAGTGTTCCTTAAGTGTCAGAGGGGGATGTTCCCTAGTCAATATTTCTACTAGTTACTGTCAAGCCCCTTACAGAACAAGCCCAGGATGAGTCTGCTTAGTATAAATTAAATCATTCTGTTAGCTGAATGCAAGGTGTTCAACAACTACCAGCAAAGGGCCATATTAATCCCTTCCACTGCATGGCTCAGAGGGAATCTATCCCACCCAAATACACCTAGGAAGCAGGTGGAAAGGATTCCATGTACCTTTCATTCTCCTCTCTCACCTCCCCTGAGACAATAAAAACCCCTCTGATGAACACCCCATGGTTGAGACTACAAATGATTTTGGGCGAGTAGTCTGAAGGCAGAGATTGAATACATTTCCTTGGCAAACTGCGGAAGATATAACAGCATTAATTTTGGGTTCTGTATATGGCTTCTATCCATGCAGATGATGTAATTATACAGTAGGGTGACCAGATGTCCCGATTTTATAGGGACAGTCCCGATTTTTGGGTCTTTTTCTTATATAGGCTCCTATTACCCCCCACCCCACCCCTGTCTTGATTTTGCACACTTGCTTCTGATCATCCTACTATACAGTCACAATCAGGACACTAATGATTCAGATTGAGCTGTGCTGCTAGTAACAGGAGGGAGCCAAAGAACACAGTGGGCCAGCCTTTTACAGGAATACTCCGAGATCCATGGAATTAGTACCAGAATTTCCTATGTATCCCCCTCAAACTCTGAATAGTCCATATGCGCTCCCCAGTCTGAGTAGCCATTAAGATTTTCTCTCCCAGGAGTTAGTACTTTGTAAATTGCGTAACGAATTTTCCAAATAACTTTTCCACTTCCATGCACATTCCATTTGGGTGCAGAGGGATGATGGTGCCCTATTTTCTGAATACAAGAGCAAGACGTCAAAAGTGGGAAAGCATCTGTTTCTGATGTTCTATTAATGGAATGATTTTAAAGAAACAGCATCTGTACAGACAATGGATTCACGACCCCAGCACAGGAAACTATGTAAATAAAGGGAAATCCCTAAGGAAATTTCAACTAGGTTTATCCAAGACAACTAGGTTTGTCCAAGAATAAAGTTGTCTAATCAGCTGAAAGTTTATATGCTTCCTAGATTTCCTTTCTAGAAACTCAAGGAACAATAACTATTTCCCTCTCCCCCATATTCTCTCTTCAGAGACACAGGCTTTTGATTCTCCTCTCATATAAATCAGGAGTAATTCCACTGAAGTGAATGGAGTTACTCCAGCATAACATTGAAAATGAGGCAATGTCTATATTCAAAGTTGCCCCCTTTAAATTGGTTTTTAAACTGGTTTAGTTAAACTGATTTAAAACACAGTGAGGACACTCAATTCAATTTTAGCCAGATATATATCAATTTAGTTTATCAATTCCTTACCAAATTAAGATAAATTGATAACGTAGGTTTGAAATCAGATTAAGAGTGTCCACATGGTGTTTTGCACTGATTTAACAAAACTGGTTTAAAAATCACACCCTTAGTAAAAGTGATGCAACTCTGAATACAGACAAGGCCTCGGTGAATCAGCTCCCCAGCACCATGAAAATCTTCATCTTTTCCTAGATTCTTTCAAGATATTGCCACCTTTCAATTTCCTTGTCTCAGAATCATTTCAGAAGGTCACTAGAAGGGCCTAAAATAATGTTGTGATTTTTAGGAATATGACCATGGACAGAACATTAAACACTTAAAATCTCTCCCTAGAACCAGAGAGTTTTCATGTAAAGACACTGGCTGTTGAAATTACTGTGGCTATCTGCCACGTTTGTGTTCAGGAAGTAAGTGAGCATTATGAGTAAACTCATCGCTGCAACACCCCTTCCATCATAGTCAGTGAGAGCAGCCTTCTCCCACAGAGTAGATGCTGGGGATGTGAAATGTACCCAAGTGCCACTTGTGACTCCTTGTGAAAACCGTGGAAATGAATGGTCAACTATACCACATTAGGAATTGTCTCCACAGGTGTGGACCCAAATACACCAGGTCCTCCCAACACACACTCATTATGCAAAGGAGCCAGCTGGCCACATATCTGACAAACAAGCCAAAACACTTTGTATGGCTTCTGGGTAAGAACACAGACAGCTGAAAGGAGCAGGGATGAAAGGTTTGCTGACATTCTACTCAACCTTAACCATTCTTTATTCACAGGAAATAATGGTTAACTGCAGGAGACTTGGCTCATGACCCCATTCATCTATCCAGCTAGGCTTGCTCAGCTCAGGAGAGGTAGAAGGCGGCACACCGTGGTGCACTCTGCCACTGAATGTACTTTTGGATGGTTGAAAACTTGCTTCAGGTGACTGGAGAGAACAGGCTGGTGAGGAAGCAAGGAGAACGGACGCATTCCCCTAGTCACCTGGCAAGGTGCTCTCTTATCTATTCCAAGCTGCACAGGATTGCAATCTAATGTATTCTGTTTCCTCAGCAATACACTTTCCCTACTGAAGAAAGACAGCCTACCTAAAACAACACGAGAGCCAGAGCTTGCCTCAGTTAGCCTACTATGAATCTCTGAAGCAAAGAGCATCAGCAGCCTCACGACTCTTACAATGAGAACAATTAGACACAAAGTCCAGACCAAGATTTCAGTATGCACACTTCATGGGTAAAGGAAAGGCAGCAGGATTTCAAAATGACTGTAGCCATATAACAACACATAAGATCTACAGCCAGAAGAGGGGGAGACATCAAAACAGTTACAATTCTCTTGTTCTGCCTCTCCTGACCGATGACAATTTAGACTCTGATTCAGCCAAACAGCACAGCGTGTGTTGAAATTGAAGTATGTGAGTGGACCCATTGACTTCAGTGGGATTTAACTGAAGTGGTTTGCTGAATTGGGCCTTGCTGTCAAGCTTCTTCAGTCTTGCACAATGTTACTTCAGCGTCTCAGCTTGGAACGGCTGGGAAGATGTGTCAGTAAAAGGCAACTAAGGACTCTTGCTAAAGAAAGTCCTGGGCCTCTGTGAATGACAGATCAACAGCCGATTTGGCCCAGCTGAACTGCACTGCTTGGAAGAGCGAGAGGTAATCACACCAGTAATTAGGCCTATTTTTTGAAGGATTTTCTGTAGTAATACACAATCTTGAATCATAGTCTTCAGCAACATGGATCCCCGAATATGCTTTAAGACCAAGCACTGAGATGAGATGGGCACCCTTCAAACCCAGCCAAGTATGCGGCTGAGAATCAGCTCTCTCATAAACTACTAAAAACTTCTCAATACATGCAAGCTCAGCTGAGTACGAAGGTGTTGGTTTTACACAGTCACCTTTCTGAGTAGAACTGTGCTTTAATGCACTCTTAATGTGCACACTTCAATGCACACTTATCTGTTAGCTGCTCTGAGCCCTCCTCTGTGTGTACATGAGAACATGCTGTGACCAGACCTCGAATCACATTTCATATATGGGCATTGACAGATATAAGTACATGTCCCCCATAACAGAATTCTGTGGAAATCAAAGAATTATAGGGCAAGTTCCTGGTTCATACTAAGGCTCCTTTGAACCTCTCAGGCAGCACTATAAGGCCTGAAAAGTGCTCTAAATGCATGGCTGAGGCTTTCCCTAGTGATCACTGGCCTATGTAACAGTTTCCAGGGGACTGTTACAAGACAGCATAGTTTAGAGAAAGTTCAGGATAGCTCTAAATTACAGAGCAGCCAGCTGTCCAAGAGATGGTCAGGAAGGGCAGAAGTGGTCTTAAAGCCACCATTATGCTCTGCTACTCACTGCTCAAGATTGGGACCACTGTACCAGAAACATAGTTGCCTGAAATGAACTTATTGCTCTTCCTTACTTCACTCAGTTGAAAACAAGCACACGCTGAAGCTGACAGTCCTTCCATATTTCCTTTTTGCAAAAGATATTTTAGAAATTCTTAGGTTTCAGAATGGATATTGCCCCCCCCCTTTTTTTTTTTAAAAAAAGCACTAATATCAAGTTTTAGGCCTATTTCCTAGCCTACAATATAGCTACCTACATATAAGACAAATTAGAGCAACTACAAACTTTCGTTTAAATATAAACATTCTGAGTTAAACTTGCCTTCCCCATGCGTTTCCGCCCACTAATTTAGCCATGTGGAGAAATGGAATCTGTTGATAAATAAACATTACAAACTAATTCTATACAGACTTATCAGCTATCACTTAACAGAGACAAAGAGGATTATCACCACAGCTGTCAGGAAAGACTGCCTCTTTACTACACTGATAGGTACCAAAGGTCATGTTCTTATGCCAGTCTGTTGGGACTACACATTTCTCCAAAAGAATTAACCCACATTCTGAAGAAAGCAGAAACTTAGAGTTGATTTTAGCTTAACACTGAAATGTACTTTATGAATAACAAATAGCTAGAGATCAACAACATCAGGTAAAAGAATCAACAGTAGTAACTTATCGATAGTTTGTCATTGTTAGTTTAACTTAAGATGAAAGGTATGACTAAGATGTTTCTTAAATTTGGTTAATATGACAAAAGCCACACAAATCCACTGCTTTTTATTCAGTGCATTAAGCTAATAAATAAAATTACAAAAGCAATTGAAGGGCTGTGTCTTATAGGGTGTTTCTAAAGACAGTTATTCCAAATATTGAGAGCACATGCATATATTTCTGAGTGATCTACTTTAAGAGCTTGCCAACTGCCTTTGATAATGCCTTAGATATAGTTAAATAACTTTACTACACTATTTGAGGTATTCCTGGGTATTTTCTATAATAAGTATAGGTAATTCTACAAACACTAAAAATAACTTTATTTTTTTCAGGCAAAATGGCAAGTTTTAATGGACTCAACAGGTCATATAAAATAACAGCAAACAGGTAAGTCCACATTTTCCAAATGAAGCCACACATAATTGCATGTATATCCAGTACTTGTGCATTCAAGCATTAAGAATGTGGAAATGTACACAGGGAACTGCGCATGTCTAATTTTGAAAATCTGGCCAACTATAGCTGCACAAACATACAGTAACAGAACGCATCTAATGCTCAAGGAGATGTTTGCAACAGTGACACTTGGCCTAGAACAGTTAAAGAGACTTTGATTTTGAACAATCACAAATAATTAAACCATTCAAATACTCAGTGAACATGATGAGCTTATTATGAAGTAGCATGTATAGAATATCCTCTACTAGAGTAACTTTCTGAAAGCCACAACATCAAAGCAGACATATCTATGCAAATATGGGTTTAGTCCTTCTGCCTGAGTATGTATCTGATGTTTTTCTTTTCCAAATTGACATTTCTCCTCCATAAAGTAACTGCCACATTAACGTCAGATACATTGTCCAACAATTGACACATGCATCAGAAGAGACCCCCATTCAGAGCTATGAAGACCCATTAGCTGAGTGCCACTGGTTTGTAACATAAGTAGAACCTCAGAGTTACAAACACCAGAGTTATGACCTGCTAGTCAACCATACACCTCATTTGCAACCCAAAGTACTCAATCAGGCATCAGCCCACACAAACACACACACACAAAGCAAACATAGTACAGTGCTGTATTAAACATAAACTACTAAAAATAAGGGAAAGTATAAAATAAGATGTGACAAGGGAAGGAAACTGTTTCTGTGTTTAAATTATGATTGTTAAAAACAGCATTTTCCTTCTGCATAGTAAAGTTTCAAAGCTGTATTAAGCCAATGTTCAGCTGTAACTTTTGAAAGAACCATTAAGTTTTGTTCAGAGTTATGAACATTTCAGAGTTATGACCAACCTCCATTCCTGAGGTGTTCGTAACTCTGAGCTGCTACTTTGGATTAAAAATGCTACACATTTTATTTCCAGTTGAAGAAAAAATGTACACTTCATGGGCAAGATATCAACCACCAAAATCACAAGTCTGAGAAAATCATAGATTAATCAGAATATCCTTTGCATCCCAGCTTCACTAGCCTGGAATTTATGGGTACTTCCCTTCCAAAAAAGATTGATAGGCAGCAGTGACCAATGAGGATTCTTGAAATGTTTTGGCACCAACTGGCTGAGAGCCATTTCAGTCTTTATCTGCTACAGTGTTATATTCTCAGAAAATTTCCCAACTCTCCTTAACTAGCAACACTCAAGGGAACTTTTAGTAACACATAATACAAAACTATGTTACCTAATTTGCAGTAGGGCCAAGATTTAAAAATGGGTGCCTAAAATTAGCCTCCTAAATCAATAACCTGACTTTCAAATGCCCCAACTTCAATGGGAGCTGCTGAGTGCTCAACACATTTGAAAACCATCACTTATTTAAGTGCTTAAATATAAATTTAGGATCCTAATTTGGAGCTGGTCTGGGGTCTTATAGGCCTTTTAATTTCTTACTATGTTTGAATTTCTTTTAAGTCTGACCTTAACTCTGAAGTTCCTGGATTTGTAATGCTTGGCCTTGGGATAATTACAATATCCCTGTAATGTTTTTTTAAAGTTATTGATACATATTCTCAATTTTAAATCCATTTTAACACATTTTTAATAAATTCTTTTTCTCTGGGAATTTCCTTAATTTAAAAAAAAAATACTTTAAAAGTCATTAACAAATGATAAACAAGAGAGCCAAAGAGGATACGATCATGAGATATTTTGAATTCTCCCTCTTCCCCTTATCCCATCACCTGGGGTCATATCATCATGCAAGCATCCACCATCTTTTTCTATCTGAGGCCTGCTTACCATCTTCTTTGATGCAATTCATCCATTGCTTCCTCAGCATCTCCTTCCTACCATGCTTTTTTCTCCAGGTCCTCTTCCTTCATCCTCTGCATGTGTCCAAGCCTGTTTCCCAGATTTAGTCAGCCACATCAGCCTCTTTGACTTCCATCCGAATACTTTCATTTTGAAATTTGTTTCTTTGTGTAACTCCTATTGTGGTGCAAAACCATTTTGTTTCCAACACCTATAGGCATTGAATCCGCTGTTTCTTTATCCTCCGTGCTTTTGCACCATACAGTGCTATATGCCTATACTATGGGCCTTCTAGTCTCAGTGGCACATGCTTGTCATACACAACATCTAAGATATCATTCCACACTATTCCAGCACCCCCAATCAGGATTGTATCTCATGTTCAAGCTTGCCACCTTCCATAATCCAGTGTCAAGGTACTTGAATTGGTCAGTCAGATTTCGTTATGTTCCATCGATCTCTATGTCTGATTTCTCTGCTGACCATACGACCTCAGCCTTAGTCATGTTCATTTTCATCCCATGCCTGTGTAGCTGGTCATACCATTGATTTACCTTTTTCTTTAGGCTTTTTTATTATTTTTTTTGAGGATGCCCTTATCATTATGTCATCTGCATCTCACAGCTTCTCACCGTTGCCCATTGGTATGTTCCTGCTGACATAGTCCATCACAGAATCTTAGAAATGTAGGACTGGGAGGGACCTTAAGAGGTCATCTAGTCCAGTCCCCTGTACCGAGGCAGGACTAAGTATCATCTAGACCAGTGGTTTTCAAACTGTGGGTTGGGACTCCAAAGGGGGTCGCAACTCCATTTTAATGGAGTCACCAAGGTTGGCTTGGACTTGCTGGGGCCCAGGGCCAAAGCTGGAGCCCCACCATCTGAGATCAAAGCCTGAGGTTTTCAGCCCTACATGTTGGGAATCAGGTTACAGGACCCCACGCCGTCTGAGGCCGAAGCCCTTGGGCTTCAGCTTGCCCTGCTCCACCTGAGTCAGTGAGGTTTGGGCTGGCTCAGGCTTTGGTCCCCGCTTCTGGGGTCATGTAGTAATTTTTATTTTCAGAAAGGGGTCGTGGTGCAATGAAGTTTGAGATCTAGACCTCCCAGACGGGTGCTTGTCTAAATTGTTTTTAAAAACCCCCAAAAGATGGAGAGTCCACAACCTCGCTAGGTAATTTGTTCCAGTGCTTAACTACCCTGACAGTTAAGAATTTTTTCCTAATGTCAAGTAAATCTCCCTTGCTGCAATTTAAGCCAATTGCTTCTTGTCCTGTCCACATTATTTAAGGAGGTGCAATATATCAACTTCTCTTTAGAACAACCTTTTATATACTTAATGATGGTTATGTCCTCCCTGAGTCTAAATAAACCCATTTTTCCCCCAATCTTTCCCCATATTCATGTTTTCTAGACCTTTAATCTTTTTTTCCCGCTCTCCTCAGGACTTTCTCCAATTTCTACACATATTTCCTGACGTACTTTCACTTCAAAGGGACTTGTCATTCAAATCACATTGTTTTAGGTGATTCTATAAGGCATTAATCCTAGTTATTAAATCCTCATACAGTCCATATTTTCTTAGCACTGGTGACAGAATCCTTCTGTTTAGTATATGTCTTGTCTAGGCCTATAAAAGACCAGAAACAAACCTGTTGGTTCTCTAGCTACTTCTCTATCCCTTTGCCAAACTACAAATTACAAATATGGAATCCGTGGTTCTTAATCTTTTCCTAAAGCTGAACTGTTTTTGTTTGAGAAGGGGTTCCACCATTCTCCTAGTCCTAGTATCCAGGATACATTCCAGTATCTTCATTTCATGCAACAGTAACTTTATCGTTCAATAATTTCCACATTTATCCTTCTTTTATGTATTGGAACTAGAATAGGCTTGCACCAATCTTGGGGGTTCTTTTGTCTCACTGTGATGATGATGGGCACTAGATCATTTTAATTTCTTGACGTATTGCCAGATGCAAGATTTTAGTTTATTTTAATTATATAGAAAGTTATATAATTGGGCCCTGATCTATGATTGGGACCCTCAGGCGCTGCCACAATGTAAACAGTAAATACTATCCTGATTGGATGTCCTTAGTAGCCACTTCAGGAGGGACGTTACAAACACTGCAGAAGAACAGAATTCTCAAGAAGAAATCACAGTGATTTGCTGCTAATCACAAGGTCCAGGTCCCCCTGACAGTTGGTATCTGGCTTCCTTTCTAAGTGTCCATGACTTAAGCAGAAGAAGCAACAAAGAGTCCGGTGGCACCCCAGGTGTCACAGGACTCTTTGTCACTCTGCAGATCCAGACTAACATGGCTACCTCTCTGATTCTTAAGCAGAAGAGTCTGTGGAATGCCTGGAGTTCTGGAAGTTCCCTAAGGGAGGGACAGAAGTACTCACATAGGAAGAGGGCTGGGACTCAGGAGACCTAGGCTTTGTCACTGACCTGCCGGGTGAATTTAGGCAAGTAGCTTAATCTCTTGCCTCTGTTTTCTCATAAACATGTCCATGAATGAGGGTGTTAGAGTGTTAGATTCTCAATATTTCCACAATCAATGTAGTATTATGACCCTGTGTATAAGGTCATGTCAGAGCTGTTTTCTTCTACTTTTAAATTGATTTCCTGGTGATTGGGAGATGTAGGAAAATAGTCAGATTTTGTATTAGGTGCTTCTAAAAATAAAGCTTGTCCTCATCATTTAGTGTCTAGGAGAAGGAGGAGGTAGTTGGGAATAGCAACAACCCTGAATACCACACATACAATATACAGGAATATGTATCTTGATCTCAGACTACCTCTTTAGCCCCTCCTTCTTCTAGGAAGTATCAGTAAAATGTTACCTCCCAATAAGGGAGACTAGAGCCATTCACATTTTGGAGAATACAGAAAGTGACAAGATTTTCTACGAAGAGGTTTAAAAATACATTGCGTATAAATGTCATAATATATAAAAGCCTTAACAAGGGAGCCCTCAATAACTCTGCTAAACACTACACACCTCTTGCCCCAACAACAGTGAGACACAAGAGACGGGTATAATAGACATCTTAAATAGCAACCACTGTAGTTTTCCCTTAAAAGTTTTCCCAGCCCTATTATTTTCTTCATTTTTTTGCTTTTCAACATATCCAGTTATCCCCCTGTGAGGGAAATAAGCTGCTTCCTTCTAATCAGCATCAACATTATTTCTTCCCTGTAGTCAATTTTAACCTCTCAGCTGTACAGAGCAGTGCTTTCTGCAGTGGGCTAGGAGAGATCTCAGTGGTGAATTTCAGAGAGTCAGCCATGCCTTTGAGGCTACCTTTGGGGTTGCTGTAAATTGTGTCTCTAAAGAGAAACAGAGCCTCCACTTTCATTACTTTAGGCAAAGCATTAAAGATACAGCTGTACACTGGATGTGGATATATACATTAATGTTAAAAGTTCTATTTAAAATCATGTATGGGTTATGACCTCAAGGCAACAAAGCAAGAAAATAAACTGCAGACTGTCCATCTGCAACTCACATTGTCATGTCTACATGGTACAAAATGCCCTCAGATGGGCAACCCAGCTTTCCCGACGAAGGTGTAGGACTATGGCTGCCTTCAGAACTTGTCATTGCTTTGTCTCAGCTCGATAAGGGAGGCTCTGTACCAGCCTGCAAAAATCCACTGAGATCATTGTCCACAACTCTCTTGTACAAGGACCACAGCCAGGCAATGAAGGGGCACAGAATCACATAATGCAGTAGCACATCCCACAGATACTCATGCCACACCGAATCATAGGCCTTGTTTTGATCCAAGGAATATACAGACCCTCTCCAGGCTCCTGCTGCCCTTGTCTCAAACACCCCCTGAAGATCACACAGCGAGTCCACTAGCAGCCCACCCTTAACAGCATTGGCCTAGTCTGGCTGGCTCAGCTTTGGAACCACCCCACCAAGCCACTTCAGGAGCACCTTTGCCAAGATCATATCACCCTATCAAGCTTTACCCTCTCCCAGTCCCTCCTATTCACCTACCAACTCAGCAAGGAGGAAGATACCTCAGTTTTTGACTCTGAATCCTTAAACTGAGCAAGGAAGTGAAAACCCCAGGCCTCTTTCCCCTGCTCCACCTGGTCACTACCACTCATTACTTCCAAGAACCTTGAGTTCAGGTTCCAAATCCTCTTCCCAAACCAAATGACCATACTCCAATGCAGTGACCTGCACCAACAAATGATCTGACACCTCCAGTGCGACAGTCCGGAATCCTACATATTTCACCCCCTTCCGTATGTACAGCCGATCAACTCGGTTTTCCTTGAGCCTCTAAAAAAATGTATATCCACCCCCTTCATACCTCTCTGCTTCTGAGGCATGGCTTCTAAATCCTCTTCCAAAAAACATCATTCAGTTTAGCTTTTTGCACTAAGGTACATAGCAGAAGAACATCTGCTCCCCTGGTCTGCTGATGTCCCTTTCCATCCACCACACTGCTACTACTATTCTGTACCTGAACAGGAGAGTTAGTCACCTCCAAAAATAAAAATCTGAGAAGTAAAGAGCCTCCAACAGTGCCCTCTTGCTCCCTGAGTGAAGGTGCCTTTAAACATTAACTTGTGCCCAGTGCCTGTGACAGTGATAATGATGGACTTTGAGCATACGGATAGTACTGTCTCCAACAGCTAGGACTGAAAATGTAGAATAATACACCTAGGTCATCAGTCACACTTTCACCCACAGACCACATGGACCACTCTCTCTTCCAACTGGATAGGGCCTTTTCACAACCCATTTCAGAACGTGATTGAGTATCCTAAATCAATAACACATACAAGTACTGCAGTCTTGTAACACTGCCATCTTCCACATCTGTATCCTTAGTGGTCCAATACTACTCACATGCAAAATCCTCACCATCAGAGAGCTTGGCTCCCCAGTCTGCTTATGTGGGTTGTGGGATCCTCCCATATAGTCAAAAGACACCATCAGGAGTGCTCAAAAGAAATATAATAGGCCACCCCCTAAAATTATGCACTTTTCCATCCCCCATCCTCAGTATCTCAAATCTCCTTCCTTTCTTCCCCTTTTAGTTCTCTCTATGCCCTCCCACTTCTTGCTCTTAGCTTTCTTAGTAGGGTTTCCATATCCAAGGCTTTTGGACAACATAGGCACACGGAGGACAATGTGCCAGTGGCACAAAACTCTCCTATAGCTGGTGAATGAGAGTCAGTGGGTTTGATTGCACTACTGAGCACAACTGATTTCCAAGAATCAAGCCAGATGTCACCACCAACTCCCCCAGGCTCTTCCTTCAACCATCCCCAGACTTATCCTCCTTTCTGTCTCTCTCCTGATGACCTAACAACACCACCACATTTCCCTCCCCTTCCCCAATATCCACCACCAACTCCAGAGCCTCTCTTGTTACAATGAGGGTGCTATAGGCACCTGCATCCCCAGCTAATTCCCGAGCTTCTATCTCTTCTGCCTAATTGTCCAGAGGAGGGAACTGATTGCCCAACTCTGTAGTTAAGGTAATAGGTCCTGGAAGAAGAGGAGATGTAAAACAATTCAGGGCCCCTAGCCTCAGAGAATCCATTTCACCCTCTGATATCCCACCAGCCAATTGAGGTCCTCTGTATGATAGGGACCTCTGGGTGATGCCCCTCATTTAGAGTGACCTGAGAGCAAATGTGAAAAATTGGGATGGGGTGGTGGGCAATAGGAGCCTATATACGAAAAAGACCCTAAAATCATGACTGTCATCATAAAATTGGGATATCTGGTCACCCTACCGTCATTAAGAGCAGAAGGTGGAATTGCCTGCCCCTGGGATGGAGAGGGAAACGTCATCAGGGGTCTAACCAACAAGGTCAACAAGTCTTCTGAACTTCAGCTCCACTGAACTGGGCAAGTGTACTAATCTATTATCTTCCATACTCCTCCTCAGAAACACTTATTCCCCTGTCCAAATCCCAACCAGCTGCAACTCTTTTCTCTCTCTGCCAGTCGCCCACATTAATCAGTCTTCAGTCATTCACGAGGAATTGCATTGTTCCTAAAGAGAACTGTGATGTTCTTTATGGCTGGGCCAGTTTACAGAATAGCCACACTTACTGCCAATTCCCTTTATCCTGAACCTTCCCACACTGCTTCCCAAAACTCTCTGTCCAAGAGTTATTCCGAAAGTAAAGACAATGTCCCTTGACTTCAGCAGCGGAATTGCCGCTGAATTCCAGAGACACAAACCCCAGGCCTTTCAAAATAAGAGTTTCTAGTCAGAGATCTCTTTCTGGCATTGTTAGAGAAATGTTCACAAATGGACCACATACCTCCTAGCCCATCTCCAATTAACTGTTCCTGTACCTCCACTTCTCTTCCCCCATCCCTGTTTGCCATCCCCCCTTCCCAAAATCAGCTCCTGCCCTGCATGTTGGCTGCCATCCCTTCCTCGCTGTTGCTCACATGAGTTGCCACCAACCCCACAGCACCTCATCTAGTCGTGGCAAATGCAGTATCTCAGTCCAACCCCTTCATTGTCAGTGTCCTTTTTTGTGCTAGGGATCTCAGCTCCTACAATGACCCAGACAGCTCCCTGCTCTGCTGCTGCCACTGAGTCTATGCCACATCAGCCTCTGCAGCTGTCCTGGAGAGTCTGAGCAGTAGAATTCCGCATCCCATCCCTGCCTTCCTGGGTCCTCAGTTCATCAGTAATTCTCCCCTTCAGCTTGGGAGATGCCTGTTCCCTAATCAAAGAGATTATCCTGTTTGTCTGGTTGATCCTCTTTCTCCATGACCACTTCTTCCTCCTCCTCTGCTTTTATGTCTGTTCTGGTTCATCCTAACCCCCTTTCTTCTGCTCCATGTCCACACCTGCCTTTCTGCTTGGTGCAGCCCTCAAACCAAGAACTGTAGGAGTTATTACTGGCTTTGCCACCAGTCCCAGATCAGCTCCCCCGGGTCACTGGTGACTCACCTGGCACCTGGATTGCTTCTTCCCACACCCCAGGCTTCCAGCATTCTCCTGCCATCACCACACCCATTGCTTCCTCCATATCAACGAATACTGCCAGATCTTGTGATTCAGTCTCTGCCATCAGGGAGAAAAGGTGACCTGACTCACACCCCAGTCTTCCTTCCACCCTCCTGGCAATGCCTTGCTCTGGTGCTGTTGCTCTTCCTACTCCACTACGGAATTCATTGCAGCCATCATGTCCAAGTATGCCTGTCCTCCCACCCATGTCCTGTGGTTGTTACTGCTGTACAGCCCATGACCTTCTTCAAGGTCTCCTTTCCAAACCTCTCTAAACTACCTACCTTCCTGAACCCCAACATCCTCTCCTGGCTCCTGACCTTCTCATTGCTCCCAGGAGCCCTCTGATTCACTGGTGGCAAGAACTCCCCTTGGTGGGACATGTTCCCCAGAGAAGCCCTTCTCCACACCCTCAAACTTGGGAAATAGGCCCTGCTCCCCTGCTCCAAACTGCTCTCTAATACTTCTTCTTTGTGTCCTTCCACTACTGCAACCCCTCCCACTGCCTCCCTATGTCCTCCTCCCTTCTTCTACCAACTCCTTCTTCTTCTCTTCTCCCCTTGAAAGAGAGCCTTGTGGGAGGGAATCAGACTTTCCCTGCAGATCCCCTAGGTCTCTTTCCTTGAGCTGCAGAGCAGCCAAAGGCCTAAACTCAGTAGCCATCTGCTCCTCTCACTCAAGTCCACAGCTGGGCCTCTGAGGGGGTCGGACAACAGCCTACCTGTGACAAGCTTCATTAAGAAGAATGAGTCAACCCAGATCCAGTTGTGAACAGTTAGTGGCCGAAGTGACTGGACATCAGATGATTAGATAAGGAACACTTGGGCCTAATAAAGGGTCATGAGGGCTCAGCCACGAGGCTAGTAGAAGACAAAGTTCCTGAGGAGAGGGACTTCTGAGGAGAGCTGCTTAAGGAGTTCACCAGGAAAGGGAACACAGGAAAGATACTTCTAGGGGGAAGAGGTTCAGCAAGGGAAAAGCTATGAGTACCTGAACACCCGGGGAGACTTAGCCCCAGTGAAAGGACCTTATCAGAGAAAGGCTGGTTATCCAGGTTGCAAAGAAACACACAACTCCAGAAAAGAGCTGCAGTGGTTTGATCTCTGAGAGTGGGGCTGGAGTGCAGAGATAACTGGTGCTGACAAGAGACCCAACACCAGAGGAGTGCCAGCATTGAGAGGGCCTTGCTGGTTGGAGGAGATGGATGAACTCAGGTGGGGCAGACAGAGTAAGATTAACTCAGATCTCCAGCTGGGGTGAAGGCTTGCTTGGGTGTCTGTTCAGCCGTTGGTTAAATAAACTAGACCCTTGAGAGACACTGTTCACTACATTAAAAAAACCCTCACTGAGCTCACTGAGAGCTGAGGCAGGGATACACCTACCGTTCCATGCCATGGCATTGGCACCAGCCTAGACACAAGAGGGGTGCTCCAAGGTGAGTGCCCACCAAAATATGGGTCTTCAAGGAAATTTAAAGATGGCAAATTCTAAACGATCATAGAAAGCACTTTTTCATAGACTATGGAAATCATTGCTACAGAATGTTGCTGAGAGCAAGAATTTGGCAAGACTAAAATTAAGATATAAATAACAACATCCAAAGTTATACTAGTTAATAATAAAAAAATCTGAAATGGCAAGACCTTTCTGGGGGCAGATTATCCCATATCTGACTACTCCCCACCACACACACTTTCTTGCAGCATCTGATGCTGGCCTTTTTGGAGACAGGATAATGGACTAGATGAACCACAGGTCTGACCCAGTAAGGCGGTTCCTATATTCCTAGAGGAAAGTCCTTTTCAACAACTAGAATACACCATATAGCCTGAAATACAGCCCTGAAGCTGACATCTTTATTAAGATTAAAGGGATTTGGGAGATGTCAGCAGTGAGCAGTAGAAGCATATTTTAACTTGCATTTCTATAGACTTACTGTACACTATCACTTAATTTGTCTGCATTAATATGGATTTGGTAGATAGTAAATCATGTAAACCAAACTCTTTTTTATCTGACTGTAAACTGCTGCTATCCTAGCAGAGATTTTTATGACAACTATTAGTAATTTTTTTATAAGTTGTAGAAGAGGGAAGATATCAGTTTCCTTTCTATTCCAAGCCTGTTTGCTTACAACTTCAATCTCCTACACAGAACATTTGCAAATATACTATTTTTTTTTTAAAAAACTGCTGTTCACACTGTCAGTTGTACAACTCCACTGTCTCGGATAATATCTGAAAGTAAAAGCATATTCCCTTTTAATCTAGGATGATAATTTATTTGAGGAATTTTCCTTCCCACTGAATGAACTTGTGAGATCTACTGAAGCGTCTCCAAATCACATTCCCACTTATTTCACTATCCATGAAAAACAGTCACGATTCTTCCCATTTGCAAGACCCGCTAAGTCTACAGTCCAGGGTAATTCCAGGATTAACATGCCAGCACAGGGATTCTGAAAAGTTTTCATCGAGTCTATCACAACGTGCTGTTATTTTGCCCACTGTTATACCTTGTTCCCTATCACATTCTCAACATACAACATAGGCGTTTCCTGGCGCCATTATAAGGCTCTTTAACTATGACACAAGTAGTGCTTCTTGCCTTTTGCAACAAAGTAATTCCTTACTGTTTATTTGATGTCTAGGAGCTAGATCTGCCCCACTGGATATTTTGCTGCCTAAAGACTAAAACAATCAAATCAGGCAGATGCAGCGAGTGGGTAATAAGTGCCAAAGAGATGACGCTACAAACTGCATGCCATGGTTTACAATAATAAACACAGGAAATGAAACACCCCAGAGGCTCTCATAAGAAATGGGAAGCGGTTTAATACTCTGAAATTTCTGAATCTAAACATCCAAGTAAGAAGTTAACACTTATCTTCATTAATCTATGTAGCTCAGCAATGCCCTCAGGAAAAGATATGAGAGGAGATAAGGCACATCTCTGAGAATCCCAAAGTCACAGGCTGCAGTAACAACTGGGAGACACTCACACAGCCACATAAGGGCTGCAGAAGGCCACCAACAGAGCAGAACATGGAAGGTCAACTACCTGAGGGGCAGAAGGCACATGCACACATAGGGAGTCTCACAAGAAAATGTTTGGTGGCCTCAGAGGGCGGCCACCAACTCTTGCTGGTGGCCACTCTGACAATTTTTTCCTAAAATACTTAACTTTAGGGAAAAAAACAAATAAATATGCACATATATACCTCCAAATCATTGGAATATATTTATATGGGTTTTTATTGCAGACTCAATAATAATGTACAGTTGTCTCTATTCTTTACTGAACCTAAACAGAATAGAAACAAATAATTTGCCGTGCACGTTCTTGTCTTTGTTTTTGTTGTTTTTTTTGCCTTTTTTTAGGCTCGCTAGCTTGTAAGTCTGTTTCTGTGAAAAGTGATATTTGTATGTTTGTCAACACTGCTTTACCCCACCCCCACTTCCCCATCCCCCACACCCCAATCACCACCCCAGAGGCTGTGGCTGCACAACAAGCCCCTGGTGGCTGCATGAGGCCACGGAGGCAGCATTTGAGAAATGCAATAGGTCTTATTATACCTTTACTGTCCAGTTTTGTTCTGCTCTAGTTGTGGCATTATATGCAAAATATTTAACGAGTTCTATTCAAATGAGTTGCAAATTAACCATAAACAGAAGTTCAAACACACCCTGCCCCAAGTCGTGGTTGGAGAGTAGGTTATTGAACTTAGCTTTGCCTATAGTAGGTAGGTGGATGGGTGCTTGATGGTGACAGACGGGGTGGCTGGGGGATTCTGAGTGGGAAGCTGTTGGGGTTGTTAATATTGCTGGGTTGTTAGGTGCTGGGACTGCTAATAGTGGTGGTACTATGTGCTAGGAGCATCAGATGAGGGCAGGGGGTGGAGCGCAGGATATCAAAGCCTTTTGTGTGAGGCGACCCCCCCCACCAGCCACCACCTCCCAGATCAGCTGCTCATTCCACACCCATGTCCAGCAGGAGGAGCAGCGGGAGAGGAGGCAAAAGGAAGCCAGCTCTGTAAATGCCACAGCAGCATCTAGGGGCCAACAGGCAAAACCATAGGCAACCATTTGCCTTCTTCCCACAGCCCAGCTGGATGCACGACAATCCAGCTGAGATGCAGAACTGCATGACAGAGCGGGCAAATGTAGGGCACTCTAGTGCTGACTCTTCAGTATCACCTCCAGGTTATTACGAACCAAATACCTACCACACTTGCCTCACTGTTGTACCCTATAGGCTTGCTTTTATTGTATATTCACTGCCAGGCCTTTATTTAGCTGGTTTTGTTATATTACGCTGTAATACAAGAAACCTACAGTATCCTGTATCCTGCAAGACATTAGCTGAAGCATAAGTTTCCATAAGGGTGGTTAAGTCAGCTGTAACTCTTGGCATAGATCAACGGTTACCTTTAGACCTTAGGAACTAAGAAGAGCTTGTTCAGTGATAGGAGGCTGTAAGTGCTACTGCAAGGAACATGGAAGTAATAACCACAAATCCATTTAAGCAAGGAGTATCAGATATGATCAGGAGCTGAAATCATAGTACACGTATCAATAGTCTAACCTATAGAAGGACCTTTCACCATTAGCAAGGGGAGGAAATTCAAATAAGGAAGAGTGGAGAACCCGCTACTGGATATGCATTAGAGATGGTAGCATCAGCGTAAAATATTATAAAAGTGACATCCCAGGTTGTGGGCAATAGAAGAGAGGTGCCAGGAAGATGGTCACTGGTGAACATGAGGAAGGGTGATGGTGACGAGGAAGATGTCAGGTTGTTCTGCAAGGAATGGCGTGAGTATGGATGTTCAGATGTACATTCTGTAGTATCTCTATCTACCTTGCTGAGTTAGAGTTGATTGTGACTGTGCTAAATGTATTAATACATTATTTGTAAACATAGAAGAGTTCCTATAGTGTGTGTTGCAACTGTGCACATCAGGGTTCCCAACTATAGAGTAATTTTAATAATATTGGGCCTGATCTTGGGACAAGAAAGTCTTTACCCTCATAATGATAACTAGGGATTCTTATACATAATCTACAGATCAGGCTATACTGTGCAGACAGCTCCACCACCTGATATGGTGTCAGCAATAGCCTTCTACAGCCGGAAATAAGGGAAAGCAAGGATAAGTAAGGGAGGCTCCTCTGAAGTGAGGGGAGGGGTTGTTTGCCTTGCCCCCACCTCAGGCTGAACAAGGAGAAGAAACAGATCAGGCTCATACAGGAGCTGTAGGGACAGGGAAAAGCCACAGCTGCAAGAAGAGGCTAAGACTGAAATAAGCAATAAATGCCACTAAGAGGAGGATCTGCAGAACAGCAAGGCTGCAGGCCTAAAAACAGAACTGCAGATCCCACAGGAGAGAGCCATTTTCACAGGTGCCGTGAGAGAGAAAGAAGCCAGCTTAGAGTTTTAGGAGCAAGCAGGAGGAAGAATAATTAAAACAAAGGCCCAGATTGCCTCCGGAGATTTTCACAAAGCGGGAACCTACCTCTACCAAACTCTGCTCCCATCCTATCCCAATGAGAAAGAGGAGGAGATGGGGTCAGGTGGCATCTCTCTGCCCAGACATTTACACCTGGATGAAACCTCTCTATGGGTTCTAGACCTGCATGTGATGAATGAGAAGAGGCACAAAGAATGGGTAGACTGGAGAAATCACACAAGCCACCTCCCATCCCTAAAGAGAAGCCTTGCATAGGGTAACCCAGCCCTAGGCCGAACAATCTGTTCCACAGAGCCCCTTCAGGAATCCCAGGGCCAATCAGCCACGAGGATTCTGTTGTACCATGGCTTCTAGGGCCAGAGCTGTGGTAGAGGCACAGGGCCTCCTACATATGGCTCCGGCACCCCACAGACATCCGGAAGATCTGCCTGGTTTGGGGGATGGGACCTGTAGCCTTCTGTATGGGGGTCATGGGATGATACTGTGGAGGAGCTCCAGGCAAGAATCTTTCCAGAGACCCTCCACAGTCTCCCTCTTTCCTGTGATAAAATCTGGAGTGGATATGTTGGGCCAAAGTCTACCAAGTGACAGAAGTTTTTTTTCCCAAGGCCATGAAGCTAATATTTCCTGAAATTCCTCCAAAAAGTTTCAACTGTGCCGAGGAATCAATATGACTAAAATGGATTCAGCACTTTTAGCACCTTCATGTTGCGTCAGGACTTGTCAGTAAGCGTGATGAATAGCAAGTAAGTCTTCTCTCATACACCCCGGGGGAAATTACATGTTTACATTATTATTGCATCCAGCATTCCCAGTCAGGACTGGCATCCCATTGTAGTAGATATGTGCCAAAAACAGAGAAAGGCATAGCCTATCTTGAAGAGTTTGCCAGCTAAGAAGCAGATGAGGCATGCGAGGGATATCAAACGTAACTCCAGACAGGAAGAAAGCTTGGAAAACAGAAAAGCAACTATTTGACATGCATTTGTTTGGGAAATCCTTCTAACCCTCACAGAATATCAAAGGGGTACAAATTTCAATGCCCTGAGGTCGGTCAAAAAAGCTCAAAGAAACACACGGCAGAAAACCTGAGTGACTGTGACAGAAGACTTTGGGGACAGGTAACAAAGAACAGCCATCTATTTATGGAGTAGGTGGTGAGACGCCCCGGCGTTCCTGGAAAACGTGCCCCAGCCTGAGAAGCAGAATGTCATAGATCTCACAAAAAAGGGCACCGGTGCAGCATTATGTAGATTGTGAAAACATCTGGAAGTGACACCGGAAACAGAAGAACGAATGGGAGGGTGAGGAGAAGAGAGAGAGAGGAATGTCCCCTATGGACATGTTTCTAGAGCTGCTGAAGCCTGGCAATGGCAGTGTTGAGAAGGAAGTTCCACCTCCATGTTATACCACAGAGACATGACCTTTTTGCTTGAACATTCATATGCACCCCCACACAGGCCCCTCTAGAGGAACTCGAGGTTACATTTCACTCATTTAATGGGGTAGTTAAATTATACACCATTTGCACCGGCCAGCAGCATAATCTATTTGTTGCCATTTATAGCCCATAACAGCGATTACAGCTCATCCAACTTCACTTTGAAACTGGCTGGTGCTGCATGGAGTGGTTCTTGCAGTAGCAGACTCCTCTGTGAGATAGAGTGATCTGAAGATCCAAGATGGAACCCTCTGGCTTTATAAAATGGAGGCGGGGGTGGGGACGCTAGAAAAAAAGAGGAGTGGACCAAGAGGCACATTACTGCCTGCTGGGTCTTCCACATCTGTGCTGCTGTTTCTCTTATCACTCCATAGCCGGCAGCTGAGGGAGGAAAAGAAGGTGATGGCAAGGCATGGCAACCTGCAGCAGAAGCTGGGCACAGTAAACCAGGATTTCAGGCATGATGACCTTCCATGAATGCAACTTTAACATGTTACAGAGTAGACTAATTCTTCAACATGTGGAGATGTAGTATTGAGAATGTTTTCTGTCCCACGAATGAATAAGTAAGTTCAGTAGAAAGGGAGTCTTTAATGGTGCATGCATCTGTCTGATTTATCAGTCTAGAGTCTTTGGCACCATCTGGATCTGCATTCATCATGTGCAATTTGGTGCTACAATTTCTATCATGTATTTAATATTTTAACCTAGCAATATTGCTACTGAAATGTAAATACCTACAAGAGCGATCACTGCTCATGTTTCAGTGTATAAGCTGTGATTGCCTGTTGGCACTGAGAAGGAATTCTCTACCTACTTACCTGACATATATACAAGACAATGCATATTTGGCAGAATGCATTATTTTTGTCTTCCTCTCAAGCATCAGATATAAACCACTGCCAAAGGCAGGATTGCCAGAGTAAACTGTCTGTTCTCATACTGCCACTCCTACTTTCCCAGCCTTTCTTCACAATTTAGATCTGAAGTCAATTCAAATTAAGTTATAAATCAATGTAAATCAAACATAAATATGAATGACTATGTAAAGACTGGAATTTCTTGTCTAAATTACTAGAAGTAACTACACACTTGATATCAACAGCAAAATCCTCTTTCATGTGGGATAATATACAACATATAGAACAAACTAAGGACTAAGACAGCTAATTGCATTTTAACTAGAACAAACAAAATCACAATTCTATCTTTGTATGGCTTAGTGAAGTGACACGGCTCGAGAATTCAGAACTAAGTAACTGGAGGGTAGGGGGTAATTTCCAAAGACTGACTGAGATTTGGCAGGTTCTTTTATTCACCAAGTAAGGGATGGGCTATATAAAGAAATTACACCATTTTAATTAAATCAGTTTCAAAACCAGCAACTGAATTAAGCTAAATTGATTTCAGCCACTCTTAAACCAATTTAAGTGAAATGTGATGCAACTCCCTAGGCTAGACAATCTTAAAACAATTTAAGAGGGTCCACACGAGGGAGTAGTATCAATTAAAAGGTAAATTAATTTAGAAAGTGATTTAGTTGAATTGGTGTGTTTTCTGTGTGCACGCACACCAGGCCTAAGACTAAACACCTACTGTGTCACTCTGTCATGTGTGAAGAAAGATCTATCAGCCCCAGTCCGTATTTTATTTTTAAAATCCAGTTCTGCATCAAGCTGGTGTAAACTTTTCTAAATTCAAAATGTCAATGTTTTTCTCAAATTATTAAATTTTTGAGATCAAATGGGAGAAAATGTTTGTGAAAATGTCCTTTTTTGATCAGCTGTGGTCAGACATGACAATCACTTAGGTTCCTTAGCCCTACTGACTTTCAATGAAACCTTCAGTTTGTCCACATGACGAGTTAGTGTGTGACAAGCCAGGGAATGAACCTACAATGCACTAGCTTGCCACACACTAAGGGCTTGTCTGCACTTGAAACACTATAGCAGCACAGTTGTAGTGTTGTAATTGTGCTGCTCTAGTACTTCAGTGTAGCTACTACCTATGCTGATGGGATGGCTTCTCCCATTGGTGTAGGTAATCCACTTCCCCAAGAGGCAGTAGTTAGATTGATGGAAGAATTCTTCCATAGACCTAGCATGTCTACACAGGGGGTGAGATCAGCATAACTCAGGGATATAGCTGGGTCAACCTCCCTTTGTAGAGTAGGCCAGACCTGCTACTGTGCATGGTAAATTCCATAGTGTGCCCTGACACACTGCTGTTTGAAATGGGAGTACGTCAAAATGTGCAACAGAATTTACAGTACATCAAAACGTGCAATGGAAGGGTCCACATGGTGAGCTAGTGTGTTGTAGATTCACACCCTGGCTGGCCGCACACTAACCTGCCATTTAGACAAAGCCCTTTGGCTCCTCTGTTCCTCATTTGAAAATGAGAGTTAGACACTTATGAAAATGCTACCTAGGGTCAATTCATACTGAAGTACAAATATGATGGATCCACTTGCTATTGACTAATGATCATATGCACTACACCAATTACACTAAACTGGATATACTTCTATAAAGCTTATGGCTGGGGTCCTCAAAGGGGCTAAGGGGCCTGCACCCAAATCTCTTGAATAGTCAATGGAATTTGGGTACCTAATTCCCTTATGCCCTCTTTGAAGATTCCAGCCTGTGTCAAAAGCTAGTTCTGCTACCAAACCATGTAATACATCTGTCCTTGGAAAGCATTTCCTCCTCTGGTATCCAAAAGTCATGATGCTATAGGCTACACTCATCTATTTTTTGCTTCAGAAGGTGTGTGTTGAAACAATAGCAAGCTGTATCCAGGCTGGGGTTAGGGGAAACATTGTTTATGAAGAGAAAACTACTGCCATTTAAACATTCCGTTTTGAGATTAGTTGACAGCACAGCAAGCAAATGTTTGTTTACTTCTGAAAAAATCAGTGTCATAAAATAATGTTTAAACAAATGATGAAAGATGGTTAATGAACCTGTCTGTTACATTAGAGAGTAGGGATTGAGAACATGGATTTTATTAAAGATCTGTGGACTTTTAATATTAAGGGAAGGGGAAAAATTCACTCACCCACTTTAAGAAAGCTACTAATGAGTAAACATGGCAATGTAAGCAACAGTAGGATCTGCTCAGCTCATCCATAGACCTGTGTTCCTAGAACAGTCATCTATTTTATGTTATATAAAAAGACATGCAACTAATGACATCTCTTATACTTTGAAGTGTCATATAAGCAACTCTTTCTCGCTCAAAGTGAGAAGACACAAAAAGTTCCTGTAAAGATGCAGCAGGGCTAGTATTCGTGGGCGATTCTAATACTGGGTATACCAACATAAATTTGAATTGACATGTAAGAGGCAGCAGGGCTCAGTGGATAGAGTGGTGAAGAGATACCCAGGAAGTCCAGGTTCTAGTCTTAGTTCTGCTTGCGACCTCAGTCAAAACTCTTTACCTCTGTCTCCATTCTTATTATAAGTATGTTCTTTTTCTGTTTAGCTTGTAAGCTCTTTGGGGGCAGGGAATATCTTTCACTGTGTGTTTGTACAGTGCCTACCACAGTGGGGCCTTGAGTCAGAGTTGAGGCTCCTAAGCACTGCAATAATATAAATAAAGTTATTGGAGTTGAATTGTGATCAGAACCAGCTCTCATCTTCAGCAATGTATATGATCTCTGGGGCCCTGTCTAGAACACGTCATACCCATTCCATCTTGAGCTGACTTGACAAGTCACAGGCCAGATCAGTCTTCTCCTCCAGCAGCAGAACTGGAGGGGAACACAATTAATTCCCTGATTCTTCACTCTGGCAGCTTGAGGGGCCTACATATAATAAGGATAGCCCTGAGAAGCACCATCAGGAGTGGGCACTGACATAAATGAGCTTCATCTTTACATCATTCTGTGAGAAAACAACTCTCTTCTGAAAACTCATCCTAAGATATTCACAGAATAATTCGATTGGCTGAACATTCCCAAGGTCTTTTTGATTGTGCTATTTTCTATTATTTATCCAGTGCCACCCAGTACGCTCCCTCAGTCCTAGCCCTAAAACCTTACAGTCTAAAGTCTTGTCTACACTTAAAAGGCCACAGTGGCTCAGCTGCACCACTGCAGTTATGCTGCTGTAGCGCTTCAGTGTAGACACTACCTATGCCGATGGGAGGTGTACTCCCATCTGTGCAGAAAATCCACCTCCCTGAGGTTGATTAGGGATAGGTAGGTTGACAGAAGAATTCTTCCATCACCTTAGCACTGTCTACACAGAGACTTAGGTTGGCTTAACAACACTGCTTATGTGTGTGGATTTTAAGGGCTTGTTCCAGCAAAACATTCAGAATCCTTAACTTCCACTGCAGTCATTGAGAGTTGAAGTCACTCAGCGCCCACAAACAGGCTCTAAGAAAGGTAATAGATACACTTCAGATACAGAATACAAAAGCTGATTAGACAGATGTTAGTCTCTAGACAGGATATAGATATATAGATATAGATATATATACACACATTTTCTCTCTCTCTCTCTCTCTCTCTCTCTCTCTCTCTCTCTCAATAGCATGTGTAGCACCGATTTATTTCTGTCAAGATTAACAGTGGAATAATACTGCTCGAAACATTAAAAAGCCAAAAATGTAGTTATTGAAAAGAAGAAAATACCTCAATTTGAAGTCTAAAGATTACTTTGGGTCCCAAAGGAAACAGAAGCAATTTAGTGTCTGATACCCTTAGCAAGAAAAAGGTTGGACGATTAAGACCAACCGCTGTTTGGATAAGTGGTTGGTAATTGCACATATCAGCAATTATGTACTGTCAGATCATTTTCCTGTTACCTCACTCCTTTCTTGTGTTCCGTCAGGGCTTATTCGGAATGATCCCACATCCATGGTCCTCTTCGGATTCACCTTCCTAATGTCATACAGTAGCTCATCGACCAGTGCCCTGCAAGCTAAATAGGAAGAAAGAAAACTCATTGTCCCAAGAGAAACCATATTGGCCTATCTGATGTGGGGGTTTCATTTGCAGGGGGCAGTTAGATGCTGACAATATATTAATGAGATGCAAGTGTACACACACACACACACTCCTTACCTAGCCTGCAATAAACCTTGTGTCCCAGGGATGGTGGTTGGATGCGTTTGGAGAGAGGTGGTGCTATGGGGATCCATTCATTTGTTTATCATTTACGCAAAATGCTTTCTCACAGCCACAGCCAAGGAGGGAAGGCAGCACCCTCTGGCAAACAAACACATATTCAACTGCACTTTGCGAGACATGCTTCTGCTTTGTTCCCAAGAAGTACCCCTAGAGTTACTACAGCAGCGTGTTCCGCCTGTGTCAGCTGAAATGGGGGATGAGGGTACAGAAAGGTGACCTTTTTATGAGACCCAGGGCTCTCACTTCTGGCAGGGGTGAGTTAGCAGTGATGGGAGAAGGGGATCACCCCCCAAAAGGAGTAAGACTTCTCAACAATCCCTTCAGGTTAGTGACAGAGCTAACGGTTCAGCACATCACAGAAATGGGGCAACAAGTCCCTCAGACTTGGGTCCCCTCCTCACCCACACCTCATCTTATATTTAAGTGCATCAAAAGGGAGAGCCTAATTTTAGCTATTAATTAATCTTTGCTTATTAGCGGTAAATTTGCCCAATGGCCTGGGATGGGATGTTAGGTGGGATCTGAGTTACTATAGAGAATTCATTCCTGTCTGGCTGGTGAGTCTTGCCCACATGCTCAGGGTTCAGCTGATCACCATTTCTGGGATCAGGAAGGAATTTTCCTCCAGGGCAGATTAGCAGAGGCCCTGGGGTTTTTTCGCCTTCCTCTGCAGAATAGGGCACGGGTCACTTGCTGGAGGATTCTCTGCACCTTTAAGTCTTTAAACCATGATTTGAGGACTTCATTAGATCAGACATAGTTTAAAGGTTTATTACAGGAGTGGGTGGGTGAGATTCTATGGCCTGCATTGTGCAGAAGGTCAGACTAGATAATCATAGTTGTCCTTTCTAATCTTAGAATCTATGAGTTTTCTCATTCTGTGTATTCACTAGTAATAATAAATTAGAGAAGAAAAACACAGGGAAAATAGATGAAATATTAGCCAAACTGTTTATAAACTGTATTCAAATGTATAAACACACACTGTAATGTTTTAGCACCATTAAATATTTTCTTTGCTTGCCTGGGTACAACTTGCAGGCAGGAGATAGTCCCTTATAAGGATTCTTAGAAAGAAACAAAGGCAGAACAGACATTATTGGTGGTATGTACTTCTTTTGGCATGAACTTCACCACATCTGGCAGTAAGCATTTTATTCAAGCCTTAGCTGCTATATAATCAAAGAGCCAACATTCATAACACTATTTATAATAGCACCTTCTGTTGATTTCCCAAGACATTGTGCACACAACATAATTTTAGGAGAAATACTACATGTACTTGTTCAAAATTTGGACTTTATGAAAACAAACTTTATAAAAAGCCATTTAAAAAATATCCCAATGGAAACAGCTGTTTTTAAGCAATTGCTATTCCCCTGCAGTGTTTGCAACCCAAACATTGCAGTACTGAGGGCATGAGAGTGAAAATGATCTCATTGATTTTCACTGTCCAAGCTGACAGAAATGCAGAAAATAAACAAAAGGCACCAATACTGAGAAATATTTTTTTTAATCTGTCAGTTTCAATAAGTAACTGATGGTAAATAACACAAGGCAGGAAAGGTGTACACGTATCGAATGTGATCTTAAAGCACCTTTGTTCCTTTAATATATTTGTACATGAAAGAGGTAGCCAATGCTTTATTAGTATTATTATTGATTATTTGTATTACTTCAGTACCTAGGTGGCCCAGTCATGGACCAGAGTCCTATTGTGCTAGGCGCTGTACAAACACAAAAGAAAAAGACATCTCTTTCCCAAAGACTTTACAGTCTAAGTAGACTGTAGGTAGAGAACTTGCTCTGTAAACCTGAGAGTGAATCAAGTTGAAGTGGCCACTGACAGAGAGGCAAAGATCATGGGCCTGTCTTGATAAAATGGAATTCAGTGTCAAATCTCTTAACGATTTCAATCGGGAAAAGACTAGGCCTAACCTTATAATTGGGCTCCCATGACTGGAGAACACCAGCATGAATCAGCATGTTCGTGTGCAGTAGGTGACACAGCACCCGGCCGCTGGCATAGGACTCGGGAGGAATGAATGATGAGCCTCACTCAGTGTTTCAGGTCACAACACAGCATAACCCCAGAGAAGGGAAGGATGTAGCAGCTGAGGGTTGCATGGTTGTCATGCACTGCGCAGAGTGCTGGCTGGCAGGGGAGGTGCAAGTATTCTGTATGTGGATAGAAGGCCAAGAAATGATGGGGAAAACTTTTGGTGGGTCTAAGCCAACCTGCCCTGTACCAAGTGGCCAGGTTTTATTACCATCACGAGTGGGACGGAAACCCTGATGAGCCATTAAATAAAGCAAACCAGATGACGGTGTTAGGAGTTCATTTGACCAGATATTCTTCTACTGTTTACTTTTCAAATCTTTCCCAATTACAGTTACGGAGAGATGGGCCCAAGCCTCAGAGTTTGCTTGGATCCAGATTCGGAAAAGGGGCGCTGGATTTGGGTTCAGTCTGATCTTCTCTGACAGCAACTTCCACAGCCAGGGTCCCGCCACTGAGAACACTCTGCCTCACTGCCTGACAATGTATCCCTGGGTCTCCCCAGCTGTAAGGTTCTAGTGATGCATAGTTGGCCTACAGGGTAGCAGATGATAAGTTAGTCTCTGAGATGGTCTGTCCCACTCTATTATGGCTTTTGCAGGTTAAGGCCAGGCCTTTGAATTCTTTTCTGAAACAAAGCGGGCGCCAGCACAGCTCGCAAAGCACAGGTGATACAGTCATGTTGGCCACTTGGACAGGGCTCCTGGAAGCCATTCCACATGTCCAAGCTTCCTAGCTAGTCAGAGACTCTGCATCTCTCAAAAGGGAAACACCATCTCTTCCAATACAAGCACCTTTTCTCCCCCACAGAAGTAACTGATTTCCCAGTCAAATTGCAAAAGAGAACAAAATCTGTTCCAACTAAGCTTATATGTTTGCTGCCTGAGGGAAGCCTCTGGCTTATGTGGCACTGAATGTACTCATGGTAACAGTAACTATTTTGCTAGCTAATCAAATTAGGCAGGAGTTTCAGCCCACAGGAACAGTATCATGCTCCTTACACTGTAGATCTAGTGGGTCAGATCTTGCTCTCAGATGTACTGGTGTAAATCCACAGTAATGCCAGTGAAGTCAATTAAATTACTCTGGATTTACACCAGTGTGAATTAGAGCAGAATATGGCCCAGTTCCTCAAAAATGCTACATTCTTACCCAGCCCACGATGGACTTTTATCTATTGAATGGAGCCAATGATTGTACTACCTATTAAAATAACAAAGGAATAAGGAACTAGAAAAACCTTAAGACCCCATGCTTCCATCCATGAACAATGGGAACCCCTCCCTGGGGGCTCTGCAGACTGAGAGATGGCTCTCCATATTCTCTCCTTCCCAAAGTTGCAAGGGGAGTAGTTGCATCAACCTGCCTTCCTGCACTTTTAGGTGGGCTCAGGAAGCAGCTATTGTGGGGGCAACTGGAAACGAGGCTCCTACAGAAAACATGATCTCCAGAAGTCAGCAGGAACTAGGAAGGAGGCCTGGTAGCAGGACAGAGGCAAGGAACATCACAGGGAATCCACAGGAGCAGAATCCATGACTTCTGTGTAAGAGAGCACGAGGCTCCACTCTGCAGGTGCCTCCTCAGGTGGAATTGAAGGCACTCATCACATCTCAAGCGGAGCGCTGAACATTGCACGACTGGACTTACTGAGGCTGAGCATAGAGATCAGCCTGGTATTTAAGAATTCCGCACACTACCAAGATAACTAGTTTCCACAAAAAGCTGTGTGCAGATTAATACTCTTCAAAAATTAGTTAACCCAGCAGAGACCCACTAGGACTGATGAAGATTTGAGACCCTACGTTTAGACTGCCTCACAGCCCTCCCCAAGAAATTGCATGGAAGCAGGAAATGAATTGGAAAGGTTGAAAGGAGGCCAGCGAGTCAATAACTGAGTACTCCAGGCCAGATAGGAAACCAAAGCACAGACAAGAATCTCCAAATACTGGCGAGCTAGCACTGGTTGCAGTCTGGAAAGGATCCTAAAATAACAGGGATTCCTGGAGACATAATAAACACGTCTCTGAGTTGTCATCCTGAACGGAAGGTAATTGCCTAGATGTCTGCCTGACTTACTGCTAAAACTAAATATGTAGTTCTGTAACTTATTGTCAGCTATATCTCTACAGATTTATGATTTTCCAGGAAAGCACAACAGAAATAAAAGCAAATGTCCATAAGAAATTATGCATCTTGATCTTTAACTTCAGTTGTTGGTAATGGGTTGAAAACACATTTTAAAAAAGTTATATAACTGAGTTCCAGATCAAGACATTTTATCTTGGAATTCATCGGTCTCTTGTGCATATATAATGCAAACTCCACTGGCTGATGCATATATAGTTACAACTCCATTGCGAGTTTCATGGAAGTCTCAACTCTCGATTGCCTGAATTCGATACAGTCCATTCAGTTCCAATTTCCCAGATACTTAAGAATTTCCTCAGTTCCTTCTACAAGCACAGGGCCTGATTCTTCCCCTTGCTTATATCAGTTTTACAGAAGTGTAACACAATTACTGAGCTAGTTACTCCTGATTTATCCAGTGCCAGTGAGAAGAGAAACAGGCTCACGGTCTGGTTTTAGGATCTTCCTCTTCCCAATTCCTACAGCCTCCCTTAGCCCCAAATGTTTACACTCTCTGACTGCAGATAAAAGGTTCTCCAGATGGTGGTTCTTCTTGCTTGCTGAACACTCCTCTTTTAAATCTTCTCCTCAGTTCATGCTGAGTTCTCCCCCGAAATTGTAATGAAAATACTCTCTGGGTCAGATATTTGTAACATGGCGCACATTAAATGATTAAAAGCTGACTAATTCAGAGGTCTCAAAATGTAATTGTAAACAGGGAATCATCAGCAAATGGGTGTGTTTCTAGTCAGGTCCCACAGGGATTAGTTCTTGGCTCTATGATATTTAACATTCTTATTAATGACTTGGAGGAAAACATAAAATTAATCACTGATAAATCTTCAGGTGACACAAAAATTGGCAGCGTAGTGGCTAATGAAGAGGACAGGTTACTGATACAGAGCAGTCTGGATTGCTTGGTAAGCTCGGTGCAAACAAACAATATGCATTTCAATATAGTCAAATGTAAATGTATACATCTCGGAACAAAGAATGTAAGCCATACTTCCAAGATGGAGGACATGATCTCAGAAGCTGTGACACTGAAAAAGATTTGAGGGCCATGGTGAATAATCATCTGAATATGAGCCCCCAGTGGGACGTTATAGTCAAAGGGCTACTGCAATCCTTGGATGCATTAACAGGAGAAGCTTGAGGAGGAGTAGAGAGGTTGTTTTACCTCTGTAATTAGCACTGGTGTGCTTGCTGCTGGAATACTGTGTCCAGTTCTGGTGCTCCCAATTCATGGAGAATGTTGATAAATGGGACAGGGCTCAGCAAAGAGCCACGAGAACGATTAAAAGATTAGAAAACATGCCTTATACTCCTGGAGCTCTGATCTATTCATCTTAACTAAGGCTATGTCTACACTACAGACCTTACAGTGGCACAGCTGTACCGCTGCAGCTGCGCTGCCGTAAGGTCTCCCATGTATCTGCTCTATGCCGATGGGAGAGCTGAAGAACACCAGATCTTTTAGTCTATAGCCAGGCTTACCAAAGATCTTAAAATAAGTAGCTGTGAGCCAGTCAGAAAGCTGAAGTAGAGTATACTCGTATTGTGTTTAATTCTGATCTTTTAAATATGTAATTTGTATAACAGTAATACCTAGACCTCATCTGTCCAAACACATAGTAATTCATGTCCCCCAAACATCTTCTGTTCTAACTGGGCATGACTGGAGGATGGGAAGACAGGAATATTATCATCCCTGCTTTACAAGTGGGAAACTGAGGCACAAACAGATTATGCAACTTGACTAAGGTCACACAGTGAATGGGTGGCAGAGTCAGGTATTGAACTTCTATCTCCCAAGTCCCAGTCCACTGCCTTAATCACAGGACCTTCCTTCCTCTCTCTATATATACACAGCACTTGAGAATTCCCCTCAAGCTGAGCAAATTTCCAAGCCGGAGTGAATTTGTGAGGCTGAGTTATAAATTTTCCTTCTCCTTCAAACCAGGCACACAGTGTGTTTTTTAATGGAAACCTTAACTGAACTATCACACTGTGAACAAGGCCTATCTATCTATCTATCTATCTATCTATCTATATCTATCTATCTATCTATCTATATATATATCTGAAGCGACTGTGTCTAATATATGCTCAAGATAGAAGTCTGAGATGTCAGAATGTTTTATCTGAAACAAGCAGACATTCATGCACAAGAGGATAACTTCAAACCAATCTACCCATCTATCCAACTCCAAGCTCTAGGCAGATAAAGAAATCAAGCAGAAGCTAAAGTTGCTGAAGGAATGCAAAATGATTTCTACAGGCAAAAAGACCAGGGTGTCCCTGTAAGTATTACTAAACACAATTTTAGAGAGAAACAAGGAAATTACTTACTCTCGGGTCTCTTGCCCTCACATGCACAACTGTGAACTAAGTAGCATGCTCCGATGAGGCAGTCAAAACATGTGCCTCAAGGGTTTTGTACAGCATACAATACCTTCTTTCAGTCAGTTCCTCTTTCTCCCAAACTGACCTCATTTTCTTTAGTTAAAAAGAGAGAAAATGATAGCACAAGATGTAGGAAGAAGAGGAGGAGATCGCAGCACTACAGAACCAGTGCCTCAACTCATGCAAATCCAAATAGCTCTATTGACTTCCAAAGAGCTGCTAATTTACACAAGCTCAGGATCTGGCCCAGAATGTTACACACCTCTAAGTTTGATCTCATACCATGGAAAATCAGGAATAACCCTCCTGATTTAAAAGCCATCTAAGTGAGACCACAGTCAGACTTACTAGACAGTAAATTCCTTTCTCCAAAGTCATATTTGTTATTAAGTATCCTCAGTCTTGGAGACTGAAAAACCTGAAGGATATTTCAAGTAATTTATGTATTCAGATCCAAAAGATGACAAAAGGGAAATCAATTAGTGAAGACAGGAATAGCATTTTTTTAAAACTGTATTTATTAATTTTCTTTACACCCAGTAGACTCTATATTGTACATGATGCTGATTTTTAAAATATTTACATAAATAGAATCCAACATCCCTTATGAATTAATATATCAGGTATTAACATTAAGCTATTTAACATTCTTAGAGAATAAAATGAAAAATGTGTCTGAAATAGTCAGCGTTGTAACTGCTCCTGCTCCCACTGAACTCAATGAAAAACTCACATTGACTTCAAAAGAAGCAAAGTTAGTATGTGCTAGCTGCCTGCTACAGTTATGGCACAATATCTTTTCAGAAAACTAAAAACTTGTTGAGATTATTATTAGTATTATTTAGTCCTTCTGGTGTCAATGTCTTTTCCTAGAACTATACTATGAATTAGAGGTGAAATTCATCCCTGTGCAAAGGGCCAGCACAAGGCCTGTTCGACACTTGTATCTCACTTAACCCTTCAAAATAAAATGTAAATGATGATTAAATGTGCTACCCATAGGCCCTCACCCTACTTTCCTTTTGGGGCTCTCCATCTCATTCACTGGATTCCAGTTCTCCTGGCTAGTAGAGGGATAGTGACGCAGAACTTGATGTTTCCACATTTGATTCTTCAATAGTGTGCAACAGATACAGCTGCAAAGTGTTCCGCTGGGGTTTTACCTTAATAACAGGATGCACGTTATCTCACATACAAATTTCTGTATGCAGGTGACATATTCTATACGAGATGTTTAAAAGGTCCTTTTCCCTTATGGCATCAAATGCTATTTGGATTTACTTTTATCTCGCTCATGTTTCTTCATGGCCAACATTTTTATTAAACTACAGGCAGCATTTAAAAATAGCACTTTAGCTTGAGAAGAGATTTACTCCCAGGTGACATCTTCCCATATAACTGATTATTTATGCATATATATATTGTATGCATGCATACATACACACACAGAGAGACTCTTTTCCACATTGGTCTTTTGGGAGAATTTACTATCTATATCTGACATAAGAACTGTATTATTCTGTATATGACAGAAAGTCAGTCAAATTTATTTGCTCCTCAAATTAAAACATTGGGCATTTCAGTTACCTGATTCATTTTTACTCTTGTGTTTACATTTTTATATTATGCTGCAGATTTGTAGTGTATACTTTTGCTGTAATGGGTCAAACACTGTACAGTTCCCTGTGCAATGCAAGACATTATAATTTATAATATTATAATGTCTTAAGAACTGGGAGGTGCCCTAGCTGAAGCCTTCCCATGCAGGGGCTGGTTAAAGATCCTTCCTGCATGTAACTGCAGCTGGGTATGTCTCTACCTTTTTATGTGCTGGTGAAAGTGCAGGCTAGAGAGGGCTTTGCAGCATGTCACAGCAGTACAGTGTAAAAAGGAGCCCAGGCTAGGTCATGAGGCCTCCGTGATACCCCAGTTCCAGAGGGGAACCTATCATAGCCTCTACTTTTAGGTACCCCGAGTATGCAACTTGAGACATCTTGGGCCTGAAATTCACCAAACTGAGCACCCCAGACTCCAAATGAAGTCAGCTAGAGCATCCAGTGCCCAGAAGTTCTGGAAACGAGACTCAGGACTACATGCTCTCAAGGAGCCTGAAGCTGCGGTACTTTAGGAGGAAAGTCAAGAAACCCGCAGCAGAAGAGAAGATGCACATATTCACACAACATACCAGGCACAGTGACCTACACAACCTTTGTCAATTAATGTACGAAAGAAACAAAAATGGACCCCATACAATTGAATTGGAAAAGGGCAAGCCAGTTGGACCAGACACAGCAGAAGCTGAATCCTGAATTCAGCTCAGAAGAAAAACCCCATCACCGAAAGATGGAGGGGGGGCTGGGTAATGAACCTTCATAACAGCTACACAAGGGAACCTCCTTCTCCGCACATGTTTATGGGCTTTTCCAGCACTGAACTAGTTCAGAGGTTTTCACCCTGTGGTCTGCAGATACCTGGGGGTCCACAGACTATGTCTAAGATTTCCAAAGGGGTCCACATCTCCATTCGAAATATTTTAGGTGTCCATAAATGGAAAAAGGTTGAAAACCACGGTTAATCAAGTGGTTAATCGAGAAGTATATACAGATCTAACATCAGTCAATAATAGCACACCATTCTAGAAAAACATGTGCTCTTGGTGAGTACCACAAATGCATGTGAGAGCAGAGTTGCTCTTAAAACTCTCCCCAAAAGGCCCTTGACTGGCTAGCTCAGGCAAAGGAAAAAAGCCTATTATTGCTCAAAGCTACTAGACTTTTTCCTTTAGCTGAAGCAAAAGGGGCTTATGCTTTTTCTATTGAAGGTCACAGGTTCAATCCCTGCTTACAATCAGCAGTGGGAGAAATAAAAATAATAAACAAATAGTCAAAAAAGAATAAGAAAAGTGGCTAATGGCAACATTTTGATGATTAGAGATGGTAAAAAAAAGTGATTTTTTTCCATGAAAATATTTTAGTTAAAACTTCAAAAAATTTCAGCCAACTTCATTGAGAATACAATTTGTAATAACACTTTTTAGTTTATTTTTTGTTAAGAGATTTAGACTATCCCAATTCCCCTCAGCCTTGCCTTTATTATTAGTCTACTTATCTTCCAAAAAGATCATCTAAACTACACTTGTATAGGGAATGTGATCCTTAGCAGTGTAGGGCTTTGCAATTATCCACTTCTGAATGAACTTGTTGTTAAAACATTTTTTTAAGTCTAATGAAAACATTAGATCAATTCCTAGCAGCAATAGTTGTCATTAAATCAATGGCCTGTGTAAGTCCATTATACTGATATTTGACACAAGCTGTTGAAGGTCTGCTAACAATGGGGCCATACTGAAGTATGCCCTGAACTAAGCATATCTCAGACAAGATAAAAATCTGTTAACTCTACAGTATCTAAAACTTACTAATAAAATAAGCAGCTCACTGAAATGTTACTGTATCTTCTGCTAAGATCACCATAGTTATATGGGCTTTGGAATCAGACCATTTCTTGCGGGTACAGTGGAATTCTCTGTCACAGCTATGTTCTAGCAACAGCCAGAAAAGTTTTCTGATTATTTAACCACCTGGCTTACAAAGCACATATAGCAATCTCATAACAAAATGCTGCTAAGCTTGAAGGGCTACTCCTACTCCCATTAAAACCAATAGGAGTTTTGTCATTGATTTCAGTGAGAGCAAAAGCTTTCCTTATGTCCCTGGAAAAGGAAAGATCTTACCAAAGAAAAAAAGAGAATCTGTGTGTGTAAGCGTAGGAGCTCTCAGGATCAAGAAACAAAACTAGACTTATTTCCTCCTACAAAAGCAGACTTTATTTTGGTGGTTCCCTTGTACATACCGCCACACTGCAAATGTCAAAATTATTTAAAGACCTAGGGCTCTTATGCAATATATATTTTAATGTCTCACTTGTGGGCTGTAAATATGCCTTCTGTCCTCTTGTGGACTCCTATGGGATGGTTCAAAAAGGATCTCATTCTCTATTACTACAGAATTTTGAGTCATTTCAATAGAATCCTATAGGTTTAATCACTGTTAAATACTATGGGATTTTACTATGAGAGCTATACAAGCTTGGTTCCACAGGGCTAGCGTGAATGGTTAGTTAGAGGGAAAGGAGAGTGTCAGAGAACAATGACTTGATGTGGCATTTATCCTAATTCCCCAGGTCATTAATTCTGAGCAGTAACAATTTCCACTCTGTTTTGTTTTGTTTTGTTTCTTTAATGCAAGGTGAAGATGGGGAGTATGTATGCATAGCAGGTGAAGGGGAGGTGAAACCAATGGTAGGATGCCAAGTTTATGAGCCATGCTGCCAGAGATGACGAAGACAGCTCAGGGAGACTGGAGGAGCATGAATCTGGGTTCTATGTTGAGATCCAGCCATGTTTGGCATCTCTGCTTTCCTCTACTTTCTCAGACTGTGATCTCACTAAGACTGCACTGCCACAGGTCCCACCTCCCAGCAGAGACCAAGAAGGTGCCGAGTTAAGTCCAGGGTGTCTACATTAGGCTTTGTTTACACTAGGAATTTTCACCAAAAATTTCCCACCAATGGAAACACTAGTGTAGATAAGGCTCCTGTAGTCAGCAGTGTATTTAATACCTTGTTCTTTAGATCTGCTCTAAGCAGGGTTTGATACCAGTGCTAAAAAGCTGTGGAGAGCTGCAGTGGACCCTCCACTGCTCGTGGTGTGGGGGGCCTGAGGAGACCAGCTCCTGGCCCGTGTCCCTGATGGAGGATCCGTGGCTCCTCACAGCTGCCTGCATAGATCTTACCATGGCTGGGCTGTGGCTCCAAAGACCCCACTCTCTTCCCTGAGCTAGGTCAGGGACAAAGCCACACAGGCAGCTGTGAGGAGCTGGCATGGAGTCATGGACCCTGGGCTGGGCAAGGAGCCTGGGGAGTGGGGACATAGGCAGGGAGCTGCTTTTGGGGTCCATGTGGCTCCCACAGCTGCCTGGGTTCCCTGGCTGGGCTCCACCAGCTGCTGGCCTGACCAGGAAGCGGGGCTTCGAGAGAGAAGAGGAGGGGAAGGAGGCAGGGTCTGCCCTGGCAAAAAGTGGGAGGGCCCAACCCATCCACTTTCAAAAAGTGGGAGGGCCCTGCTCCCCTGGATCCCTTTGTTGCAGCACCACTGCTTCCATTCCTGGTCTGTCTCTTGTCCCAACTGCATTTCAGACAGCTTTCTCTTCCTCAATGTCTGAGTGGCAGAAGTGGGATCACAGACAGTCTCCCTGCTCTCAGTTCCAGTGCCCAGCATTACAGTGGTTCCCAGCAGTCAGGTCAACAACTGCAGGGAAAGTCCTTCTCAGCCGCTGCAGCCCTCAGTTGGAGCATGCTCGGGCAAATGCAATTGCTGGAGAATTTAGTTGCCAAACTCTAATAAGTCTTAACAGAGCACATGTGAACTGCAATTTTTCAAAGATGTACAATTTGGCCTTTTTTTAATATAGGAGCAGCAAAAGGCATATCCTGAAACCAGGGTAAACTTCCGAGCCAAGTGTCCGGTTCCTACTCTAACACATGGGGCATTAAAGCTTCTCAGTGAAAAGGCTGTAAAAAATGTAACATAGGCAAAATCCATTTTTCCCCTAATCTCATTCACAGAAACAACAGAACCATTTTTGCTGGAATTTTCCCAAACTTTCCGCCTGAGGCCGAAATCTGGCATGGAGAATTTCAGCCCAAACAGTGAATGTTTGGCAAAGTTATAAGGAACTGAAAACAGGATTAGTGGGAAGTGTCAGGAAACGTTAACTATAGGGGACAGTGCCAGCTCTGCCTGTAATAGGCGGCCCAAATATATGCCCCCACCCCACTCCCAGTTAAAATGATACAACTATCACAAAGTTAAAACAAGCAGTTCTCAGAACAAAGAGACTATTGGGCTTAAATAGATCTAATATTGGCTGACAGGTACTAATGCCTCAGCTCCCAATTTCTCTAATCACTGGGCATCCATAGGCCATTTCAGTCTCTGCTCAGCCTGGCACCCTGGTTCCTTCTGCTGCTTGCAGAGAATGCAGGGTGGTAGCTCTCAAAACTGTTGTGCTTGCATCACCCAAGGTTTTGTCAAGGGATCCTGGGACTGAGATACGACTGCATCTGAAGCCCCAGCATTCATGAGGGAGGATTTATTTCAATATGTTGTTGAAATGATCTGATGTCAGGTTATTCGTCTCAGGGGACACGTGTTTCTTGTAGTTTGTTAAGCCATCTGTTAAGAAATTCAGCCACTTGTCTCTTTGCTATGAGACCACAGATGGAGAGTTTTTCCCCTTGTGTGCGCTACTGTCAATATATGCCAAAGCCTTGTTATTTGGAGCCAGGTGGAATCACCAACAAGAGGAGAGAGCTTCAGAAGAAAGGTGCGATACGGGTAGCCCTTTGTACAGGCAAGACTCATGAACAAAGCCAGGCTACCTCTGCCTAGTTCAGGGTGTCTCAAATGCCTTCATGCCATTTCTTAAGCCTTGCAGACCTCCCTTCCTGCACAGCACCAAATTGCAATTTTAGGAGGAGCTGCTCCAGAGACAGTTTTCAGAAGTGCCAATTTAGAGCTGCTCTAGACAGGCAGAGCTGCAGGATGCAGGGACATAGGCAAGTTTGTAAAGAAAGGTTGTACAATTTAAAGGGCTAGAGAGGGAATCGGCTGGCTGAAGGAAGTGACAAGAGACTGTGGAGCCTCTCTTATTTAGGCTACTGGATTGAATCTCTCCTACGCTGGTAGTGACTGAAGTGTCAATGCCAGATGATAGCTGTTTGGTGGCTTGCGTGCAAGGACAAGGGGGCTCTGCAGGTACAGAAAGATATAAAATTCTAACAATTCTGAGTGTCCCTGAGGAGATTCTGCTGTCTTCAACTAGATCGAAGGCAGCACTTGGTTAAAAATTAAGATTCTGATCCTGACTGCGAAAAAAACTGGGTCTGCGGAGAGAGAAATACAGCACTAAGAGAGGTGCTAAAATCCCCCAGTCACTTTAAAGGGCTATTAGCTGTAAGTGTCGAGAATGTTACCTTTACATGTCTGATTATCATGCCAGAAACACTCAGTGAACATCTCCCCCATGCATCTGGGTGCATCCTGGTGCAGGACTCCTTAGGAAGGATGTTGTATAGGAAAGAGCAGTCTGGTCTGAATGGTCTCCCTTCCTTTCACCACATCTTAGACAGGGAGGTTTAGTCACCATAGAACATTATTTTTTAATGTAAAAGAAAATGGCCATCCTCTTCCTGCCCTGGAGTATCATGGGGACTGTAGCCCTACATGGAATTTTCCAGGTGGATTGGTCCTTTAAAAGAGTCCTGGTATCCTCCAAGAAGAAAAAAGACTCAGTAGCTACCAGCAGGAGGCAGAGGCAAGATTTTGAGAGCGATGAGTGCTCAGAAAAGTTGGTCAGATAATGCATAAAAACTAGAAACAAACATTTCTAAAAAAACTTTAGTAAAATTCCCCCCTCCCAGCTCTGTTTCTTGACCATCTCTAGCACCTCTGGAAATCAGGCTGCTTTTATAGAGGGTCTATGTTTAGAGGGCCTACGAATGGCCCCTACGTTTGAAAACTTTGGCAGATATGTTTTTTATCTGTGCAATGCCAATGTATAAGAATGCAAAAAAAATCCCCACCCAAACAAAACCACCACTAACCTCCACAAAACACCTCTCGATCTCGCTCTCCCTCCACATTGTTACTGGATAAGGTTAGTAGCATCAGCCAGGCCAAATGCCGCAGAACCATTCTCACAGTCTCTACCTAAGGAAACAAGCAATAATCATCCTCAGCACTTCTATAGGTAGCTTTTTATTGGGCCCAGTTCTGAGAGACTGAGCAGGAGGAACTGAAGGCGATCAGCCCCGCCCAAGATCCGATCCCTGTGTCTTTAAACATGATACAAATATTGAGTAAGGTCCCAACTGTGCAATGTGATGCCTGCAGACAGACACTTCGGTAGGATGGTGGAAGTGAGTGGGAGTGCAGGGGTCCTTCCACATTTCAGTTGTTAGCTCCAATCCAGAAAAGAAAAGTCACACACTTTTCAGTGTAACATTACAGTTTATAAAAAGAAACCCCAAGTTACAGAAATCATCACTATTTCTGCCAACATTTAAATATACACAGGTATGTAAACAAAAGTAACATATTAAAATACAGATATTTAATGATATTTGTACATTGTTATGTCTCTAAAACATATAAAACTCTATAGCTAATGCAGCTTAGGGCATACCAGGAGTGGGAGGCCTTACATAGGGCAAGACTTTTTTAAAACTAAACTTGGACGGAAGCATGGGTGGCAGGTATAATAGGCCAGGGAAGACTTTGCCTTCTCTGGCAGTCACCCCGGAGGGACACCTGGACAGAAATGGCCCCACCCCTTCCCCGAGGCCTGTTGCTACTGCTGCCTGCACTCCACCTCCCCCGCTGCTCGCCATGTCGCTTCTCCTTGGAGGCGGGGGAGAGAGGAGGGATGCTGCCAGCAAGCAGTGGGTGTGGGGGTCTGGTGGGGAAGTGAGGCGGCTTGGCCAGGTACTACAGCCACCAGCTCAGCGCAGCGCTCAAGCAGGAGGGAGCAGCTCAGCTCAACCTGGCGCTCTGGGGGTGGGGGAGGGTAACTCGACTCAGCCCAGTGCAGGGGGAGGGCAGCTCAGCCTGGTGCTTGGGCAAGTGCGATATGGAGCTCCGGGGCGGGGGGCAACTTGACTCAGTCCGGCGCTGGTGCAACCTGGCCTGGCCTGGCTCAGTGCTCGGGGGGTGCGAAGAGAGGCCGCTCATCCCAGCGTTGGGAGCGGCCTAGCGCAGCGCTCAGCCTGGCGCTGGGGCACTGTTCCAGGGTGGGGGCTGTCCCAGCTGTGGGGACACCATTGACAACTTTGGCATCCAGACAGTTGTAAAAGCAGTGCCAATGGGATTTCAGTCGACCAAATACACATCCCACCACCACCCTACAACTACTGAGTGTGTAGTTGAACCTTCTTTTGCCAGGTCCTCTGAAATCAGGGCATAGTTCCACAGGCCAGGGGGTATGTGGGGGGTATGTGGGGTTCCCTAAAATAACAGTGGGGACAGTGATTTCATTCATAGCTCTGCCAGTTGGTAGGAATAATATCCCAGCTTGACCATGAAGGTAAAGGCCTAATCTCAGGAAAACTCTGGCATCATGCACCTGGCCAGTAGATCCCATGTGTGTGTCCATGAACCTGCCTCGGTGGTGGATGAGGGCCTGCATAATGATGGAGTGGGACCCTTCTCAGTTTATGTACTCCTGCTCTGTGTGGAGGACAACCTATGGGCATCTGAGTGCTAGCCCCAGTGCAGGTGGGAATGCCCCATCTCTCAAAGGTGGCCGTTATTTCAGGAAGTGGGTTTTTGCCTGCCACCTTTGGGTAAATCATAGTCCTCATCGCCGCACAAAGTCCACTACCACAACCCCCGCAGTTGATTTGCCAGCAGCAGACTGGTTACCCAAGGACCTGTAGCCGTCTGGGGAAGACAGCTTCCAGAGGCTATACCAGTCTGTACCTGGACCAGCATGGCCTCCCTTATGCATCTCCGATGGTGGAGAGTTGGAGTAAGTTGATCACACAGTTCCAGGAATGTCTGCTTCTTCATGCAGAAGTTTTGGACGCACAGTTGATCATCCTAGATCCACATGACTGCGATCCCACACAGGGCTGGTGCAACCACTAGGCCAACTGGGCGACTGCCTAGGGCGCCAAGTAGCTGGGGGCGCCAAGTGGTTGGGAGTGCCAAAAAGTGCGCTCAGGGGAGGTGGTGGAGCGGAGGTGAGATGGGATGGAGGGGTGCGGGGAGGGCTACCCACAGCAAGTAATGGGGGTGGGAGGCAGCGCAGGGGAACCGCTCCCCGCCCCAGCTCACCTCGGCTCTGCCTCCTTCCCTGAGGCCGCCCCACTCTAATTCTCTTCCCATCCCAGGATTGCCACACCGAACAGCTGATTGGCACCGCAAGCCTGGGAGGCAGGAGAAGTGGAGTGGCGCCAGTATGCTCAGGGAAGGAGGCGGAGCCGAAGTCACCTGGGGCGGGGAGCTGCCGCAGGGGGCCTCCCTGGGTTGAGGGGAGGAGCTGCCGTGGGAGGGTTCCCCAGACAGGGAAGAGCTGCTGCAGGGGGGGTTCCTCAGGTCGGGGGGGGGGGGCAGGGAGATGCTGTGGGGGGCTCCCTAGGCTCGGGGGGGCGTGCAATGTGAAAGTTTCGCTTAGGGCGCAAAATATCCTTGCACCAGCCCTGATCCCACTGCTCTGTGCTCATGGCCCTGCTCCAGAAGCAGCCAATGGGGAATCTGCAGCTATGGAAACAGACATGAGCAGCATCAGCTGGGTCACGACTGCTGTGTGTGTATCCTGTCCAAGAGGTGTCATCAACAGGACAAAAACTGCCACCCCAATATGCATCTCACAGATGCCTTGCCTGGACAGGAGGCAAAGGATGAGCAGGCAAAACTTTTCCACTGGTGCTGGATCCATGTTGCTGACTTTAGTTGCAGGGAACATGCAAACCCAAAAAATGGCTTGGCCAGATATACTGGTGGGCTAAGAGCTGTGGGCTGGACAGACAAGTGCTCCCACAATACACCATGAACCCAGACCTACGGTTGCTACAGTTAGCAAGTGCGCTAAGAACCTGGGATGTGTCCCCAGAACCAGCAAGGTCATACTCGTGTCTGCGTAGTGCATTGTGGATGGACTGGCATGGGTATGACCCTTGTATAGCAGTGTGGTGTGGATGCTCAAGCATGAGCTTGGAATGAACAGGTTTGCAGGTCCTAGTCCGCTAACCCTCGGTTTACTATGTACTAGAGATATACCTGCTAGCTATACCCAGCCTCTAAGGGCTGTTCAGTACAGGGGTCTACAGATAACCACATTATTGTAATGCCTTTGGACTCTCCCCTGGCCACCAAATCTCAGCCCTATATTCTCCTGCTGCAGCCACTGCTGGCCCCTTGCCAGCACAGGATGATTCTCTGTCCACATCCCCAGTCCCTAGCCTGTTGCCTCCAGCCTGTGGCTCCTGCACTAAACCAGTCTCTGTGTATCTCCAGAGCTTAATCACCTCTGACTTCATGTACTTCCCTTTCCTGTACCCTGAAGGTCATAGCGTTCTCTGCTGGCTGGATGCTGAGCTGGGGCTAATGCGGTGCCCAGTAATAAGCCCACAGGTTTGTTACAGATGATTTGATTGAGCACATCTGCTAGGCAGCCTAGGGCAGGGCTACCTGGCTTGATTTTAAGGCTGCCTCACCTTAACAGAATCCTGGAAGAGAGAAGCAGCTGTATTTCTCCCTGAGCTTTTCTAGGTTGAATCCTCCCTTTGTCACAGCTGCTCCTATGTGCATAGTAGATGTGCAATTTGTAGCCACTGCCGAGAATCTAGCCCACTGTATAGATAAAAGCTTACATGTGTTAGATGCAGCATTGTAGTAGCCATGTCGGTCCCAAGATATTCGAGAGAGAAGGTGGGTGAGGTAATCTCTTTTACTGAACCAACTTCTGTTGGTGAAAGACACAAGCTTTCGAGCTTACACAGAGCTCTCCTTCAGGGCACCTGTGTAACCAGAGAACCAAGGCTGGAGAGGGCCGAATGTTGAAAGTAGCAGAGGGTGATGCCTGCTGGCTCGCAAAGCCAGAGAAATGAAGTCAAAGGGCAAGAGAGGGCTGAAAGCTGGAGATCTGGGGCATGGCAAGAGACACTGGGGTCCTCTTGATGTACTGTTGGAGCTACGGTTGTGTAACTCACACGTCTCCTGGGTGTGGCAGCTTGTCCACTCTAGTGGCACTGAGGCCACTTAGAGATTAATGAGTCTGCCACAGTCTTAGCTAAGGCACATGTGGTTTTAGCTCATGCAGTAGATGGTCATGCATCTAGTTCCAGAAGTCCCTAGTTCAGTCGTGCCTGCCGATGTCAGAGGATGGGCAAGTAATGACTGAAATTTTTCTTTTAAAATAACTTTCCTTATTTTCAATCCAAGAAAGGAAAAATTTGGGAAAAAAAAAACGTTTTCCACACACGTTTGGATTAACAACAACAACAACAAAAATCTTTTTTCATGGGAGAACAAAGTTCTGGCTGTAAATTTGCAACCTGCTCTGTTTACCAAGCTAATAAGCAGCAATAAGGCAACTTCTGTATAGCAGCCCTCAGGAAGCAGAAGTCTCCCTGAATTCACCACAGGACATTGGGTGTGACTCAGATCACATGTCAAGGCACCTGCACAGTTGCTGCTAACAGACACCTTACAGTATATGCCTAAGGTTTAGAAAGCATCGCAAGCAACCAAAGCCATAAGATGGATACTATAATGAAGATGAACAGTAGAGGTACAATGCTATGAGGCCTCTTGATCACTAAGGCCTGAAGTCTGCACACTGACCTCGGTGGAGTTGCTCATATGCTTAGGTATTTGCAGCATCAGCGTTCTTTGTTCCACAGCCAAGCTAAATTCAAAACGGCTTGGTTAAAATTACATGAAGATACTAGCATCATCAGTTTTTACTTTATCAGAACTAGTTTATCCATCCCCAGTATACGGTATGGAATACTTGCCTAGCATGGTCAGTAATGCATAAACTTGATGTGGGGTGGCGGTGCGAGATTCCCTTTGCATTCTATTCACAGCCAAGTTTCAAAACAAGTCAGGCTGGTGCCTCAGAAACCAAATAGGCAATTTTCCAAACTTAAAAGTCAGCAACAAACCAAAGTGTAAATGGAGATTTAAAAAAACCCGTACAAACTACCTATGGCTAGAACACTACTTAGAATCCAAAAGTACAGATCTCTTTCCCTGACATTTCCTTGACCTGAAAAATAAAATTTGTGATATTGCATTTATAACTGATAAGTGCATAAATAAGAGGAAAAACTTCATGACAATTCCAGGGCCACCAGCAAGTAGTTTAGTTTACTTTAGGCTTTAAATCTTTCAGGCAGAACCAATGCAAATTTGTAATGAAATAAAGAGATGCATATGAGGGAACAGATGTGATAGTGCCTGTTTTTTCCATATGCATGTAAATCTATGGCAGCATGCAAATATTTAAAAATCATTACACAATAGTTTGCAGGTGTGTTATTCAAAGGACATTCTGGGTATGATAATATATCATATGGTGGGATGTACCTAAGGCTTACATAAACTTGATGCAGAATTAAATACAGCTCTTCACCAGTTCGAAGAAGCAGCTCATCCTCATAACTTAAAGACCATGCAAAAATTACCTCATCCGGCATTACCGGATGCCTTGTTCAATGACAAAGAAAAGCCTCCCAAAGATAAAAACATGGATAAGATTGCAGCATTGCCTCATCACGGGGATAATATACATTGGTCCATTCTCAGAAGTCCATGAGACATGGCTATCCTTTCAGCACATTGATCAGCTGTGTGACGGGATGTACCAACCCCACAGTGGACCAACCACTGTGGGCCGAGGAGGTCACATCCCCTTTCCCCTGCTGCGCATGCTCCAGGTGGTAGATCCAGACAAAATGGGGCAGCCCAGCTCAGTCAGGGCTGGCTGCAGAGGAAGAAGGATGTGGACCGTAGATTCCTGTGGAGGTGCCGGCCACGCTCCAGGCAGCAGAGCCCGTGGACCCGGACTATGCTGCAGACGACTTGCTGATTGCGGAGAGTCTCCATGGAGACTGATGGGGAAGCTAAGCCACCGCTAGCTGAAGAGGTATCCAGGATGCAACTTGTGGCAGGAAGTGGCTCAGGGAAGGTAGTAAAAGCCTATGCCTGAACCCTGAACCAGGAGTTCCCCAGCTTCATAGGGCCGTGGGTCAGAACCCAGTGGAGAGGGCGGAGCTGGATTTCCCTCCAATGGACCACCGTGCATGGCTGCTATCTGCTCTATGTCCCAGCCCAGATGCTTATAAGACATGGACTGTTTTTTTGTTTTGCCCCACCCAGGCGCCATAGACCAATTGCTCTGCCCAGGGGGCCGATTACCCAATTGCTACATATTACCCCAGCCAGGAGACTTAGAGGCCATAGACTGCTTGTTTGTTTTGCCCTCAGAGGGGCTACAGACTGACATTTGTTCTTCCCCGTTCAGGGGGCCAGAACTCCAGTTGTGTTTATCAGTCCCAGCCCAGAGGCTGAGGGGCTATGGACTGTTTATTTACATAGCCCTGCCAGGGGACCAGTGCCCACCTTGCTGCAACTCCCTGAACTAGCAAGAAATCCTGACTGGGTGATGGGGTGTTCCAACCCCAAACTGGGCCAATGGGGTGGCCCGACGCAGCACTTGGATCACCGTCACAAGCTGAATAATGTTTCTCCACATTGATCAGTTCAATGATATTTTTGCACATGTAGCACATTTCCTCAGAAAATAACAGTACTTCATGAACAATAGCTAACTCAGGGCTGGTCTACACTGGAAACTTACATCGGCATAGCTATGTTGTTCAGGAGTGTGAAAAATTCACACCCCTAATATAGTTAAGCCAATCTAACCCCCGGTATTGACAGTGCTAGCTACCCCCTCTCAGGCAGGTGGATTGCCTATCTGGATGAGAGAATCCCTCCAATTGGTGTAGCTAGTGTCTACACTGAAGTGCAAAGTGGTGCAGCTGCAGCTGTGCCATTGTAGCATTTCAAGTGTTGACCAGTCCTAAGCCGCATAGCAACCTTGTGAGGTAGGTAAGGGATATATCAGGATCACTCCTCCGACCAGTGAACTGCAACCACCTATGGGATGGAACGTTATAAATGTTTCAAGAATACTGCAGTGATGCAGGATAAAAAAAAAATGAAGGTATCATAGGAAAGTTCTTTAGAATACCTGAGCTGGGATGGGATCAGGACACCAGAACTAACGATTTTACTTTTACAAACAACACAGGAATTTCCAGACTGGATCAGACTCATGGTCCATCTAGTACAAAACCCCCACTCTGATAGTGGCCAGTACCAGATGGTTCAGAGAAAAGTTAAAAATATTTTCACTTTTGATAAACATTTTCATGTTAAATGATCATACTCAAAACTAAAATATTCCAGATTCTATCGGCAAAAAGGGGATGAGTAAAAAAAGTAAATAAGGTGAGTTTTTACCCCCCCCAAAAAATCAAAGAAATTTGTGCACTTTTTGAACAAAATGAAATTGTTTTCATTAATTTCTAATTCTTTTGAGATTTATGCATTTCTTTTTTGACAGCCTTTATTTCTGTCCCATTCACTGGCTCTATTTCTGACCCACTTTACAGCCAGGCATCTTGGCTGCTTTTCCAACCACCGCTGTGTAATGATCTTGGGTTCATTAAACAACAAACCAACGAATGAGAAAGGAACAAACTTTTATTTTTTAAAAAAAACCCTAGAGAATGTCCATGGTAAATGCTGTACACAGCTACGCTTTGTTTTCAGCCTCCTGCTTCCAGGGCACATCTCAAAATTCCTATACTCAAATAATGTCCCTTATGAGAGAAGCTCTCTAAATTATAATTGTTTGCAAATCTAGCTCTACGTCTTCCCTCCTTGAAAAAATAGTTGTTTATATAAGAGCTGACTATCTAATAGCATATACATTAAATTCTCAACCCAACCAGCATATTTCCATAAACTACAATCCATGTACTCAACATGTCAGCTACCTACATATGAGAAGTTACCACCACATCACTCTGGAGTGAGCCTTTTCCACTCACTTCTCCTGATGCCATGTCTACACTAATGAGCTTACAGCGGCACAGCTGCACTGATGCAGCTGTGCCACTGAAAGATCGCTTGTGTAGCTGCTCCATGCTGACGGGAAAGAGCTCTCCCTTTGTCATAATTACATCACCTCCAATGAGCAGAGGTAGCTATGTCAGTGGGACAGTATTTCCCACTGACATAGCGCTGTCCACACAGGTGCATCTCTCCAGAGACGGCAGTGGATCCACTGGCAAAATTTATCTTTTTTCATTACTACAGATTAGAGAAGGGGGAAAGCAAGGGCCTCCTTGAAATCACAGATCTGTCCTTTACCTGACATTGGGCCAGGATCCAAGATGGTCCAATCCAAATCTGAACTTCCTTCAAGTCTGGGGTGGGAGGCTGTTTGGATTGGGTTCTGCTTTGATATTATCAGCTAGTGGAATAACTCAGTAGGAAGACAAAACAATTCAACATTTTCATGAATGACTTAGATAATGGCACAGAGGATATACCTATAAAATTTGCAGAACACAAGCTGAGAGGGGTTGCAAACACTTGGGAAGACAGGATTAGAAATCAAAAGAACCTTGACAAACTGAAAAACTGGTCTGAAATTAACACAATGAAATTCAGTAAGGACAAGTATACTTACCTGTCTGACTGGCTTGGTTACAGGCAGAAGACAATGACAGTATATTTACATATAAGGTAAGCAAAGTCATCAGGAGAAACAAGCAGGGGAGAAGAGCATTCACCAACCATTGACAGAACCTGTACCCAAGGAAGCCCCCGTGGCTCTTGAGGCAAAGACAATGAACTTTGAGAAGTATAAGGGGAGCAAAAAGACCTTTCAGTTATCCATCAGTGAGGAGACAGAATACAGCACCCTTTGAACTTATGAAAGTTGGATCCCCTAGTCTGGAGGGACTAGTGATGCTGGTAACTTCATGTAAAGAAGAAAACAGGCTAGGAAAAGATTGTAATTTGCTAAAATTAAGTTTTAGTAACTAGAAAGCATGGTTTTTTGTTTGTTTGTAACCATACCTAGCTCTTTTATTCTTGCTTAGTATCACTTACATCTCTGTTCTTTGTTAATAAACCTATTTTATTACAAAACCATCTCAGTGTGGTGTATTAAAATGAAGTGTAAATCTTCATCCAAACTAACAGGCTGATGTGTGCTCTGTCTCTTTGGAGACAGCTATCTTAATAATTTCTGTGGGTGCTCAGAGAGAGAAACTGGACTGTGCAGGAAGATGTTTCTGGTAAACTTAGAACCACAGCTCACTGATTGTTACCTGCAAGGCCAAGGTTAGACTGGCAGAATCTTGAAGAGTTTGCTGGCCAGGTAGGCAGGCTGGTGTGTTAATTTTCTGACACACAGCTCAGCAGCTGCAGAGTTCTCAGTCTTGCTAAGGCAGAGGGGTAACACAATTCTGGGTGTCCTGAGCACATCATCATAGGCAGTTAACATCTTCTCCTCAAGGTATACTACTTGTAACTATTTGCTGGGGACCAAGTACAGTCCCACCTCTAGAACAGTGCTTCCCAAACTTGGGTTCATGAACCCCTGAGGGTTCACAAAATGTTACAGGGGGTTCTCATGAAAAAATTCTCTAATGGCAGACAGAACTATCCCTAGGGACCCCAGGCAGCACAGGGCCAGCAGCCCGGAACCCCTCAACTTCCAAGAGCTAAGCAAATCATAGAAAGCATATCTATCGCACTGAGGAGATTTAAACTTCAAGACTCCTTATAAGAAATGGAAAGGGAGGTGGATATTTTTAAAAAGTTAAATAGGTAGTTAGTCTTGTTTTTAAAATGATTATAAGGAACAATCATTTTAAGCTTTGTTGTAATGTGCATTGATTGCCTGGACTGCTCAAGACCTGATTGTTTGTGTAGGAGGAACTATTTGAGTTGGCTTTTTAAATACTTTCATGCTGTTTCATACCTGATACTCCTTGATGAAACATAGGAGCCTTGTCTTAGAACAGGCTTATTCAAAGTGATACAAGCTACAAAAGTGCGATCTTGGAAGCGTGTTGCTGCTTTCATAATGTAATAAAAATACTGATAAATAATTAATAACAAATAGTGTATAATAAGCATGTCATTAGAACAAATTTTATATTTCCAAGATCACTGCTTTTATAATTTATATTCAGCTAAAGGAGAAAATCCCTGGAAATATTCATTTTAAGGAGGGTAGTTCTCCAGTCTTGACATTTTAGTGAAAGGGGTTCACAGGTTGTTAAAGTTTGGGAACCACTGCTCTAGAAGAACCCACAAGATTGTCATGACAGCCTTAGCTGTAGCTTCTCACAGGCTGCTCTGTGTTAGCTAAAGACATGGAATACTGGGGCCCCAGTTCCAAACTCTGAGGGAAGCAGAGCTGGTCAAAACTTTTTGAGCAAAGAGTCCTCTTGTTGAAAACTGAGGTTTTGAGAATATCTTTTCATAGGGAAATGTCATTTTTAATTCTATTTGAAATGAAAATGTTCATTTAGCTTTGTTATGAATTGAAATTTCTGTTTTGATTTGGTGTCCAAAACCTAGGGGGAATAAAAAAATTGATTTTTTTCCTTTCCACCATTCTCACTCCTGCCTGCCCTTTTTTCCATTTTTCTTTTTTGCAACTGATAGCAATAGAATGAATGATATCTAGAATGTTTCTCTCTCATCTTATTTTTTTCCTGTGTCTACTATTCTTTAGAATTCAGATTCTGCAAACATTTATTTATACACATATTTAACTTTACTCTTATGAGTTAATTTTTCCCAGTAGTAAGGTTAAGCATGTGCCTAAATGTTTGCAGGGTTGGGGCCTTTGGGGCAAAAGAAAAAAAAATGCAATTGTTGAAAACTTCCCCAAGATTTGAAAAGTCACCAAGGGACAACATTACAGCATTTCATTTCTCCTTCTGCTACTTTGTAATTTTTCCCAAGCTGGAAGAATTTTGAACTATTATGGAGCAGGAAAAAATGATTAGACAGTAAACATTCATTTCGTTGCAATTCAATTGCAAAAAGAAGGAAGGGGGGATTAATGTATATATTGCAAAATAAATAAAGGAGAGAGAAGAGAAAAGAGAAAAATTGTTCCATTTCAAACCCTGCAAAATGGAAACAATTTCAAAGTTTTCAACCAGCACTAAAGGCAACCCATATATGCCAGCTTAACAACCTGCCTTGTATAGGACTGGCATTGGGGGACAGCGGAATGGGGGAGGAGAGTGCTGAAGTTAGGGTGACCAGGCAGCAAGTATGAAAAATCAGGACGGGGGTGGGGGTAATAGGAGCCTATATAAGAAAAAGACCCAAATTGGGACATCTGGTTACCCTCCCTGAAGTGCTTTTGTGCTCAGGCTATTCTGAACTGCACAGCAGCAGCTGTAAGGTACCGTTGGGGGATGATCTGTTTTGTGTTGGAGGCTGTGCCAATCCTTGGACCAGCCCAGCATCCCAGAAGTGCATAAAGCCATTTTTACCCCCTCCTCCTGTGAGGTGCAACACAGAATCTGGCCCTGGAGCTCTGTTCTCCCTCAGTACAGCACAAGTAACTGATTTCAAAAACAAGTTTACATCACACATGCAGTTTGAACCTCGCATGTAACATTCCCATGCACTTCAGAGACCACGCTTTTCTTAGAGTCAGAAACGTAACATCAGCTCCGTAGCTAGTAGCTTTTCATAACAGCTGGAACAAGCTTTGATTTAAAATGTTACAACTTGATATTTTATTTCAACAAAACCCAGCCTGCAAACCCGAAAGGTATTTTAACAGTGCCATGTTGGCTTGCTAAGGAAGATCCTATATTACTAAAGTAAATGAATTGAATCAGTTTCTTTTACAAAATATGTAATTATTACTGAAACAGGGTGGATTACCACAGAGGTATCATGTGACATATCCAGCATGGTCAGATAAAAGGAAATGAACTGAGCTAGCTGCTGCACTATGATTTAACCACTTTCCGAAAGGATCTGTTTAACACAACTTCACACTCCATGAAGGACTATTAAAGCATTTGGAAATGATGGGGCAAACACTTGACTGGTGTAAATATCAGTTTACACCAGATGAAGCTCTACCCCTGCAGGTTTAGTTCATCACATTTACAATGTGAAAAGCCCTGAGGTATCTATGATTTACTGGGTTCTCACAAAAGCCAATGAAACCAAAGTGGCTGCAGAAGAGATACAAACAAGAACTGCAATTGTTTAGCACTGGCAGGGAATATGTATTTCAATATAGCTCTTAACCACACATAGGAGGGTGGAGTGGGAGCAGCCCTGTTATGTAGTGAATAGGACTGAATACAAAGATACTTCCTCAGTAAGAAAACAAAGTTAGTCTAGTCAGTGTAAGTGGCTGCTAATCCAAACAGAGACCAAAAACCATCAGCCAAAGAAGAGATTTCAACCCAGATCTCCAGTGCAGAGAGCATTCAGTTATTGCTCTCCCCTAGATTAAGAGAAGGCCAGTAATATCCCCCCACCCGCACCCCAGCAAATATCTTTTTCCATAGAGAGAACTCAGCACCTGCCAGCTTCATCAGCTGGGATTTTAAACCTTACCTAATGTGCAACGTCTCAGACTGAGCAGGCAACCAAAACTGGGTTATGTACGGCTGGGTGGACTGAGTCAGAAACGGAGGGTGACGAATAGGGGGGTTCCCCTTAGTGCTGGATCCTTCTTCCTCCTGCTCTTGTTAGTCTGGTTGCAATGCCAGGGAGAAACAGTCGGGCTGCAAGTGTCCCTGCCTGGTTGGATGGGCGCAGCCCGCAGGTGAAGCAGCAGCCAGTCAGCTGATTGTCAGGGACCTGAACTAATGAGGGAGCCGCAGGTGGAGAAACAGAAAGGCAGGTACCCAGCAGCCAGGAGCAGGTAGATCTTCTTGCCTTGCCCGAGGGGAGGCTCCAGCGAGGGGCTGGATCCCAAGGCACTGTGGGGAATAACCGTCCGCCTGGGACATCTGCTCCTTCTCGGATGTCTGGAGAATCCAGCGAGGCTCATCTCCGTGCGAATTACCTGACGGGGCTGCAGCGTCCGGCCCAGCTCATTGCATGTCCTCTCCCCCCACCACCCCACCCGTTTCGCCTGAGTGAGAATCCGGATTGAAGACACGAGTGGAAATGGCGTGTCACTAGTCCCTGTCTGGGTGCATCATGAAACCATCACCCGCATCCAGGAGCCCGTGCTCCAGCGAGATCCAGAGCTGGGGAGGAAGAAGGGCTCAGGGCTGAAGTTTGTTGGCAGTACCCAGCGGGCACCTGGCACTGCCCCAGTGCTGGATCAAACCACTGCACTGCTGCTAAATACAGACGCATGCACTGAAGGCTCCTTCATTCCGACACCGACGTGGGTGTTACCTTTAAACCAACCTTACAAGGTGCCCCAAACGGTTTTCACTTGGCAGATCTGATTAAGAATAGTGTTTGGGCGGGGGGATCTCTAACAAATCCAAATGCAGGGAGGATCTGCCTTACTTTTCAACCTCACCCAGGGCCCCCGGACTCTCTGGGAATCCCAGCCTGCAGCTGTGACCAAACCCAGCCGGTGGGAGTTAGGGTCCCAGACTGACCGAAATATGGCTGAGGGAGGGCAGCTGAAACCTCAGCAGACTAGCAAGATTGAACTAAGACCTGGAGCGGGGTGTGGTGAGAGTCCCGGACAAGGACTCAGGTTACCTGGGTACTATTCTTGCTGCTATTCACCTGCTGGGTGACTTTAGGCAAAGCCCTTCACCCTGTTGCTACCCTCCCCTCAGTGCCGGCCTCAGGGAAAATTGCACCCTGGGCGACCTTGTATTTTGACACCCCTGCCCCTGCTGTCACTGTAGCCATCCTCCCATCACCCCTGGCCCCCGCAGCCTCCCTGGGCTCCCCACTCCCCCGCTGCCTCTCCCCCTCTTGCCCTGAGCTCCCTTCTATATCCTCGCACCCCAGGCCTGCCCCCCTCCTTGCCTCTTGACCCTGGCAGATGGAGAGCAGCAGCTGCTGGCCGGGTGCCCAGCTCTGGAGGCAGCACCATTGCCAGCAGCAGCGCAGATGTAAGGGTGGCCTGGTCTGGTATTACCGCTCTCCCGTCTGTGCTGCTGCTGGCAATGGCGCTGCCTCCAGAGCTGGACACCCGGCCGGCAGCTGCTGCTCTCCAGCTGCCCAGGCCAGGCTGCCCAGGGAGGAGTTTCTGAGCCCCAGAGCTCCCCTAGCCATTCACTCTCTTATCACCAAGCCCGCAGGAAGGGGTGGCTCAGGGACTGGCCTGCTGGTTCTTGAGCCCTGCTGCCTGTGCCTCCCCACCAGGCTGGCAGCTCCAACCCCTGCCTGGCTGGACAGGGATTCCAGCTCTGGGCTCACCTGTACTCATCCAGCAGCCCTGGCCCACCAGCTTGCAGCACTGGGATGGTGCCTCCCTGACTATGTTGCCCTGGTCAATTGCCCATGTCACCTACCCCTAAGTGCAGCCGTGCCACCCATCATTTGTCTGTATTGGATTGTAAGCCCTTCAGGGTAAGTAGGGACTGTCTCTCGCTATGTGTTTGTACAGTGCCTGGCCCAAAGAGTCAGTTGGGACCTTTAGGCACTGCTATAATACAGACGGGTGTTGGGCTGAAGCTCTTATTACATAGGGGAGGGGTCAGAACATCACTAAGAGGTTGCATTTAGAATACTTGTGACTGAATGGTGTCCTGTTCATGTCCTTTCCTCACTTCATTTCTGAGCACTTACCCATGGTCTGACTTCCAGTGTCCTCCTTGCTGCTTTAGAATATGATGTTGATGCCCTACTACGTCTCCACCTTGAACCTGACTGCTTCATAGCCTGGTCTCATGTAATCTGTCATGCTCCTCCAGAAGACATGATCATGCAATAGAGAAGCACCAGTCTACCACAGAATCTGTAGGAAAGTTGTGGTATATGGAAAGTGCATTCAAAGAGGAAGCCTCTGTTCCCTGCATTTGTAGATGGTCTCTGGATGCTGACACATCCATGAAACATGTTTCTATTCTACCACACCAAAATACGAAGTTTTTCTGAAATAGTTGGTGCTACACCTTAGAACATTCATTGGCTCTAAGTCCTCTATAGTAATATACCTTGGTTCCCAGGCTAGCATACATCTTACTTTGGCTTTGTCCCAACTCTACTTCATGGATTCATAGATTTTTAAAGCCAGACAGGACCATTATGGTAATCTAGTCTGACCTTCTGGATAACACAGTCTCATGGATCCATAGGATCAGTACTGTGCCCCCATCTTTGGAATAGTCTCTGGAGGAACCCCTTCAATGTGCCAGCCTCCAAAGGGTCTCACTCTTCCTTCAGGGTAGTCCAGGCAGCCTCGCCACTTCCTGAGACTGAACCTTTGGGCTCCAGCATTTCTACTTCACACCAGGAGCTCTACTCAGCAAGTCTAGCTGAGATGGACTCCTGGTAGAGAGTGGTACGCTCTTCAGGGATTAATGCATCTTCCCAAGCATTTACAGTGAAAGGCAGGCAGTGTTTTCAGAAGGGTAGAATTTATTAGTCAACTGGATCACAACATAGCTAGTCCTTAGGTTAGCGTAGAGAAATGAAGGTTAAAGCATAATCCATTCTGGTCAATAGAGTCCCGCCAAGCTGAAGTGAACTCCATTTTCAGGCTCTCTCTTTGACCTCTTTATTCAGTTTCCAGGTAAGCGAGAACCCAACTTCCTCCAGAAGCCAACACTTAACCTCAGACTTCTCCATCTTTTATTCTCAAGCTGGAGTCTTTGCTCAGTTTACCTGCTGAGAGCTGGAGAAATCCATAAGTCATTGGAGCTTACATTGTTTCTCTGGCCCACTTTGTTGATTTGGGTTGATTTCAACTAGTTCCTAAACAACTCTTCATTCCATCCAGACAGGGAAGTGACACTCACCTCGGTATCTTAGTCTGCCCTGACAGAAAACTTAATTCCTTTCCTCCCATTGTCCCCCCTGGCTAAAAATGCAGTATATAGGGGAAACTGAGGCACAGGTAGGGGTCATAAAATATTACCAAAAATTTCCATTTCATCACACGCACACCCTATAGATTTTCCCCAAAGGGATTCTTGCCTCAAGCCCATAATTTCTGGGTGAGTTAATGGATATCTTTTAGAAAGACTTCCAATCTTGATGTAAAGATTTCCACTGGTGAGGAATTCACCATATCCTTAAATCAGGGGTGGCCAACCTGTGGCTCCAGAGCCACATGCGGCTCTTCAGAAGTTAATATGCGTCTCCTTGTATAGCACCGACTCCAGGGCTGGAGCTACAGGGGCCAACTTTCTAATGTACTGGGGGGTGCTCACTGCTCAATCCCCTGCCTCTGGCACAGGCTCTGTCCCCACTCCACCCATTCCTGCCCCATCCCCTGAGCCTGCAGCGCCCTCACTCCTCCCGCTCCCTCCCAGAGACTTCTGCATACCACCAAACAGCTGACTGGGAGGTGCAGGGAGGTAGGGGGAGGCACTGATAGGCAGGGCTGCTGGTGGGTGGGAGGCGCTGGGAGCAGGGCAGAGGGAGCTGATGTATTGCTGTGGCTCTTTGGCAATGTACATTAGTAAATTCTGGCTCCCTCTCAGGCACAGATTGGTCACCCCTGCCATAAATAGTCAGACACACACACTTGTGTGCATCCACACACACCCCACATCCTTTTTTAGTTTGCAAATTTGAAGATCTTATTTGGACTTATTTGTGAATTGTATACTGGATTAGTATCCAAACAAAGAGGAGTATTTTAGCTTGGGGACAGAATTTGAAGGCAGGTTTTGTTGCCAGCTGATACATTTTTCAGTGTGTATGTCATTCAATGCCCACTCCTGCTCCTATTCAGCGGAATGGTAAAACACCCTCTGATTTCAATAGGAGCAGGACTGGACTTTAAAATCTGCTAGTGATTTAAATGGGTGGTTTGGTTTCTAGAGCTGGTCAGGAATTTTTCAATGAAATGTTTTTCTTGGAAAACACCAGTTAATGAAAACCATTTTTTTTTCATGACAATGAGTCAGCTGAGGAAGGTTGGAAAAGTTTTTCAAGTCCAGAAAAGAACCTCAGATCAAAGTGAAATCCCAGGAGAGCCAGTTGTTTAGGTAACTCATCTGGCCTATGGGGCTGAAGAACCAGTTTCAAATCCCTCCCCCGAAATGAGGCAAGAAGTAATTTGAAGCTGCGTCTCCCACAGCCAAGGTGAGTGACCTAATCACAGGCTGTAGACTCAATCTCTGCTTCTATCTATGGCCCAATTAATTTTAATTAGTTACACAAAGCAGAACAGCTCCTAAAGGAAAGATTGGTTCTATAGCCCAGTGGTTAGGGCACTCATGTAGGATTCAGAGGATAGATATGCAAGTCTCTCTTGAATCAAGCAAAGTAAGGATTTAAATCTAGGTCACTGACATTCCAGGTGGGGGCTCTAACCATGAAGCTACTGGTTCTTCTAGGGTGGGGTCTCATTTTTCACAAAAATAAGAGGAAAAAGTCGTGGCTACATTCCAATAAGAAACAAATTCTGAAATCTTCCACAAAACAGAATTCTTGTTTTCCAGCCAATCTTAATCAGCAACATGCCTGGCACAAACACTCTCCTTTAGATTCTGATACTCCCTGTCAAGAAAAGTGAGACAGAAATCAGCAATACCATTTAAATCACTTGCTCTTCTCTGCACAGTGGATGCCCAAAACAGTTCTGTGAGTTGCAAGGGAAGGTGGAGAGCTTTCATCTATCTCATATACTAGGCCTAAGTGTTTCTACAGCACCCCTCACAATGGTATATAATAGCCATGCATAGGAGTCAAAGCTATTTTTTTACTCCAAATTGACTAAAGAGAAAGTCATATACATTTATGAAGACTAAATGACAACTCAGAGATATGGGATGGGACTATGTTCTGTTTTTTCCAGTGGTGCTTAGGATCAGATATAAAGCCACATCTACATTTTGTTTTATTTTTCGGGGTTCCAGTTGTTTCCTGAAGCAGAGATGATTAGGGAGACTATATTGATGTCTGAAGGGATCTAAATAGTTCAACTTGTTTGTTCTAGGTTCTAAGAGAGCTAAATTAAGGTATTTCTGATACTGTTGGCTACCGACTTTATAATGCCCATGGCCAAGTCTACATTAAAAAGTTTTGCCAGCAAATATTGTTATTTAGATGTGTGATTTTTTTTCCAACATTGCCATGCTGAGAAAAGCCCTGGTGTGGATGCAGTTATACTGGCATAAAAGTACTTTTGCCAGTATAGTTTATTTAGTTTATCATGTTTTTTGCTGGTATAAGCTACATCTATACTATGAGGATTTTGCCAGTATAAAACTTTTAAGTATAGACTAGCCAAGGGTCGGCAAACTTTCAGAAGTGGTGTGCTGAGTTTTCATTTATTCACTCAAATGTAAGGTTTCGCATGCCAGTAATACATTTGAATGTTTCTAGAAGTGTCTTTCTATAAGCCTATAATATATAACTAAACTATTGTTGTATGTAAAGTAAATAAGGGTTTTAAAATTTTTAAGAAGTTTCATTTAAAATTAAATTAAAATGCAGAGCCCCCCAGACTGGTGCCCAGGACCCAGGCAGTGTGAGTGCCACTGAAAATCAGCTTGTGTCCCGCCTTTGGCACTTAGGCCTAGTCCAGGGGTAGGCAACCTATGGCACAAGTGTAAGCTAAGTATTTAAATTACCAGTAGGTTCCATTCTGACTGTTCCCATATTCTTGTGGCTGTTTAATTGGATGTGGGATCTTTCCTCATCCCCATACAGTACACAAAATGTAGGGTTAGTATGGTCTGATTTTTCTTCTTTTGGCTTACAGGGGATGGCTTCCTGGGCAAGCGCTGGCCATGCAATGTGCCTGATGACTGTTAACCTTGTTACTTGTATTCATGTTAAGTCCATGATCATGTTCATATGTGGACACATTTATTTTGCAATGTTTTTCAGAACTGACATGGCAGTGGGGACCTTGTATTAGAGTATTTGCTAAGTTTCTACTGCCATCCTCACCTCATAATCATCTTCTGAAGGCAATTCCCATGGTGGGGCTCAGATGTCTGAAATTTGTTTTTCTGCCACTATTGTGTATTGTCAGGTGAAAACTGGCAATTATTTCCTCCAGTGTTCAAGGAGATTTAACAAACATGTGGGCGTGCTACCCTTACTATGCTTGGGTTTGTAACTATAAACCCTCTCCATGGCTTATTGTAACTATTAACCCTCTCCATGGCTTATTAACTGAAAACCAACAGACTGTACATTAAAGCAAAAAGAATTTAAAATGAAGACATTGTCACGTAGTTGGGGGAGATTGGGGGGAGCTGCCACTCCCCCTCCCCATGCCCAGAATTCCAAACGTGGTGCCTTTTGAAGTCACCGACATAGTGGGTGGCTGGAGCAGGCGCGTGCTTGTGTCGGCCAACGTTGAAGTCAGTGGGGCTCCACACAGGCGCAAGGGTCCAGCCTTGCAGATCCAGCAGTTGGAAGCTTGGTTGCTCTCTGTGTATGGAAAACCACAAAAAGTCAGCATTATGGAGGGTTTGTTTTCATGGACAATTATGGGATTGATGGGATGACAGCCTATTAGGCATATTTGAAGTTGCAGGTGTATTATTATTTAAAGTGACAATTGCTTTTATGTTTACATTTAGCCTAATTGTAGGGACCATTACCAAGCTCAGTGTATTAGAGCAGCAATGCCCCCAACCCTTTCATTTTTTGCATTTCCCAACTCCCATTTCCACTCTCGCTCTGACATATGACATTTATAACCTTCCATTTTCACTTAAGAAGCAGGTTAATTTCTTCTCACTTAAACATATAAGAAAAAGCTCACTTTTTCTCCCACAAGTGTAAAAAAAATATTCTTGAAGCTAATTTCTTTGTGTCAATGAATGTTTTAGCTGTCTCAAAGCTATTTAGTAGGACTTTCAAGATGCTTTACTATTTGAAAAGAATGCTTATCTGGGTAAATTTTGTCTATACTTTGTTCCTTTGTCTAACCAAATAAATAAACTGATGCGATGCAAGGATAATTATTGTATTTCATATCAGTGAGATCTTCAAAGAAAACATGCAAATTGTAACTACAAAACAATTCTAAAATATTCACAGGCATATTCTGCTTCAGGAAACATTATACATATTCATTGACAGTCTTTATTTGTCTTCAAAACACTGAAATAATTTGATTCTGAAAGAATAAATCACATGGAATTCTAAAAATAAATCCATTTGTTTCCAGCCAAGACTCCAGTATAGTTTCTCATTAAGCGATTAAATATTTCTGCAATCATACTGAGCAGGCAAGAGTACTAATGAAGACATATTGGTTTGCTATGGTGCTTTCTATCCTCAACAGGAGATTTTCAGATTATTGTAGTTTACATGGAACTTTCCCATAAATACCAATTCTCCCATCTCTAAAATTAAAGGCTGGTTAAGATTTATAGTAATTCTTTTTACTTGGATACTTAGCTCTTGAAGTGAACATGTCATACCTTTGTATTTTAAAATACTACACCCACTGAAATTACAAAATCCCCAGTGACTACAGTGTGATAAGCGTCAGGCCCAATGTGTGTTTTCTACAGGGCTAAATGTAATTTATTGTGCTCTTTCAATGTGTAGCTGCATAATTTATGCAGGGGGTTCCAGTCTGCATACACTTATCTACAATACCAAGTTCCAGTGACTACAGGAAAAGGAGACCTGTGTTCTAGTCCAGGCTGTGTTACAGACTTGCTGTTTAGTTGTGACCCTGTCATACAGCATAAGGAAAGGTGGACAAGTGGTTAGGATGCTAGTCTGGGATTTGGGACATCTGTGTTCAATTCCATACAGCCTTCTTATGGGACCTTGGGAAAGTCACTGAATCTCTCTGTGCCTCAGTAAAATGGGGATAATAGCACTTCTGGGGTGTTGTGAGGATAAATATTATAAGAGTGTAAGGTGCTCAGAAACTATGGTCATGGGGCCATAGTATTGTAGAGAGATTAGACCCCCAAATGGTCTCTTTCATGCCTGCATTAGAAGGCTAGGGCCTCAATTATAATGACATTGTGGGTGTTAAGCACCCATTGAAGGCACCCAAAAATTGAGGCATGTAGAAGCTACTTTTGAAAAATGGCTTATTTCATTTTCTATAGAGAAGGAATAACACCTGCCCTTGTAAAGTGCTTTGAGATCTTTGGATGAAAAGAGTTTATTTTACTTCCCAAGCCAGAATGAGCTATACTGGTATGAACACCTATATATTGGTATAACTGCCACACTAGTTCTCCTTCTCCTCACAAACACACTTTAATTATACCAGTATCGTTAAAGGAGCAACACTTGCTAGTGCAGATCTGTTCATGGTGCTACAGTTCTTTTTAGCCAGACAGGAGCACCATTTACACTTCTCTAGCCCCAGGAAGGAACTAACTAGCTCTAGCTCTGCAGCTCCTTTTATACAGCCATCCTGGACCCTGATTGGCTGCTTCATTGGACTCCTCCACTACTCCTTTCCTGGGACAGATGTTGCAGGATACTGAGGCCTCCAGCAAGGGGCCTCTGGGCCTAGTCCATCTCGTCACATTCCTACAAATACCAACAGGCACAAAGTGTACTGTTGTGAGTAGTCCCATTGGTTTCCATGGGACTCTGTTTAGTAATATGCTGTCTGGTAATACGTATTTGCAGGAGCAGGCCCGAGAGCCTGTTAAAATGGAAAGAATTAAACAAGAAAAAATGCTATAATCCCTAATGCTGCTCATCCGGTTACTGGAATGACAACAGACTAGTGAGTTCCAGTTCTGCTTCTATTATTATTTATAGCATGATGGCACCTAAACGTCTCAGCAAAGATCTGGACCTGATTGCACTAGGCACTGGCCAGAGGCAGACGACACAGTCTCTGCTTTGAAGAGTTTACAGTCTAGATAGACAAAGATGGGAAGAGAAACCGAGACACCAGAAGGTGTGTTGCCTAAGATCTCAGAACAGGTCAGTGGCAGAACTAGGACTACAACCCACGGCTCCTGTCTTCCAAGCCAGTGCTCAGTGAACACACTGCCTCTCTTCTAACCCCTCTCCCTTCTCCTGCACTCTTAATAATGCTGCAATGCTCTGATTGCAGGGAGATGTTTAAATTCAAACAATAGGCAGTTTTCATTATTTGGCATTTATTAAATTCCTAAAAAACCCTTTGCATAAATATTCAGTTTTGTAAAATATTCTTTCCAGAAAACTGCACCAGAATTTGGCAATAAAATATGCATATTTATGGTACTGTATTAATAATATCAGACAGTGTCCTTTGAAAATCTGTTACCTTCGATGAACGGCTGTAATACATTGCACATTTGGATGCACAAAACTTTTAAAACTGCAATAATAAAATTTAACCATAGTGTAAAAGAACATAATAGGATTGTTATTTCCTGCAAAATTGTTACACTTGCAGCAGCTGTCTTCCTTGAATTTTTGGTATAAGACTAAACGACTTATTCCTCATTATTTTCTCATATTATACAAAATATTCTAACAGGGCCCGGAAGCTGAATACCCTGTTAACAATACACACTTTAGAAAATTTATGTCATATTGATGCTGAAGGCATGCCTCAAATTGCATAACCATACTGTATATTTCTATTATGCTGTAAGTACAGTCTCAGACATAATAGGATTTATTCATAGTATATTTACTCCACGGATGCAAGCATAAATATGTAAATGTCTGAAGCTTAGACTGGGAATTGCCTACTGCTGCTTTCAACTCATGCAGCATTCTCTGCACTCTAAATGAAGGTTGACAGCAGAAAAGGCAGAGCTGTACTGCCAAGGAAAAGTATTACAGAAGGATCAAGCTTGCATATCATTAGTTTGCCACTGAATTATAATACAGAATGACAGTGGACACACAGTTGGACCTTCCACCACTACTTTCTTGTATTGAGCAACTGTGTAGTGTGTGAGTGAACATTTTTGATTTGGGAAGGTCCCGTCACAGAGTGGTTTCACCAAAGAAAGCCCTCTTTTTATACCAAATTCATGTACCAAGTAACTTTGTGTTGAAACTAATCTAATTAAAGGGTTCTGATCTTGTTTACAAGTTGTTAAGAATGAACAGTTCAGTGGAATAGACTAAATACAGAAGCAGTCAGACAATATTTTTTCCTGGAATAAAAACTGGAATTCCAGAAACCTGTTGGGTCAGATCATCATAGCTCGATTGACTTTAGTGGAACTGTGCCAGGTTTCTCCAGCAGAGATCTGTCCCATTGTCTCCTCATCAGCAGGAGTTTCAGAATGGGAGGTAATAAGAAAAGGCGAGTTTGTGATTAGAACTTCCTCTGACGCAACAAACTCAAGTTACGTAATCATTTTTCAAAGTTGAAAAAAAAATAACAATAAAAATTGCTCACAAGGTGGTTTCTGAAGGGTAGGTAGATGGACCAAGAGAGAATAATCCAAGCTCACCTACTGCAGTTCCAGGTCTAAGCAAATATGTAAGTAAGCATCTTTAGCTGTGTATAGATTTTAATTCACACCTTTCCAGCCACTTATTGCTTCTGCAAGCATATTTTTTTTAAAAATGAATCAATTGCTCATAAAAGGTGTCAGATGGTCAACGCTGGAAATGAAATCCTTTGGTTTCTGAACAGATACCAAACTGCATGTGCAAGCTTACCAGACGGGGAGCGGGTCAAGGGATTGCCGTGCGGATCCTAGAAGCAGCAGCATGTCTCCCCCTCCAGCTCCTTCACGTAGGGGCAGCCAGGGGGCTCTACGCACACTGCCCCCACCCCAAGTGCTGCCCCCTGCAGCTCCCATTGGCCGGCACCTGCAGACAGAGCAGTATGCAGAGCCACACAGTCGGCACCATGCCTCCACATAGGAGCCGTAGGGGATATATTGCTGCTTCTGGGGGATGGGGGGGACCTGTAGACGGGGCAGCGTGCAGAGCCACCTGGCCACACCTCTGCATAGGAACCAGAGGTGGGACATGCTGCTGCTTCCGGGAGCTGCTTAAGTTAAGTGTACCTGTAGTCTGCACCCTGAACCCCCCTTCCCCATGCCCCAACTCCCTGCCCCAGCCCTGAACCCCCTCCCACCGTCCAAATCCCTCAGTTCCAGCCCTCCTGCACCCCAGCCTCACCTGAGAGCCTGCACCCCCAACCAGAGCCCTCACTCCGCCCGCGCCCCAACCCCCTGCCCCAGCCCTGATCCCACTCCCACCCTCTGAACCTTTCAGTCCCAATCCAGAGCACCCTCTTGCACCCCAAACCTCTCATCCCCAGCACCTCCAGCCAGAGCCCTCACCCCCTCACATCCCAACTCCCAGTTTCATGAATATTCATGGCCCACCGTACAGTACAATTTTTATATCCAGAAGTGGCTCTTGGGCCAAAAAGCTTGCCCACCCCTGGCCTAGCCCCTTGAAGACAATGGGAAGATTGTTTCTGAACTCAGAGTTCAGACCAGGCCCTCAATCTCCACCTGAATGGATGTCTTGATATATTGGAAATAAAATATACAGGCCCTGCAACTTTCACCTAATGAAGGACAATGGCAACATTCCTTCTCATTATAATCTTCCTACAAAAACCCGTCACAATTCTTTACTGAACACTAAACCATCAAGTGTTGAAAGAAAAGGCAACAACCTAGAACTTAAAAATATAAAGGTCCTTTTAATTAAAGGTTTAAAAACAGCAAGAAGGCACCAACGTATCTTTGTCTTATCTCTCAGATAAAGACCTCTTGGGCTAAGCTTGGCAAATTCTTATCTGACAGATAAAGGACCACTATGATGGGCCTTATCGCTTAATTAAATCGTAATACCGTGAACAATGAAGTCAATAATTTGTTATACAAGAGAGCGCTTCAATTGTGTCTGTATTGGACAAAGCATCTCTGTTGGCTCTCTGTATTGTGGATGGTGTAATGGGTCATGTTTCATAACCTGTTCCTGGGCAGGAAGGAACTGATTATAAACAAAGCTTAATACGGACAGCTTGGGATAAATATATGCGATGGATTGACCAGATATATGGAAAAGCCCAGGAAGAAACTGATTTGACATATTAAGGGCCTGATCCTGTCAGCCCTTCATGTGTGGTGGATGCCAATGGGGGTTCTGCATATAGAACATTTGTAGGATCTGGCCCAGTCAAAATGCAGAGGCAGCTCACCAGCACAATGCAAAAGTGAATATATCCCTAAATCATTTTTAAAACACTGTGAAAGCAATGAAACAAACTCAGACAATGAGAACAGACACCTGGGGTGAGGCTGGATAGTAAGTAATAAGACTATAGTTCACATCTGTGTAACATTAATGTCTATGTACACCAGTGTGAGAGGAGAATTAAGCCAATAACATATATCAGTAGTGTTTACACAGCAATAAAGACCATACTACAGTGGTTTTCAACCTGTGGTCTGCAGATGCCTGGTGGTCCACAGACTATGTCTAAGAATTCCAGAAGGGTCTGCATTGCCATTTGAAATTTGCTAGGGGTCAGCAAACAAAAAAATGTTGAAAACCACAGCCCTGGTATCAAGATTCCTTTTTTAAAAATCAGCCTTCCATGAACATCAAAGCCAACCCAAAGATATCTTGTTTGATACACAGATAAGTGTATTTTCAGAAAACTATTTAATACTTGCAGTTCTTTACAAATAAACCCATTATTAAAATAAAGCATTGGCAAGATCTTTTCATTTATTTTTCATAGTATCAAACGCTCCTGTCAGCAGTGGCACCTCTGTGAGCATATGCAAAACTTCAAATAACATCCATTGTAAGGGACCAAGCCTAGACAGTCTGGCCCAATGGTCACAGATGTCCTGGTGTCCAAATGTTGATGACAGTCATAAGACAGCAGTTCATGAGCAAGGGTCAGAAGAATCACCAGAGCTGGATTCGATAAACAAGAGTCACGGTTAGAGTTAGGCCTGGGTCAGAAACCAGAAGTGGTACCAGGTTGGAGATCAGAAGACAAGATGTGGTCAGGAGTCACAACAGGCCAGAAGGCAGTGTGGTTGCCAAGACAACTTCCTGGGCCACCTTCCAGAGTGAAATAGTGTACTTGACCAATCAGAAGGCCACAGGCTGTAGTAGAAAGAAAGACCCTGAGACATGAGGCCTGGTATAAGAGGCCCGATATGAGCCTGAGGCCTGAACTAAGATAGTAGTCAGGCTCTGCTAATGTAAAGCAAAGTTAGCAAAACTCAGGCTGAGACTAGAAGTCGGGCTTTGCTATAAAACGTGCCTGCTTGCAAGTTCACAGATACTGGCAAGAATAGGCCTGGTATTGCAAAAACACACATATTCCTAAGAAGTGCTAGGCACAGGACACTCATGCAAACACATTCCAGAAGAGCACAGGCAGGGTATAATAGGCCAGGGGAGACTAAGCCTCTGCTAACCCAGGCCGCCCATGCAGAAGAGTGGTAGTAGAACACCCCCCTATACGGTTATGGTGTAAACACACTCCTCAATGATGATACAAGGACACACTGACCCCCTCGTAAAGATAAGGTTAAGATGACAGGGTGATGAATAGAGATGTTTTGATCCAGCCACCATGTACAAGGTAAAGGGTAGTAATCAGCTATGTTAGAGGTGCAATATGTAATTTGTTTGTATCAATGTATAAAGGGGAGGCTCAGAGGGAGTGTCTTTGGCCAGCCGAGGGCGGAATGGAAAGTCCTGCCATTCACTGAGCTGAGTCCATTGTCATGGGCATACGTTTGTTAGTATCCCTGTAGAGTCTGTCAGGTGCTATTAATGTGCTTTGTCTCCAGTACACCTGGCCAAGTGCCTTCACTACTAAACCATGCCTTGCGGTCTTATTGGGCAGTTCAATCGGATCCTGCTGTATGGGTTCTCTGACCAGATCCAGTGCTGCACACAAAGAGGACACACATGAAACCAGTGACTAACTACACAGGCTACTGTCATTCTGGACACTTTGGGAAGTACTTCCTGCAGCGTCCAATTTCTAGGATCTGACTCTGCCTTCTGTCCTAGTAGGAATGTCAGCTGTCCCAGGCTCTACAGACCTGGGTTCTAGTCCCACAGATCCTTACATTACCCTTCTTCAGGGGTGCTCCACTGATAGGCCTCGTTTGTTCAGGTGGTCTTGATGAAAACTTTTGACCGGGTCAGGGGAATGGACATGGACAGCAGGTTCCCAGGAGTGCTCTTCAGGACCTTAGCCCTCCCAATCCACTAGGTACTAAAGTCTCCCCCTCTGCAGTTTAGAGTTGAGGCTAGCATGGACTATATATTTCTCAAGCCTTTGGACCTGGACTGGTGCGGGTGGCTGTTGGGACCAGTCAGGAGAGTGGTCCTCTGTGTAAGGCTTCAGGAGAGATACATGGAAAACAGGGTGTATTTTCAGGGATCAAGGAACCTGCAATTTGAAGGTGACAGGGTTGATTTGCTGACAAATCTGGAACAGTCCAAGGTCTAGCTTGTGGGACGTCCTGTTTGTAGGGAGATATTTTGCTGCAAGCCAGACCTTCTGACCCACAGTGAGAACTGGGCCTTCCTGGTCTTGATGGTCTGTATAATGCTTGTAGTCCCTTTTCACATCTTTGAGGTGGTCCTTGAGCTCCTCTTGGATTTGATGAATTCATTGGATCTAGACGGCTGCTGCTGGATTCGGGAAAGCTGTTGAAAGGCCGAGTGGAAGTGAGGATGGAACCCGTAATTTGCAAAAAGGGATCTGCCCCATGGAGGCGTGGTTGGTAGTGTTGTACGAGAACTCATTATAAGGACAGAGGGAGAACCAGTTACCTTGACAGTAGCTGACAAAGTACCTTAGGAATTGCGCTAATACTTGTTTCACCCACTCTGTCTGCCCATCTGGCTGGGGTGTGATGCAGAAGAGGTAAAGGGCTGAATGTCCACTAACCAGAACATTTAATGTCTCTGGCCCTGTGACAGTTCAAACAGCAACAAGATGATCAATTTTTTTGTGACTCTGTTTTATATCTTTTACTTTTGGTCTTCCAGTCCATGAGACGAGCTTCCCTGCAAATAGTATTTCCAAGGGGTAATAGGGCCATTGACCAGTCCTTTGTATTGTGACATTTCTTAATGGCCGTGCCTGGGTTTACAAGTTCAGAGAAAACATTTTCAAAGTTGTAAAGCAAAACTTACATATTTCTTTATAGTCTGTAATACTGACATTACAAGTGAGATTAATGCATGTAGCAATTTACAAGCATTCCATGGAGTCTAAACCAGCGGTTCTCAAACTTTTTTGTTCTGCAACCCCTTTTTGCACTGTCACATTCTGTGGTGGCCCAGGGGTATGGCCGCTGAAATGCCGCTGAATTGAACACTTCTGCTTTTGGCAACATTTTGGTGGACATGCAGCGTTCCTCTCTGTGTCAGCTGAAATACCGCCAGCAGCGGAAGCTTGCACGCCCGCGTTTGGAGCTGACGCCAAAATGCCACCAAAGGCTTCGGCAGCTCGCAACCCCCCTGAAATCGCCCCGCGACCCTCAGGGGGGTCACGACCCCCAGTTTGAGAATCACTGGCCTAAACACTAAATACATTCTTATAAGACTAATATCTTTTTTGAACAAAACTAACATACACGTGAGCTGTTTTGATTTCCTGCTATGAGTTTGTCAGTTCTTAGCTAACGCCTATGGCCTTGGTGAAAGCTGGCACTTAGCTTACCAGTGCCACATATTGTCACTTTGGACCTTTTGGGAGGTACTGCCTGTGGTACTCAATCTCCACAGTGTTCCCTGGCAGTACCTCTGCCTACCCTTCCAGTGTCAATGTGGGAATATTAGGCGTCCCCGGTTCTAGTCCCACAGCCCCTTGCATCCATTCAGTCACTAAATTCCAGAAGGACACAATATCAGGCTCAAACTCTACCCCTACTAATCCTGAACTCATGCCCTCCCAATCCATTCCAGCAGGTAGAAGCCTGACCAAATGGGCAGATCCTGCTGTGTGCTCTTTAGGCCAATAAATCTAGATTCTGTTCTAGCCGTAGGTGAAGCAAAATACAAAATACAGGCCCTGTAATGCCTGCAGCTCTCACCCCACACTGTGAAAATGTAGACTGTTCAAGAGTCCCTGAGACCAGCAGCTGGAATGGTTCTGTAACACAGACCTCTGTCTGCTAGGAGTAGGACATCAACATACTTAGTGCTTGGTTACCAGGGTGACCAGTGTAGTATAAGCACTGAGCGTTGGATCTCATTCCCACAGAAGGCAAGGGGAGCTTTAAAATGTATGTGATTAGTACTAACAATGGGGTTAGAATGGTACATTGAAAGCAGTTAAGACAATCCATGATCACAAATAACGTCAATGGAAGAAGGATGATGGCCCATGACAGACAGCTTATCACACAGCAGTAAAATGTTGGAGCTACATTCTTAACAGTGCCAAGTTGTAAGCCACCTTTCCATCTGCCCAAGCACCCAAAATGGCCAATGGTGTAGTTAGAGCAGTCACAAGGCTGCTCCAACTTGTGTCAGCTAGAATGGTCCTCATAGGGAACATTCTGTAGTCCTCAGTTCTCTGGAGCTCAGCACGATTGGGCCATCATCATGTCCACTCCACACTTCACGCCCACCCTCATACAACCCTTGCATAGAACAGGGGAGTGGGTAGCATAAAGCCTGGGAAGCCCCAGCTCTCCATTTAGGATAGTTTTACGGCTCCTTTGTGCTGCTAGTGTGGTACAAAGGGGGCTAACCTCAGGCCAAAGGTCTAGCCCTTGGATTTCAATGCTAGATCTTCCTGCGAAATTACACTTCTATGTATGCATTCTCTAGTCCCTATAGCAGCTGGGCATCCCCAACTCCTGCATATTTGGCAAGCTTCTCTCTATATGCCGTCCAAATTCTAAAGGGCAGAATATCAACAGTTGGTAATTTATTCCAGAAAACCACAATGGGCCAAATTAATCCCTGATGTAATTCTTGTGAAGCCAATAGAGTTCCACGAGGAAAGAATTTGGCCTAGTATTTATTTTATTGAAATTTGAGGAATACACAGCATAAATTAAAGCAGAATTAATTATTGCTATTTATTATTTGCACTGCAGTAGTGTTTAGGGGCCCCATCAGGACTGCAGCCCCTTTGTACCAGGTACTGATCCACAAGCTTATATGTGGAGGCATCTCTCTGTGCCTGTGCAAAACTCCACTGAACAGAGTGGGGTTCTATGTGGGAGCAGGGATCTGCCCATGTGTATGAGTTTGTGTATCTGGGTTATGTTAGAACCTATGTTGCTCTGAAGAGCTTAACACTGAAATGAGATGTAACAAGTGGTTCAACAAACAACAGGAATGGAGTGGGAAACAGGATGAAGGCTACAGTGATAAAACAAGAAGATATACAGTTTAGCAACTGCACAACATGGTTATTTCAGATTTCACTGCAGAATTGTTTTGTTTTGTTTCATTTAATGCTCTTTCTGTTCCCTTTTCTGCACTTATCACTCTGGGAAATGTAACTAAAGATAATGGTTGTCTTACATGTGTATATATCTTTTAACTCTTCGGTTTAAGTTCAGCAGTGACCAATATGCCATGGTCATCAGTGCACACATCCCAACATTTGATGATGAGGAAGACAACAAGGAGAAATTTTATAGCACTCTCAATGCAGTCCTCGCAGCCACACCTAAGACAAACAAACATCCTCCCGGGGGATTTCAATGCCAGAGTCGGATGGGACTCCCAATGGGACTGGAGTGGCACAATAGGCAAAGAAGGGGTGGGAAATGTAAAACGCCAATGGTATTCTCCTTCTCAGTAAATGTGTGGAGCATGACCTGCTCATCACAAATACCATCTTTAGGCAAAGTAACAAATTTAAGACTACCTGGAACATTCTCGGTCCAAACCTCCTTGAGTATGTTGTAGTCAGAGTCCGAGATTATGCTGATGTCAGTATAACAAAAGCCATGAGAGATACAGATCACTGTTGGACAGACCATCCATTAGTAAGATCAATCACATATCTGCAGCTCGCTCCACCACACTGCAAACACCCAAAGACTAAGTGAAAGCGGTACAATGTCAAAGCACTTCAAGATGAAGCCAGCAGTGAGACATTCCAACAACACTTGTCTGAGAAACTCTCTAAATTGCCTGATAACATTACTAACTTTCAAGAACACTGGGATCAACTTAAAAATGCCATCTACTGTGCATGTGCTGAAACTATAGGATATTCCACTCATCGGTACCAAGACTGATTTGACAAAAACTAGGAAATCCTAGTATTAATTCAACAGAAAAGAAATGCATCAATGAAATAATCAATGAAATCAATCAATAATCAATGAAAACATGAGGCTTATCACCTACTCAAAGCCAAAGTCCAAAGGAGGCTATGTGACATCAAAAATAAGTGATGGCAAAAGAAGGCCTCTGAGATACAGGGTTTCATAGACCAGGATGACATGAGAAGCTTCTTTCAAGCAACAAAAGCTATACAGTATATGGGCCAACCTCCAAAGGCCCAACCCCCTTTCTTTCCCAGGATGGCTCCCCACTGCTCAGGGACAATGAGGCCATTAAACAATGGTGGAAGGAGCACTTAACTGCGAATCCACGGTCTCTGAAGACATCATCGAGCCTATTCCACAACGCTCAGCAACAGAACACCTTGCTGATCCCCCATTTTCTGAGGAAGTCTGGCGCGTCATCACCCAGACAAAAAATCACAAGGCACCAGGCCAGATGGCATCCCATCTGAGGTTTTTAAAGCTGGTGGAACAATGCTCCAGCACAAACTTTGCCAACTTTTCAACCTGCAAAGAAATTCCACCTGACTTTAAGAACGCCAACATTGTTACAATATTCAAGGAAGGGAACCAAGCCCTCACCTGCACAAGCTACTCTTCATATTCCACAGATCACCATCAGTGGAGAACCCCTGGAAAATGTGGACCATTTTTCATACCTTGGTAGCCACCTATCCCAGACAGCCAGAATTGACAAATAAATTGAATACAGGATCTTCTGTGCCAGCACGTCCTTTGGAAGACTACTCAAATGAATCTTCAATGATAGGGATCTGCTAACAGGCACCACAATCTTGGTTTACAAGGCAGTTGTCATCCTCACCCTTCTCTATGGATGTGAGACTTCAGTAATCTACAGATAACAGCTCAAGTAGCTGGAGTAGTTCATACAGCACTGCCTCAGGAGGATTCTCAGAATCAGCTGTGAAGACTGAAGCACTAACATCAGCGTTCTCTCTGCCACTAACATCAGCAGTATAGAAGCGCAGGTCGTGAAACACCAACTCTGCTAGGGTGGCCACTGTGTATGTATGCCTGACACTCGACTCCCAAAGCAAGTACTCTTCTCTCAGTTAAGTCAAGGAAGAAGGGCTCACAGAGGTTAGTGAAAGTGCTTCAAAGACCTACTGAAAGTACACCTTAAAAAGGGAGGCATTAACCCAACAAACTGGGAGGACTCAGTTCGGAACAGAACACAGTGGTGAGACATCATACACCAAGCCACAGCTCATTTTGAGGAGAACAGACATGCTCATGAGACAGAGAAATGAGAAAGGAGGAAATAAAGGGCACAAGAGTCCAGCTAACAACTATGTCTCCTCCAAGATTACACCTGTCGCTTCTGTGAGAAAATCTGCAGGGCATAAAATGGGCTCCCCAGCCACTTAAAAACGAACCAATGAACCCGCTTAGCAGACATGATCCTCGCATTGAGAGATAGCAGAAGAAGATTTCTAACAAGTCCAATCTCCCCCCCAGCCCCATACAAGGCCTGATTGACTTCAGTTAGCATTGGATCAGACCAATAGATACCTGTAAAAAGAACAACCTTGCACGCCTTGTCAGGTGTGTGTTGAATCAGCATTTTGCATCAGGTTCACATTCACAGAGCGTGATGACTGTGGGCTTAACTGCAGCAGGTGCAACAGAATATTTACTTAGCCACATGGCATTGTCATGACAGCCAAGGGTGCACATACAGAATGCATCTTGTGGTTTACTTTCTGCATTGGAAGAGGCAGGCTGGGGCTGAAATTAACTTTTTCCCCCTTGCAACAAAGGAGCTAAGCTCAAAAATTCTGGCTGAGCCCATGGGCATATTCAAGCCCCACAGTGAAAGAGCTAAACTCAAGACACCCATCTGCACAATCTACTGTGTAAACAGCATCTCATTTTGGTGACTCAACACATGGGATTTATTTTGTGGGTGGAGCTTACAAGAGTACTGCCACCTTTCTTTCAGGCAATCTGAGCCCTAGGCAGGGAGGATGCATGATCCAGTTGGTCTTTTCCACTTCTAAGCACTAGCACAGCTGCTAGAAAAGATTTGTGAAAGCATTATAAAATGATCAGCTCAGATACAAAATCTGTTTGCCTGCATTGAGATGTGAACGCTCCTTGGCACTGGCCAGGCCTCAGCTTGGAGTACTGTGTCCAATACTGGGTAACATACCTTAGGAAAGACAAATTGGAGCAAGTCCAAAGAACAACAAAAATGATAAAAGGTTTAGAAAACCTGACTTACGAGGAAAGCCAAAAAAATTGGGCAAGTTTAGTTTTGAGAAAACAAGACTGAAGGGGAACTAATAATAATCTTTAGATGACAAGGGCTATTATAAAGAGAATGGTGATCAATTGCTCTCCATGTCCACTGAGGGTAGGACAAGAAGTAATCTGTAGCAAGGGACATCTAGCCAGGCTAGCTACTAGGAAAATCTTTCTAATTATAAGGATAGTTAAGCACTGGAACGTGCTTCCAAGGGAGCGTTTGTAATCTCCACCACTGACGAGTTTTAAGACCAGGCTGGACAAACATCTGTCAGGGATGATCTTGATTTAGTCCTGCCTCAGCACAAGGGGTGGGATCTGATCTCTGAAGGTCCCTTGCAATTCCACATTGCTATGATTCTCTGGTTGGATTTCAGCACAATCCCATGGGCTGCCTGGGCACTCCCCGCTCTCTCTGTCAGGCAGCACAGGTCTGCTTGTCCTAGGCCAGGGGTTGGCAAGCTTTCAGAAGTGATGTGCCGAGTCTTCACCTAGTCACTCAAATTTAAGGTTTCATGTGCCACTAATACATGGTAATATTTTGAGGTCTCTTTCTATAGGTCTGTATTTTATAACTAAACTATTATTGTATGTAAAATAAATATTTTTTTTAATGTTTATGAAGCTTTATTTAAAATTCAGTTAAAATGCAGAGCCCCCCAGACTGGTGGCCAGGACCGGGGCAGTGTGAGTGCCACTGAAAATCAGCTCATGTGCTGCCTTTGGCACACATGCCATAGGTTGCCTAGCCCTGTCCTAGACCTTGCACCCGCGGCGCCCAGCAGCGCTGCGCCGCGTCACTCCAGCGAAGCCAGTGCGCACGTCCCAAAGCAGGACGACTTTGGCCCACCGCACTCCCTGGAGCAGCTCTCCGCCAGCAGCTCTGTGCGCATGCGCACCGAAACCCGCACCTGTCTCCAGCATCCCCGGCTGTAGACACACGCCAGTTCAATAGACTACGGCATACATCACCAAGATCAGCTCCGTCATTTTTGGCGCATGCGCATTGCATCTGTCAGTTTTTTAAATTTCCGGCCGAGGCAAGTGCGGCGCATGCGTCCATCGTGACAGCCTCGGCGCGGCCTTCCTCAGCCAGCCAACCAGCGGCCTTTCTTTGCCTTCGGCTCTTGGAGGGAAGGGTTGGCCCTCCACGATCCCATGATGCGGTGCGGCCGCGACCCCCAGCCGTCAGTGGCGGCCGCCATGTTGTGTTAGTTTGTTGTTCTCTTGCGGCTGGTGGTGCGGAGCAGGCGGCGGGAGGGCGGAGTACCCTCGCCCCCTGCGGCCGGGGTGCCGAGCGGGGCCTGCGTCCGAGGCCTTCCCCCCACCCCGAGCCCTCATTGCAGCTGCGGGAGGCACCGCCAGGAGCGGCCGCCGCCCGGGCAGGAGGAGGCGCCATGGCTGCTGCTTTGGGAGGAGCAGGTAGCTGAGACCGGCGGTGCGACTGCCTGGGGAGGGGGCGTGGGAGTTGGTGCGGGCCTAGGCAGTTGCGCGGGACGGGGAGGGGGCTGACGGAAACTCTGGCCGTGGGGCCTAGCGGGCGGTGGGGGGCTTACGGCGCTGATGGGGGCCTGCAGGTGGCGTCGATGGAAGCTAATCTGCCCCTTCTCCCGGCTTCAAGGCGAAGGAGTTGGGAGGTATTTCCTGTCTCGCTTCCTGCGCTAGGGATCCTAGTTTCCCCAAGCAGGAGCGCTGCGGAGCGAAATTGACTCGGTTCTGGTCAGTTTCGCGGCTGCTCGACAGGCTTCGAATAACCGAGCAGGCCCCTCAGTTCCTCTTGTGATGCCTGGGAAAATTGTGGGCAGCAGCGAAGGCGCTGGTGTGAGGAGCCTCCTGAAGCCTCACTGATTCATGTTTATAAAGATCTTTTTTCCATTCATGAGTGCTGTACGTTTTTAAAAAATGAAGGTTTCTTTAGTTTGCCTTGTGCCAGGAAAGGCTTCTTTCTCACCACTGGCACAGCAGGTTTCCCAAGCTCTGGCCTAGATGGGACCTAATAGGTCCTCTTTCACCTCGTATTTTTATTCAAAGGCTTTTATTCCAGTGGCATTCATAATCAGAGTATGTGACCACTTCCCCTGTATTAATAACTTCCTTAAAAAAACACTTGTGAGGTAGTATCCCTTTTATACAAATGGAGAACTGAAGCACAGGCAAATTAATTTACTTGCTCATAGTGACATAGAAAACGTGTGACAAAGCCCAGACTTCAATGCCAGAACTCTTAACACTTGGGTGTTCTTCCTTGAATTGTATTATTCTATAAAATTAAAATAGCATATGGCTTTCTCTTGTCCTATTCTAAATGTTTCAAGTAATATTTTGCATATTTACATAATGCAATCTTTTAAGACTTAAAGATGGAAAAGATAACTCTGGGTCATATCTAATCAGTTCTTCAGAAAAGTATAATGTACAAAATGCATTCAACTTCTCCCTGCCCTGTAGCTCTTGGGAATCAGTTTAGTTAGGGAATGTACTTGTATTTAAATACCTTTTTACAGGTTTATTTAATTTTTTTTTTTTTTGCAGTTGGGTTAGCTGATAGGATGCTGTCTCTTTCGTAGAAACAGTGACAAGTTATGATTATCATTTGCACTGATTATGAGCAAACCCAGCTGGGAGCAAGATTTACTCACAAGTAATTGTCATAGTGCTGAACATTGCTTGTCCTTGTCTATGCATACAAGTCAGGTAACATCATGTTGACCATAGCTCAATAGTTAAAAAGAATGTAAATATAATTAAAGTTCCTAGTGAAGATAAGCCTTTAAAAGAAAACGATTGTCAATGTTTAATTGTTCAAAGTTTAAAAAGTGGGGAGGATTTTGGGTTAGGATCAGAACGTGAGCAACACAGGTGCAAGTATACATGGTTGTAAATACTTTTTGAGGGCATCAAGTTTTAATGGTGTTAAATATTGTTTTGCATGTTTTTTCAAAACTTGAGGTGATTAGATGAAAGAAACCAAGGCATTTGTTATATGAATGTGAATTCTGAAAATGTGAAAGTGAATTCTGAAAATTTGAGTTCTGTTACTGAGGTTTTTAAATTCACATTGTAAATTCGCACTTGCTATTTTGTGGGAAGGACACATATATCATTTTTAGTTGCATTTAAAAACAATCACAAGCTGCATGGACATCCTTTTGTGTGAACACATGTGCATGACAGGAAAGATCAGGGGACTGGAGTTGATCGAAATATTGTTTCAAGCTACAATTATATTATTATTTGTCTTATTATAGTGCCTAGTCATGGACCAGGACCACACTGAGCTATGTCTGGTTCAAAAAATGTTTGTTCGGCGTCAGCATTGTGTGCAGAAATGAACAAAGGTTGGGAAGATGTGGTCCTTGTCCTAGTGAGTTTACAGCATAGGCTATGCCTTATTAAAAAAAAGACAAAAGTGTTACATGTTGAAATAGTTCTTCTGATGTAACATTCTAAAGACTCTCTCAGTGTAGCTAGTAGAAGTGAGCCCCTGGTAGGGTTGTTGTTAAATATATTATTTAATAGTACAGCATTTGAAACTGTACTACCTACTTTAATGTACAAATAGAGAGACGTCTGTTTCTGAAGAGTTTACAAAGTAATTTTAAAAAATAAGTAGGCCAGGGATGTGGTGAGGAAAAACAAGGAACACAACAATGAGATCATACAGTTACTCAGTTTAGGTATGTGCACATCTTAGTTAGTTGTTTAAAAAATATTCATTAATGTTGTAGATTCAGTTCTTGTTCCCATCACAGAATTGAGTTTAAGGAATGAGGAGAGGAGAGCAGTGGATGAGTGGTCTGGAACAGGGAGGCCACTTCCTGGGTAGGGGTTGATACAGCAATGAGATGTGGAGATGGTTGTGGACATGGAGAAATGGACAGGTTCTGGCATCATGTGATGTCATGAGCTGGGTAGACAATAAAAAACAAGAGTGGTTGTCATGGCTTTGAAAGTAAAGATAAAAGTTGAAACTTGATGTGGTGAAGAAGTGGGGAGCCAGTGACTGGGTGTGAAGAGGAAATATGAAATGATCAGAGCTGGTGAGGTAGATAACTTTTAGCCAAGTGTATTTTATGTAGACTGGAAGGGAGGTGATGTCTCAAGGAAGCTCTAGAGTGAGAGGTTATAGTAGACAGGTTGGGTTTGGATAAGAGTAGAAGCTTTTTGGATAGAAAAGGGTTGGACTTATGAGAGAGAGAGAACTTAATTTTTGCCACTAGCACTATAGCATCCTTCCCTTTATCTTTGTCTGTTGTTGGCCATTGCACAAGATTCTCCTGAGCCCTGCACAGGTCCTGTTGAAACTGATTGTCTCACTTCACTGTAACTTAATTTATCTTGAGAATAAAAGACAGAACCTAGAGAGAGATTCTGTTTTTGTGCAGTCAAATGGGCCGAGTCCTGGATATTTTTGTATATCTTAGACGCTACTTTGTCATGCTGTCTGACAGTTTACCACTACTGTGTATTCCATTTCGGCTATACTGAAATTTACTTTGACAAGGGCCTGCCTCTGGAGATTTCCACGACATTCATCTGATGAAGTGGGTCTTTGCACACGAAAGCTTATGCTCCTAAACATCAGTCAGTCTAAGGTGCTACAAGCTCTTTGTCGCTTATTCTGATTATAGTATTCATAAAGTGCTAATAAGTTCAGTGGGAGTATCTCAATGAGTAAGTGCTCACAGAAGCATAAGGATTGCACAATTTGGACCTCAATGAATGTACAGTACTTCAGTTCTTTTTGCCTCTTCTGTACATACAGACCATAATTTTATATAATTGTCATTCAAAAAAATAAAGCTATGTCAAATTATGCACAATTTTACATGTGATATTTATGGAAATAGCCTTTCCCCCTTTTTTTTTTTTTTTTTAAGTCTTAGATATCTATCAATTGACTTAATGATTTGCTACAGAAGGCGTTGTTTATGACAAAAAATATTAGTAATGGTACATTGTCAGGGATTTGTACTGCTCTCTTGTTGATCATTGATCTAGGACCAGTGTTTGGAAAAACTATTAATTCACAAATATATTTTCTAATCCCTACCAGGTAAAAGAGAAAGGAACTTAAAGAAAATATATTCATGTAATTCTGGTTAGTTGTTTTCTTCTCCCATCTCAAGTTCAACAGTTTTAACAGCCCTTGTCTCTCAAACACACTAGACACTAAAGTTCTATGCCACCTGAAAACAGAGGTTCCAAATTTTGAAAAAGTAGAAGCACTGGTAGAGTCTAGCAGTTGTCAAAATAGCTGATGCAAGATCCCATTGAATTAGCCTGAAAAGATGGTACAGTAATTGAGTTTTTCAGCTTTCCCTCCATGTTAACAAAAACTTCCTGCCAGAAACAGTGCCAGCTTGGTTAGTTTGTTAAAATACAGGAACTCCTCGCTTAATATTGTAGTTATGTTCCTGAAAAATGCAACTTTAAGCAAAACGATGTTAAGTGAATCCAGTTTCCCCATAAGAATTAATGTAAATGAGGGGGTTAGGTTCTAGGGAGGTTTTTTCACCAAAGACTATATACACATACAGTACACGTTTCAAACAAACCATTTAATACTGGTACACAGTGATGATGATTGTGAAGCTTGGTTGAAGTGGAGGAGTCTGAGGGTGGGATATTTCGCAGGGAATGCCTTACTGCTAAATGAACTAGCAATTGGCTGAGCCCTTAAGGGTTAACTCTCCCACTCTACAGGGCAGCAGGAAAGGAGGGAAGGCAGAGGCACAGACTGTGTGTGTGAGAGAGAGAGATGCCCATTTTCCCCTTTAAGTATGCTGCCTTGTTAATTAGATCAGCTTGCTCAGACCAGCTGCTGCCAGCAAGCTCCCTCCATCCTGGTCTATGGAAGATGGGGTAAGCGGGGTGCAGGAGGGAGGGGGACACCTTGATATTAGCCCCACTCTTCCTCTGCTCTGCTTCCCTCTCCCCTCGCACAGCAAGCAGGAATCTTGGGGAGCAGCTCCAAGGCAGAGGGCAGGAGCAGCACATGGCAGTGGGGGGAGGGACAGCTGAACTGCCAAGTGATAGCCTACTGGGCAGCTGCTGCACAGGGAACTTAGGGGAGGGGGAGCTGATTGGGGGCTGCCAGTCCACCCTGGTTCCAGTCACCCAACAGCTAACTGCAATGGGCTGCTCTTCGAGCAAGCAGTGGACAAAGCAGGCAGCTGCCAAACGATGTTAGAAGGGAGCATTGCACAACTTTAAATGAGCATGTTCGCTAACTGATCAGCAATGTAACAACAAAATGAAGTTAAGTGGGAAGAGACTAAGTGAGGAGTTCCTGTTCTTGTTGAGAAAGTGTTTAACTAAGCATAGAAGCAGTTAAGAAAATACTTCTTGCCTACTGAACGTTGGATCAGATTGTAGGATATAATTTTTCTCCTGACTTTTACATACGTTTTTTGGACAAGGGGGAAATTTACAATTTGCAAAGTTTTTTGATTTAATAAAATAGTTCGATGTTATATGGTATCAAATTCTTGTACTTTGACCAGCAGTAATGAGAAGCAATAAAATGAAACATTCAGGGTGGATTGATTTAAATGAAAAAGACTTAAATCATGTTTTTAAATTTAGTTTAGCATTTGTACTTTTTAGTTATTTTCCTGAGAAAAGGTTCGTAAGTATTAAAACTTGATGATTGCAATTGAATATAGTCTCTTTATTAAATTTATTGCTTCTTTTTGCTAACCCAGAATATCTGCTATAGCTACATACATTTTATTTAAGCAGTTGTATAGCTTAACTTATGTTTTATTCAGATGCTTAATTTTTATATTTTTATTATGTTAGAAAATGTTTCTTATTTAGGTGATTTTTGTAACTTATGATTTGTTATGGTCTATTTTGTGTATTTTTAATTAAATTTTCACCAAAGCAGCATTTTAAAATTGTTTATTATTTAAATAAAACTACCTGAAATGTGCTGGATCAATAAGAAGAAAAGATTTATCAAAAATGTATTGAGACACATTGCATTTAAAACTGACATATTTTAAACAAAGTATTATCAGTATTATCTGTAGTTAGTTAATTGAACTGCTTGTTTCTAGGTCACCATTTTTTCAAGATTTTAGAACTAGTAAAACTCATCCTTTCACACCCAATTTTTATTCATAGGCTGGAAGAGGAGAACAGTTTCTTGCTTTTTCACCTCCCAGTTAGTTTAACTCTATTTGAACTGAACTAGTTGAGTCAACTGAAATTAAAACATTGTGTCTGCATCTGGAGAAGAGCTACTGCTGTCAAAAAAAAAGAAAAAAGTTTAGTACTTCAACCAGTATTGGTTCCAGGTGCTTATTGACTTCCAGTTCAGTGGTTTGACTTTCTTTAAACTTGGCACCAAACATGTACACTTACTATTTTTGAAATTAATTTAAATGATTTTAATTGTCGTAAATTTAGACCTTAGTGTAGGTTATAAGTTTTTTTTAAAAAGGAGCTAGTAGATATGTACAGAAAAATGAGAACTCCTTGCTTTGTGGAAACTTGTCCTCAGAAAATCCTTATGATTTTCTGTTCCTTTTAAGCAGGATAATAAGTGTAAACATTACCTGCCATACAACACTCAGAATCAGAAAATACCAAATTGTGGAAATATGACTGTTGAACACATGCAACAGTGCTCCCATATACTAGGAAGATATAATGCAAGGGAAAATATTGCCAGCAAAGTGAGCCTACTGTGTTAAGAAACTTTAATGCATGTTAAGGAATTGATGTTGGCCACTTCCAGAGGGAGACCAAACTTGTCCAACAAAATGGCTGACTTTCAGCCAGTGTGTATGCAGTTTTGCACTGATTTCTTTCTTTCTTTGATAGCAGGGTTTTTGTTATATTATTGTAGCAATACAGAGCCAAACAATGGACTACTTTTTCTCACTGATGTTCTTTAAGTCTACCCTTCAGTTGGGCTAAAACATTTCCCAAGATGTTTATGTTTTCTTCCTGTGCCACCTGTGAAAGTTAATGTAGAGTGCTGATGACCTTAGTGAGTATCTTTCAGCCTTGCAACAGCCTGTGAATGCCTGGTAAGCAGGGGGAAATGGAGAGAGTGGTGACATAATCAGAGCTATAATTTGGGAAAATGGTCTCTGTAGCAGCATTTGACTATATGGGGATCAAAATGGTATTTGGTAAGGCTGGAAAGGTGGAGATTTTAGTGATCAAGAAGCAAGATGTTGTGAAGTCCTGGACAAGCATTTCAGCTATGTGGGCAGAGAAAAAGCTGAATCTTGGATGCTGTGGAGGAAAAAATATTAAAATGTAGATACTGCTTGGATGTGGAGTGCTGCACTAATATGCTAAGCAGTTAAGTTCCCTTGGCTAGGGCCTTAAAAATGGTGTATTGTTTCTTTGCCAAAGAAATCTAGAAAAAAATCTTTTCTTTTATACCTCATCATGACTTGACTTTCATTGGATCACAAGCTAATGGCATGGGAATGTATAATGATTACCATTTTAGTTTGAAAACTATTGTATTAGTGATGACTGCCCTAGCTGAGTTTTCATTATTTTTTTTTAATGTTTGCCTTGGGTTTTCCATGAGTGTCATCAATGAAACCAGCGTTAAATAAGACAAAAGGAAGAGAACTAGGGTTGGCCATTGGGTAGGGAAATTGTCGCAGAAGGATGCCCATTTGAACTGGAGGACCTGAACAAACAAACCAAATCCTAAGTAGAAATTGAAGGTTTTTAAAGGCTTATTTCAAAACCAAACCATCAAAAAATCTTTCTGAGATTGGCCCTAATTTGGTACCCCTTTGTCATAAGAAACAAATAATTGTACTTATTCTAGTCAGGAAGTGATTATGTAAAAATGGTACCTGTCTTGCAGAAGCCATTAAAACAAAAAACATGTTAATCCAAAATTCTAATGATAACCTTTTTTCATACTGTAACCATATTCCAGTTGGGGGTAGGGAATGGATTATTCTCTCCTCACAAGAGAGAGTCCCTCTGGGTTACAAGTCAGAATTATTAGCCTGACAATATCGGAAGATTGTCTGAAAGCTGCATGCTTCACCTGTTTTGTGGATACGTTTAGGACTTCAGTTTTTGAGGCTGCCAAATTGTGGCCACTTACAAACAAATTCACTTGCAATGCAAAATATTTCCTGATAACCAATCAGTACAACTTGGCTTTTTTAGATAGCGTTTAAATACTTTTTACCATCTGAAATTTGGTTTCACGGCAGACGTAACTTACTTTCTGCTTGTGGGCTGATCCTGTGATTGTAAACTTTTCAAACAATATGCTGACATCCTTTCTTACGTTTGATTTCTTCATATTGCAGTCTCACCTCCATTAGCAATAAGATGTAGAGGTCTTATTACTTACTTACTTAGTAAGACCAAATTACATCTTAACTTTTTGAATGGAACAAATACCAGAGAAAAATTGGGAATTACTGTCCTATCTTTTTCGGTTTTACAAAGAGAACAAGTCATTGCTTCAGGATTAGAAATCTTCTGTTTTCTTTATATTCCAGTAAGAACTATCTAATGTTGTCTTGTACTTTACAGATGATGACTTTGATCAGTTTGATAAGCCTGGTGCAGAAAGGTCTTGGAGAAGAAGAACTGGAGACGATGACTGGGACAGGTAGTTAAGTTTTTTTCATGTTTAGACATTTAATTACATTGCTTTAGTTTCTTGGAGTGGCATTTTGTATTCTAATCCTTAAAACAGTGCAAATTCAGATACTAATGAAGCTGTTGGCAGCTGTGTCTGTCAGTGGATGCTAAATGTTGCCAAACAAATGCCTGCCTTGACAAGCTTGCAGTCTGAAGGCATGAACAGAAACAATACAGCATATAATAGATTTTTAAATGTTGAATGTACATAACTGTTTTTGCAGTCAGCTTTCTGACTTCACTTACCTCCTGAACCATTGAATATTTAAAGGTGTTTTAGCCAGTCTTTGGAGACACATGCCGTAAACAGCTGATAACTTCTGCTAAAGCTTGTGATCTCTGGCTACATTTTTAAAAAAAGTCTTTAGTCTGATTCATTCCTTTTTTGGCGATGGGCAGGATGGGTGGATTTCTTTTAGATTTTCAGCTGAAAAATATAAAGCTATTGAAAAGATCTGAAAGTGTAACCAAATTTAGGGCTTGTCAACACTGGCAAGTTTCTGTGCAGTAAAGTAGCTTTTTTCACTCAAACTGCAGACATGTACACACTACCAAGTCACTTTGTGCGCAGAAACTCGTCAGTTGCAGCACTGCAAAAAACTCACCTCGAGGAGAATTGTAAGGCTATTTTCACAGAGGCTCCAGCGTTCTATTGCCAGTGTAGATATATGATTGCTTTCTGTGCTGTAATTGGCCTCTGGAGCTGTCCCATAATGCCTCAAGTGACCACTCTGTTCATTGTTTTGAACTTGGCTGCCCTGGAGACATGTGCCCCTCCCCTTTCAAAGCACCTGACAGCTGTTGCCAGCAGTTGCGTGCTGTGTTGATCTGCTCCAGAACACGAAGCAAACAGTTAGTGTAGAATGCTGGTGCTGTTGAACACAGAGGCAGGGGTTTGTGTGTGTGAGCGAGAGAAATTTCTGTGCAGAGAGCCCATGGAGAGAGACGGGGGGGGGGGGGTGATGTCAGAGTTCCCTCTCCCCCTGCCTCAGGACTGGTTGCTTCCTGCTGTTGTCTGAACTTACAAGACAGCATGCTGACACACACTGTCCCCGAAAACACAGTGTCTCTTCTTCCCCATCCATACACACACACGTTCCCTGTCTTGCATTTCGCCTGCCTCCACTTCAGTTGAAAAGCAGCTGGCAATGTAGTAGGATGCCCATGGAACAATGTGATTGGGAAACCTGCATCATGTGATGCTGTTCCTGCCCTATGAGGCATTGCAAACCCTTCCCAAAGCACCCTGGGCCAGTTACACAGTAGGATAGCTATCACAATGCATTGCTGTCTTTGCTATTGTCAGAGCTGCTAATGTGCATGCGCTCCAGTGTAACAAGGTGCACAGTGTGGACACACAACAGCAGTTTAATTCCAACGTTCTAATAAACGTGGTATAACTTATGGCGCTGAAACTTAGTTGGGAGGCAAAGGTATGTTCTTTTGTATCCAACTACATTTGTCAAGCTACTTGCCAAAAAGGCTTCCACTTTCTTTTCCATGCTAGTAGCATGGTGATTTGTTCAGACATTTAGTATAGTGAAACCGATGCAGTCTAATCAAAGTCTCTAGTTGAATTAATGCTTTTTTCTGATCTTTCACTCGGTATACAATTGTTATCCACTCTAAGGGCATGTCTAGGCTACAAATTTTGCTGCCACAAGTTATGTCCGCATAAAGCTGCCACAGTTAGTATATCTCTTGTGTGCATGCATTCTTGGCTTCTTGCATCAGCGCTGTGCATAGTCACCAGAACTACTTGTTTTGATGCACATTACACTGTGGATAGGCATCACAGTGTACAAAACTCTACTGTCCAGCTTAATATCTTTTGGGACATCTTAGCAATGAATGGTGGGGCAGAAATAAGTCATGCAGGGTTGACTGGGACTGAAGGTCAGGTTCGCATTGTACAACTTTCTCCCTCCCATAGAGTCTTCTCTATCCCATAATTTTTGTGCCTGTATCGAAAATTCCATAAACTTGCTGTGACATTCCCTAGTGTACAATTCAGACTGTTGAATAGCTATGTTCCCCCAATTCTCCCACCTGATGTGCCTCTTATACTGTGAGGCACTGTGAGAGCAACCACTCCTGATCTGCCCACACCCTCCTATACTGTAAGAGTGCTACAGCTAGCTATCCATGAATTATACTCCAGGCAACACCAGCAAACACCCAGTCCCAGACTTCCCCCAGAAATGTGCATCTTATATGCCCAGCACCATCCTGGTCAGTACAAGTTCATATAAAGTCCATCATTTCATTAATAGAAAACTGTCAGCATGGGGCATTGTGGGGTGCAGACAGCCAGAGCACTGCTGCCCCGAGCGCTGACAGTTGTCAAGCAGCATAAGCAACATAGTATCTATACAGACACTCTGTCAACCTAACTACATTGACCTAAGTGCTAGTCCTCTTATGAAGGTGGAGTAAAGTCAGTGTAGTGGGCGACTTACATCGGTGGAAGCTACATTTTAGTTGCCTTATGTCAACCTAACTCTGTAATGTAGATGAGGCTTATGATGTGAAAGGAGTCACATGACAAAGCATTCAAACTGTCCCAGCTTTGAACAAATCTCTTCAAAGTGGAGGACTTTTCCCCCCCAGGATTTCTCTTACCCTCCACTTGTAAGTTCTTCTTAACTCTTCAGCTGTTCATACTGGGCCTGATGGACTACTAGGAATGTTAGCTTCTTTGTGCCTTCTTTGTGGCTTAATCAAGTAGAATTACAGAATGAAAGGCCATGAAGATCTCCACACATAGGGATTTGGATTTGAGTACTGTGATTTGGCTGTCTTGGGAAGGATGGCTTATAAAAGACTCCAACATCTTAAAAACATCCACCCGTTCTTAATATACAAGTTCAGGGCCTATCCCTTGCATAATGTAAACCTCTTTCCTGAGTCCTCATATTAATGTGCTATTTTATCAAATAAAAAGCATTGTGGATTCAGTAACAGTTCTTCTCTGACCAGTATTGAAATTACTGTATTCAATAATTATTCCAGAAAAAATATATTTTTCTTCATGTGTGTGATATGGGTACTCTTAATATTCGCTTATATTTTTCCAGTGAACTTGAAGATGATTTGCTTGGAGAGGATTTGCTTACTGGTAAAAAGGTAAGAAATAAGCATGTTTAATATATGCCCAATAATTCATTACGATTTTAAATGTGAACCTATATTTTACTCACAACTCATGCTGTCATGTTATTCGACCATTTATCAAGTGATCAAGGATCTCCTATTTATTTGGGTAAAATCAATTTAAATACAGACATCTAAAAGAACCCCAAAACAGTTCTTGCAGTCCAGTATGAAAGAGAGCACAAAAAATAGCAGACCCTTTAAACTTGTACATATGTCAGTATCAGCTAGATTATGTAAGCACTAAAGGTGGTTGGAGAAATTCCAACAGCAACTTTCAGTGGAAAAAAATTGATTTGTCAAAATTGAAACGTTTTGCAGAGATGGTTCAATTTCGACTAAATTCCTCTGGATCTCAGGGCTTTCAGTGTATGCAACTCTGGAGCACCCTGCCTAGCGGATTGCCCCAGGGCTTCATTCCCTTTTGCAGAGAATTTCTAAACATTTTGGTTTTGTCCCACATCAGAACAGAACCAATCCTTTGTGAAATGGAATTACTGTTCTCCCTCCAGTTCTGCTTACCGGTCTCACTACCAGTTTCTGGTTGGCTTATTCTATCACTTAAGCAGTGCAATAACATTTCCCTGATGCTACCCAACATTCCTCTCTTCCCTTCGAGGGCTGGCCAGCACTAAAGCTGTAAGTCGACCTAAGTTATGTCAACTTCAGTTACATAACTGAATTGTGCATAACTGCCACACTGTGGCGCTGTATCAACGGGAGACACTCCTGCCGACTTACCTTCCACCTCTCAGGGCGGTGGAGTACAGACGTCGACGGGAGAGCACTCTGCCATTGCAGTATTGCTGATTTAGCCCTAAGCATAGATAAACCCTGAGACACATTCTAACAGTCCTTTCCTTCTTGATTCCTCCCAGTCTGAGATACCATTGCAGCTTCTGCAACCAGTGAACTGCAGTTCTTCTCTATCAGGCATGCACAAGGTAGAGGGAAGGCAGGCAGCAGCCAGCTCTTCCACTTCTTTCTGTGCATGGGGCAACTACTGAGCAATGGCTTTGTCTTTTCCCCAGCAGGAAAATCCCTAATGTCAATTACTGCGGAGGAAGATGGTGCTGAAAGGTCAAATCCCAATAAGAAGGGCTGCAAGGAGTACTGGACATGTAGGAGTCCTCCCTCCTGCATCACAGACTCGTGGGGAGAGAGGCCCATTCCCAAAACCAAACTTCCTGTGATGGGCCAAAACCAGATTTTACTTGCTTCATTAGGCTTGCTCTGTCTGCTGGAGAGAGTGGGACTTCTCCTCATTAATGATTTGAAGGATGGCATGGATTGCACAGTTGGCAAGTTCACAGATGACACTAAACTGGGAGGAGTGGTAGATATGCTGGAGGGTAGGGATAGGATACAGAGGGGCCTAGACAAATTAGAGGATTGGGCCAAAAGAAATCTGATAAGGTTCAACAAGGACAAGTGCAGAGTCCTGCACTTAGGACAGAAGAATCCCATGCACTGCTACAGACTAGGGACCAAGTGGCTAGGCAGCAGTTCTGCAAAAAAGGATCTAGGGGTTACAGTGAATGAGAAGCTGGATCTGAGTCAACAGTGTGCCCTTGTTGCCAAGATGGCCAACAGCATTTTGGGCTGTATATGTAGGAGCATTGCCAGCAGAATGAGGGACGTAATTATTCGCATCTATTCGGCATTGGCGAGGCCTCCTCTGCAGTATACATGTGTCCAGTATTGGGCCCCACACTACAAGAAGAATGTGGAAAAATTAGAGTCCAGCAGAGGGCAGCAAAAATGACTAGGGGGCTGGCAGACATGATTTATGAGGTGAGGCTGAAGGAAGTGGCATTATTTAATCTGCAGAAGAGAAGAGCGAGGGGGGATTTGATAGCTGCTTTCAACTACTTGAAAGGGGGTTCCAAAGAAGATGAATCTAGACTGTTCTCAGTGGTAGCAGATGACAGAACAAGGAATAGTTGTTTCAGTTTGCAGTGGGGGAGGTTTAGGTTGGCTATTAGGAAAAACTTTTTTACTAGGAGCACTGGAATGGGTTATCTAGGGAAGTGGTAGAATCTTCTTCCTTAGAGGTTTTTAAGGTCAAACTTGACAAAGCCCTGGCTGGGATGATTTAGCTGGGGTTGGTTTTGCTTTGAGCAGGGGGTTGGACTAGATGGTCTCCTGAGATTCCTTCCAACCCTGAGATTCTATGATTCTATGAATAGGAAGATAAAATAGTATTTAACAGAATAGCCGCCTCTTTTTTCTGAGTAAACAGAATTAAAAATAGAAGTTGTTTTCGGAACATTTTACTCACAGCTGGAGGATAGATTTTATGATACAACTTCATGTTAAACAGACCTCAAGTACTACTGGCAAATCTGGCTCTCTTTGGGTGCATTTTTAGTGGCTTTCACCATAAATATTAATTTAATTCTATTATTTCACAATGGTGTTTGTAGTTAGTGCTTTTAAGATAAGAATAATAGCTAGATAGGAAATCCTTACTATAATAAATTGATGAAAAACATCTCTCAGAATATTTGGAGTTAGACAAATGTTAATCCAAATATGAATAAATTCTAATCCATCATACCGGTAATGCAGGATTTCTTTTCAAAGTTACCTACTTACTCTTGGGGGAATTCTGTACCACTGCGCATTGCAGTATTTTGCAGAAATTAAAGTACGTGCAGAATTTCCTTCCCCCCCCTGGAAATGGGCTGCAGTACTGTTAATTGCCACTAGAGGCTGTTGGACCTGGCAGAGCCCAGCTTGCAAATAGAAGAAACTGCCAGAGGGAGGGGGAGGGAACTGGAGAGTTCCTGGCAGCTGCAGTTCCCAGCATGCCCCGAGGAAAGGAGAAGGCAGTGCACAAGAAACTCTGTGCAAGCCTAGGGCCAAGCATCAGGCTTTCTTTGTCTCTGGATCCCTGGACTCGGGGTGTGTGTGTGTGTGTGCGTCTCTCTCTGGTCTGGGAACGGGTTCCCTGCAGCTGGGCTCTGGGAGTGGGGAAGGGGACAGAGAAAAAGGAACTGGATTGTCAGAGGGGTTTCTTTAACTCTCTACTCCTGGGGGAATTTTTGTGTGTCTCTGTAACTTGGACATACTTGCTGATAGGTATTGAAATAAATTACCAAAATAATTGAAACTGGTGTGGTTATGTAGTCATTTTGACAAATGGCATTTGAGGAGTTTTAAAATATTGTGTGCAGAATTTTTAATTTTTTTGGTACAGAATGCCCCCAGGAGTACCTACTGTGCTTTGTGCAGTCTTATTTTAAATTTTTCAAGTTGCAGGACTCCCCCCACTTTCTGTGAGATAGTGTTCAAGAGCCTAATAAAAAATCTCTTGGGAGATTATTTCGCTGATATTAAACCTAAATTGGTTTATTCTTAATCTCATCCCATTACTTATAGCTAAACCCACCTTTTATAATTTTTAATGCTTTTACTACTTTGGGAGCATGGGAATACTGTCACTTAGCCAAGCTATGGGTAGTTAGCTCTTTTAGTTAGTAACTCATTGTTACAGATAAATAGAACAGTTAATAACACGGCTGGCTAACTGGAAGCAGTTCAGAGAAGGACAGCAAAAATTACATACTCCTGAGTAATTTTTTTTCTCTTCTTTGAACTCCTTCCTATTTGCCCATCTTTCTAACCTAAATCCTTTCCAGTTATGTGTCTCGAAAGTCAATATCCTCAAGAAATGACAAGTAATATGATCTTCACTCCCACCCTGTGTCATGCTACTAGATTATTTAAGTTGTTTATAAGAAGGCACTTAATACCAGCCCTTCTGATACTACATTAAACACCTTCCCCAACTCATTACATTGCTGGTTGATTGTTACCTTTAGTTTGTCCTTCAGCCAGTTTTCAGTTCCTGTGCAAATGTTGAAATCTAAGCAATTGAAATGAATTTAGCAAGTTTTCATGAGAGACTATATCAAATGCTTCACTGAAATTTAGGTATGTTGTCTTCTACATCGTTCCTTTCATCAGGTGATTACAGAATTCTTTCAAAAAGCAATCAAATTTGACCAGACCTTTTCATTGTCAACATGTTGCTTATTGCCAATATTCTTTTATTGTAGTGTTTACAGAACCTTTTACTTTGCTTTTTCAAAGAGATACTGTATTTTTTTAAAAAAAGTCATGAACATTTGTTCTTGTTTTATTATAATCTAGAATCAGTCAGACTTGTCAGATGAAGAACTGAATGATGATCTGCTACAGAGTGACAATGAAGATGAACAAAATTTCAGGTATGTGTTCTTTGTTTTCTAAATATTATGGATTAATTAATGCTTCACTGAGTTGCTGCTAAATGACAGATAATTTATTAGGGAGACGGTGGGTGAGGTAATACCTTTTGTTGGACCAACTTCTTTTGGTGAAAGACACAAGCTTTCAAGCTTACACAGAGCTCTTTCAGGTCAGGGAAGTTACTCAGGCTGTGTCTACACTACAAAATTTTATTTAATTAGCTTACAGCCATCACAATTATTAAATTGCTTGTGTGCATGCACACTTGGCTCCTTATGTTGGTGGTGTGCGTCCTTATTAGGAGCACTTGCATCGATTGTATTGTCATTGTGGAGCATTTTGGGATGGCTCCTGAAGGCCAATATCAGTCAGAGTAAGCAGTGCAGTGTCTACACTAACACTGTGTCAACCTAATCACATTGACCATGACTCTACGCTGCTCAGGGAGGTGGTGTTACTAAATGAACATAGAGGAAGCCTGCACAACTCGAAAAGCAATGATGGCCATATTACTGCAAAAAAACCCCGCTGCAGGCCGAAAAGCCCTGCTCTCGCCCCACCCCCATCCGCTACCCCCACCCCTCCGCTTGGCTTGCCCCGCCCCTACTTACCCATGTGGGCCGCATGTTGTGCAGGCCTGGCATAAAGAGACACTTTTATTGCCAGGAGCCAAATTTAAGTGAAGAGACATCCACGGCTAGGTTGACACAAGGTGGTTTATATTGACCTAACCCTTCAGTGTAGACCAGGCTCTGGAGCATCACAGCTAAATACAAGATGAAATATTGTTAGGCATAAACAGTTAGCACATGCTGCAAGAGACAATTCAAGGTAAAGTGGGCAGTTAATACCTTTGCATTCTTAGGACAAATAGTAGCCCATGATTTTTAGTGTCTAGAAAAGTTATGAATTCAAGCTCCTAGGCTCATCTTTTGATGGTGTTGTGCAGGTTTCCCGTAACCCACTAGCCCTCCTTTGTCCGATGTCTGCAAACGTGTTAACTGTCCGCTTCACCTTGGATGGTCTCTTGCAACATGTGTTAACTCCGTATGCTTAACAATCTGTTCAACCTTGACACTCTGAGTACCTTTCTTGGACTGGAAGAAGAGCTCTGCAAACTCAGGCTGTGTCTACTCCACCACTTTCAGTGCTCAAACTTAGTCGTTCAGGGGTGTGATAAAACACCCTGCTGAGCAACAAAAGTTTGAGCACTGAAAAGTGCCAGTATAAACAGTGCTTTATTGCTGGGAGCCACGCACCTGGCGATAAAGCTACTAACCCTCATTTGGGGGTGGTTATTTTTTATCGCCGGGAGAGCTCTCTGTGCAAAAGAATAAATGGACACAAATCGGACATCAAGAATTACAACATTCAAAAACCAGTTGGAGAACACTTCAGTCTCCCTCAACATTCAATTACAGACCTAAAAGTTGCAATTCTTCAACAAAAAAAACCCTTCAAAAACAGACTTCAACGAGAAACTGCAGAACTGGAATTAATTTGAAAACTGGATGCCATTAAATTAGTCTTGAATAAAGACCGAGAGTGGATGGGTCATTACACAAACTAAAACTATTTCCCCATGAAAAGAACGAGGAGTACTTGTGGCACGTTGGAGACTAACACACTTTTTTGGGCATAAGCTTTCGTGGGTTAGAACCCACTTCATCAGATGCGTAGAGTGGAATATACAATAGGAAGATATATACACACAGAGAATATGAAAAGATGGAGCTTGCCATAGTAACCGTGTGTGTATGTATCTTCCTACTGTATGTTCCACTCCATTCATCTGATGAAGTGGGTTTTATCCCATGAAAGCTTATGCCCAAATTAAAAGGTGCCACAAGTACTCCTTGTTCTTTTTGCTGCTGTAGACTAACACGGCTACCACTCTGAAACCTGTGGTGGTATGTATCCCTAACTCAGTATATGCTGTTTGAGGGCACAGGCTAAAGGGGTCATATGGTTCAATACAATATGTCTGATAGCTTGGAAAGCTCACTCTAGGAGACAAAGTGGTGTCTGTCCTAAGATTTTCTTCCCACACACAATCCACATGGAGGAGGGAGGAATAGGAAGTAGCTTTCTCTAGTGCAGTTATGGGAGTTAGGGTGAAACTCTTTCCATCCTCAGACTAGCAATCTGGGCGCATGATGCTGTTCTCTCGGCAGAATTGAGCTAAAGAGCGATCACGAGCAATATGATTTTCCTTTAATTGCATGTTCTTTATTTCTCTCCCCTGCTACCTTTACCTTCTTGTGTTGTGCAGCAGGGGGTAGCTATGTAACTGCACAGGTGGTGGAAGGAAAAAGGAGAGCACCCAGAATAGGCAGTAGTGCTTCCCCAGGGGAGGGAAACTGAGGCCTAGTCTATATTAGGAAATTAGGGTTGAGTGAGAAAAATCAGATCCACCCCCTGGTGTAGGCAGTACTACATCGATGGGAGAATTCTACTGTCTCTCAGGAAGGTGGAGTATCTGCACCGATGGAAGAACCCTTCCCATCTGTAAATGTAGTGTCTTCACTGAAGCACATCACTGTAGCATTTTAATTGTGCCTAAGCCCTGATTTATATGAACTATTACTTTTCCATCTCTGGCAGCTGTATTACTGTTACCCATGGGGTGAATGTTTGCTGCTTTTTCCTCCAACTTCCACTCGAAGACCTCCAGTCTGGGGCCAACTTGGTGTACAAACAGCATACAAATCTGTTAGATTTTGTGGCCCCAAATTGTGAGGAAGTAGGTCCCTTTTAAGGTAACTTGTAGAATTGGAACGTGGTAAAGGAAAAAGTTTTTAAAGGTAAAACACCTCTCCAAAAACATTTTTCAGTCAAAATGTTCAGCCAATCAGTAATGGTGAATTTCAAGTAAATGCAATTTTAATCATCATGTTTGTGAATCAGCCCGTTTTCCTACATTATCACCAAAGATTGAGTTGGAGATTGACTCACTGTTTTTTATGTGGTTATGATAGGAACTGTTTCAAATTAAGCATGAAAACTTCAATTCTAGCCTTAGCTCATAAGAAGGATCTGAGTTTTCAAACAATTTCTAAATACTGTTTTTAAGTTCACACATTCTGTTACTGACATGAGTTTTTTTTTAAACCTCCACAGTTCTTTAAAAGACAGTTCTTGATAGTATAAATTTTTCTCGGAATGGAAACTTAAATCTGCCACAATAAATACAACTATCTAAATTCAAATTGATCGTTTCCTGTCTTTATTAATGTAATAATAAAAATGATTTAGTAGCTTACTTGGAGGTATTAGAAAGCAGATGCAGTTGGAGTCATTTTGTGTATTTTTGTTAGTCTGGGAATTAAAATTGAATCCAGTCTGCTTGGTAACTGCAGGACTTCTGCCAGCCTGACCTGTTAGACCATCTGGTTAGCTTGATTCCCCTGGTCAAATAATCTGCAGCTGGTGATAAGCTGTGGTACAGTATGCATTATGAGTTTATGGCATACAGTCAAGTTGATGTGTGAGCTATATTTTTGTTCAATAACTTAGAGTACGTGTATTTGTCTGCTCCATTGTACTTAATCCTCTCAAATGTAGCTAATTGGTATATTTTCAGCTTTGCTCTGAATCTTTCACCCCACCTTTCTACTGCAGTTCTCAAGGCGTCACAGTTAGTCTTAATGCTACGTCTGGCATGGTGACATCATATGACTTCTCTGAGAATGCTAATGATCATTCGATAGAACATGAGTCGGAATATGACCAAGGGGAGGACGAAATACCTTATGACAAATCAGATGAACCTGAAGTATACTCTCAAGAGTACATAGGGGAAGGACAGTATGAAGGCAATGATGCTGAGCTGTCAGAAGACCAAATAGAATATGTGGAAGAACAGGGAGAGGAAGAAATTTACAATGATGAAGTCCTGGATCTTGAAATCAATGAACCTCTAGATGAATTTCCAGTGAGTTTCTTTCTATTGTATCTCCAAAGATCACATTGCTTCACGTGCATCGGGTTTTAGACTGATTTGAACTCTGTTTACTTCCCTAGGGAGGGGGAGAAATTAGACCTATTATCACTGTCTGCCAGTTTCTTTATCTAGGCTGTGACAAAGTTTGTGTTGACAGCTTGTTTGGCGGTAGGTAATGCTCCTTTGTCATGCTGGAAGGCAGTTGAGAACCATGACCTTGAGGGTTGTATCCTTAAGGAAGAAAACAGCTTTGTGTGGTGGAGATACACTGCCAATTGTTAGAAATACTTAATGCAAAAGCTTTTATCCAGGCTTTGGACAAGATCTGATAAAGTCCTTCCAAGGTGAAAAGATTATTGACCTGCTAAAGACATCTTTAAGGTGCTAATATTCCAAAGTGATTGATGTCCTGCTCATTCATCCTTTTTGAAACTGAGAACTGTCTAAATCTGAATAAAGAGATTGGAGGTTAGTTCAGAAAATGTCACATGCATAATTTGATATCTTTTAAGCAGCATACAGAAGAGCATGTACTGATTTTAATTGTAAGTGAATGTGTTACATAATCAGTTTAAACTTCATATATTTAGTACAAAAAATCTGCTTAAAATATCAGCTGACATTTTGAAAAGCTTTTGCTCTCTCTTTTTATTCATGTTTGTACAGCATCTAGCATAATAGGTGCTTGATCCTTGCTTGGGCCTTCTAGTCAACACTTACATACAAATGAATAATAGCTGTATATAATTAGTAGAATAACTTTTTAAAAGAATAATGGAATATTTTATTTTTCCCTTTTTAAAATAAAGTTGGATATTGTCAATATAGTGCCATGGAGCAGATGGCACTTCAAACAAACAATTTATTCCAGATTTACCTCCAAAGAATTTTAACTCCAAGGGCCTGATCATCATCCCACTGAAATTAATGGGATATTTGTTGTGGCATCAGCTGGATCGCACCATATTATCTGTGTTGCTGTACAGTGTTATTAATATTATAATGTCAGTAGCATTAAAGCCCCTACAACTGTCCTAAAAACCCTTCTGGATTAATAGAAAATCACAGTAAATAGCCTGGATTTTGATGAAGCCTGTTTTCAATTGTGGTAATCTATAGATGTATAGTCTTGAATTTTTATACATGTGGCTCTTCCTTGTAACTTCCTTTTTATAATTTTTAGGATGAAGATTACATACAGTCATATAATGAACAACAAGGGATGGAAGAACAGGAAGAATATGTAGTTGAAGAGGAATTGGAGGAGGTTGCTGATTCCCAAACACCTACAAATGAATCAGAAGAGGTATGTCATGCACCTTGCAGAAATCTTGAAACAGTGGCTTATTGCAGAATTTATAATAATTTAGAATTGTTCAGATTGCTGGCTAAGAATTAATGCCAATTGGCTGCAAGCTAGCTAAATGCCAACAATTAATTCTTGAGATCATAACTTTGTTATTAGGTTGCAGAAATGTTTTTTACTGTCCTTTTCTAGTTTTTCTAGCATCTGTGTTCACATTTTTCTAATGACAGTACTGGATTTAATTTTTTTTCTGAATAACCAAAGGCAACAGATAAGTGCGAAGGCCACATTTCCTTTAATGTTTACACAACTGGAGTTTTTAGGTGGGAGAATTATGATGATTCTGCATGGTATCTGTGATCTTATACATACAGTAGAACATCAGAGTTATGAACTGAGCAGTCATCCCCATACCTCATTTGGAACTGAAAGTATGCAGTCAGGCAGCAGAGACCAAAAAAGCCAATACTGTACGGTACTGTTAGATGTAAACTACTAAAAAGGGGAAAGTTTTTTTAAAAAAATGATTTGACAAGGTAAAGAAACTTTCTGTGCTTCTTTCATTTAAATTAAGATGGTTAAAAGCAACATTTTTCTTTATAGTAAAGTTTCAAAGCTGTACTAAGTCAATGTTCAATTGTAACCTTTTGAAAGAATAGCCAAAATGTTTTGCTCAGAGTTGCGAACAATCCTGAGGTGTTCGTAATGCTGAGGGTCTACTGTATATCCCTAGTAACTGTAATGTGACACCTTCCTGCCCATATGAATATGTTGTAGTCAGGATGGTAAAATATGGGCCAAAGTGTCACTAAACGTCAAAAAGACAAAGACCCTTCTAGTGCCTTATAGTATCTTGTGCATGGGTCTGAAAATTCTACAAGCTTCTCCTTGCAGTTCTCTCTCAATTTTTCCATCAAGCAAGAAGGTGAGGTCCCTCGTTCCCCTCTTGCAGAATTAGACAAAGGCTTGATGCCAAAAACCCACAGGTATTTGCTCACTGGCTACAGTAGAAAGGGATTGTACTGACTCTGCAGCATTAACTTGCAACAGATTCCTGGTAGGAGTAGTAAGGAGGTTTGTTGTCTACTGCCTCCCCAGAAATCTGCTGCAGTATTACTCTTATCTCAAAGTTTAATTTATAGGATCTATTGGAATACTCATTGAGGTGCAGTGTCTGAATTTTGGGTCTAGTGTATGCTAAAATGCTCGGTTGACCCAGCTATGTTGCTCAGGAGTGTGGAAAATCCACACTCCCTGAGGAATGTAGTTAAACCAACCTGACCTGCTAATTCTTTAATTGAAATAGCTACAGCTTCTTGGGAATACCTGTGCTGATGAGAGAACCTCTCCCGTTGGTGTAGGTAGTGTCTATATTGAAGTGATACAATGGCACATTTACAGTTTTGCCTCTGGAGCAATTTGTGTAGATAAGCCCTTGGTTCCCTCTTCAGAATACTAATCCATCAGCTAGTTCCACCCCAAAAGGCTCAAAAAGTGCATTTTTTTTATATCTTCACTCAATTTTAGAACTTTTCGGTCTCTAGTTGTATCAAATAAATTACACTGAATAATCTTCTTTGGTAGATTAATATTTATTAAACATTTTAAAGTCTTAATAATGTTTTATAGATCCATTTAGCAATACTCCATTTTGTGCATGTGTTGGCCTATACACACCCTCCTTCTGGTATTCTGCTGTACTTTAACTTTCCAGAGCCATGGTCTGTGTGTTAACTGATGAAAGCACAGTTCATCATGTTATAACTTAAATCAGACCATCGTATGTAATTAACACCCTGACAAGTATTTTTTTAAAAAAGAAAAAAGTTGTGGAGCAGAAACCTAGAACGTACTGGGTAATTTGACTGAAGTGGGACTGCAAAAATGCCAGTCTCTAGCTCACATAACATCCAGTTGTCATACAGTTTAAAACTATACCTTTCAGCGCGTTGAACTCTCAAATTCTGCAGCTTGCCTTCTCACTGTTAAATATTCTGGAGGTCAGAACAGAAACTGTCCTCTGCGCCGTGATAAAGCACAACCTTTCTGTTTAGGACCACCAGAGTGTAGTTGTGGGTACATGCTTTGATGCTAACTGATTCCACCTTATGTACAATATGAGCCTACTTCAACATTTTGTTGCAAAGTTATAAATTTGTAGCGGGAAAATAAGATTACTTCAGAGGTAATCTCAGTAGTAATTCTTTTAGAGATTCTTCTGGACAGCTAAAGAAGAATCAGAGGCTAAGCAAAATCAGATCAGTCATCATGAGTGTATAGTGTGAGACCTTAGAGGAGTTGGTTTGCTGTGAGGCATAATATGTCCTAGACTCCTTTCCAGGAACAGTAGAAAAATTTAACCAGCTTGAACCCACTGGGAAAATGAGACAAATTGTATAACTAGAAAAGACATAATTAGTGAGCTTGCATAGATGTACCCTGTATATACTTTATCTACTTTTTCCATCGACCCAAATCCTTAGAGATTTTATTTAGTCATTGGTTTAAAGCAGATGATGTCAGCCTATATATGCTGAAATTTTGACTTACCTTGAAACTGACTAAAAATGTACTTGCTCTGTAGCCTGTATTTTGAAAGAGAAACTTCAGACTGCCTAAGATTAATAACTTGAGGAGTGCTTGCCTGCAATTTTTCAGTAAAAGCCATTTACTAATGAGCTCTGTTTCTTTATTCAAAGGAGAATCAATAAATTCATGGTGTGTGGTGGTATATGGCTGTGAGCTTAGCTGTTTATGTTCTTGCTGTTGATAATGAAGATCAAATACTGTTGACATTTTTATCAGCTTGAAAATGCAGTGCCACCGAAAGTGTTGGTAACTGAGATACACCTCTTAGGTAAAGAAAACATTGTTTTGTTTGTCCTGCCCATTACTATCCATCCTGTCCCTGGGAATGGAGATCCTCCCCATTCCTGAACAAAGCTGGAGTATTAATTTTTGCTACATTTCCTCTCCCACAATCATTGCCCCACTTTCTGGTTACAGAACTTGCTTATACTCATCTGTGTGGCTCCTATAGCGTCTGTAGATTCTGCTGTTTAGCAGAATGACAGTATCCTGGTGACAAAGCAGACAAAGAGACAAAGCAGAAGTTAAATTTGTTTCTCCAGCATTGCATGGAGTATTAGTGCTTAGCCTTCTACATTTTTAGTGGTTTAATGTATGTAATTGAATAATAGATATATTGTGCTTTGACCTCTGTTAGTCTGATACCAGAACCCTCGGCTTCAAGCTCTCATTCACTGAAGCAATTGAATGCTTCATTTAATGGAGAGATTATGTATATGGAAACATCTCCATCATGTTGATGGAGAATAAGTTGTGGATTACAGTTATTTATTTTTCTCTGTATAATCCTTCCACACCTATTTGTGGATGCATATAATTCTGTGCATGGTAATTAGTTTATGATTTGGGACAGAAATACTGTTCATTTCCTGAAGTGTAGCCCCGCTGTGGTATTCTACAAAATGTCACACTCATTGTGCTTGTGGCCAGTTCTCAAAAAATTGGAGGTTTCTTTGATTTTTGGATTGGAGATTAGTTATCTTTTGGAACACTTAGATTATCACTGTATTGTAATATACTTTTATTATTGTGTGCCTGAGGGTGCTACTCATAGACTAGAACCCCACAGTGCTAGGTGCTGTACAAATCCAGAACAAAAAGATGGACCCTGCCCCAAGGTCAATATACAATAGCTCTGCTGGTAAAATAGAATTAGTTTGCATGAAGTTCCTTATCACAAAATCAATTTGAATGAAATCTAATACTCTTTTGTAGGAATAAAATCAGAATATATGTAACTTTCATCTTGAAATACATATTACTCATAAACTCTGTATGTAAATACTGTATGAACTTTCATTTTGTTTTAAAAATAATTTCAGTGCACATGCAATTATATATTTAGTGTAAAAGATAAAAGGAAGATGATAGTTGCAGTTTGTTTTTAGCAACTGTATTTTTCTGGAAGTAATCCCTAGAAATTCCCACTCCTGGCTTTCTAGCCACAGATGTGAGATTCAACAACTGACTAGAATTCAAAAAGTTGGCTACACGGTTTTACAAAGACCCCCTATGTCTTCCCTACTTAAATCACAAGAAGATGCAGAAAGTCCAGGCAATGCAGAAAGAAAGATAAGATGTAATAGATGTGGTTTAATTTGGCTGCAACTTTAATAAAATAACATACCTGGAAATACCAACAATAAATTGCATAGTGCAGGTCATCATTAATTCTTCTCTTAATCATGCCCATCTCTTTGGAAGGGCTGCCGTCAGTCTTCCTGCTTCCCAGCCTGGTCCCAGCCAGCCTGCTGCTAGATCCTAACAACCCTTCGCATGTATGAAGGTTAAGGAAAAAATGGAGGGGTTGTTTCTCCGCTCTAACAAATGTTATCATCCTTAGCACACCATTTTTGGCTGCCCCAGGGGATGCCTCCTCCTAAATCCACTTCCAACTCCTGTTTATCAGGGAATCATATCCGCTCTGTAATGAGTACTTGCAATGGACACCTACCAAACTTGCTGCCTACTTAGTTGTGATATATTGACCTGGTCTCCATATCTATCTCACCGTGTCCCTGACCTGTCTGGGGAAGATCCTGACCTTCCAGTTGCCCAGGTAGTCACTGCATTTAGTTGTGGTGAGGACGTTAGGCTTGATGTGTGTTGCCTGTGGAGCTAACTGGCTCCTATGCATTCCTGCCCTGCCTCCTTTCTATTAATGACTACTTTAAGCACCCTAATTTAGAAATCAAAATCATGTCGTGCTTTAGTATGTTCTTTCTGTGTTCACCAAACAGAAAAAAAAAGTCATAGTTCACCTGTTGGCTCTAAAAAGAACTGAAAACTGTATGTGTGAGAATCAGGAATCTGTCAGCTAGTATGTAGAAAACCTCAAACCCAATCTTTCATGGCAAATGCTATATTATAATGTATTGAATTTCAAACTATAAATCAAATTTAAGCCAAATGTAACATTCTTAACTTTCTGTCCACCATCCCAGAACAGGAAAACTTTTTGGGGGAGGAACGGGAACTAGGTGGAAGTTAGACAGGCTGAAGAGAGACACTGGCACTTGGGACATGGTTTTTTGTGAATAATAAAGGTTTACTCCCACAAGAAGATCTCAAATGTGACTTGAGAACAAGGGCATAATATTCCATTATGCAGATTTAGTATATTAAAATTGAGTACTGCATATCAGCACATTCTTTTGATGAGATGAGAAACTGCTCAATTTAAACTTCATTTCCCCTAAAATATTTTCTCAAGACAAGACCAGCAAAACTGTACTTATTGAAAGGAATATAATTTAAGAAATTGTGAAGTTATCTAGTCTTTTTATTCTTTCATGTTATTGACAATTGCTCTGAATCATAAACACCAAGAATAATTAATTTATTCTTTTACTGTTTTTTGAATAATCCAAACAGATAGTATCCAAACTCTGAAACTATGGAATAGTCATTTTTCTACATGTCATCACAGGATATTTGATGCAGTTTTGTTTTTTAAAAGCTGTGGACTAATCCAGTTTGGTTCTGGTAGAATATTCAAAATACCCTCTTAAGAATTGTAATAAGACAAGACATGTTCTAAGGGTTTGGCTAGAAATATCTTATAGAAATCAGCTATAGCTGAGAGATTTAGCTGCTGTGTATTGTTACCAAACAAACCTATAAGATATGGTGAATCACCTGCTGTTCCCAAACTGTGCACAAGAATTCTTTATAATACCAGAAAGGTACAGGCAGGGGAGCCCTTATACAAAACATTGATTTGTTTTTGTCTTGTTTCCTATCTTGACAAAGATTCTTTCAAAAATGGTGGTATTTTTAGCCTGTTAAAAATCTCTCCTAGGCAACATTAGTTTGTACACATCTTTTTCTCATATGATGCAGGCAGCTATCGAAACTCTGGAACTTCAGGAGGAAACAAAAGAAGAATCTGATGAAGAGGAGGAGGAGGATGAAGAATCTGGACGACTGCGTTTCAAAACTGAACGAAAAGAAGGAACAATCATTAGGCTCTCAGACATAACGAGAGAGAGGAGAAACATTCCAGAAACTTTGGGTAAGATTCTGTGGCGGTGGACTATAATAAATGACTATAATGAAAGGAAAAGATTGGATACTTAAAACCTATTAATAAATGTTATTCTTAAGGTAAAAGAATGTAGTCTGCCATTGGACAACTTGGATATAGACAAGCAGTGTCCGTCTTCTGCAGCTTGTTTTCCTAGTAGCTTTTTGTTCTCCTCCCTCAGAATATCAGAAAAAATATATTGCTTTTTCAAAAGCCAATGCAATGTATATCCATTGAAGTTTTTCACATTCCTTAAACCTGGCTGTCCTTTAAACAGGGTGCTGGAGCAGTTTTTATAGTGGGAGTGCTGTGAGCCATTGAACCAAACTGAAAATCTTGAATATAATGTAAACCACTTCAAATCAGGGGGTGTTGCAGCACCCCGAGTTCCAGCACCTATGCCTTTTAAACAACAGTTGGCTATACACTTTTTGAAAATTCCACTACTGTTTTAATATTTACACCTTTTAAATGACTCCCTCATTGCTTGTAAAGCTCACTGCTATAGTAAAAATCACACTAGTTGAAAGCAACTTGCTGTGGTTTGTTGGCACACAGCATATATCCAGCTGCACTGAATGTATATTTGGCACATGTTTCAGCATTGAAATGGGAAAGCCATTATGTGCTTAATCCTGATGAGACTTTTTCATCAATTAGCTAATAAACTGTTGTGATGTTATGTGTGATTTCAGTGAAAAAAATATAAATTGATTTTTGGCTTCCCCTTATTTGCCCAATTTTAGTCCATCTGTTCAAATAAAGTCACAGTGAGGTATCCTTGGAGAGGGGTTCATTTTACCAAAACTATTTATGCTCTGGATGCTGAAATATTTGATACTGTGATATAAAAAAAATCCCTTGTTCTGTTGGGGATCACTGAAGCTGCTGCTCATGTTAGATTTCAGATTGTGGCATCAGTGTATACTAAGAGTGCTGCCATTATTAATACCAGCATCTGATGCCAGAAGTGCTTGGTACTATTGGGGTTAAATGATAATACACAATGATCTAGAACAGGGGTTCCCAAACTTATTCCATGGCTTGGCCAGGGTAAGCCCCTGGCTGGCCGCAAGATATTTTATTTACCTGAGTGGCTGTAGGTTTGGCCGCTCACAGCTCCCACTGGCCGTGGTTCGCCATTCCTGGCCAATGGGAGCCGGAGGAAGCGGTGGCCTGGCCCACACTGCTTCCTGCAGCTCCTATTGGCCGGGAATGGCGAACCGCGGTCAGTGGGAGCTATGAGCGGCCGAACCTACAGCAACTTGGGTAAACAAAACGTCGTGCGGTCAGTCAAGGGCTTACCCTGGCCAAGCCACAGAATAAGTTTGGGAACCGGTGATCTAGAATCAAGACTGCTGAGATCAAAATATGGCGGTCCATGATGGTGATACATATGCTGGAACACCGTGGGGAGGAGCATTTGCTGTTGCACAGTGCTCATGGTTCTATACAGAAATTAAGTATTAATTCAAACTGTGGAAAAAGGTTTGGATATCTTCCTGAAGAGAGTCCAGGTATGAAGCAGGTAATTTGAGAAGGAATGGAGGTAGCTTATCAGATACTATTGGTCTATAAGGCATTGAGTGCAGATGGTGCTGACACTGATACTTGCAGATCTGTATGTCTGCACTCATCAGTTCTTCTTAAAGGCTTTCTGTAGGATGGATGGAATATTTTTTGGCGGACTGCAGAGGCTATAGTCACAAGAGCAAAGGGTACAATCCACTTTGTTTTCTCTGGTCGCTCTTCAGACAAAGAAGGTGGCAAGGGAATGGCCTCAGCTTGGAAGTTAGCCTGCATAGCTAGGTCTGAATTTGATAATCGGGCTGCTTCTACTTCCTTTCCAAAGAAAGCCAATGTGTCCTAAACCTCCAGGTTTTTGAAGGTCCTGTAATGAATAGCTAGACTGCCAGTGCTTTCTTTAGAGCGCCTTTTTTATGGAGGGAGATTAAGAGCCTTTTTTCCTTCAATAAACTCCAGTTACCTAAGATCCATCAAGGCAACAGATCTTGCTTCAGCGAGACTCCTTAAATTACCCTTCTTGAGATTCCTCTACAGTTTCAGTAAGAGGAATAATGCTGCAAGTGTAATTCTTTTTGGCAAAACATTGCGTTCATGCTACTGAAGAAAAAAGGAAGGAGTTTTTATTGCAGAAATTTATTCACTCTTGACAAATCCTGTCAGCAAGGACCATGCTACAGATACTGGCCTGATTGGCACAAGAAAGTTCATGGCATGTGATCCATGTCAAACCTCAATAGATCCTGAGATCTGTAGTTTCAAGTTGGGGGAAGACTCTTATTGAATCTGGGCAATGAATTAACTATTTAGCCATGCTTATTTGGTATTTCAGGCAAAATCTTTAATTAGGAAAATATTTCAAATCCACGTTGTTATAGAATGATGAATGCATCCTGAGTAGGATGGGAGGAGCTCTCCAGAGGGTCTTCACACCAACTCACTCCAATAATTCATAAAGATCTAGAGATGAGGTGTGATACTGAATGCACTAAGTACCCTCAGATGTGTATCCCTTATCTACACACAAATGTATCTACTGGTTTAACTAAAGTGATTTTTTTAAATGAAATTTGTTAGTGATATTAACACTTGCATAGAGTTGGTTTATAGCTGCCTAGTATTAAGGAAAATGCAGCTGTGAACAGATTTAAGTGTATCCAGGTGGTTTTGTAACGACTGTGAATGCTTAAAGAAAAAGCTTAAAGGGAAACAGTGCTTTTATACTACAGTTTTTATCAAGTTTGGGGGTTACTTGATGTATGTCTCAGATGCAAGCAAAACATGGTAAAATGACTATCCAAATATTAACTAAAATAAATGGCATTTGGTTGGTTCTATTTTTGTATTTTTTGCCAGTTGCTTTTGTTAGAACGGTTTCTGTAAATGTGATTGTTAATGAAAGGACATACAGTAACTGTTACTCTTTTAGCTGTTAAACTAACAGCAATGCAAAATGTGTCATTTGCATATAAATATCAGCCCTGCTTTTGGGATTACCGTTAATAGATATTACTGATTTAAAACTGAAACTTTGTTGCATAGCTACATCTCTTTACTTTAAAATCTGGACATAGTTGAGAAAACACTTAAAGAGAAATTAACATTTCAGTTGAAGTTACAAACGTAATTTCCATCTTGTCACATTTTGGTGACCTTTTGTGACAGCTTGTCTCTATTGGAGGGAAGCGTTCTTACTTGCTGATTAAAGATGTCATTTGAAACCATTTTATTACTAGGGGTAGTGAAATTAATCTTGACACTTAGAGCCACTAGAAAAATAATTGCTGATTCACTACATTAACTGTGTATATGTATGAGAGAGAGAACTGTGTAGTCAAGATTAGAATGTGTGTGCTGGGAAAATAAATAACTTTTACATTTTATATATTCTCTCATGGTGTTGAAACTTCTCCTAAATGTGGGAGGCTTTTTGTTTTTGTTTTTTTTAAACAAAGAAAATGTAATAAGTGGTTTTGTAAAGATTTTAGGGAGACATGTTAAGGAAAGTATATAAAATAAGTTTTGAGAATCCTGAATTCATCTTTTAAATAAAGCTTCTTATGTACTCATTATTACCATGTAGAATTATTGACTGGCTGTATAGAGCTTACATTATGGATGAATGTGTACAACAGACTTATTTATCTTTAAGGAAAGAGGGGGAGATAATTACTTATTTAGCCTGGTAAATCAGAAACCAACAGCATTCTTCAAAGCAGCTCTGCTCTCCTGCTCTTCCAAGGAACTCCTCCCTCTAGGCCTGATTAAAAAAACCAAACAATATGGTTTCCATGCTAATGTAAAGTCATACACAAGGCTGTTGGAACTATTAGTGATGCTGTATTGATGCTGATGTCAGCAATAATATGTACAATGTAGTCTGTTTATACTTGGTATAACATCTAACTTTGAATATACTGAGTTTCTGGTTTGAAATCTCAATGTTTCACTGGATTTGTTGCCCTTTCTCACACACTCATGCAGAAACATGTAATATAATAAGGTTACAAGTCTGAGTGCTCAAATCAGGAAATACGCAAAATGTCATACAATTTAACCTTGTCCCATCACCAGTAAATGATGTAATAGCTAAAGCTACTTAAATCAGTGTTTTAAACCTACTTATAAGTGATCTCATTAAGCTTTCAATTTCATAGCTGATTGAGGCATGCGTTTGTGTCTGAGTGTGTGGGAGGAGCAGAAACAAGAACGTTCAGCTATTCTTATTTGGCTGGAGCTACTTTGTGTGTGTTTGGATTGTGAAGGCTGTATATTTGCGACAGAAAAGATAACTGTAATGGCCTACAGTTTTGAGGCCCTTAAAAAAGGGTTTAGATCTTGATGAGTGTTACAAAATGTGGCATACATTGCACCCAGTTTCTCTCTCTGATACATCCATAGCACTCCTGTTGAAGACAGTTCATGTTGTGCATATATATATTAAACAGAATTATTCCCATGGTAATTTACAATATGTTTATGGGCATTGTTTCAAAATATTCTGTACATGCATAGAGGATGAATAAAGGAGAACCTTAACTTTTTGCATTATCTGACTTTTGAGTGCTTAAGGCTCTGAACTGACACATAAATGTACAAATAGTGTATTTCTCTATTGTGTGGAATCTTAGGCCAGGCCAGCACTACAGACGTCTATCAGTATAACTGTCACTCCGAGGTGTGAATAATCCACACTCCTGAACAGCATAATTATACTGACCTAACCCTTCTGTAGATAGCACTATGTCGGTGGGAGAGCTTCTCCTGCTGACATAGCTACTGACTCTTGGAGAGATGGATTAACTATGCTGACAGCAGAAGCTCTCCCGTCAGCGTAGTTGCATCTTCACTAAAGCATTACAGTGGCTAGCAGCAGCACTATACATGAAAACAGGCCCTTACTTGACTGCAGTGAGATATCATGCAGATGCACACTTGCAGAGCTGGGGAATAAAGTTGGAACCTCAAGTTGACTTCTTTGTTCTTTTAGGAAAGAGAGAGAATTAAAACACTTATTTCTCCTGATCTCCAAAAGTGCTTCCACAGTCCCACAATCAAAAATTAGTTCAATGAAGTAAACAAAATCATATTCAAATAATCACCATCTTCATAGTACACATGTAGCAGTGCCTGCTGTAGTTTTTTGTAGAACAGTATACATTATAACTCTGTTTTCATAATTTTATGGAACTGTATTTGTTGGTTGAAAAATTGAGCAAGTCATTTGTGCTTGGGACCTAAGATACATTTGTCAGCTGTTATGGGTTTTTCGTTCATTGAGTGGACAGAATAGCTTCCTCTGCAGTTTAAAGAACAGGAGTATTTGTGACACCTTAGAGATTAACAAATTTATTTCAGAATAAGCTTTTGTAGGCTATAGCCCACTTGGACACTTCTTCTTTCACTCAACTTAACCTTAAGAGGAACTGCTGCTGCTTAGGGTGTCTGCAGGTTTTGCCACATTTTGTAATACTCATCAAGATCTAAACCCTTTTTAAGGGCCTCTTAAAATATTAGGCCACTAGTTAGCTTTTCTGTTGCAAATATACAACCTTCATAATCCAAACACACACAAAGTATTTCCAGCCAAATAAGAATAGCAGCAGGTTCATGCTTCTGCTATGCACGCACATGCACGCACGCCTCAATCAGCTGTGAACTTGAAAGCTTAATGAGATCGCTTATAAGTTTAAAACAGTGATTTAAGTAGCTTTAGCTGTTGCATCCTCGGCCATTTTTGTGGCTGTCACATTCTTACTTTTAGATTTTCCTCCCCATGGTTGTGTGAAAGACCCATACAACATGGAAAAATGACTCCGTATGAGCAGTGAAACTGATTTATACCCAGCATACTCTGACTAAACTAAAAATTTTTCTCTCTAAACTTTCAGTTTTGGGTATTATTTGTAATGCCAGTTGAGAAAAATATTTCATACAGAAATGTGACTATCTTGATTCTGTCCTTTAAACAGTAATATTAAACATGGATTATTTTTATTAAAAAAAAGTTTAGTAAATTCATTTCAGCATACAGCAAATACGTATTCTAATAGTTTTAAGTTTGCACAGTTAACATGATAAAAGTGCTGCTTTCGAAACTGACTGTTCCCTTTATTAGTGATTTTCTATTTAAGCGTTTAGCTTATTGTATTGCTTGTCACTAACTGGACCCCATTAAAATGTACAACATATAAAGTATCGCCTGGTGCATGCTGCTGATGAAACCTTTACTCTATGTCATAATATTTCATACAGACTTTGTATTAGTCCATACTTCTACTGTAATTTAGTGCCCTGACTGGTTAAGGGCATTGCCTTGGGTTTTAACTTAGTTCCAGGTCCTGGTAGAGTACCATCTACTCTGCAACATTTAGCCATGGTATAAATGAACTGGGGGCAACTGTTGTAACCAGGTTCTTTGTTGTAGGTGAGCCCAAAATCTATAGTATGTGTTTAGTGTGTGTTTCTTTGTCCTCTCTAAAGTTCATCTCTTTTTTTGAGCCACATATGTAGGAAAATAAATTGCATAAGAATGTGTGTATCATTTAGTTCTTTCATGTTTCATAAAAATGGCATTAGCTGAATTTGTTCAAATGTTCAATAAAGATCTTTGGTATAAGACAGACATACAGAACAGAAGGTGAAGCATTTGAAAACTATGGTTATGGTGGAAGACTCAGCATAACCTTTACTATAGTGTTTCCTGATGTTTCCTTTTCTGTACACCTTTTCTGTGGATAAACAGAGAATTAAGTTACCAGTGCTGGCAGTCTAGTTCCTTTCACATAACAAACTTCTTAAACAAAAAGCAACAAATGTAAGGCAGACTTCAATAGTAAAATAACATTTTCTTTTGTGTTAGTTTCAGTACCTGCCACTACATGTTGATTTTTGCAGCAGATACAAATACACAAAAAAGAAAACACTGATTTTTGCTTTAATGAAATGTTAACATGCCATTGCCACCTTAAGGTGATCAAAGAGCCTGCAAATTTTATCTTGGTGGTAGTGACACTTTTCTCTAGTTATAATGGTGTCCTTTCTAATCCTTACCGCAAATACCTAACGTGCATTTTTCCCATATAACAGAACTCTCGGCAGAAGCCAAAGCAGCGTTATTTGAATTTGAAGAAAGGGAAAGACAGCTTAAACAGGGACGCTACGGCTCAAGGAGAGGAGGGAGGAGAGGAGGATCCATAATGTGTCATGGAATGGGAGAACAAAGAAGAGACAACAATGAAAGGGGAAGAATGAAAGATCACAGGCCTGCACTGCTGCCAACGCAGCCACCAACTGCGGTAACTCTAATGCTCAGTATTTATAAGAAAATAATTATGGCAGTTATTACTCTGATTTGTAGGTCTTTGTGTAGATCCTTGTCTTTCAAAACTAGAGTGAATTTTAGAAAAAAATTTACTGTTCTTAATCATTCACAAAGATTTAAAAAACCTCAAACCTTAATTTACTGGTGCCCCAGTGGACCTTAAGCTAACATGGGCTTCTCACAGTCTTGTGATTAGAACTTGATACACATTTTTGACCAAAATATTTTTATGTGAAAAATACAGATTTGGCAACACTGAAATATTCCACAAATTTGTAGATTTTCATGTATTGTTTTGGTCAGTGAAAATATTTTAAAACCCAATTTAATTTAGACTTTTTTTTGCAATTTAGCTGTTGAATTTTTTCATTCAAAATGATTTCTTGTTTTGAAGTTTCCTTTAATTTAATTTTAAAAAATTAAAAATGTTAAATACTCAAAATCAAAATGAAACTATTTGATGCAAAACATTTTTTTCAACTTCCCGATTTGCTGTAAATATTTAATAACAATAAAATTGTTTGACCCAAAAACTCATCTTTTCTTCCCTGATTGTTTGGACTTGCCAACAAACCCCAAAATAATCCATTATTCTCTCAACTATAGCTGTGGTTGTGGAAGTAGGAGGGATCACATTTCCACTTCAGAGTTTGAGATCTTGATATATCAAAGTATCAACATTTCAAGCATTTTTCAAATGATGCAAACAGATAATCAGGGTATCTGTTTTTTTGCATCAACAGAGAGGAACAGGTTAATTCCAGTTGTACAGGGAAGCTATCTCTGCATTTGAAATTCTTCAGTCCAACATTACTGATTGCTACTTACCCTGGCATGGAAAAAATGTGACCAGGTGGTTCTTTTTTCTGTTGAAATCATTCTGGTGACTTTCAAGACTCTGTTAAAATAGTGATGTTACTTTTATTTCTTAAAACTAAGTATTTTTATAATTCTAATATTGTACATTATGCTGAGGGGAAAATAAAAACTAAGGCTTGTCTATACTACCATTTTTGTTGTTACAACTTATGTTGTTTAGGGGTGTGGAAAAAACACACTTCTGAGCAACGTAAGTTACACTGACAGAAGCACCAGTGTGGACAGCACTATGGCGGCAGGAGAGCTTCTTCTGCCTACCTAGCTACCGTTACTCATGGAGGTGGTTTTATTATGTCATTGGGAGAGCTCTCTCCTGTTGGCATATAACATGGGCGATCTTACAACCACGCAGCTGCATCAGAACAGCTGTAAGCTCTCTAGTGTAGAGAAGCTCTTAGGAGTCTTCACTCACCATGAAGATAGTCACCTGTTGGTTAGCATACAGCAGTTTTCTACGTCAGCAATGCTACACAACAGTTCTAAGATTTCAAGTGAAGTATAACTTCTATAATTGAAATTACTGGGGAATTTAGGTAGGCAGATTAGTTACCCACACTGGAATTTGGCCAAGTTTTTGGGATTAATGATTCTGTTATGAAAAATGCTCTGGGAACAGCAGTGACCACAGATAATTGTCTTAATTTAATGTCTCATCCAAAAGAGAACACCTGAGTGGTCAAGAAATATAATTAATTTTTGTTTGTTTTTGTGAAGTACTGTTATCTGGGATCCCTGTTCCTAGATTACAGTCTGTGTATGGGTATGATAGAGGTGATGCATTGAAGTGAGGGAGCATGTTTTACACTGGAAATATGAATTAAACCATAACAGATTGTTAGTAGATACTGCTGTAATACTTGATTGTTCAATATATCAAGCAAGGATCTATCCCTGTAAAATGATCAGATGCTAGTGGATTTATTATGGTATCTAAACTGTGCTTCCTAATGACACACGTAAACAGAGCTAATTTTTTGGTACTACACTGCAGTTGATCCTCACTAGTAACGCAAGCCATTCTTCATCATATGTTGGCTTTTTTCCTACTTCTGTTCATTTACTGACAGCTACACCCGTACTTGACAGTGACATTTTATTCTCTGTCTTTTAAATTTTGTTTGGATACTGGTAATATTCCATGTGCTAGGCTCTGAGGCGCGTATAAGAATGAATAATGTCTTAGCCCTTCCTTTGTTTCCTGCCTATTATCCCTTCATGCTGACATTTTTTTTGCTTTCAAATTATTCCTTCCCATGCTGGTAGTTCCAATAGTTTCAGCTGGTTTAATGATCAGACTAGGTGTCTTTCTGGGAAAACTTGGCCTTGAACATTCTCAAAGAATCCCAGTTGTGTTTTTTGTTACTGGTTTTTATTTTTAACATCTGTGTACTTGGATTTTAGTGGAATGGATTTTGTTCTTTTTGTTTATTTGCAGAGTCATTCACAGAGGCTAATTCCTCCTCACCAGCAACAGCCAATTAGGAGTCTGTTTCAGCAGCAACAGCTACAAACGCTGCTTCCTATGCAGCATCAACACCATTCATCTCCTCCTCCAGGATTACATATGCCACCCCAGATAGAAACACCTGGAATAATGATGACTCCACCCCCAGTGACACCCCAGCAACCGAAGAACATACATATAAACCCACATTTCAAAGGGACAGTAGTGACGCCTGTGCAAGGTGAGTGTTCTGAATACTGTAAGTTTTGTGTTAATGTGTCCCTCCTCCGTGCACTGGCAATACTATCTACAGGGTTGGTTTTCTGTGGTCATTCAGTCATAACTTACACAAAAACTTATTTCAGGCTAAAATTCTCCTTGCTTAATCACAGAACAAATATTTTACAAAAGTTAGTAGTTTGTTGAAAAAACAAAGCCTCTTCCACTTCTAGCTCTTCTTTAAAATGACACTTAAGGTAAAACTTGCATTATCCTGTGATAAGGAGTAATAGAATTGCTAACTGTAAAGAGGACATATTTAAATTGTGGACATCAGTTTTCAAGAACTGGCAAAGCATTGCAGTTTAAAGTTTCACAAGTGACATATTAGCTTCAGCAAGGCACTCTCAGAACATACATCAACTATTTGTGTGTGAATATACTGTGACACCCCTCAAACTGCAATTATTGTGTGAAAGGTACAAGCTGCATCCATTTTATTTATGATGAATTTGAGATGATATGCTCTGCTTGTTCTTTCTGAGCTCCACTGTTTTTAATGAGTATTTGATTCGAAGCCTGAGAGTCAAACACTTTTTCCATAACTTACTTAATTCAAGCACCCATTGCTGGGCAACTTTTCTGGGAACTTGCAACAAGGCTGTTGAAGCTGCAGCTTCTCTGGCTGTGTTGAATCTGAGGCCATGTGTACACTTACTGGGAATTGATGCTGCGGGTGTTGATTTAGCGGGTCTCGTGAAGGCCCGCTAAATCGACAACAGGGTGCTCTCCGTTTGACTTGGTACTCCACTGGAACGAGCAAAGTAAGGCCTCCTGTCGACGCAGCGCGGTATAGACACTGCAGTAAGTCAGCCTAAGCAACATCAACTCCAGCTATGTTGTTCACTTAGCTGGAGTAGCATAATTTAGGTCTGCTTACCCTGGTAGTGTAGACAAGGCCTGAGACTAAAAAAAATATACTTGTATAATTTGAAGTCTCTTTATGACTGTAGTCAGCACTAGAAAAAGCAAATATTTTGTTTACCTTCTGATCTGGTAGATATTTTGTCCTCAAATGAGCAGAGGTCTTGGCCTGAAGTTAACTTTCTTTTATTTGATAGAATAATAATAAGAAAGTTGGCAGGAGTAGGCTTTGGGAAAAATTGGGAGAAATCTCAGGTATGTTAGTCCTGAACCAGATCTGCTTCTCACAGATGGGTTTCAGAATGGCTGTTCCATGGAGATTATTTTAGTTTTCCAAACTACTGTGGGGGACCCCGCAGCAGCAGGACCATCCCCCGCAACGGACCACCTGCTACTGTTGATAGCGACCTCTGAGTTGCCTAGCTGCTGCCCCTGGATCCCCTGCAGCGGATCAGCCACTATGAGCATCCTCCGCCCCTTGCAGCTCCCAGCTGGTGGCAGCAGAGGGATCCTGGAGCTGTTCAGCGCTGGCAGTTCCCCTCCCTCAGCTCCTCTGCCACCTCAGGTGGCAGGGAACCTGCTCAGCCACTGAGAAATGAGGTCTCTGCAGCTCCCAGCTGCAGTGAGGGGTGGAGGAGGGTGCTGGGCCCCTCCTCCCTTCCCATTTTGTCAGGGATGTTTTTAGTAAAAGTCAGAGACAGGTCACAGCTTCCATGATTTTTTTTGTTTATTTCCCGTGACCTGTCCCTGACTTTTACTAAAAATATCCATGACAGAATCATAGCCTTAAACATGATTAATAATAGTTCTAAACCTCTTCTGAAACAGTCTCCACAGCTATAGCATAGATTGTCTTGAAGCTGCCATTTGAACTGTTCCATCAGGATTGTGGAAGTAGTCTCCCTAATGGCCATCACTTTGGCCTGAAGAGTGAGTTTGGAACTTTCCCATTGAAAAGCCTATCCCAAGATAAACTCTCTCTTTTATTGGAGAAGAGCTTTCCATTACCAGTCCTGTTCTCTAAGCCCAAGTATTCCCACAAAACGGTTTCATATCCTTGTATCTGGGCTATAAAATTTTCTTGTCTGAGCTGCTTTTTTCTGAAAGTTAGATTTTTTTTTTCTGCTTTCAGAGAGAGATGTTCAAATCAAGATTGTATCTCAGGAGTACAACCATACTCCATGATTTCTTTAACCTCAGGAAGAATGAAAGAGAAACTCATACATCAAAATCTGCAAAGCTGCTGTTCACACCTTCAGCAGACATGAGATTGACATACAGCTCTCAGTCCTTTGAAGCATTTGGATACTAGATCGTTCGCACTGCTGTATTTTAAACTTTTCTTTCCTTCCTACCCTCCTGCAAACATACTGCCTCTTCCACCTCAGAATTGTGAGCTCTAGATAGGTCAATATGCTCCAATAAGAATAATTAACAAATATGATAGGACAGCATGGTCCCAATCTGAGCAGTAATTGCAAATCAATTCCTCTTTTTTTTTTTTAGTTGGGTATTCGAGTTTTTTCCCTTAATATTGATATCACAAATAACTATCCCACCAAGATTTTGGGGAGCCACCAAAGTTCAGAAGTGAGCTACCAAACTCTCTTTTAGTAATTTACTAAATTGCTATGCAGTGACTCAATATTATCCTTTAAAACTAACTTTAAATTAAAGCAATTTTCTGGTTTGTCAGAAAGAATACTATTAAAAAAAATCCCTTCAAACATGAGACAGGGATGATTTCTGCTGTCTCTTTAAATATTTCCTAGTCATTTACCATCAGACGATATTTACTTCCATTCTTATTTAAAATCCTGCCCAACACTGTGCTGTTTTGAAATGTTATACCACCAGTTCTTCCACTTCTATCATTAAAAAAATTGTGAATTAATTTGGTGTTCCGAAAAGAGTGCTGGTTTAAGCTGTCTTTGCTGCCTCAGCAGAGAGGCCTAGCATTGAAAGGGTGTGAACCATCGTCTTTCCCAAGTATTAAATTCATTTGTGTGTGTTAAAAAAAACAAAGGGGGGGGGCACTGCCAGAGGCACTATACCAAAACAGATAATGACAGTTGAACAGAATACTGGCCTATTTTTTTCGGCGTGTTCCTTCCTATACAGCTTTTTTTACTGCATATAGACCCTGATTTGTAACACTTAAGCTATTTTAGTCATCTTTCTGTCAAACTCCCCATCTTTCCAAATTGGGTGGTGATTGTATCATACTGACAGATGTTCAGTAAGAACTAAGATGAGACCATAAAACTGATTTTCACCTGTAACCTAATACAGTAGACTCTCGATTATCCAGGATTGAGTTAACCAGGTTGTGGGTTAACCAGGATGTCAACCCCCCCCCCCCCCCCCCCCAAAAAAACCCCCAAAAATAAAAAACAAAAACGCATAACTTGCAGGGCTGGCTCTGGCTTTGTTGCTGCCCCAAGCATGTGCATGTGCGCGCACTCCCCCCCACCCCCCGCACCAGGGTGCAGGGCAGCCAGTGAACCAGCCCCCCCACCCCCGCCACAGGGTGGCTGGTGAACAAACTTCCCACTTCCTCCCCCCCACCAATATTTGCTATGGATGGTGATTATCCGGGATTTTATTAATCAGGATTAATAATTTTTTCCCTATCATCCTGGATAATTGAGAGTCTACTGTATAGAGTTTGGAGACAATCTTCCAAAGGTGAAAAGTTAGTGCATTTAGCAGTCAGTATGTCAATACATAAAATAGTAAAACAGAAATGTTCAACAGAAGTGTATGATGTTAGACATAGGTGTGAGCTAAGAATAGTTACTTACTTTTTAAGAAGCGAAGTTTGAGGAATCTTTGATAGGAGTTGAGTTCCCCAATATGGAATTTGCTAATTCGGTGATGAAGTGTCAAGTTGCTGTGAATAGCACTAGGAATTTAGGCATGCAGTGTTGTAGTCCAGTTGGTCCCAGGGTATTAGATACAAGGCAAGTGAGGTAATGCTTTTTATTGAATGGCTTTTCTTCCAGTGTTAATTTCTCCTGCTCAGAAACATAGTACAGTGGCCTCCATCTAAAGCCAATATTTGATAACTGACCATTGGAGATGTATGCGAAATGCTTTTTCCATCCTGGGAAAATTTTGGAAAGGTCATCCTAAATTAGGATGAGATTTCTCATTTCAGACTTGCAATCTGAAAGAAAAATTGGTTTGGGTCAGTCAAAATGTTTTCTGTTTTGACATTTTCAAAATGCTTCATTTTAATTTCAACCTATATTTTATTTATATATTTTTTTTACTAAAATTAGCTGTCTAATTTTTGTAAAATTTTCCTGCTGCAGTCTTTTATGGAAAGGTTATTTGTCATTGAGATATTACGCTGATTCTGTAAATATGGCAAATAGGGTGTGACTCTTCTCAACCTGCAAGGTGTTTAAGGAAGGAACCTTGTGTGTGGAATGTCCCATTCAGTAATGTTAATAGGAGACATTTGTGTATAGTCTCTTTTTACCCTCTCCCTCGCATTTTAGGTTCTCTGTAATCATTCCAGTTCCTGATCTGCTGTGATGCCTTAGCATGCATAGGGTTAGGATACTATAAAGACCCACTGAAGCATGGAGTCTGTCATTGTGACTCCTGACAATGTAAAAGGATCTGAGAGAGAAGAATTTAGGATGTGTGTGGTGAATTCCCTCTTTTGCATTTGAAGCATTGTTTAAATGCTGTATAGTTATGTCGTTTAAATCCACCTTTACAGGCCTAAAAGAGTGTACTTCCTTCAATTTAGCCATATGTAGGTTTTTTTCGTTCTGTCAATAGGCTGTTTTATTCTGGAAAATTCAGTATTGTATTACCTAAATTATGCCATGAGAATACTAATTGCCTGTTGAATGTTGGAAACAAAACTTGTCTCCTCTCAGTTAATTTTAGGGACTGTGGAGCACATGCTTAGTTCTTAAAGGCAAACATAACCAGCAGTGATTGAGATCTACTACATGACTACTTTTGGAGATAGTCAACACCTGTTAGGTAAAATAAATTGTATTAAAAGGTGTTTCTTGTTTCAGTGCCCTTGTTGCCAGTCCCAACCCAGCCAAGACCTGCTGTAGGACCCCAGAGATTTCCTGTGAGTAGCAGCTGCTTTTTCTTCTGTGATATGGATAAGCATACATTTGCAAAGAAATATTAATATAGCAAATAAAAGATATTCCAATGAAATATAATTTGAAGGATTTATAAATATTGACAGTAATCTCTGCAGTTGCAAATGTTTGTTAAAAGCTTAAGGTCAATGGATTTTTGAGAGCAGAATTAATTTTATTTAACTGTAAAATTGTTGAACTAGTCTCTCCAAAGGGAGAGGTACAAATGCATCTTGACTTAGAGAACTTTTTATTCATTTTACTACTGGCATCCTTTAAAAAGGCTGTTGAAAAATATAAAAGTCTAAAAAGCTCCCATGTTTTTATTTTTTTATTAAATCAGTGCCTTATTTTCTGTTTGCTTTAAGCATTTAAAAGGTTTCATTATTTTTACATCAAAAATGGATTTGGCATTGAATGATCCTTCCCTTCTTGCTTATCTTTGTCTTTCAAAACATACTAGCTGTCTTTTAGCTCTTTCTCTAAACTAATTTGACCTTATGACTTATTCTGAGTGCACCAAGTGTGCAAAAACACTTGTTCATAGTTTTCCTGTTTGTGGTATTTTGCATCTTAATTTATTATGTTGTATCATTTTAGTTACTTACAACAGTTCACATAAAGTAGCAAATCATGTAAATGAGTAATTTGTGTAATGTTGCCTTTGTTTACCAAAACTTGGAGGCCACACATGCTTTTCTTGTACATGAAGCTTGTACATGGGAAAGCTACACCTTGTAATATATGGAATGTGGAAGGGGGAAGTAAATGTTTGTGTATCAAAATATACTAATATACAGAGTTCATCTGTATAGATATCAGTTTGTAGCTAGAAAAGGCAGATTACAAAAAAATTGTGGAAGTGACAGGATCCTGTGGCTAACTAAAAGTATTAGACTAACTAAAGTATTAGAGCATAAGCTTTCGTGGGCTAATACCCACTTCGTCGGATGCATGCTGTAAGGTGCCACAGGACTTTGTCACTTCTGCAATTCTAGACTAACATGGCTACCTCTCTGATTCTTAAAAAATTGTGCTGATTTTATGATTTCCATATGCATAAGGTATGAGGATTATTTCTGTGCAGATTATTTCCTCTCTAAGATCCTTATCCAATCAATTACTTATGCTTGTTCATTTTGTACAGTTACTGATAAGCATATTCATTACTATAGAATCTATTTTATTAAGTATAAAAAATGTTAAATAACCTGAAACAAAATGTAGCTTTACAAATCCTGGTTATGGTTTTACCCAATTTTGTCATATTTCTGTGAAATTTCTGTACTCCAGGTTACCACAATTTGACTGTGGTATAACTAGAAGAAATACTTTTATCTGAACAAGTCCGAGTGCAAAACAGAGAAATCTTCCTAGCATTTAAAAATGTTAATTTAAATTGTTCTTTGAGAAAATTGGAATTATGTTGTTTTCTAGAATCTATACTTTGTTTTCATATAATATTTTAATTGATCTACTAGTGAGCAAATTTTGAAATGAAAAGAAATCAGAGCAAGAAAGACTGTATAAATCTGTTGTAATTGACATCCTTGAAAATGTGTTTACAACAACATATTAAAATTAGAACTTGATATCTTTAAGTAGGTTGTACAATTAGAATTTTTAAAATAGGAAAAAATATTTGCAGTAGACAAATACAAACTAACATACATGTAGCAAAATAATTCATATGGAGCACAGCTTTTAAATGGAATAAAATAACAAAGATTCAGCTTACTTTTGATATAGAAGTGTATTCGTCTTCTGGATAAAAGTTTCCCTAGAGAAAGTCTTTCTTATGTAAGCATAACACTGGTACTCACTGTTTATTAAGTAGCTGATATTCAGAGCTAGGAAAATTCTTTTGGTGGTGTCTATTTCTATTAAGTGGAGAGACAGTGCATCCTAGTAGACAGAGCACTGGACTGAGATTCAAGAGACCTGGGTTTTATTCCTGGCTCTGCCACTGGCCTGTTGGCTAAGACCTTGGGTAGGTGTCTTCCGTTCTTTGTGCCTCAGTTACCCAAACCTGTAAAACAGGGCTAATGATACTGACTTCCCTTGTAAAGTGCTTTACAACTGTTTACACAGTGTACCAAAGCTGCTAGGTAAGAGGTAGGTGTGAGTAGCATTATGCATATTTCACTTTTATTTTATGAAATGTAGTATATAGCGGTTGAACTCAAGTCAAATTTACCTTCACATTTGAAAGTTCTGTGTTCCATCTATCTGATCAGCATGTTTTCCATGAAAATAAAATATGGTGTGAAAATTGCATAATTATCAGAGGTATTACATTTTTAAAATATCTCTGTGTGTGGAAGAAATGCTTTTGTGTTAGAGCAATCTATTTTTTTTTCTCTGCATATTAAAATCTGTATTGCAAATATTTCTATTCTGTTCTTAGTTGACATATAACAGGTGGACCAGCAGTTAGAAAACTTAGCAAATATGGTTTTAAAAAACCTATAAGGTTGAATAAAATGTTGTTTAGAATTCCTGCAAGTCTTTGTGACTGAGACACAAGTCTTTGAACTTGATTTTACTGCAGCTTTTTAGGACCACCTAAACAAAGGACAATTTGTAATTCACAAAGGTTTTTTTTTTTTCATTTTCAAGCTGCTTAAGTGTTTCTAAAGAAAATTTTGGGACTGTAATTGAATTTTTTTTAGTATATTAGGACACGTAATCATTCATTTTTAAAACCTTTGGTGTTAAAGTCAGCCCTTCTGTAAGAGGACACAATTGTGTTGACTTCAGTATAGTAGTACCATGGCTGTGTTTGGCATATTGAGCTTCATGTTGTAAAAAATTGGTAGAAAGCATAATGCAGTGCTTACAATGACTGGAGTTGAGCAGTGATTGGAATTGAGACGATTGTTAAACAAATCAATTGCCACTAAATACAGGTTTTGATACTGCATTTTTATATTCAGTTGACAATAGTAATAAGTAAAACTTTTAAACATTTTCATCTCTACTTATTTATTTAAAGCTTTGTCCCTTGGGTGTTTTGAAAGGAAATTGGAGAAGACATAATGGAATTACTTTTTTGGCCTTCTTCACATTTCTTCTGCTTATTTCCTAACATCTGAGTAATACAGAATCAGTGTAAAATCTTGCAATACTAAAGGAATACATCAAATACCTCATTGTTTAGCATTTTTCCTTTCAGTAAACAATGACTACTTTGTTTAGTGTGCAAGTCTTTATCAATAAACATATTTAACTCATTGGAAATTGTGTAGATAATGGTTCTGAGATGGGACTATTAGCCGAAGGCTGTGGCATACTTATACAAAGTGTAAGAATTAAAATGGTAGGTTCTCAGATCTTTCTTAATATCTGTATTAGTTTGTGGCAATAAAATCTATGCTGAGGGTTTAATCAACATGCAGTTGACACTATTTAATTCTTCCAGTTTAAATAGTCTATTTAAAAAAATAGCACATTAAGCTTAACGTATTGCACTGAGCCTTCCACTAGGTCTTATGTTATCTATGTATCTTGGGCTTTAAGCAAATCAGAGATGGGGATTGACTTTAGCCTTTGTCTCAAAGTGCCAGTAATACAGTTGTCATTTAACAAATAACTAGTAGCTAAACGTCCATGTTCTCGCAGAAATATGGCAACTGGGCCAAATAATCCACCGTCTCCTCATACAGACTGTGAAATTGCTGTAGAATAAAGGTGGTAATTTGTTGTCTCCTCTGATATCAGTGGTCTAGACTCTTGGCATGGTATTGATAAATGCCCTATGTTAGCTGTACACTGTATGAATATAATTAATAAAGTCAAAATGGCTGAGAACTTAAAAATTGGATAGTAACAGACGGTGAATCCCAGTGATGATTGAACGTTATGATATTCTGTACAAAAAGCTCATGCTTGTACTTTTTCCTATCGCTTCATGCTGACTCCGCTGACGTTCTAGTGATAATCCTGGGATTTTATTGTATAGATGGCCCAGTCAAAGATCTGCTCAGATGACTCTGCCATTTTTGGTACAACTGATGGAAAGCTTTAAACCAGGAGCAATTCACTAGACCTTCTGTATTTTTATTACTGTTTCCTGGCCATATTATTTTATATTACTATAATGCAGATATCCCAATCAAGGATCAGGATCCTATTGTACTAATCTGTTCAAATGAATAAAACAATGACTGTGCTTGCCCCAGAGAACCCATAATTTAAGATAACAAAATGTAACGAGCAGATGGAACACACTGTAGAGGTAAGGCAGAAGAAAGGGAGGAGAAGTTAAAAGGGGAACATCTTTCATAAATCAGTGGTTTTATTATTCCTAGGTTGTCACCAGTCCAACCTGCATGGCTAAAGATCCTCCTCAGTGGGTATAAGTTGGCATAACTTCATTGAAATATTGACTTCAATGGAGCTTCACCAACTTACTCCAGCTGATGAGACTGGCCCCAAAGTCTTCATAAGTGTTGACTTGGACCATGTGCATTTGAAAACTGTGTCAGCAGCTCTCAAGAACCAAACTTGAACACTGTTTTTGCTATTAAAGGTTCAAAGTTTCCCATGTGCTGGCTACTAGGACCCAACTTAACAAGAAGCCATTTTACAAATGGAGTTATAAACTGGATAGTGCACAGAAAAACTGTCTTATAGCACTAATGGGCAAAAGTACCACGTTTCTGACAGGAAAACATATTTAAATATGATTCTCTGGAAAGCTACTAGGCTCTGTCTTTACAGAGCTGGGAACCATTCTAGCAAAGTCTTTAAGTGATATTTGGCCAGGAAGTATAAGGAGATAAACAAGGGCACAGGAGGGGTGAAAACCAAGTCAGACAACAGTCCGTCTCTATAGCCTTTATTCCACAACTCCACCCAGGATAGAAGAGTCATCCCCAAATACATTTTTGACTGCATTTGGACCATTCCTTGTGGTGGTAGTAAATGAGTTTAAAAGTAAAAAGGAGTACTAATTAACAACTTCAACCAGAAAGCCTGTCACCATAATTTCCCTCTTGTATGCCAAATCACCATCCTGTCTTCTTTCAAAACTCTCTGTAAAGTGCACTCAGTCCTTCAAGCCTGAAGGTTAATTCATTAAACATTGTAGACTAAAAAGAAAACTATTCTGAGATTGGCCCCTCGTGTGGTCAGTTCAGATACTATGCTTAAACTGTGTTTTCGTGGGTTCTAATACCATTGATACAAGGACCATGTTTCCCATGTGTTGTATGACATCAGGTATAACAATGCTTAGCACTTACATGGCACTTTTCAGCTGTCGATTTTAAAGTGCTTTACAAAAGCTGGGTTTGTGTTCTTATCCCTATATTAGCATAAAATGGGAGAGATAAGATCTCTCGGCAGAACCCTCCTATCTTTCTCACTGCCAAATACAAAAGCCCAAACAGCCAAATCAGAAGAAGGTTTTTAATAATTAAAACAATTGCTTTGAGAAGATCATCCAGCAGAGCCTGCCTTTTAACTGCTGTAGGCAGAACAGGATGGATGGCATCTACACATGTAGGGCACACCCATCCTGCTTTTGCTGGCAAGCCAGGTCAAACAGGATGCAGACCTTTCTACTGGAAGAATGGAAATTTTCAGGGAAGTCAGGATAAATTTTCCTACAGTTCTATTTTGCAACTGGGAAAACAGGCACAAAGAAGCCACGATTTTCCAAAATAGTTGCTTAGTTAGGCCCCTAAATAAGAGGCCAGATTTTGAAAAGTGTAGTGCAGTCAGGAGTACCCATAGGCATTTTTGAAAAGTCTACTATAAGTGAGTTAGGTGCCTAGCTTAGATGCTTTTGAAAATCCTACCCATTGACTTCAAGTTGCAAAGTCAATGGTAGGTGCTGGCTGCTCAGCACTTTTGCAGATCAGACCCATTAATTGTAGTTTGAATTTGTAATATGAATTTATTAGCTTAACAGTAGGAAATGAAATTTTTCAAATTCATATTTGTGACTGCCATGATCAGTCATGCAGCAAGTGAGTCACAATAAGACTATATAAATACAGTACTAAATACGTGTTCTGAATTTAAGCAAATGTGTTTGACAGAATTGGCTAAAAGGTATTTGTTCTCTAGCAAGGATTTGAGCTTTGTTCTTAAAGTAACTGCCTGTGGAGCAGACTGTTTCTCCCATCACACTGCTTGGTCCTATCAAGCTGCTAATGGTAGCTGGTATGCTTCATCTGAGAACAGGAGAGAATGGCCAGTGGTTCTATAGTTACAGATGCACTAACTGATCCCTTCCCTTTTGCTGTACTTGTCCAGCTTGTTTAACTCTGAAACACAAGATGTGTGGGGACCTCCTTAGTTGGATCTTGGAGTCATGTCCTTTCTCCACAGGCAGACCTGCACTAATTTATTTATATTTAGGGCCTTTTGTTCCCATGGGGTTAAAGTAAGGAGGCAGAGTTTGGGCCTTAGGCACTTGGTGGAGAGGGTCCTCTAGAATGGAGAGGAAAGTATTGTGGGTAAGAGAAGCAGTAACTGAGGCATCTCTTTACACCACCTCTTTGGTGAATCTTCGCTTTTATGGTCTCGTTTAGATATACCCTTTGAGGGAGGGGGGCATCCATGGGCCACTATCCTTTTATATTGAGATCCAGAAACTTCTTATTTTTTGATAAAACACTTATGTACAGAGCAGAATACAAACCTATTAAATTAAATCATTCTTATAAATTCTCTGTTTTTATTCAGTATAAAAATAAGATTTTAATAGAAGAAAAAGCCCCCTGGTGTTCATGAACAACTTTCCACATTTCATAGTTACTTCCTCTTTCTGGTATCCATCCATTTGTATCCCTGTCTATTTAAATATCCTTGCTTTCTACTCCTCTGATTGTATTTTTCTTACAAAAGTCACCACCATCATTACTAAATATTCTTTCTATTGTCTGATCGCAGTAGCTTCCATATATCTCCATTATATCAGCTCTTTTTAAAAATGTCAGTATATAAGGTTACATTTCAGATTAGTTTGGATTCTGGCATTGAACCCTTCGTTGTAAACTTATTGCTAAAAAAAAAAGTCTTCAGTTTCTTATATACGCCAGAATATAATTGTATGTGTTATTTGTGGAAGTCTTTAAAATAGCTCTCTAAATTACTTTTCACACATTTCAGATAACTTAAGATAGTGACGCATTTTTAAGCTATTAGTGTGTTATCTTTCTCTCTACCATTCGTCACTTGTCTTACATTTTGAGATCTGAGGCAAACACTGTCTAGAATTCCTAGAGCAATGCCGCAGGTGTAAACACAACTATGATACAAACATTAGTAGCAACATTTACTGTTAAAAATTTTAAGTAGCATTATAAAGTGGAGTACAGGCTGAACTTGTGGTCCAAAACTGAAAACAAAGCTTTAGCAAATTTAATGGCTGAACTGATTCTGTGATATTATACAAAAGCATTTTTGTTAAGTAAAAATTCTTTGCATTAGTGCAGGGGTGGCCAACCTGAGCCTGAGGGAGCCAGAATTTACCAATGTGCGGACCCCCAGTGTCTCCCACCCACTGATCAGCATCTAACCCTCCCGCCTTCCACAATCAGCTGTTTTGTGGAGTGCAGGAGTCTAGGGAGGGGGTAGGGAAGGAGAGAAGTAAAAACATTGCAGACTCGGGGAAGGGGCCGGGGTTTTGAGGGAAGGAATGAAGAGGAGTTGAGGCCTTGGGCAGAGCTAGGGGTTGAGTAGAGAGCACCCTAGCACATTGGAAAGCTGGTGCCTGTAGTTCCAGCCCCGGAGTTGGTGCTATGCAAGGAGCTGCATGTGGCTTCGGAGCCACAGGTTGGCCACCCCTGCGTTAGTGAATCCTAAACACTGCAACATTTTAGGGGAATGAAGCAAAATGAAATTGTTTTAATTGTACTGCAAAGTGCAAAAAAGCAAATTGAATTACATGTCATTTTCAAAATTATTTGAGATTTAATAATGAGGTGGTATAAAAGTAAGGAAATCAGAGGTTTTAAAAACCTAGTATCTAAAGGTTTTGGCTCACATTAACAAGTGTGTTACTCTTAATTCATGTCTTGCAATTTACATCTCTAGAGAAGTCTGTCATTTCTGAATGATATTCAGTGATGGGTGGTGGTTAACTATTACACATTTTGTAATGGCATTTGTTTATGAGGTAAATTACTAGTGGAAATGATAGAACACTTGTGAAGACAAGTCTGCTGTTGTTACTTCCTCAAAATTATTCTGCTTCAGTTATGGCTTTACTGTAATAACAGTAACAGTAAATGAAATTTTCACTGGATTACTGTGTAGCAACAGCAGATTACAGGTAGTGTAGAAAGCATTTTGTTTCCATTTAACAGGATACATGGTATCAGGTGGTGTTGATTGACATTTCTTGGATAGTGCTTTATATGGCATTTCATGCAAATCATGTTTGAATGAGACTGCTGCATCAAATTACATTTCTTTCAGATTATAGCCCTTGCAGATGTGCGACTGAGCTTTGTTCAACATCTAGCAAAAATCTTTCGTTTTGAACATTTACTGTTTTCACAACTTGTCTGCAAAGTCCTGTAATTACGGCACTTAAGATAGTGAAGGAATGATGGGCATTTTCTCTTATCAGATCTATAAGTAGTAGCGAGCAGATGCAGCATGAGATCTCTCCAGCTGTCAAATATTGTCAGGCTGGCATAGAGGGAATGCAGTTTAAAATGCAGGTGACATAATACCCAACATCCTCCATTTGCTAGTAGGCTTCTGATTAATCACGATTACCATACATTATCATACCATCAAATTTAATCATATCAGTGAATTCCCATCTGCAAGAGGAGCAGCAGCAGCTAAACATGATGGTAACAGCTATTAAAGAAGAGAGGAATACATGGTTTCTAAAATACAGTAACCCTTTAACTTGTCATACTATCTCCACATTGCACATGCTCCAGAGATGTTAAAATCAAGCAAACAGAGAACTCGTACATTTATATTTTATGGTACTTGCCATATTTGTTTTGTTTGCTAGCAGCTATTTCAGACTTGTGAGCATCCTGAGTTGTGGAATTAGATACACAGAATATTTTTAACAATTTTTCCCTGCATTAATTAAATCTTAGATTTTTCAAGTTTTATTTTTTATTATCTAACTACTTAAAAGTTGCTGAAAAATAATTTGAATGAATGCAACCAGCGCAAATTATTAAACATAACTATATAGCAACTAATTAGAGGCCAATAAGGAGACTCTGATGGCAAAAGTCAAGACCCCCTCTCCCATAAGGAAATCCAGTGAACATGTTTCACACCATCGTATACAGGAAACAGTTGTATGAATGAATTTATCTGTACTACAACAAACTGGATCTGCATGTGAGAGATAATGAACTGGTTTAATAGTCTGAATGCAGAAAGGCAGATGGGTCCCAAACCTGGAAATACATGTGTGCATAAAGTTATGCACACAAATAGTATCTGTGAGTTCAATGGGAGAGCTCTTGCATATAAAATTACTCAGATTACTCCTGGAGGGATTCTGTGTGACTGCACATGCAGAGAAAACTCTGCCCCTCTTCCCTCCCCCCCAGAATTCCTGGGTGAGTGGGGGAGAAATGACCATGGGTGCAGTTTTGGCAGGAGGGGCATGACACCCCCCCCCCACACACACACTTCTGCAAGTGGAGAGCTGCCCAGTTGAAGGAGGCTAAATCTTTGCTCTGCTGCCTCTGCATCTGAATACTGCCTCCTAGATCCTAGTGCCAGTCGTGCTCCCCATCTGTCTGCTGGGAACCTTCCTGTTTTCTGTGCAACAGTGCTGGCAGTGGGGCTAGGTAAGAGGATGTAGGGGAAATACCTGGTACATCTGGCACAGAGGGGCAAGGCTTGGAGGTGTTTCTGGGATAGGCCCAGTCCTTTCGCTGTGTCAGGGTCAGTGCAGCTTCACTGCCGAGACCCTGTACCGGGAGAGGTGAGAACTTCAGGGCAATCTCCCACCTCAGTGCAGCCAGCTGTGCTCCCCATTGCCATGCTGGGGCCACATTTATTTATTAACAAATAAAAATTTGCAGAATTCTGCAGAATTTAAAAAATATTGTGTGCAGAATTTTTAATTTTTTTTGCACAGAATTTCCTCAGGGTATCAGATGTAAGAACTGATAGGCTCAGGGCTATGTAAATCATTTTCAAAATCGAGTTTCTCTGCAGAAATATAAACCAGGAATTATGTAATTTAACAACCGTATAGTAAAGTCTTAAATGTCGTTTACTGACATATCTCCTAGTCTAAGTCAGCTGCCTCAGAAATAGTAGTAGTTTGTAAAGGTGCTCTTTGGTATTTGGTGGAAATAAAACACATGTTTTCATTTTTAAAAAGACATGATCACTCCAATGTTTGTTTTGCTTCAAGGTTCCCAAATTACTTTTATATTAGTTACAAAAATAGCCTTTTTTACCACGCAGGCTGGAACAAAATGTAGAAATCCTGAATTTCTTGTATTCATGATCTAATTTAGTTCTAGTCTTTCTCAGAATTCTCATCTGGTGATCCTGCAAGTTACCAGACACACCAGGTCATAAACATTGTTAATAGTCTTCCCAATTAATATTCTCTAATCTAAGGAAGAAGAAATGCTCTTAATGAAGCTTAATCTCAATAGTCCTGAAACTGAGGAATTTCTAAAATGTGCTTTTCTTATTCACATATTTGGGGACGCTGATCAGTCTGAGATTTCTAATACATTGTAAATTTCCCAGCACATCAATCTTTAAAAAGGTTATTTTCTTTAAGCAAAGTGGTTGCTGGATTCTCTATTGCCAATGGGAAATTTTCTTATCTGCCACCCTAAATTTAACTGCTATTTTGAACGAGTCCTCCAGATTCTGTTGTATGTGCTATTCCTATGTTATATGGAATCTTCAATTAAACATTTCAGTGTTAGTGGTAATGGCCATCTAACTTTTTTATGCAAGGCCCTAGAGGAGAGACTTGTAAACCAAAGATGAAATTGAAGTTGACGCTGCAGAAGACTCCCTAGTTTTAAAACTAAACAGCTATACTTTTAAAAAAACATTTGGTCACGTTAGGGTTTCTAATCTCATCTGAGACATTTAGGGTTGTACCTCTCTTCCTGCAGATACCAGAGGCTGTTTAATTTTGTCCACGAGGTTTCGTTACTTTGCTATGCCCTTTCCCTGCTCACTGTAAATTCTCATTTTCCAGCCATGCATACAGAGCAGTGAGAGCTCAGCTTTCAAGAATCATTATCATCATCATGGCTTTAAAGCTGGAGTTTGGGACAAGAGTGAGCAGTATTTCTTGCCTTATTTACCCAAATATCCTAACATGACATTCCTTCGTCACTAGCCTTGCCTTGCACAGGTCTTCCACCCTCTGAGCCTATATAAGAGCATGGATGGCATTTTTACTTGTGTAAAGATAAAGAAACCAGGTGTCATAGCTCTTCTGGATTTTCCAACAGGATAGTTCAGATTTGGGCCTGTACCTCCCAGTGTGACTTATGTTTTAGCATTATAAAGTGTCAAACATATATTCCACATCTAGTGGATCACCTAAGATAAGCAGTTTTGACTTAATTTGGACAGACATTCCCAACCTATTTTCCCATCCTGGATCTGCTTAGAGTTGTACATCCCCCACAGCCCTTCTGTTTGAACCAATTTTCTATTTCCTGAGACAGTTTGAAGAGAGCTAACCTCTGTGTTGTTTGTTTTTAAACTGACTCCTTAGCGATCTGATTATACTGAGAGTACGTGCATATTCCATTTAAGGTACACATTCAGTATCATGTGAATCTGTTTATTACTATAAACTATTATTGTTCTGCTCTTGATAAAGGCATATAAAGGCTTAAATAAAAGACATTATTTAATTAAATTAATACTTAAACTATCATGCCAGCGGATTCTGTTTTTTCCTCAATGCAAATGCATAACTGTAATAAATGGAAGCTGTTGGGCAGATTAGATCCCAAATTTAGGTGTTTTAAAATAGTACTAGAATATGTGTATTTTTCAGTTTCAGTGAATCATTCCTCATTTCTAAAAACATTGTGCCTAGTAAATGAGAACCAAGTGAAATTGATTAGAAGTATACCTCTTAAAAGCATCCTGTAGTGTGTATAAATTCTACATTAAAATCTTTTATAATGCACTCAAGGTAGGTAAAATGTGTCTAGTTATCCATGACAATAAGTGCTTTCTCCTAAAAGGTAGGCATTTTAGGAAAGCTTTTTGAAAAGTCTGATGACAGCTGAAATAAGAGGATTAACATCTTGTGACAGATGGCTATAGTTTTAATTGTGTCATAGGTTATAGTGGTCATTATTCTTTGCATTAAACCATATAATAAGAATTAACTGAGTGGCCCTGCTTAACTGTCAATGGGGTTCTCATAGCTCTTTGCATTTTAAGTGAGATTAATAAATGAAAACATGTTGTAGAAGCAGGGTATAATTTATTGAAAGATTCATGAAGTTTCAATGACATTGTTAAGGTATTTAATTAGTCTCTTGAAAAAAGTACTGAGTGACCCTTTTTGGGAAGCTGATAAGTCATATAAAAGCTGTTAGATCCTCTTTATTCCTTGCTTTATAAGATTAACTTTGTGCTAAGCAATTTATGCTAAGTTTTCTCTTTTATTGGTAACCAAAGTTATTGGTGCTTCTTGAATAGATTATTCCAGATAACATCATGTAATTAACAAGAGATGCAGAAAAGTAAAAGTACAATTTGTGTAAGAATTGTATGAGAGAATGTTAATTTCTTAACTAGGAAGGATATTTAAGGGGATAAAAAGGAAAGCGAAATAGTGCAATTCTTTGAAAGGATTAAAGTAACCTTATCTCATATTCTTTCAGGAGGATTGCCTGTGTGTGTGAAAGTCATGTTCAATGAGCTATTCACAACTCTAATGAATTGTAGACACAACTTAGCATTGCAATTTTTGCAAAAGTGATTGATAGCATGCAAGTTGTGCCTTGGATGTATTGAATAATGGAAGTCAGTATAAAGAGAAATTGCATAACCAGTATAGCATGTAAGACTGTAGAAAGAAATATTTATGGAGTTATAATATATTGTGTGAGGGGAAGAGTGATGGAGGAGTGAATGGGGACTTCTATTTGCGGGGGAGGTGGTTGTCAGGTAGATTTAACACAATATTTCTGAGATTTCTAAAATTCAGGCATGAACAGTTAACTACAAAGTTAATTTTAAACAAAGTTTATTTCAAGTATTTGCCTGTCACTATGGAAGTGGAGCAAATTTTACATGCTATTTTTTGGTATCTACCCACTGCCACTTTCCTAACTTTTCAGAGTGAAACTGCATTTTCTAGTGCTCTGGGATAAACAGCATGCAAGAGTTCAACATTTATTGTTATACAAAGATTTCCGGAACAAGTTAGTTCAGTTTAAAATATGTAAAGGTGTTTTTAAATTGACAGTCTGCATTCCCAACATGGAATCTGGAAGTTGTCATGTTTCCATTTTCTGAGAGAATGGACACTGGGGACACCCAAATAAGGAAGTGTGACGATCATTGTCTGTTCCCCTCCAGACCTGCAACTCCCTTTGGAAAGCTCATAAGACCTGAGCAATGGGAATGAGTCTCTAACATCATGCCTTCAAAGAAGGAAATTAATTACTCTCACTTCTCTTGACATATTTTCATTACTGTTAGGTGAGGTGCTAATCTAGCACATCAGCAGGAACTTTGCTGGTACAATGTTGAGCTGGTGATAAGGTAGCCATACACTATGTATAGAGGACATATATGGTATTTTGCATTTTTCCTAATCCTTACCAACTTTTAGGGAAGAATGTACTCTTAAATGCAGATCTTACATGGTAGTACTAGGCTTGCCTATCAGCATCCTTTGTCGCACAAGTTGCACGTTTGACCACATTTGCCTGTCCTCTTTCTATTTATAAATGGAATATTTTGAGCAATAAAGATAACAATAGGACACAAATTGTTCCGTTCACCTGAGGACTGTATTTGTAAGTAGTCTTAAATACAGCAAAATATTCATTTTGGAGTACTCTACTGGGATTATAAAATTCTCAGTTAAGAAGAGAAATTAATCCTTTTTAAAAATATTAATGTGTGAATTTAGCTTGTAAGAGCTTTGAGGCAGATATACCCTCTTTGTATTTCTGCAAAGAATTATATAATTTACAGTTCTTTATAAATGAATAATCAGTTGTGTACTCTTTGCCTTCTTTGACCTTTGTCTTCCATGATGTATTACGGTAATATATTATTATAGAATCATAGAATATTCTGATTGGAGGAGACCTCAGGAGGTCATCTAACCCAATTTCCTGCTCAAAGGAGAACCAACACCAACTAAATCATCCCAGCCAGGGCTTTGTGAAGCCATGCCTTATCCTTCTAAGGATGGAGAATCCACCACATCTCTAGGTAACCCATTCCAGTGTTTCACCATCCTCCTAGTGAAATAGTTTCTTCTTTGAATGCTTTCTTATGTCTGTTCCACAGTAGGTGTATGTGCTCGCCACGTGCACCGGTGCCGGAAGTTTTTCCCTTAGCAGTACTGGTAGAGGCGGAGCACCGCTGCGACCCCTGGAGTGGTGCCTCTATAGCACGCTCCCAAACCCTCAGTTTCTTCTTGCCACCAGTGTTGGTGCATCGGAATGTTTCGCTCCAGCTTAGCTGCAGCCTTCCCAGTTCGTTGTTAGTACCTTCATATCAGTTTTCCTGTAGTTCTTCATTGTTCTTAGAATTTCTCTAGTTTTTAGAGAAGGGCCTGGGGCATGCTCTGTGCCCCAGGCTTTAAGTCCTGCGACTCCTTTCGCTGGTTTATGCTCAGGAGTGATCTCTACTCTGATTGCCTCTGTTGCTTGGGCAAATCTCATATTAGCGAGCGCTGCAAGATCTCCAGATCCTTTAAACTGAGGACAAAGAAGGAGAGGGACATTCGTCTCCACTCCTTATGGAAGTGGCACTAACTCCCACCCTGGCATGCCGCCCAGACTCGGCGCCGGGTACCGTATTCTCGGCACACGGTGAAACCCCAGCACCCTCTGCTAGCCGGCACCGCCCTCCAGCGAAAAAACGTAAGACGACACCTTCACGACGCTGCTGCGAAAAGGGTGAGGGAGAGGCTGGTTCCGTGCTGGGCAGCCGTGTTTCCCCTCAGGCTCCAAAGCTCTGACTTGTGCTGAGTGGGGTAGCCTGGTGCTATCAACGCGCCCTTCACCTGAGGTCAGGATGCCATCAACGCTAGAGGCCTTGCAAGCCGCAAAGGACGTCCTGGCTATGCCGGTGCCTGGGACTTTGTCGGTCTCAGCCCCCCAATCCCGGGGCAGGCCTCCATTTCCCTACCCACTCTGGTGATTGCCTCCCTGTAGTGGTAGACCTCTCTGGGCAATATGCTCCAACGAAACCCTGTTACTGGACCTGGTCTCAGATGCCTCCAACTTGGGTTGGCGGGCTCATGTCGGGGGCTCCCAAACCCAGGGGATGTGGTCAGCCTCAGATTTGACTCTCCACATAAATGTCAGGGAGCTCAGGGCAATACATCTGACGTGTGCAGCCTTCAGTTCACACCTCAGCAGCAACGTTGTCCGGGTCCACAGTGTTTTATATCAATAGGCAATAGGGGGAACTTGTTCCTTGGCCTTCTGCCAGGAAGTTCTGCGCCTGTGGGAATTCTTTATAGCCCATGACATCTCCCTCCGGGCTTTCCACCTACCCGGTATCCGTAACATGTGAGCTGATCACCTGGTCTTCTCATCGCAACACGAGCGATCCCTTCACCCACAGGTTACTCACCAGCTCTTCCAAGCATGGGGGGACTCCCTGGGTAAATCTATTCGTGACCTGGCAGAACCGACGTTGCCCACAGTTCTGTTCTGGGAAGGGCGGGGGCGGGAGAGTGGCGTGATCTCGGACGCGTTCCTTCTGCAGTGGTCGGGTCAGCTCTTCGATGCGTTCCCTCCCTTTTCTCTAATTGGCAAGGTCCTAGAGAAGGTAAAAACAGACAAGGCCTCCTCCACTCCAATCTGGCCAGCCTCCACCTGACAGCATGACTGCTCAGTGGCTAGATGAGAAGTAGAGGAGGGGTTCGGACGCAGTTAAATGGGTCTTGCTAGAGAGCGGGAAACCGTCCACACACCAGACCTACCTTGCAAAGTGGTGCAGATTCTCCAGGTGGGCGGAAGAACGGGGGCGCCAGCTGATGTCTGCTCCGCTCCAGGTTATCCCTTGATTACCTCCTCCACCTCAGAACTCGGGGACTGCGCCGGCCTCGATCAGAGTGCACTTAGCGGCCATATCGGCCTTCTACCTGCCGGTGCAGGAACATTCTGTCTTTTTCACATGTGATGACAGGTTGGTTCCTAAAGAGTCTAAATCGTTCATTCCCCTATGCCAGAGCCCTCGTCCCGCAGTGGGATCTGAACCTGGTATTGTCCCGCCTTACAGGACCTCTCTTTGAGCCCTTATCCACGTGTTCCTGGTCTCATCTCTCCTGGAAGGTAGCCTTCCTTGTAGCCATCACATCGGCCAGGCAGGTTTCGGAGCTCAGGGTATTGACCTCTGATCCCCCATATACGGTCTTCCACAAGGATAAGGTCCAGCTCTGCCCACACCCCACATTCCTCCCGAAGGTAGTCTCCACCTTTCATATGGGACAAGACCTATTCCTTCCGGTGCTCTGTCCCAAGCCCCATACACTTGATGTAGATAGGGCACTAGCATTCTACCTGGAGCGGACTAAGCTGTTTCAGAAATCCTCGCAACTTTTTGATGCCGCAGCTGAGCGTATGAAAGGGCAACCTATCTCCACCCAGTGTCTCTCCTGTGCTATGATCTGGCAGGGGTTTCCCTGCCTCTGATCGTGAAGGCACACTCGATGAGAGCTCAGGCCTCATCTGCTGCGTATGTATCTCATGTTCCCATCCAGGGCATCTGTAGAGCAGCTACCTGGTTCTCCGTTCACACATTCACTTCGCACTATGCTATTGTCTACCAAACCAAGGAGGATGCCACATTTGGCAGGGTGGTACTCCGTCCTGAGAACTTGTGAACTCCTACTCACCTCCAAAAGGTATAGCTTGGAATCACCTACTGTGGAATAGACATGAGCAAGTACTCGAAGAAAGAACAGTTACCTGTTCCATAACTGGTGTTCTTCGAGATGTGTTGCTCATGTCTATTCCACATCCCGCCCTCCTTCCCCTCTGTCAGAGTTGTCTGGCAAGAAGGAATCAAGGGTGAGTGGAGCACATGGCTCCCCTTATAGCACTCTATAGAGGCACCACTCCAGGGGTCGCAGCGGTGCTTCCCCTCTACGAGTACTGCTAAGGGAAAAACTTACAGCACCGGTGCACGTGGTGAGCACGCCACTGAATAGACCTGAGCACCTTCTGCAGAATAAACATGAGCAACACATCTCGAAGAACGTCAGTTGCGGAACGGGTAACTGTTCTTTCTTAATATCCAACCTAGACCTCTCTCACTGCTACTTGAGACCATTGCTTCTTGTTCTATCATCTGCCGCCGCTAGGAACAGCCTAGCTCCATCCTCTTTGGAACCTCCTGTCATGTAGTTAAAGGCTGCTATCAAATCCTCTCTCACTCCTCTCTTCTGCAGACTAAATAAGCCCAGTTCCCTCAGTCTCTTTTCATAAGTAATGGGTCCCAACCCCCTAATCATTTTCGTTGTCCTCTGCTGAACTCTCCATATTTGTCCACATCCCTTCTGTAGTGTGAGGACCAAAACTGGACACGGTACTCCAGGTGTGGCCTCACCAGTCCCGAATAGAGGGAAATAATCACTTTTCTCGATCTGCTGGCAAAGCTCCTACTAATACAGCCCAACATGCAGTTGGCCTTCTTGGCAACACTCAGCACTCCTGGATGCATTAGATTTGGACCCATGGAACTGTGCATGTCTGGCTTTTCTAAATAGTCCTTAACCTGTCAGTTCACCACTGAGGGCTGCTCATCTTCTCCCCATACTGTGCTGCCCAGTTCACCAGTTTGGGAGCTGACCTTGTCTGTGAAGGCTGAGGCAAAGAAAGCATTGAGTATTTCCATTTTTTCCACATGATCTATCACTGTTCTCTCCCCCATTTAGTGAGGGTCCTACACTTTCCCTGGCCATCTTCTTGTTGCTAACATACCTATAGAAACCCTTCTTGTTACCCTTCACATCCCTTGCTAGCTGCAACTCTAATTGTGCCTGGCCTTCCTGATTACACTCCTGAATGCTCAAGCAATATTACACCCCTGCATGCTGCTCCCTACTCATCTGTCCAAATTTCCACTTCTTGGGCGCTTCCTTTTTGAGTTTAAGCTCATGGAAGATTTCACTATTAAGCCAAGCGTGTCACTTGTCATATTTGCTATTCTTTCTGCACATCAGGATGGTTTGTTCCTGCGCCCTCAAAAAGTCATCTTTAAAATACAGCCAGCTCTCCTGGACTCCTTTCCCCCTCATATTAGTCTCCTAGGGGATCCTGCCCATCAGTTCCCTAAGGGAATTATGTAATCAGCTGTATTTCAAAGGGCCAAATTCTATCCTCAGTTATGTTAGTACAGCTCATGAACTTAAGTGAAGTTCACACCCAGGTGACTGAGAAATATTTAGACCAGGGGTCAGCAACCTTTCAAAATTGTTGTACCAAGTCTTCATTTATTCACTCTAAGGTTTCGCGTGCCAGTAATATATTTTAATGTTTTTAGAAGGTCTCTTTCTTTAAGTCTATAATGTATAACTAAACTATTGTTGTATATAAAGTAAATAAGGTTTTTAAAATGTATAAGAATTTTCATTTAAAATTAAATTAAAATGCAGAATCCCCCAACCCAGTGGCCAGGACCCAGGCAGTGTGACTGCCACTGAAAATCAGCTTGTGTGCCGCCATTGGCACCCATGCCATAGGTTGCCTACCCTTGATTTAGACCAATATAAACAGTGACATCCACAGACTGAATGTTAAATAGCTTTTCATTGGTGCAATATCACCCTTTCTTCAGTTCTGACCTTGGAGTCTCCAAAAAAACCAAGCAAATCAGTTCTCTAAATCTAGCTACATAACATTTTAGAAAAAAAAACAGCTAATACCAACATTTTTTTCTTTGTTAGGGAAAATGAGCAATAAGAATTCAGTCACAGTGTGCATTCTTATTCGAGTCAATCCTGCTCACTTCTAATTAGCCTCCATTTGCTTTGGTTCTATCCTGTAGAGTTGCTGATTTCAAATCCCAAATGATAGGGTTTGTCTGTTTATGGGTAGTAAGAATTTTGGTGCCTCCTGTCCCTTGTCATTGAAGTTCAACTTTCTTTTAAACTCCAACATTAGGAAAAGTACGAGAAGTACCTGAACTAGGAAATGGTTTTCCTGGCTTTTGTGCTATCAGACCCTAAAGTCAGTAGAGCTTAAAAATGATGTAGCATTTAAATCAAATCCCTGCAGAACTAGAGAAGCCTCTCTGAGATCTTTCATTCTCCTGCCTCCTTCCTCCCGCAATTCAAATGAGTGGTGCTGGTGACTAGTTAGTCCTGGATTTTGGAATAGTTCAGGAAGTTTTACTTTCTAGTTTAGTTTTATCATCTTCCATCTAGTGAAATATTTGTCTTGTGTAAAGTTTCATTGAAATCTATAGTACAGGTGGCTGCAGTGTGGTTGTAGTGAAAATGACCAATCCCATGGCAAATTATTGCCAAAACTGCTTGTGATGTTAAGACATAACATGTACCATAAACGTGTTGCTTGGATTCTAGAGTTTTTCTATTCAATATTGTACATTCTTATTACATTACCAGATCAGTGATGAAACTAGTATTCCCTGTTGATGGAAAGGACTCCTCCAGGTACCATCTACCCATCTTTCTTCCCACATTGCACTGTAGGTCCTGCATTGCAACTGCCTTTTTTCTGAGATGGAGGTCTGGAAGTTAGTTTTGTATAGCCATTTGTTTCTGCTGCTGTGGTCCACCCAGGTGGGTCACTGGAAGGTGACAGTGAGGCACTTGCTCCTTTTCTTTTCCCAATATAAGGACAGATCTCAGCCTTGAGATTAAGGGATTTGATGAGAGTGACCAGACAGCAAGTGTGAAAAATCGTGACAAAGGGTAATAGGACCTATCCATGAACATTGGAACATATTGTCACCCGAGATTTGACCTCTATTACCTTGCCTGACGACACTAGCTTGTATGAGCCTCTTCCATTTAGCTGAGAACCAGTTACCTTTTTTTTTTTTAGTATTCAAGGTTGGAGATTAGTTGAGGTGCTTCTACAGAATCAAAGTACTGATTACTCAAGCAAGTAATGGGTTAAAATAAATTTTGGCTTTTGCAAAAAGACGACATAGTGGACATGTATACTCACTATTTTGCTGTAATTTGAAACTGGCCAGATATAAAACCATGAAAAATGGAAGTAACTACTGTGCATATCAAGATTTATTATGCATCTGTGTTACAGTATGCTTATTTTACCAAAAATATGCCATTATGAAAACTGGCTACTGCACCTGCTCTGTTAATTTTTAAGGTTAAATAACTGTGCATGTTCTGCTTTTATGTTTGTTTGCAAAATATCAACAGCAGTTGGAGGTGTTAAAGAGTTAACTTGCTGACTTTAATATTGTGATGAGTTATTAAAGTAGTAATTCAACGTTGGCATTTTAGTGTGTAAATTTAAGATTAAACTGCAGTTTTTCTAGATATATTTAAATGCAAGTTTGACCTTTATCTTTCAGAAATGTATGTAATGTGCATCTGTCAGTAAAATAGTAAGTGTAATATTACTGTACCTTATTTCTCGATTAAAGCAACTGCAATGAAGTTTCATTCAAAGGTACTGTTGTGATTTTAGTAATTCAGAGTTTGATGTTTTATAAGAATGAGAAATGTGATGATTTTTATAGGCAAATAAATCCGTATCTCAACTGATTTGACTCAACTCATCAGTACCTCAAATGCAGTGCAAAAACAAACGAAAAACAAAATAATTCAACCTACATGTATGCTCATTGTCTGAGAATGTAAATTAATGGAAGGCATGAGGCAGTCCGCGTGGCTTCAGACCTCGGGTCTTCCTCTGAACATTCAAAACACCCTCCAGGACCTTCCATTTGAAGGGTCAGGCCTCTTTTTGGATCAGACAGACGCTAGGCTGCATAGCCTGAAGGATTCCAAGGCCACCCTCAAGTCTTTGGGGATGCATACGCCAGCAATTCTAAGAAAGTCGTACAAGCCCCAGCCGTCACAACAAAGGCAGTACCAGCCCAAACCCAGGCAGGAGCCTTATCGTAGGCGTGGCAGGAACAATAGGCGGCGACATAATTCATCACCTAATCAGGGCCAGAATAAGCCCCAGCCTGGAAATAAGCAGGGCTTTTGAAAGTGTGCTCGAGGGCAGAGTACCAACCCCATACCTGGATCCATCCCCCGTTTTTTGAACTGATTGTCCCACTTCTGCAGTGCATGGTCCCAGATAACATCAGACTGTTGGGTCCTGCGTGCGATAAAAGAGGGATATTCTTTTCTGTTTTCCTCCTTCCCTGTCCCTCTTCAGGGACCCCTCTCATGAGAAACTCCTAATGCAGGAGGTTCATTCGCTCCTCAAGATGGGAACGGTGCAGGAGGTTCCACAGGAACTAAGGTGAAAGGAGTTTTTTATTTTCTAATTCCCAAGGCAAAGGAGGGCCTCTGGCCCATTTTAGACCTTCACGGGCTCAACAAATATTTGGTCAAAATCCATTTCTGCATGGTCTCCCTGAGCACTACTTTTGTCCCGGTCCTTGGATCCGGGGGATTGGTATGCTGCCCTTGACATGAAAGACGCTTACTTTCACATTGCCATCCACCCTGCCCATCTACGTTTCCTCTGATTCTCTGTGAATCAGTGCCATTATCAGTTCACGGGTCCTGCCGTTAGGACTGGCCGCGGCCCCACGTGTGTTCACAAAATGTATGGCAGTGGTGGCGGCTTTTCTGTGGAAAAGACAGATCCGAATGTATCCATACCTTGACGATTGGCTCCTCACAGGCCAGTCTAAAGAGCGGGTACAGTCCTATATGTTGGTGGCCGTGGACATGTTTCTCAAATTGGACCTCGTTGTCAATGTGCCCAAGTCCTCCCTGATTCCAACACAGAGGTTGGAATTCATAGGCGCAGTCCTGGACTCGGTGCAGGTGCGGACGAGTCTGCTGAAACCCAGATTCCTGGCCATGCAGTGGATTGTGACTTCGATGCTGCAGTTTCCCACCACTACGGTCAGGTGTTGCCTGCAGCTCCTAGGACATATGGCTGCTTGCATGTACGTGGTCAGATACTTCTGACTGAGGCTCAGGACTTTACAGGTGTGGATCGCCCGGGCATACTGCCTGTGCAGAGATCCCCTGGACCTGATGGTGATTGTCCGGTGGTCTGCGCTGGAATCCCCTTCACGAGGCCACAGCCTGCTCTGATGCTAGTGACAGACACATCAGATCTCAGCTGGGGCGCTCCCTTAGGGGATCTGAGGACTCAGGGCTTGTGGTTGAAGGACAAGATGCATCTCCATATCAACGTAAAGGAGCTCAGAACGGTTCGTCTGGCCTGCCAAACCTTTCGCACCACATTACAAGGTCACAGCATGACAGTTCTGACAGACAACACTACCAACATGTTTTATGTAAACAAGCAGGGCAGAGCCCACTTGTCACCTCTCTGCCCTGAGTGTCTTCTCTTCTGGGACTTCTGTAGAGCCTGCTCCATCCACCTCGAAGTGTCCTACCTCCCGGCGTCCAGAACAAGCTCACAGACCACCTCAGCAGGTCGTACCACATGCACAAGTGGTCAATCAGGTTGGCTGTCACACAGTAGCTCTTCTGGAGGTAGGGGTATCCCCAAATGGACCTTTTTGCCACCAGGAGCAACAGTCAGTGCCCCCAGTTTTGCTCCTTCCAGAATCACAGTCTGGGCTCAGTTGCCGACACATTCTCGATCCCCTGGGGTGGGATTCTGAAGTACGCCGTTCCACCAATCACACTCATCCACAGGGTCCTCCTCAAGATGTGCAGGGACAAGGCCACGGTGATCATAGTTGCACCAGCTTGGCTTTGGCAGCACTGGTTTATGACCCTGTTGGACCTGTTGATGACTGCCCCGATCGCATTGCCCCTTCACGATGATCTGATCACGCAGGACTGTGGGTGCCTACTCCACCCGGACCTGCAATCCCTGCATTTCATGGCGTGGAAGCTCTGTGGCTGAATCCTACTGAGAGCCAGTGCTCTCTTCTGGTGAAACATTCTCCTTGGCAGTGGGAAGCCTACCACCAGGGCAACCTACTTAGCTAAGGTTCTCCTGCTGGTGCGAGCCCTAGCAGGTACAGCCACTACAGGCCTCAGTCCCTCTCATCCTGGAATACCGCCTGCACCTAAAGCAGCAAGGTCTCTCTCCGTCCTCTATCAAGGTGCACCTGGCGGCCATCTCGATGTTCCATCCAGGGGTTTCCGGCCGCTCTGTATTTTCCAACCCCATGGTGGAGCGTTTTCTCAGAAGTCTGCACAGGGTATTCTCACACTCTCGACCATCAGTTCCACCCTGGAATTTAAATCTGGTCCCCTCTAGGCTCATGACACAACTGAACAAGTGTGGTGTGATCAGACCCATAGTTGATGTTCAGTTGAAGGACCTGGAAAAGTGGCAGAACAAACTTTTGCCTTCACGTCAGTTTGGGTACCTAGTGCTGACAACTTCCGCTGGCATCATGGACCATGAGGAAGCAAGGCGAAAACACATAGGAGGCAAAATCCTGGGATTCTTTTTCTAAAACTTGTAAAACAGGCATACTAATAAATTGTTCAAATGGAAACAAACAAACAAAAAAAACCCCAAGTGAGAGAAGGGAGCTATTTAATAGTAACATTCAGCTGAACCTGAATGGAATTTGCTGGGACAAGAAAAATAACTTCTCTAGCCCGAGGCCTTTTCCTTACTGAATTTCAAAGGCTAGCTGCTTACAATGGAGGTGTTAAGATGTTTCAGAAGAAGGTCCCAAGAATATTTTATAATGAAAGATGTTAGGCAGTCTAAATAGAGAAGCCACTACCAGCTTTTCCTATAAATTTTACATGTGTCATGAAGACTGTCATGCTTGAGTTTAAAATAATTCCTCTCCTTTAAATGAAGTAACCACTGGAGATTGGATGGTTTGGGAGACTGATAATGGGATATAGAACCTTTAATCTGTAGGGTTGCTAGGTCCAGTCTATTGCAGGGTAGGAGTGACCAAAAGTAGTATTTTTTGGCAGCTGTTTAGTGATGTAAAATGAGTGATTGCAGACCTGCTCTTAGTGGAAAGGTGTTAATTGCTCAAAAACCTCAATTTTAGCACTCTCAGCAGAGGGGCCTGAAGTTTTATGGGCATGGAGACTCAACTGTTCTTAAAACTGATGACTAGCATAATAAAAATTGCCCAACTTGCTTAAATGATATTCTTGAATTATGGTTAGCTCTGTGACACCTACCTTTTCCCATGCACACACTAGGATGAATGGTAGGGTGGAGGCTGTATTACGTTTCCACTGGAAGTTAGGCAGATTTGCGGTTTGTTAAACTTCCTGGTGCCATTTTAGATCTATGTTGTGTTCTTTCAAACTTTTAACATTCTCTTATTTAACTTTAAAAGGGAGTGTCTCTTCTTGAATCTGTTTATTTTGAAGGACTTGTTTTTGGTTAATGTGGCTCTAATTATTGGTGATTACCAGGTGCACATGTAATACACATCGCATGTTAGTTTGAAAACAAGGATATACTGAGATGACATTGATTACCTTTCTGACTTTCATGCATAATAGGATGATGCATGCTTATCATGAATGTTATCTGTTTCCTTGTGAACGTGTTGATAGATGGGAGACTGCCTCACATTTTCAGTAACATTTTGAAGTGTCCAACCTTTCCATATAAAGGCAGAAAATAATAGTGGTAGAATGAATTACTGAATTATATCTGAATTATTCTGCATGCTCCTAGTTGTGAAATAACTGTACATTTAAGCCAGTGTTTAGAGGTTTATTTAAAACTTCTTTAAAAAAATCAAGAAAAGACAGTGTGTGTGTAAATTTTTCATATGGCTTTTGAAATGCTTCAGATATTTAGGTATTTAAGTTTCATGTAAATTGGTAGAAATGTTCCTGTTATTTATTGGAAGATGATTGCCTTAATTTTCTGGATGCCACAAATTGATTTTTTTTTTTTCATTTGAAGTAAAGCTGCTTCATTTCTGTAGCTTAGGTTGTACTAAATAGATGGCAAAGAATAGCATGACTTAGGAAGATAAATGTCAGGAACATTTTTGAAAGTAGACATTTAGACTTTTGGATTAATGGGAAAAAAGGCCAATAATTGCATGAATTTCAATAAGCTTGAGAAGAAATGGCATTCCTGTGGTGCTACAGTGACTATTAAAATGCTGTGAAATCATTTCAAGATCCTGTTCTCAGCTTCAGTGTCTGATCCATTGTGAAAGAATGACTCAGTAGGGCTGTCAACCTCGTACATATTACAGAAGATAATTGATAAATCAACTGATTTTTTTCCAGAGAATTTTTAATAGACTATGGATGCATTTCTCAAAGATGGACTTAGTTTTGATGATTTTTGTTTTATTTAACAGGGCCCTCCAGATTTTCAGCAGCATGCTCCTGGACCTATTCCTACCAACTTCACCCAAGCCCCAAGAATCCCTCTCCAGGACCAGTGGAGAGGCCCACCACCACCACCTATGCCTCCACCTCCTCCTCCTCCCCAAGAAAGAGACGCTTTCTTCATAGGAGGTAGATAATTTTTATTTTAGATTAGTATTCAGGGAGACCTTTTTCATTGCAAATATACCATTTGAATATTCTTCCTTTTCACATAGTATCCCCTTCACATATGTGCACATAGATTCATTCATAGATCTGAAGATCAGAAGGGACCATTATGATTTAGTTTGAATCCTGTGTTTTGTCGTCTCTCAGAAAGCAGCCAAATAACATTGTCTTCAGTTTACCATTCCGATACTAAATATCAATACTATTCTGTGTTCATTCCCCATTAACAGTTGTATCTATCTGGAATATTTGGTGCCCTACAAATTTAACTTTTTAAGAATTCTGTCCAGTCTTTCAATTAATGTTAAAATTACAACAAAGAAACATGGTGTCAAGTAAAATATGAAAATGGAATAAGGTGGCTTGACGAGTTATTTACATGGATTGAAAGGGTATTAGTTTTGTTTAGCTTGTCAATGCTTGCATTTCTCTAGTCCAAATTCCTGCTTGGAGTTGTTAGGTGCTTCTACAGTAGAAATAATAAAAATAGCTATTAATGTCAGCTAGTTATCAAATTGTCCTCTTTCTCCCAAGGTCTGCGCCTTCTATGCTAAGGTAGTTCTTGGCACAAGCAAAAGGAGTCTCTCCCATATAACCTTGTGGAGCTGCTCTTCCAACTAAAAGATTTTGTAGTTATCCCTCCCTCAAGTTATCAAGTTACTTTTCTGAAGCTGAAAATATGGCAAGATTGTATTTAAAACATATTTGTATTCATGAGGAGGTTGTCACTTAATTAAATATTTTGATTTCAGCAGATCCGAGATTCCCAAGTCATCATTTGTTCGAGCAACGGAGTCCCCCACCTCCACCCCCTCCCCCACTCCTTAACAGTACCCATCCTGTCCCTACCCAGAATCCTCTGCCTTTCAATCAACCTGGACCAGGATATAATCAGCAAGGGCAGCAACCAGTATTTCCCAGAGAGAGACCAGTAAGGCCAAACATCCAGCCTCAGAATCCTCCTGGAATTCTTCACTTCGGCCAACCAGGTTCAGCAAATCCACGGCCTTTCATGCAACCCAGACAGCAGTTCATACAGAGTCCAGGACAGCCATTTCTAGGAACACATACACAGCCCAATATGCAGGTATGAGTCAATGGAAAAAGGGGGCTTATAAGCACTGTTTAAAACTTTTGCATTTAGAAATATATTGGGGTCATTGCGTTCAGCTCATAATGATCTAGCCAAAATGGCTGTCTTCGATATTACAAATATGAAGTAGATTTCAGTGTAGTGCCTGTTATCGTATTACAGTGTTAGACAGTGAAGCTGATTTTCATCACCGTATCAACAACTTAGTTATGAAACATACACCAACATATGTTTCAAAAGTGAAATTATTAAAATTGCTGTGATTTCTGCTCAACTGCTTACAGCTAATGAGATTAGAAAAGCTCTTAATGACTATTTTGTTCAACAATGGTTCCTTAAATTAATTTACTCCAGCAGAAATATGGAAGTATTTTATTGTTCAGAATTGTCCATTTACAGAAGGAAGTGTATGTATACAAAATATAGACATTGCTGGGTTATTTCACCTCTTGTCACAGGTCTTGGGTGCCCTCTGCTGATAAAAATGAGTTGTGTGTTTTAGGGGACTAGCAGTGAGAGAGAAATCAGTATGGCTTCTTAAAAATCAGTTTTTCTTTTAAACGGTTTGTTAAAGTGGACAAATGGTTTGTAAGACCGTGAAAAATATTATGCAAAGGCCCTTGAATTTCGGGGGCAGGGGTTTGTTATAAATTCATGATTCATACACTGTGAATTTCTTAAGAGTAAATGTTATAGTCTAGTAATTCTGAGAAGCAAGTAGAACAATTAGATTTATTTATTGTAGTCTCATTAATAACATTATTTTAGATTTTTTTCACGTTAAGAAGTTGAGCTAATATCGAAGTACAAATGTTCAGTGATCAAGTGATATAATTACCTTGCAGAGCAATCAACAATTCATGTTTACTGTAAATACTGTTGCCCCAGGGAAACCTATATTTCTAGAGCTCCTTACTTACCAGCCAAAATAATGTTGCCGTCCAAGAACAAATCTGATTGCTTAAGGAGCTTATTTTCCTTAGGATAGAAAAACAAATGTGTAGAATGTCTTTTTTTTTTTTTTTTTTTTCTTTTTAAAATCCAAAGGGTCCCTTGCACCCTCCTCTGCCGCCTCAGCCTCCCCAGCAGCAGCAACAACACCACCAGCACCACCAGCAACAGCACCAACAGCAGCAGCACCAACACCAGCAGCATCATCAACATCAACATCAACATCACCATCATCTTGGTGGCCCACCACAGCCTTTGATTCCCATTACCCAGCCTCAGTTCAGACCTCATTTGCAGACTTCACAGCAACAGTCAAATAACAATAGAATGCAGTGTCAACAGCGGCAGGTTCCAATGAATCCAAGACATGTAAGTACCAGTAAATACTGGCATACAGCAGTGTTCACCCATTTTGTGTGCATTTATAAAGATTGTGTATGTGAGCTCAAGTTTCAAACCTCTGAGCATAGTCTCTCCCACTCCTATTTTTCTCCTCTTACTCTGTCCCCTTCATTCACTCATCCTCTCCTCTTTCCTTCCTCATTTATTCAATATCCTATATTTATACCCACTTCCCCTCCATCTCTGTCTCCCCTTTGACTTATTGTCTTTCCCTCTTCTCCTCACTCACTGTGTGAAAGAGACAGACAGACATACTGCCCTCTTATGCTAAGAAGCTAGAGATCAAGGATGTTTGGGAGGGTGAAGTGGGGGAGGGTTGTATGGTCAAATGTAAAGCTGGGATTGGGATTGGGGAGACCAGTGCTTCAGCAATGAGGCACCTGTGCTTGAAGTCCTCTCCATAACACTGCTGATTAGGTTTCCTGGTGCACCATAAAGCAGTGCCATGGGGGATCTCTTGTTACTCTGACTGCTCCAGTGCAGAAAAGCTTTGCCCCATTACCTTCTGCCCCTGCCCATTCACTTGGTTGGTGAGGGATCCAAGGCATCGTACCTTGGCTAATCTGGACATAGCTCAGAGCAGTTATTCTGATCAGTCATTCTTTGTTTTTTTTAGAAAGTGGTGTATATGTGAGAAAAGACTGAAGTTTTGCTCTTTAAAGAAACCTAAAGATATGTGATAGAATTGAGAACATTTCAGAAGGGAGGGCACTTTTAAACTCTTAGTAGGTATTTTACTAAAAAGCTATATTGAAAATGCAATTGTCCTCTGAAGAGTTAGTGCCAATTTTTGAGACTAAATGTTAGTCCTGTTTGAAGTGAAAATTTCAATACAACTTGAACGCTGCAATGGCTACCAAGGCCTCCCCAAATTATGTGTGTGTTGTCTTTTGCCTCTGTCAGAGTACACCAACACAGAACATTGTCAAGCGTCCAAATCAGCAGCTACAGTCAACTGCTTCAAGAAATAGCAACTTGCGTGAATTACCAATAGCACCTTCACATGCTATTGAGATTAGTAACAACCGGCGAACTGCTGCACCTGCAGCGCAGGTGAAACCCATTACCAGCACAACACCTGCTACAAGATATGTAGTAGGTGTTGGGAGCCCACATGGAAGGACTGAAATGAAAGCTAGAGCAGTTGTGCCAGTGGTCCAAACTAAAGTAGAAGTAAAATCTGAACCAGAGGTAAGGGAGATTTTCCTTTAATGTTAAATGTCTGTTTGTAGTACATGCATTTCTATTTCGTAATGTAACCAGTTGCTGTATAGGTACAGATGAGAGAGACCTGCAAAACATACCAGTATAGTGCTACTAATTAGGAAATCATGGCTAAAAGTGAAAGCATTGGATAATCTGTTTAATTTTTTTAAAGAGTAAGTTTATACAGTTGCCAGAATGATTTGTGGAGTATAAACTCACCTATATGCACCCCTGTGCTACACTTCGTTACCACTAGGCATCCCACTTCCAGGTTGCAGAGACTTCTCATGGTGTTGTCAAAAGGGGAGAAGAGGTCCATATCTTGAAGGTTGGAAGGGCTGGGTGACTCAGTTTTGGGAAGTTAGAGAGCTACTCCTGCAAAAGTTGGGGACAGGTAACCTACTCAATTAGGGGCACCCTGCTTTAGTATATGATGTGGTTAAAGTAGAAACAGCTACTGAATGAGGAAAGGAAGAGAAGAAGTGGGAGAACACTGAGCAGGAATGATCGGACTTAGAGTTGTTTAACAGATGGTATGGGCAGGACATTGCTGAATTGAAATCCAATAGTGGAGTTGAAAGTGTCTGAAAGAACCACAGCGAGTGACATGGAGCTAAATGAGGCTGGAGTAGGACTAGCATCAGCAGTGCTTCTCTTCCCTTGCCTCAGTCCTGCAGCTTCCCATATCAGACCAAGAGGCTTCTGGGTCCAGCCAGCTCCCTGCTGCTCAGTATGGGTTTTCTCATAAGAATTGCTATACTAGGTCAGACCTGTAGTCTATCTAGCCAAGTATCCTGTTTCTGACAGTGGCCAGTACCAGAGCTTCAGGGGAGTGAACAATACTGGACAATTTTGGAGAGCTCCATTCCTATCTGCTCCTCCTGGCTTCTGGCATTTAGAGGTTTAGGGTCACCCAGAGCATGGGGTTGCATCCCTGGCCATCTTAGCTAATAGTAATCATGGACTTGTTCTCCGTGTGTGTGTGTGGGTGTATATATGTGTGTGTGTGTGTATGTGTATATATATATATAATAACACTACACACACACATGCACGTATACATATTTTTAAACAGTTACATTTTTGGCTGTTACAATATCCCATAGCGATGAGTTGCACATGTTAATACCGATACCACTCTCTCAGCAGACCTATCCTTATCTAATATTTTTCCAACCTGGTTCCCTATTGCTTAGCACTTCCTCCACAGTCTTGTGAATAAGACAGCCAGAAGATGCCTCCATTCCTCTTCTTTTCCATTTTCTGCTCTCTCAAATGAGACCCAAATTACTTCCAAACATGGCTTTCCTAGCCCAGCCAATCTCTTCCAGGTCCTGGAGTCTTCATGATAAGCTGCAGCTGAGCCATCCCTTCAGTCACCTCTTCCGCTGATGAAGCGAATACTTGTCCTACATCTCATCTGGAGGAAATATAAACTATTTTGTTTTTATTATTTTCCATTTTGAAAAAAGTTGCTATTTAGTTTGCCAGCCTCCTCCCCCTATCCCCCCCAGCCCACCCCAAAGTCTGTGAAGTATGGCTGTACTCTGAACCCCATACTCAGGCCTTGATCCTGAATTCTGCTGTGTGTGGCTCCTTATCCCTGTGTGGAACCGTTGGGGTTCCCCTTGGTCACAGGGAGTACTCTATGTGGAGCAGTTTCCAGGATTGGGCCCTTAATGTCGAATGCTATGAGACCCTGTATCTACATGATGGTTAAATACTATTACAGTTTTCAGATATTAAGTAATCCCACGCAGAACCACAAATCTTTCATGTTAAGTTAGCTATGAATCCCTCTATCTCAAACACCAGGTTTCTTTTGAGAACTTCTTTTAATTAATTAATTAGCGCCTCTTCTTTTTCTTGAATTAGTTCTGACCATTTCTCACTTCCACAAATGAAACATAAAGGAAACGTGCAGTTACCAGTATTTAACTTCCTGTGCACTCATTCATCACCATCAGGAAGAAAAGCACCTTGATTCAGCTTTTCAAGAGGTTACTTATTTAACCTTGCTCTTTAATTTCAGCAGATAGGGAAAATTGTTGTACCTTTCATATCAGTTCCTCATAGAAGAATCTAAAAGTAACAGAAAATAACACAGATCTTGGGGAAATTCTGCATCTTTCAGGCCAGTAAGAAAGGTGATAAAGATTATAAGCTTGTAATATACAGTTACAGGCTTCCTCTTTCCAGTTAAATATGAAGTACAATGGAACCCCGCAATACCGCGCCCTGTGATAGCACAAATCTGCTTAAAACGTGGGGCGCATGGGGCTTCCGATGGCGGCAGCGGGCGCTGGTTTGATGCAGCGGAACCCTGCAATACCGCGATCCCGCATTTATAGCAATCGATATTTTTGGACCCTGATTGTCGCGGTATTGCAGGGTTCCACTGTAACTCCAGAATGTTATATATTAGTCAGTAAGTCTCTTGTCACTGTCTTTGATTGGGTGTTCCCTACAAGACAAAGCAGCCTTCTTGACCCCACAGATTTAATTTACATTGTATGTTCTACGATTAAGTGGCAATGCCTACATGAAGCTTTAGTCTTACAGAACTTCTGTATCCCTTTTCTTTTTATGGGTGCTTCAAAACTTTATTTGGAAGCAATTTGTGAGACTTTCTGTTCATATAATTTGCAGAAAGCTTTTTCTTTTTGTCCTAAAACAGAGGAAGTGTCTCCTTGTAATTTCCAGTAGAACCCACCACACCAAGTGCAGGAAGATGCTCAAGAATTAACTGAGATGCTAATGGAAAATGAGGCTGCTGCTTTGTAGGGAAAGCAGCAACAATCTGCGTATAATACCATAGTAACAAACGTGTCCTTTCAACTTCACCACAGTTTTGTATCTCCTGTGCACTTAAATCAGTACATAACTTTTGTTCTCATGTAGTGGGATACTTCTCTGCTTTTTTTTTTTAAAGTAGTGTTCCAACAATTCTCTTTAGGGCAGACCTGTACAGAACTCTCTGGTGCAGTTATTTTTCTTTCCTTTTTTTCTTTCAGTAATTTCACTGTGTCCTGCTTCTTTACCTTTATGGGGTTAACGAAGAGTGAGGAAATGTCCTCTTCTCTTGTTGTATCGTTGCATTGCTCATAAGTAGCAAAGCCACAAATTAGTTACGCAGGTCATTTTTCAAGTGTGTTAGTACCGAAAAATGAAATTATTGGGACTATTTTTTGCATCCCTCTTTGTCTAAAGCCAGTGGCCTTATTTACAAGGGATCCTACTAGGGTTCAGAAGGAGCCATACAAACATCCAAATATGATTTTATATAGATTTTGGCTCTGTTTTAAAATTGTGTAATTTTAAAAGTTTGACGCCCTGCAGGACTAGAAACAAGTGCTGGGTCCCACTGAGAAGGTGGGAATCTATAGCATAAAGCTCCTCTTCCCATAGCATAAAGCTCCTCTTTGTTAGCCTTTCTGGGCCACTAAATAGACTTTTAAAAAAATATATTGATATGTCTGTCTATAGAAAAACTGTTACTGTGTTATGCTTATAAGAAGCACATGGGATCTTTTTCATGGGAAAAGGCAATACGCCACGTTTATTGAAGATGCAGCAATTAGCATATGCATTCAATCACACCACACACACACACTGTCCCGCCAGTTGATGTTATAGTTACCAGTTTAGAGTCTGGATCAATCTAGTGGTCCACTAAGTTGATCACTGGTACAGAGGAGCTGTTTCTGTTGGTCATGACTCGATGCTCCAGGGAAGTCTTGGCAGGACGAACCCAGATTTTCATGGCAAGGCACCCTCTTTGTATAGTGATTTTTCCTTCATTGTGACCAATGAGTTTTGCACTGTCATACTGTAATTTAATTGTTGTTTGACGAGTGCTTGCTTCCTATTCATCTTGAGCCACAGACAGGTGTGAAATTTGGGAGTGAAATTGGGAAGAAGTAAACTGGTGTAACTTTTCTGAAGTGCGCTAATTTGTTCTATTTCTGCACATTTTGAAATCAGTTAAATAGGAACAAAATTAGATCAGTATTGAGCACTTTTGAAAATCCCATCCCCACCCTTACTCTTGCAAACTAATGTTTGTTTTAAGCTATTTAGGGCATTTGGAATGTTAGGACTCAGACCTGGTGAGATGAATTAATAATCAGAGAGTAGGTGAAGCCATGAAAGCTGCATTTCAAATGTGTCATATTATTCTAAAACTTATAATCGGGATATTACTGCCAACTATATATCTAAGCACCTTGTAACATTCCGTTCTTCTGGTCCAAGTAATTACCTCTAAAGGAACTCTGAACTCTATGTATAATCAGCCATCACTATAAAGGGCAGAGAAATGAATTTTGTGGATGTGCTGGTAAATTTTCACATCAGTTTGCAAGGCTGGCCATATATGAAATAAAAGTGCCTCATTAATTTGTGACATGCCCAAAGAAAAGTTTTTTCTTTGTCTCTGTGAAAATAAAGCATTAACTTCTCTCCATAAATCTTTCCCTCAGGGTGGAAAAATGTGTTGATAACTTCCTGTTCTATGTGGTCATTTTTGGTCTCTCTCCAATTGTATAGGTTTTGGTTTCCAGATTTAGCAGTGTTTTCCTCCTATTTTGAAGGTTGTTTGATTCAAGGAGTATCAGATGTGAAACCAAATAAAGATATTTAAGAAGCAAACTCAGAGTTCCTCCTACACCAGCATCCAGGTCTTGAGCTGTCCAGGCAAACAATGCACATTACAAAAAAGCTTAAACTTCATAATAATTTAAACACTAGCAGCCTATTTCATTTTATAAGCAACAAAAAATATCCACCTCCCTTTCTATTTCATAAAAGGAGTCTTGATGGTTAAATCTCCTCAGTGTGATAAATATTGCTTGCTTTGATCTGCTTCCCTCTTGGAAGTCCCCAAGGCTCTGGGGTGCTGCCCAGGATCCGTATGGACAACTCTGCCTGCCATTAGGGAATTTTTTCCCGAGAACCCCTGTAACATTTCGTGAACCCCCAGGGTCATGAACCCCAGTTTGGGAACCACTGCAGTAGGCTCTGAGTGCCCTCCTTGATACTGTGACTTGAGTTGATATGGCAGAAATTGAATCTCTGGTTTAATATGACCCTCTTTGTGATGGGCATTCTTAAGTGCCTTCTTTATTTAGACAAGAGGCATATCCCTAACTTGATTCTTCTGCTGCTCTCTTTCCAAGCGGACTCAGAAGACAAGGGATGCTTACCTAAAGATATCCTGGAGTGCTCCATGAAAACCTATTCAGAGAAGGAGGATCTAGCGAAGGTTCACTCCTCTCTCTATTCCTGCTCAGCAGGTGGCCCAACAAACTGTTGTTCCTTCCCAAGCTCCAGGGCTAAGATGTCTAAGAGGCTGGAGTTGTTGACTACAAGAAGTGATAGAAAAGAACCATGCTCCAGAGACAACACATTGGTCTCCCTCTGTGGGACCCTTGAAACAGATGCCAGAATCAACATATTACACTGTCACAAGCTCTGCATTCAAAGGGCAGCAAATGGCCTAAGATGGCTGCCTCTGAAGCCTCATTACCAGGTATGAAAAAAGTGCCTGTGGTACTAGCTAAATCTGCTGCCTGCCTTCAACACCAATTCTTGTAATCTTGGTATGCAACTCCCACGTTACTAGCCGTTTTGGTACCTTTGGCCTATTCGTCACCAAGTGACACATCTGTGAGCCAGTACCAGAGTCGTCTTTGTTGGAGCGTACATTCTCAAAATGCTAACTAAGCCTTCAGTCACTGATATCATGGTACCATACAGAGCTGTTGAGACATTGAGTGTCATCTATTTTTCTTGCTCAAGGTGGGACCCTTCCACCTCTCAGGATCCTAGAGCTTGAGAGCCAGCCTGAGCCCTGACTTCTGCACTGCAGTTAAACAGCCCTTTAGCCCGAGCTCTGTGAACCCAAGTCAGCTGGCATAGGCCAGCCACGGGTTTTTAATTGCAGTGGAGGCGTAACCTTGGAGACTTGATCTGTTCAGCAGAAAAGTCTGCTCATCTGCCAGTGTCCAGATGCACATTGCCAATTACTAGATGCTTCCAGCAAAATGACTATCAAACTGGGACACATTGATGTAATTTATGGAAAGACTCATGCAGGATCACGGAAGAATTAAGGTCCATTGTGCTAGAGGGGAATCTGATGATTGGGGTTTCCTTGTTGGCTGCTTTTGAATGTATTTGGTGTATTTGCCTACAGCATGATCACATCGGTTGTGGTGCAAAGAGCCTCCTGTCATCAGGAATACCCAGGTAGGTCCAAACCACAGTAGAGGATCTTCCATTTGAGGACTGCAACCTCTTAAATTCAGACATCCAGTTCCTCTGCTGGTACACTCCAGCCCCAAAGAGAAGGCAAGTCAGAGTTCAAACCTTGTCCAGATAATTTTCTCCTGTTAAATTCGATTATAACCCATGGGGGCATTGGAGCCACCAGGAAAGAAGCAGAGGCCCAATATAAACATCCCACCACCTCTTCAGCTACAGTGCACTTGACATCTTCATCTTGACAGGAGGCTTCATGCCACAGTTGAAAGTCTGGCAGAATATTTGGAGAATCTCTGCCCTCAGCCTCCTTCTGGCAACTGCCTTTTTTTCAAGATGCTTGGACTAGGATCACCACAGCCGAGAAATTGTCATCATTGCATATTGTATACAATTCCAGTTCCTTCCTACCTTCTCTCCCATCTTCCCCATCCACACCTCTCATGAGATACTGTTGAAGAAAGAGATAGATCCTGTCCTGCATCTTTGAGGAGTGGAAAAGGTATCCTTAGAGTTCAGGGACAGGGGGCTTTGTTCCTGTTGTTTTCTAATCCCAAAAAAGGGGGCTTGAGGACCTGTTCTGAACCTTTGATATCTCAAGAGCATACATCCAGCTCACAGTAAATGCATTCCCTTCTTAGTAGGAACATCTCACTAACAGTACAGGATTCTGCCCATTTGACTTCCCACAGTACAAAGGGTGTTCAGCAAATAATTGACAGTTATAGCAGCTCTCTTAAGGAGGCAAGGGATACAGGTTTATGAATATCCTATTAATGTGTCATGAGATCAGTTCAAGTAATCTTAAATCTCTTTGCTGCAGTAGGACTCAGTCAAAAGACAAATATCCACACTTACTCTCTCTCAAAGCATAAAGTTCATAGAAGCCATGTTAGGCTCTCAGTGACCTGGAATCTATCTCACACAAGGAGGATTTCAAATTAGAATGGACGACTTCAACCAACTTCAGGCTCGCCCAAAGGTGTCACTGTGAGCATGCTTTAACTTCTGGGATATAGGGCCTCATGCACCTGGGTGATGCAGTTCACCAAACTTTCCCTGAGCTCCGTGAAAGGATGGTAGAAATCAGTGTATCTAGTCAGAAGACACTGCATGAACATGTTGACCACATTCCCACAAGAAGTCCCCTCCTCATTAAACTGGTGGAAAAGCTCACATCCGTATGCAATGAGTACCCGTCTCTGTGTTTCTGCCTACAAAGCTGCTTCTGCTAAGTGATGGGGGAGTGCATCTAGATCACCTACAAACACAGAGCCTTTGATCCTCTTAAGAACCTCACCTGCACTTAAGAATCCTGGACCTCAGAGCTATCCATCTGGAATGAATAGCATTCCCACCTCTGCTCCAAGAATCCCCAATCCAGGTACTGACAGACCACTCCGCAACTATGCAGTGTGTCAGCCAATAAGGAGGAGCCAGGTGGGACCCCGTTGTGCTCTGTGTTTGTCACCAGATCACAGTGGTGATCCTCCATTTTCCAGGTGTTCAGAACTTACTAACAGGTCACCTCAGCAAACAGTTTTCAGACATCCATGAAGGAATGACCAAGAACCCAGTGTTGCAGAGCATCTTTTACAAGTGTGGATACCCATTAATATACCTATTTACCACAGACCAGAACAAGAAATTCCAAGTGTTCTGCACCAGAGAGTGTTGCAGACCAGGCACCTTTTTAATGCCTTTCTTATTCTGTTACTCTGACAGATGTATGTCCTCCCATCAGTCCCCATGATACGAAGGGTCTGAAGCAGGATGCTGGATTGATGATCAAGATAACTCCGACATGGGCCAGGCAGTTCTGATGTTCAGATCTGGTGGACTTTTTGTTATACTTCCCTATTATGTTGACTGCTCTGCACATCAGTATCATAGAACAATGGTTGGATCCGAGGCCCAGACTTGTCATTGTTACATTTGACAGCTGTGATGCTGGCTGGCTGACCCACTGAAAGAAGCAATTCAGCTGAAGTTCAGAAAATTCTGTTCCAAAGCAAGAAAGTCTCAGCTAGACTGATATATATGTCAAAGTGAAAGAGTTTTTATTCATGTCCTCTCCTGTCCCCCGCAATTTGGAAGCCCCTTCAGACTTCAATGTAACATTAGCAAAGTTGATGGAGTCCCCCTCTGAGCCTTTAGCAAGCAGTTCCCTATCCCATTATCAATGAAGGCTGACTTTTCAGTAGCCATTACATCAGCTTGAAGGGTAGGGGAGATGCCTGTCCCCTGATAGTTTCTATAAGGATAGGCTTAGGGTTAGTTGTCATCCCAAATTCTTGCCAAAAGTTGTTTGAGTTCCACATTAAACTAATTTATTTATTTTTTTCCAGTTTTGGTTGAATTCCTAATAGCCACCTCCAAACAGACAACTACTTGTTAATGAGCAGGAGTGGAATCCATGTGGACAATCACTCAAAGAAGAAAGAACAGTTATCTTTTGGTAATAGTGTTTTTTTAAAAAAAATGTGGTGTCCACGTGGATTCCACATTTAAAAACTGCTCCAGTCTTACTCCTCTGTATTGGCGAAGGAACTGTGGAGTATTTGGACCCATTCTGCCTCTTATGCCCTTGACCAGGGTGTGGATGACGGTGGTCAAAGACATCCAGGACGCAGGCATGGCCCTAATGAACACTGCTTATTACAATAATCCAATCTCGTGTGCATACCCATATTTGAATCTGCATGGACAGTACATCTCAGAGAACCAGTATAGTAAGTGACCATTCTTTACAGGACACACAGGTGGTTTGTGAAATATTTTAGTACTCTTTTAGGGAAGACTTTGCGAAAATCCAATGTAGTAGTATTTGATTGAAAGCCTAATCTTATTATATTTGATAAATTTATCTGGTAAGTATAGCCTAAAATCAGAATCATCTGTTCATTGAAATAGTCAATTCACTATATAGTGTGTTTTATAGGCAGATTGCTTTAAAAACAATCTTAAAGCCATTTAAAATGGAATCTAATTTCATCAGGTATATTCTGTAATAAAATATGTACATCCTGTTGAAGCAGCTATCTTAATAGCAAGCTGGAACTTTTTTCATGAAGATGGGCATCTGCATTTCCTTAACTCTTCTCTATTTCTTATAGCTTCCTGTAAGGACAAAGTTGCAGGACCTTTGGAAAGGTTATTTGACAGAGTATAATACTTTCAGAAAGGCTTAGGGATGGAATATTAAAGGCATTCTCTATATACTATTAATATTCCAACACTGCATTTGGCAACATTTTGATTCTGAAGAGAGTGCATGAGTTCAAGGTCAGAGAGATTGACTTGTGCTGTTCATTATAACCAATTATTGTGTGACAAATGAGTTTGAGATCAGGCTGAAAATTCTGTAAGAAAAATCAATAGTTCTAATCAGGGCCTTTCAGGTCATTTACCACCCTACCTTTTGTTAGTTTGTCAGAAAAGAGAAAGATAAAACCTGTGTGACAGTGGATTGCCTCTGCATTGTTGCTTTCCATTTGAAACATATTTTGATATCTTGAATTATATTAATAGTTTAATTGGTTTCAGAAACTTCTACAAGAGATTCAATTTATAAGTCTTCATTTTTAGTGTTTTGATAAGATTTCCAAACTAGCAATATAGACCCCCCAACCCCCCGCTCCAGGATGTAGTATATCTAATTCCTAAAACAGATTCAAGCTGCCTGTCTCTAATGAATAGCAAGTCTTACTGGAAGATGTCACTAATAGTTTTAGCACAATGTCGGGGTAATTTCAAAATTTCTTTTCAGAGTTATGCCATTATGACATCTTATGAAATAATAACTTGATGTTAGCTTTGACGAAACAGGACGTATTTCACTATTTCCGTAAATGCCTGTCCTTTCCTTTTTGTAGTTTCCTGATGAAGATGAGGAAACCAGATTATACCGTTTGAAGATAGAAGAACAGAAACGCCTAAGAGAGGAAATTTTGAAACAGAAGGAGCTGAGACGGCAACAGCAGGCAGGTGCTAGAAAGAGAGAGTTACTCGAAAGACTTGCACAACAGCAGCAACAGCCTCCTACACAACAATCTTTCACACAGCAGGAAGAGGACTCATCAGAGTTTCCCACCAATGGAAACCCATTTATACTCCATCCTGGTGCACAGGCCAGGCAAAATGTGAAAAATAGACTTCTTGTTAAAAAGCAAGACATGGTAGTTCCCAATATTCAGCCCAAACCCACAGATTTCATGCAGGATGGGACTAATATGCATTTTCAAGGACAGCAGGTGAAAACAGTGAAGCCTTCAAGACAGACTAGAACAGTACCTCAAAGTCCACTTCAGCCATCACCAAAAGTTTTACAAACAAAACCTGTTGCAACTACAGCATCACTCACCCCAGGACAGACTGCTAGGGTGGCATCGATACAAGGAAGGCCTCAGGAACTGAAACCTGGTGTGAAAAGGACTGTCATGCAACGGGCAAACAGTGGTAGTGGAGATGGGCCCCATGTCGGCACCAAAGTGAGGGTGATTAAATTGTCAGGAGGGGTAAGTTTCCAAGGCTCATCTATTTTTGTGTTGTTTTGTCATGGTCTGTTTTTGTGTGTTCTATTCAGTGCAATCCTAAAATAGGAAAAGAACCTATTTTTAAAAGAAAACAGTAAATTTTAACAGAACTAATAATCCGTATTTCAGAAGATGATTTTCAGAGCTATAGACAAGAATTATTTTTAAAAAAACTTGTAGAAACAGAGGTTTGTTCTAATATATTGCACTGGAATGAGGTTACCATTAAGTTTACATCTCTGTTTCCTGAATAATGTCTACTCATTTTGGATGCTTGTAACGTGAGCCTAAAAATTCTTCACTTTGTGAATCTTTGCTTAGAGCAGCGGTTCTCAAACTTTAGCAACTCAATGACCCCCATTTTTATTTAATTTTTTTCGTGAACGCCTAAATCCCCTGCTCATCCCTAGCTCCCTTCTGTTACCCCACCCCCACATACTCCAGCCCTTCCCCTAAGGTACCACCCCGCCCCACCCTTGCCCCTCCTCTTCCCTGCCTCTTTCTGCCCCATCCCCTGAGTGCACCCCGTCCCCACCCCTCCCCCTCCTTCCCAGGGCCTCCTTCACTCTGCTGAACAACTGTTCAGTGGCATGCAGGAGACACTGGAAGGGAGAGAGAGGAGTTGATTAGCAAGGCTGGCGTCCCCAGACATGACTTGCAGACACCCTAGAGTACCCTCACAGACCCCAGTTGAAGAAACTCTGGCATAGAGCATTTTGGTCCAGAAATGTTTTGATGTATGGCTATTTTTGAGTTTGAGAGGTTTAAAAAAAAAAAAAAACCCACCACCTATGCTCTGTCCATATTTCAGTTGAAACCATACTAGAAGCCAGTCATGTTTAAGTATGGCTGGAGCTAGCATAGTTTGAACAGTGTGGGCAACCTTCTTTTCTTTGAGAGAGACATTTCAGAACTGATATAAACAGAATTTGGGAGAGTGAGAGAGGAAATTTTCTATGAGGGACTAAATTGAAAATGCCACCAATTCACTTTTGTGTCTAAATCAGATTTACTTATCTTCTGACAAGGGGTCCATTGTCTATACATTGCCTCCTGAGCACTGATGGTTTGCCCTAGTAGCATTGTATATTCACAATGTTTCTCTATATTCATCCAGCAAATATCTATATTGGTGGTTTTCAACCTTTTTTCATCTGTGGACCCCTAAAAAGTTTTGAATGGAGGTGCAGCAGACCCGTTTGGAACTATTAGACCTAGCCTGCAGACCCCCAGATGTCCATGGATCACAGATTGAAAACCACACCTCTATATTAAATTTGATTTTCTATTATTGAAAAAAATAGGAGTGCAGAATAAGGTGAGAATTCAGAGGGTCTAACTACAGGATTTTCCCAGAGTGATCTGGACCCTGCTTTGCCTTGGGAAAAAATATATTTAAATATAAGAATTTCGATGTTGTGGTACCTTTTAGGAGAGGGGCAATCTGAAAGAAATCTATATACTAATCAAGGAAACCACCGGAACTGCACTGAGCAACAAGCAGGTGGACATAGTTAGTGTGTTAGCAGAGGTTGAACAGGACCTCAGTTACAGAAGTTGTTTCTCACTCTTCTCTCAAAATCTGATTTTTCTTAAATAATAGAATTTAGCAAATAAGTAGCCCAAAATGTAGTTTAGGTGCTCAGATAACTGGCAATAAGCACTGTATACATATACAAAGGGAGACATATCACTCTTGGTGTTTTGAAAAGGGAAGAAGACATTAAAATGCTAGAGAGACTAAAGTATTAAAGGAGACTACTTTTCATAAGATTTTATTGCATTACGAATAATTCCAAAATGTTTCAAATTATATAGTTACATGGTAACTGTAAAGGCCCTCTTAACTTCAAAAAAAGAAAAAAAAAGAAATTAATATAATGGAAACAATGGCTAACGAGGATCTGGTTAGAGTGGAGGTTGACTCTTTGTTATTATTGTTGGTAATAACTTTAGTCCAGGAGAATGAGTAAATACCAGAAGTTGTAGGTAATCCCTTCTATTGGACTAAATAAAAATAGAATCATGCTTTTGGGAATCCCACTGGCCTTGGTAATTCAACGAAAGCAATCGGCCCCAACTTTTCTTTTGATCTGGTGAAACAAACCAACATCAAGCTGCAACCCCAGCCTCCAGTGCATAGAGGTCTCTAGGGTAACTGATTCACTGCCCAACGTAGCAAGTGTCTTGAAAGAGGTGGGGTTTTTAATGTTCTCTTTTTCCAGCAAACCATAAGTGGTTTGTTTATTTTTTACTGATTATATACCAGCATGGCTTGCCAATGGATTTAGCCACATCAAATACCTGTGGTGTTCCTGCTGCATTGTATGCTGTGTACACTTCCTCTTGTCCCCTGAAAATTCAGTTCATATCTGCAGGACCATCAGCATAGAACAGGCTGTCTGTACATGGTATGTAGCTTCTTTTCCTTGCCACCATGGAATATTTGTTTTCTTTCAAACTATAGAAAAATGAAAGCTAGCATTACAATTAGCTTTTTAACTCTGCTCAAGGTGGTTAATGAATATTTTAATAGTTTGTCAGAAAGCTGAATCTATATTACTTTGTTCCATGTGCCACACAGAGAAAAAGGAAAATCTCGGCAGCAGGGAGGCAATCTGGCCTATTTTGATGCTTAGTATATTAAAAAAAGGATTTAACAAGTTTATCAGAGCCCTGCAAAGTATAAGGATCTCAAATCATGTTTATAACTGGTTTTTAGGACTGCAGCATACACCACTTATTACCAGACCTTTGAGACACCCACGTACCTTTTAAAAAAAGAATACTTATTCCCTAATCTTCCTTCCTCAGTCTAGATTAGGTTTGCCTCACTTCCCTGCTGTCAGCTACCAGAATATGCTTTGGCTCCTTTTATCTGCAAGCAGTGACTTGATTCTGCGCTATAGCAGCCTCTCTGCAGCTGTCAAAACTACAGATCATTTATACCCATTTCCCTTCCTCTTTAATTTTTTGTGCAGATGAAGTCTTTAATGCCCATGGAATGGTGAGATTGATGCAGGTTAGGCACTGTGCAGGCTACTCTACCCAGCTGTGCCAGTGTAGGTCAGTACACACCTGAAAAGTCATCTCAGCAGACTAGCAATAATACTGAATAATATAAAGTAAACAGTTATCTAACAGGGCATGGACTGTTATACCATCTTTTATCTAAACCAGTTTCGCTTTGCACAGGAGCTGTTGCCAAAAGGTGTCTGTTCATTAGACTGCTCATTGATACCGTGGTGGATAGAACAGTTATCAAAGTAGCATTGCATGCTAATGATGGGTTTTGTTTAGTCTCAAAGCAGCTGTGCCAAATTTAATTTCCCTTGTTAAGAAAGTTGTCAGCTTTCTTGGTTCAGAATTACTTTCAGAGAACAGTGGCTCCTTCTGCTGAGTAAGAGCGTACCCCAGTGTGAGTCTTTGTTTTGTGTGCAGCAAGCCCTTTACTTTACGAGGTGGTAGGATACCAGTGAGGGTATCTGACTCCAGGTATGCAATATCCTGTCAGCCTGTCAAAGTGGCAATGACTACACTTCGCACTCATGGGACGAATAGTCGTCTTTTTAAAGATGATTTCATGAAATTGCAACATTTATCAATTAAGTATCTTTAAAAAAAATAGTTGCTGTCCAGTGTCTCTGACAAAGTAGATCGGGGTGGGCAAACTTTTTGGCCCAAGGGCTACGTGTGGGTGGGAAATAGTATGCAAGGCTGTGAATGTAGGGCTGGGGCACAGGGTTGGGATGTGAGAGGGAGTGCGAGTTGTGGGAGGGGTGCCATGTGCAGGAAGGGGCTCAGGACAAGGGGTTGGGGTGCAGCAGGGGGCTCAGGGCAGGGCATTTGGAGCTCAGGGCAGGGAATTGGGGGTGTAGGAGGGGTCCGTCAGGGATTCAAGACAGGGTTGGGGTGGGGGTTGCAGCAGGAGTGCAGGCTCCAGCCCAGTGCCACTTACCTCAAGCGGCTTTGGGGTGGCAGTGGGGCTGAGGCAGTCTCCATGCCTGCCCTGGACCTGCGCCGCTCCCAGAAGTGGCCAGCATATCCGGCAATGGCTCCTGAGGGGTGGGGTGTGGCAGGCAGCTCCACCGCACGCTGTTCTCACCTGTGGGTACCACCTCTGAAGCTCCTGTTGGCCGCAGTTCCCCCTTCCTGGCCAATGGGAGCTGCAGGGAGCGGTGACTGTAGGCAAGGACAGTGCACAGATCCCTCTCCCAGGGACATGGTGCCAGGAACGACGCAGGGCCAGGGCAGGCAGGGAGCCTGCCTTAGCCCCGTTGCACCACAGGGCTGGCAATCCCACAGGCCAGATCCAGCCCTTGGGCCATAGTTTGCCCTCACCTGCAGTAGATGCTCCAATATGTGCCTGGCAAGCCTCAAGAAAAAGCAGATGATGATTAACACTTGCCCTGTGTCAGAGACTGCAATGACCTGTGTGCCATATCAGGAACTAGTGGTGTGATGCAAGGGGTTAATGCTAGAATTTATCCTTATTGATTCCATGTCACAGCTGTCATTTTTACCAGAATCCTAGTTCCTCAAACACTTTAAGGCCAACCCTTCCTTTCGTGCCTCTAGATGAGCAAGGAGGAATGCCTATGTGAGTGGCTTTCTAATTTGACTGTTCCCTTTCGGTTTTGATAGTCCAAATATGTTTGGTAAGTTTAGTCAGTCTGATTTTTAGGACTTGAAGAGACAGTGGGATTAAGTGTTCAGCGGATATATTTAATATCAGGGCTTTGCTTTTTTGCAGAGCTACAACACCTCTGTTGGCATAGATTATCTAGCTTCAGTCTGTTGCATATCTTCAGGACATCACTTTCACTGTGTCTTGGATGCGCAAGATCAGCATATTATTATCGTGCTGTCCATGAGAAAATGTCTTAGATTTGTCTGGCTTAATCAGAGGCCTGATCTCTATACTAGATAAAGAACCCAATAGGATTCAGACAGGTTAAGATCTTGAAATGGTTCTTGTTGAGACGAAATACAGTAATAAATGGATATTTGTAGGCAGGCATAGTAGATTCTTCAAATATATCTAGTGCACTTGAGATCTGTAAAACTAATGTCATAGAACAGGAATGATCCTTGACATGAGGGAGCAGGTTTGTACCCAGTATTAGCCCTATATGTCTTAAGTGTTAAAAGGTTATACAAACTGTACATGTTAGACATGTCCATTGATTGGTCTGAATTTCTGTTGGCATTGCATGATGTTTTTAAATCATTGTTGTACCACTCAGTCATTTTATATTATTATTGGGTGATCTCTCCCTAGCCAAAGACTGGTCTTCCTTGCTCAAAGTGATATGTCTCGGTCTCTGTGGCCCGAAAATGCTGAATCTTATGCTGGACCAAGAATTCAACACTGTGTGTGTGTGTGTGTGGGCGGGGTGGGGGGGGGATCTGCACTAGTGGGCCTTTTGTATAAGTAACTATGTTCTATTTGGATTAAAAGTGAAGTCTTAAATTTTCATGAGTTAGGGCAACTACTGTCCGACACTGCACCCGAAAAGCTTGACTGAAATAGCTGACAAATTGTTTTGGTTGGAAATTCAGTCTGTAAGGATATATTCTTGGGTTGTATTAAAAAGATTAAAGAGGGAGATAAAGGACAGATAGCTTTGCTTTATTTAGGATAGCGGTCAGGGAGAGAGGTAGTTGAACCCTGAGTTCTAAAAAATGTTCTTGATTTAGACAATCCTGTTGGATGATGTAAATTTATCTACCAAGATTTGCTTGATGATTGTATTTGTTGTTTTGCTTGTATGTGTATTGTTCATTACAGCCAATAAAAAGCGTTTAAATTTAAATTTTTATAGCGCCTTTCATCCAAAGACATCAGAAGTGCTTTTACAAATGTTAAAGTTTCCAACTCTTATGTGGCAAGAAGTCTATAGGAGCTTTTAACTCATATCTGAAATGCAGCTCTGAGGTGTGGAACATCAGAACATTAGAGTACAGTAGAATTGTTTTCAGAGTGGGAGGATGGCATCAGCATCAGTACTCTTCCCCCACCGTCTGAAAGAATGGTCTTGGGCACAGGTAAGGACAGAGTCATGTCTTACTATGTGCGCAGGCAAAAACGTAATGTAGGCCAGCATTTTGTATTGGATTTTAATGTCTCTTTTTCACACGTACAGCTTAAAGACAGCACGAAAAGAGCGACATCCAATAAGCTGCACTAGTCTAACCATCAAGTAAATTAAAACTCAGTCAAAGGTGATGGATGGACATACTTCCAGTATCTGCAAAATTTCAGTCTAGCAATATTTTTCAAATTAGAATGTTCTCTACTGAAAAACTCACTGAAATTCTTGCTCTGAAAAAGTGCAGTCTAAAAGCACAGGTTGGTACAAAACATTAAAAACTATAGAGATGCGATTGGGGCATAGATTGATATGGTTAACAGGTGGACTATGTCATGATTTTCAGAACTTTTTTAGAGAGGGTGGTAAGGATGTTAGGGATACACCTCTAATTGGGGTGGTATGAAAGGAAACATGAATTTCACACATGGGCAAAGGAGCAGTTAATAGGAGGGCAGTGCAGGAGGAGACCAGGGCATAAAGGTAGGTGAGGTCAAGAGCAAGAGAAGAGCTAGATGACACTTTAAGAAAGGCTAGCAATCAAATCCTGACTAAAAGGAATCCATGTTTAACAGGTTAAATTAGAATCTTAAGTTCACTGCAAATAACTGAGTACATACAAAATAAAATGCTTCCTCTTATCAACCTGAGAACAGGCAGAGGCTCCCTTTTCCTTCTCAGACTTTTAAAATATAATCAGAATTTCAGTATACAGTTAAGACTAGGCTTTCCACTGAGTACCATAGAAGCAGATTCCATCATTCCCTTAAAATTCTAATAGAAAGTCTTCTGCAGTTTAATTTGGGAATTTTATACTGTAAAGCAGTCTCTCATGGTGGGCCTGATGTACATTATTGCAATATCAGGTAGTGGTTGGATTTCATAAGAGGAAATAAGGATGACCATGGCTGTGTAAGTAAAAATATGTTGCTACTGGAAGGGATCTTAAAGTGAAAATTGGTCAGCATGAGATTATTGGAGTGGGAATCAGTGCAGATTTGTCCCATTTAAATTTAGTAAGTCCAAGAGCAGTGAAATGCTTTATTATAAAATGTTCAAAGTTTAAGAAATTAGAGGAGCTAGTCACTAATACAGATATGCCTTGAGTCTAGAAGACATTCAAACATAAATGGAGAACTCATTAACTGAATACTATCAGTGCCATGGAAAGCATAATGCTAGAAACTTGGGGCAGGACATTGCAAGAGTTGATTGAACAGATTTGTGTAGCCATAGCAGAGTGGTACACACTGTGTTCCTGTTTTGGATTGGTTAAGAAATTGTCAGTCTGCAGGCATTTGTTCATCTAAGCAACTCTAAGGCTGCAAAATCCATGTGGCTGAAGAGGACTACATTAATGCAAACTAGGTAACCTTTAGTTCAAGCCCACAGCATTCCTGTGGAGGAATTACAGTGCAGAACTTTAGTGCACACTGCTATTCATACCACTCATTGTCCAAATTATGGAGCAATGAAGACAAATCTCAAATAACTTTACCTTGAGGTGAGACATTATATGAGTTTCCTTCAGAGAGACAACTCTCAAATTTACAAGTGTTGACTTTTCTTCCAAGGTTCTAGGTAGTCCTACTTATGGATGAATACCACAATCTAGTGAAGAGCCAATCAGAGTTATTGGTTGTGGCAGGGGCATAGCCAGGTTTGAGCAGCAGGGGGAGCAAGTACCAAAAAAAAGGCACCAGCAAAAAAAGCGCCACCCAAAAAAAAAAAAAGCATCACTTCCACTTTCAATTGTGCAAAAAAAGCTTACCTGGTGGAGCTGCCGTCGAAATGCCACCGCAGGACAAAGTGGTGAAGCGGGCACGTCTGCCAAAATGCTGCTGAATGAAGTGGAGGCATTTCCGCGGCATTTGGGCAGACGGAACCAGTTCCCCGCTTTGTTCTGCAGCTGTGTTTTGGCGGCAGTTCCAAGAGTTCCCCCTGCTTCAGCCACCCAGTGAGTGAAAAAGGAGCCACTTTTGGGAAGCTGGCCTCAGGGGGGGCGTTCCCCTGGATCCCCCCCCCCCCCAAGCTACTGAGTTGTGGGTATAAAGTGAGGGGCATTTTCCTCCAGGAAAGCGGGGCACAATCAGCAGTTTCTAGAAATGAGCATCCTGTAAGTTTTACTGTTCTTCATTTAAAACGAAAAAGTACCAGGTGAGAATACAACTCCATTTTCATGACATAAGTATATCAACAGTCAGAGGTACTTGCTGTTGACATGTAATATATCAGTGGCTCACCAACTTTTAATGTGGGCAAAAAGAAACCTTCAACTAAGCCAGGAATTTTAAGTTACAGGAAACTTGAACTAGAAAAACTAGGAATGAACTGCTGACCTGGAAGCTCCAGTCAGTTCAGAACATAGCAGCTTCTTTGCTCAGCAGCACAGTCCAACAAAAGCACATCATCCCAGTAATCTCTCTTCACTAGCTTTCTGTTGAACACTGGTTCAAGTTTAAAATTTTGGTTTTCATGCTGAAAGTCCTATGTTAGGATAGCCTCAGGTATCAGTGAGACTGTTTCACTCTGTAAGTAATGACCACAGTGACATTTCCAATAGAGTAGTGTCAAGATTACAAGGAGGAGGCAGAGTTGTTTTTCCTAACAGAAGAGATCAGAATGACATATCTGGACACTATTCTGACCTAACCACTCATGATAAGCCCATCAAAATCATGTTCTGAAACAAAACAAGCATCTTACAGAATGCGGGAAAGCGAAAGGTTAACCTTGTGCCCACTTTAATGACGTAAGAACATAACAGTCATACTGGGCCAGACCAGTGGTCCATCTAGCCTAGTATTCTGTATTCCGACAGTGGCCTGTGCCAGATGCTTCAGAGTGGATGGACAGAACTGGACAATTATGAGTGATCTATCCCTTGTTGTCTAGTCCCAGCTTCTGGCGATTGGAAGTTTAGGGATACTTGGAGCATCTTGCATCCACAGAGTTGTGTCATGGATCTATCCTCCATGAATTTGTCTAATTCTTTTTTTGAGCCCAGTTATAGTTTTGGCCTTCACTGCAGAACTTGGCAACGAGTTCCACAGGTTAACTTTTCAACGTGGGAAGTAGTACTTTTTTTGTTTTAAACCTGCTGAATATTAATTTTGGTGCTCAGTTATCTCAACGATGGGTGTGCTTTAAGAATCAAGAAAAGAAAAAGCTGAATGACTTAGAGGGAAAGAGAACTACTTATAGAGGTTTTCCAATAGAAATGCCTGACATGAAGATTTTCTTTGAAAGACGTACTGCACGACTGGAGAAACAAAATAGTGATCAACTTCTGTGGTCTGGTAGCCCCTAGCATTTTGGATGGATGTTCTACCCCCAAAACAGGAATTTTCCTTGACAAACCCCTTGTCTTCATCCAAAAGCGTGTCCCAATAGCAGCTATGCATACTACACACCATGTATTCTATGAAGTCTGTATTATGGGGCTTTCTTTACCTCTGCTTAAATAATAACTGCCCAGTGTATTTACTGTGAAGTGATCTTCTATTGCTTAAAATAGTGCATTGTTTTGAGTGGAAGGAGGTACATTTTAAAATAGAGGTGCTGTAACTCAATGAAGGCTATGTACATAGCAAGTTTCAAACTTAGTTGATTTTACTGTATCTTTGCAGTTAAATATAACTTTTATTGGGGAATTTCCCATATAAAACTCTAACTCAGAGGTTGATGCTACCCTAGTGGGTAAGCACCATTTGTGCAGTAACTGCAGTCATAGTAATGGCTAAAGCTGTAGCGTAGATAAGTCTCGTGCCTTTTTATCGCTGTTGTCTAACCCTGTCTATGCTACATGCAGCCTCTACAGTTATGAACAGCAGCATACACTTTCAGGCAGAGGCCAAGCAAGGAAATTTTCAGCCCACTTTTAAAGGAGGCATCCAGGGTATTCAGTACATCATTGCTCACTGATTGCCTTCTGTAGTTTGACTGAAACTTGTCTCCATTTGTAGTGAGCTGGAAAGGGAATGTGGTTATGCTGGGAATAAAAATAGTCAATGTTTTTCTGTCAACATTGTTTTGTATGATGTTATCTTTGTGTATATTTGTTCTGAGTAAGCTTGCTTTATGATCAAAATTTTAGGAATCATAAGCTGGAAATATACATTTCCTCAAACATCTGTTTTAATGCTCTGATAAGAGTTAGAAAAGGTCAGCTCCTTCAGTATAAATGGAGACCACTTGACTAGTCACCCAGTTATTTGATTTGAGTCATACTTAATCTAACCTTTTGTCTGCCAGGCATTTACTTTTCTTTTTGTGTGAGTAAACAGTTGGAACTTAGATAATTAATTTCTGTCTTGGATTGCTCATCAGTGCTAAATTTCTCTTTTAAGTAGACATGGCTTTGATCCAATATGGGTGTAGGGAGTAAAGTGGGAATTGTATTCAGTCAATGTATTGTTGCTGTTCTTTCATTTAAAAAGTAATGACCAGCATCAGGCATGTCCCAGTCAGGGAGAACACTGAACCTGCGTCTGAAGACCTTTAGTAGTTCTGCCACTGACTAGTGTGGTATCTGATAATTATGCCTTATGCCTTAGTTTCCCAGTCTTTAGAATGGGAAAAATATTTGCCATCTTTGTAAAGTACTTTCAGTATCTATAGATAAAAAGTGGTATGTAAGAGTTTCTTTTTGTCTGACACCTTTTGTTCTGCTAATACTGTTGATAAATGTCCTGGACTTTTGATTAGCTATTTTCCTTAGATTTTAGAATAAGTATCAGTGGTTTTGCTTTGTTTTTACGGTGTTTATTTTTGTATATCATACTGCTGTGTTAGCATCACAGTCTGTTTTTTGTACTTCAATCTTTTTGGCTATAACCAATTATATCAGTTTAAAGTCTATTTACACACAGAGACCTCTATACTGTAGATATATGATAAAATATAGTGACTATCTTCTGCCATTGAAGGAGGATGAATTTAGTGATAGGTATTTTTTCTCCTAATTGACCTGATCTATAAAGTGACTTTTTTTCTGGAAATACTGACTTTTAAACAGCATATGGAGTATTTCTTTCTCTTCCCCCCCCACCCCCCAAGGAAAATCAATTACAAACACCATTTGGGGCTTTGAGGTTTTCGGGGTAAGATTTAAGACTCCATCTTTTGCCACATGCTTTGTTTAAATTATGATGCATGTCAAACAAATAGGCCCACAGAATGAGGTGAGCATATTAGAACCTCTGTGTTTTTAAGCATGTGATACTTAGGTTGATTTGTGAAGTGCTTTTGCAGCATGCACATCCATTTACTGTTGGGTGATTTTTGAATGAGCTTTTTAAAGATCACATGGATAGCCACAGCATTGTAGTAGTTAATAGAAACCTGTGCAGTGAGGTCTATGGGCTGCAAGATCAGTAACAGTGACAGTGAAGTATGGCCTTATCGAAAGGAGAATGCATAAGAGGCTGCCCTGGGACACTACACCACTGTCCTTCTGTGTATCTTGACAATGTTATCTGTCCTCTCAATATGGAGTATCAAATGTCTGTCATGAGTATAGAAATTAATTTAATGTCACCTGAAGACATGCAATTAATCTTTTAGAGGTTTTCATAATACCTTTACAGAAAGAGTTGCCAGTTTTGTGGATTTGGATTTTGGGGTTTAGCAAAAGATAAGGAAAATTAATTTTTCATCAGGGTTAATACAAGCTAGCAGGACCACAAAGGCTGAGAAAAATGGTTGGGGAATTTGTCAAGTGTTGTCACTCTAGAATAATGCTGCTTAACGTCTGATAGGTGTAATCAAGAGTTGAGATTTCTATAGAGAGGGATTAATCAATTTGCTCACTACAGAATGCAAGTTGGTGATATCGCTCCTTCATGCGGTTTAAGAATGAAAATAAGATTTGATCTGTCAAATTGCAAGAAGCGCTGACAGTATCAATGTTCATTTTTATCAGTACATTTTTAAAGCATTTGTTATAAATAAATTTGTCCTGCTAATGTTGGTGGCAAACAAACTTCATCTGTATTATAAAACTGTCATAACATCCCTGATAGGGTACAATGCTTTAGCTTACTGAATTCAGGCACCCACCTTAAAAAAACTCTAAAACTCCCTTTTATATAACTCATATTTTTATATTCAATTAAGACAGGATGGCTTTTAAATTTATGAAGATGCAAAGAATTGATAAAATAACTGAAATATTTTATAGCGACTGTTTTGAAATATGGACATAATCTATATCTGACAAATCTGATTTAAAATCACCAGCATGCATGAATGAAACTATTTCTGTTCATTGCACTGTTTTAGAATACTTTGCAAATATGTTCTTTAGCATTAGAAGTTTGAAAAAATATTCATAATATAGACCAAATCCACTTGCTCATTCCTTTTAGTGTTCATTTTTAAATTATATTCAGTATTTAGAACTAGTAGATCTTTTTATATCAGGTGACTTTTAAGAGCAGATTTTTTTTGACAAATAACCAGTTTCCCTTATGTTTCAAAAAAAAACTTTCAGGTGAACAGAGAGAACTCTTGCTACACAAAGCAGCTTTTGTCATGACTGCCATTTAAACCCAGTTTTTCTGAGGTTTGACCAGAAATGTTCATGCCTCACTGTAAGTTAGCAATTCGGAAACAAGCCTTGGATAAAACTCGATAATTCAAATCGTGAAGGGGAAAAATGGTTTGTGCTTTAGAGCTTAAGGGGAAGCCAATATCTCAAGAAAATATTTCATTATTGATATTTAAACGAAGGGTGAAATTCTCTCCTGGGCAGAGGCCGTTTACCACTTAAATCAGTATAGGTTTTAAGTGGATTTGTAGTATTGTAGTCCAAAGGAAGGTGTTGGCTATGTGGATAGGGGTAAATTTCACCTGAAAACTTTGTGCATCAAATTGTCTATGACAGAGTAAATGAATGATAGACATCTCTGCAAGACTGGTACAGACGCTCCCTGATTTATGTAAACTTGACATACGCAAATCCAAGTTAACAGAAGTTCTGCAAGCTAGAAATAGGAGGGAGGTTTTTTTTGTACATAATGGTCATAGGTACATTTCTGACTTATGCAAAATTTGAGTTACATAGGACATTCTGGAACAGAACGCGTGTGTTAAGTCGGGGAGCGTCTGTATTAAAATACACATTCCAAAAGTCAAGTGTTTTTATGATCTTTTAAAAATCAAAATAGATTTTGAGGACAAAAGTTAAAATGATGGGTGGACCTGCTGGCCCCTTTCTTTAAATCCGGTGTAAAATACTTTTAATAAATAAAAAATAGGCTGGAAAAAACGGGTTAAAAATCAGAAGATGGGTAAGAAGTTGTCAAATTTTTATTTTTGCTTACAAGAAAAATCAGCAAGCATTAAGAGTCTTGACAGTTATGCTAGGATATACTAGAGTCACTACCATCTCAGCCTTGTCCCCCTACAATCTGTGGGCCCAATTCTTCAACAGCTCAACCACCTGTTCTGGTCCAGGCATCACAGAATGTTGCATCAAGTAGGCTTCAACACCAACATCTTTTTCTGTCTACCATTCTACCACGAACCAGAGAACCTTTCCCAATTTTAATATGCAGATTAGAAGTGTCACTACTGTATGTATTGTTAGCCCTTAGGATCCCACCTTAATGTTTTCCTTAGAGTGAGAATTGGGAGCCAGCATTTGTGTTATGTTTTATTTTTTCCTTTGTAGGTAGTATGCAAAAAACGTTTGAAGTTGATGTCATATCTCCATCAGGGATAAGTGATCTGTTAATTTTTTGTATCATGAAGTCCAAATGTTCTGACTCTCAAGCATGTGTAGTTGATGTATCAGCATTAACGGCTTAGTTTTTCAAACTAGAACTTGTGGAAACTGACATTGATTGTGTCCAGTGTAAGGAACTGGACTTAGAGCATGATGTGAATAATGATTCTAATATTTGAACTGTGATATAAACATATTAACACATGCACTTTGTTCATTTTCACCGTGAGCTACCTTTTTTGGCTTGGAAAATATGTCTTTGATCAACTATGTCTGTAACAAAGTGAAATAAATAGTACAAAGACAAATTCATTTTACAAGCCTTTGCTTGTTTGCTCCTGGGCAAGTGCTGACCTGGGAGCAATATTTGCTCTTGAACTCTCCAAAGACAGACAGTGATACCATCTTACATTTAAAATCTTGAGTAGCTGTGTAAAGAAAAAAGAATGAACTTATTGCAGGCTTGGAACGAACTGGGGGTGGCGCTGTTGGCCCGGTAGCTTCCAAATAGTTTTAATGCACACACAAGTCTCTTTCAAGAGCTACTGCTATAGATCCCCCTCATCACATGCCTGGTACTCCTGTACTGGGAGTTCCAAGCCATCTAGAAAAGCAGTAGTCATTTGGGCTTGCACAAGGGACCTGTGGAAATCCTAAATGTTTAGAACAAGGCTATAAAAATAGATTTTGGATCCAGCTGCCCTTCTGTCTCCTTTGCCAGGATCAGTTGTGGGTATCACTTCTCTTCCTTTTGCTTTCATGTGTATTTGAGTTAGTGCACCTTCATTTCCTTTTATAACTTTTCATTTTTCTCTAAATAGATTAAGCTTAGTTAAAGTTTTAGATAATTCCACATTGTATGGGCTTTAGCGATTAGAATTCTGGAATATTGTGAAGCCGTGTTGCTGCATTAGTTTGACACTGTGCCATTAAAGCTTTTGTATTGCTTGGATTCATCTTTGTCTGGTCAGTTTCATTGTGAGGTATGTGGGCCCATTAGTTAAGCATTGGTCTTTCCTGGGTCTTTTAAACAGGCCTATTTTGAAGGGGTGTATGTTGTCTGATTCTAAAATATCCATTATGCATCAGCATGCCAGATATTGCCTCTCGTATCTCTGGATTCCTCACACTCTGAGGTAGTGTTGTCTATATATAGGGTTCATCTCTTGGACTTGTAAGAAAAGAGAGCATCATTTAAGTCTCCTTTTCCCCGTTCCCCTTCCCAGCAGGCATTTAACCCTTAGGTCAGGCTTTGTCAGTCCTGATTCTTGCGTCTGAAGCCATGTTAGGATCCTAGTTCCTTGCTCCTGTGTTGATGTGGACATCATAATTTTCTAGCTGCCATAATGTTTAATTGAAGATCTTTAAGATATCCAAAATACTTTGTTTATTCGCTTAAAAAAATTGTCACCTTTGATAATCTGAAGTATTTGCTTCAATTTTTTTCCCATATCAGAGTGTATTTGTCAGGCATTTCAGCAAATATACAAGAGGAGTTTGAAAAGAGAACCTGCCTGATCTTGAATGTTTGTTTCTAGTGTAAAACCAGTAAGACTAGTGACCAAGTTATGATTTTCATTTTGGAGTATCCTTTGAGATGAAATCCTCAATCATGATTTTATCAAAAAGTTACTGGCTTTCAGACTGTATAAACCTCTTGTTCTTCCCAAAACCTTGTATGTTCTGTCCTGATCAGTAAGAAGTTGGCAAGTTAGAATGAAACCCTTCTGTTAATTCCCCAAGTTATTCACAGATTTTGGTGACAAGTCAAAAGGAGGGAGGAAAGGGTACTGTGAGAACAAAAGCTTTCAAAATGGATTAGATTTTGTATTCACTTGCATTCTCGTTTAAAGACTCAGTTCATTTTACTAAATTGGACAATTTTATGACAATTAACATGTTTGTTTCACAGAAATTTGTGAAGGCAGTTTGTATATGTGTGTACCTTTTGTGCATCGTGACACCCTGGTTGGTACTTCATTGCAGTGATTGTTTTGGGTGAGTTAGGCAGGTCTCCTTTAATCAGATGACTTCCTCCAGGGTTTGGTCGTTAATCTCCCAGATTGGGAATCTATAAAGATCATTCTGAACAGAGAGAGACTGTTTTCCAGTAACTGCTGTTCAAGTCTTAATACCTCTGCTCATCCACGCTCTCCATTCTCTTCCTCTCTTCTTTGAGATCTTCTGTAGATTCTTTGAATTAAGCAAAAGAAATCGAGTAGCTGATGCTCTGGGGCCCTTCTGTTGCTGTGGTTTTCTAGAATATTCAGATCAGTGAGGGGATGCTCATGCCGCCATGACAGACACTGCGTTTCTCAGTGGTTCTGAGTTAGCAGTTCTGTGGGAATGAGTATTCTGAGTGTGGGTCTGCAGAGGCCATACATGCTCAAGCATAATTACTGGTGAGTAGCCTTTTCTCTACTATTCTGTAGCAGTAACAGATATTGAGTGTTTTGACTGGAGTCCCCTTGAGCTGTTAATGATGCTGCATAACATTGCAAGCTAGAACCTCCATTTGAAACACTTAATTGTGAGGCTGCCTAGTGCCTTCTCAGGTTCCCATAGTAGACCAATTATCTTGCTGTATATAATCTTCAGAAAATTGTGTATGACTACTGTAAACTTGGCCATATCTGATCTGGGAAAGGTGGACATGTACCCATGTGAAAGAACCATCGGTTCCTTGGGTGAAAGTAGCTGAGCCACTGTGCATCTCTATCTTTTCTTCCAGGCTCCTCTCTTCTACCCAAGCTTGAATTGCAGAAACAGCTTGTTTTGAGAAGACAGTAGTACTTCCCTATATGACTTCAGAGGTTAGGACAGGGACATGGTTTGTCACCTCTGTGTGTGTGGTTTTTTTTAAAAAAAAGGGAGAAAAAATAAAAACAGGTGGAGGAGAAAACTACTTTAATATTGGTCATTGTTAGAGGGGAGGAACTATTTAGAAGCTTATTTTGGCTATATTTAGACAGCATAAAGATGCACTTAATAAAAATCACAAACTTTTAGTCTCAAAGGTTTGCTTGTTTGAAAGATTCGTAAAGGGTCAGTCTGGTTCCTGCTTCATTCAGACTGCTTTGGCCTTTTGTAGTCTAGAATATATGTCCTTTAAAAAAATAGCCTGAAAAGCTGGAATTGTAGTGAAGAATGAATAGGTGGGTCCTTGGATAAATTATAGGACATTTTCACTGAATACTGAAAGGAAACAATGGAAAAACACTGTGAGTTTAATACCAGATGTAGTATTTTGTACTTCCTGTATTATGGATTTTTTAACTAAATATACTTCCTAGATGAAGTGTGTATCATACAACCTTCTCTAGAAGGCACTGGTTTGGTTTTAATATGCAGCTCTGTGTTCTTCTAATCCTCTGTGTGGTAACAAAGTTCTTCTCCACAGCAGGTCTCCTAGGAAGTGAATGTTTGCATTGAGTAGATAGGTACTGAACAGCATGTTCTGGTTTTGATTTCAGCAGGAGGGGGAGAATGTTGGCTTTGTGCACCCAGAGGGCCAGCCCCAACGCCTTCAACAACCTCCAGAAATGAGACAGCAGCCAGTGCGGAAGGTCACATTGACAAAGGGACCACTGCAGCAACAGCAGCAGCAGGCTCAGATACACTCAACAGTTCCACAAGGAGTCAAAAACATCCAGGGGATTCATCCAACTAAAAAGGTGATTTTTAGATACATTCTTGCTGCTAGGATCTGTATTATCTGCTGAATGTGTTGCTGTGTTAATGTTAGCATAGTCTAAGAAATGACCAAAATCTTTTCCAGCGCTGAAGAAATGTAAACTATAACTGCCCAGGCAAATTATTATTGGTGGGCTGTATGACTCAGAAAATTGATAAGGGGATATAAAGCTTTTAACCTACAGGATACTTGTTTGAATCCAGCCCAGGTTGGTAATGGCTGAAAGTTGTTCCCATCTCATTGTGGTTCTGTGGCCTGCGTAAATTCTGTTAGGTTATGTCAGTCCAGTATTCCAGTGGAGGGATATCCACTACTCAAAAATCATTATCACGACTGACAGTGTCTAGTATGCTTTTTGGCGTTATGAGTTGAGACGTCAAAGATTGAATGAATATGGAGACTGAATTACTCTCTCCTCCCAGAAGCAGTCCCAAGTTAGGCTACTTACTCTGTGTATGTCTGATGGCCAAAGGATTACCACTGTCAGGGTGGTATTTTCCACTAGGATTATAGATCTGCGTCAAATTTTTATAACTGTGTTTTCACTATTAAAAATTATTAAGCATGTTATGTTGCTTACTGCCTGGGCCAAACTAAATAGGGTAAACTTCTGTCTGTAAAAGCCCTATTCAAAACCTATGTCTGTGTTAAATCCTGGAACACTAATAAAGTATGAGACAGTGACTGTAATTTTTCCAAAGTGTATCTGGCATCTTATTGCTTTGATTCATGTGTTAGGCTATATTAGATGGTACTACCTTTGTCAAAACATTCTCCCTTCAGCACAGAGTAAGTAATTTGGACCTCCACTAACGTAAACATGTTGTAAATGGAGAATACTGGGACAAGGAACCTTTATGGGGCCGTCAGTAAAATAGTACTTTTGTGAGGTATAGATCTTTTGGTGGATCAGGCAGCCTCCTTAATTTTCTTCCATGCTATGACTTTTCTCTTTTGGACTCAGACAAAGAACATCCCCCTAGTAATGAATATTCTATAGTTGGTTCAGGTTTGTAAAAGTTTTAACCAAAAAAAAAAAAGTCAGCTATTGGTACATTCTGAAAGGAGCTCGACACCTCTTGTATAACAGTGGCGGTATGGGGTAGACCATTAAAATTGACCTCCAAAGCAAACACAAAAATTCAGTTCAGAACTCATTTGCTGAATTTCCCACTAACAAGGCTCTCAGAGGCACACAGCACATAAATTAGTTTTAACTATTTTTAAATTAATCCCTATTTGTGTGATCTCTTTGGTACTGTCATCTTCACTGAAGAGATTCCATAATTCAACAGTTCTCAAACTGTTGGTCGGGTCCCCACAGTGAGTCATGATCCTGTTTTAATGAGGTCACCGGGGCTGGCATTATACTTGCTGGGGCCTGAGCCCGAAGCCAAAGTCCGAGCCCCACTGTCCAGAGCTTCAGCCAAGGGTGGTAGGGCGGTGGGGCTGAGGCTTCAGCTCTAGGCAGCTGGGCTCAGGCTACAGCCCCCCACCCAGAGCTGAAGCCCTCTAGCTTCAGCTTCGGCCCCCATGCCACGATGTTGGAGCTGAGACTTTAGCTTTGCCCCTCTCCCAGAGCCCCGCTCGGGGTGGCAGGGCTCAGGCTTTGTCCTCGTCCCCTTCCCCTTCCCCCCCCCCCCACCTGAGGCAATGAGGCTCAGACTTCAGTCCCCCTTCCCAAGGTTATGTATTCATTTTTGTTGTCAGAAGGGGGTCACAGTGCAATGAAGTTTGAGAAACCCTGTCGTAATACATGAATCTATGATATCACTGGTACCAGAAATTTCTTTGAAGTCTATGGAATTTGTAAGATCACTGATTGATGCATTCTCAGTTTGCACCTGAATGTGCCAAGAGAATTTTAGAGGGAAAATGTATTATTTTTTAGATTAGTCGAATTACTTCTATGCTTGTCCCCTACCTTCTGGGGAATGATGGCATTCACCACATGAAACTAAGTTAAAGCAAAACAAATGGGTGCTTGCCGTTCACCTATGTTGAGCCAAACATTGCACTGCCTCCTATTCTGGAGCCTTCTGCCTTTTCTGCAGGGCATTTTCTGTTCTTTAGGGTGAATTATATTGAATATCTTTGAGTTCCTGTAAATTTCAGAAGGAGCAGCACTTAGAAGGCATTTCTCCTGAGAATAGGAGTTATTTCATAGAACTAGAAGGGGCCTCGAGAGGTCATCTAGTCAAGTACCCTGCACTCAAGGCAGGACTAAGTATTATCCATTCTAGACCATCACTGAAGTGTGTTTCTGCAACCTGTTCTTAAAAAGACCCAATGATGGAGATTCCACAACCTCCCTATACAAGTTATTCCAGTGCTTAACCACTCTGACAATTAGGAAGCTTTTCCTAATATCCAACCGCCCGTGCTGCAATTTAAGCCCATTTCTTCTTGTCCTATCCTCTGAGATTAACAACAACATTTTTTCTCCCTCCTCCTTGTAACAATTTTTATGTACTTGAAAACTGTTATCATGTTCCATCTGTCTTCCCTCCTCCAGACTAAACAAACACAATTTTTTCAGTCTTCCCTCATCATGTTTTCTAGACCTTTTAATCATTTTTTGTTGCTCTTCTCTGGACTTTCTCCATTTTGTCCACATCTTTCCTGAAATCTGGCGCCCAGAACTGGACACAATACTCCCATTGAGGCCTAATAAACGTGGAGTAGAGCAGAAAAATTACTTCTCGTGTCTTATTTACAATACTCCTAGTAATACATCCCAGAATGTATTACACAGAAGCGTTACACTGTTGACTCGTATTTAACTTCCTCAAAAGCTCTTAGTCTTCTGATGTTGATTATATTTGCCAGAGACAACTGAAGAACCAAGCTCAGGAACTGGTGTAATGCTGCTAGACATTACCTTCTCTGCTGTTTCATCTTGTCCTGCCAGCCTGAGTTAATATTAGGATATTTAATTTTAGTAGTTATAAGTATGTTTCTGACACTGACTCAAGACCCCATGCACGGTGCATCAAATTAGACATGAATTCTACAGCAACAACCCCAGAATAATGCACACTTCCCTGTTCCCTATAGCTTTCACCCCTTCATCTGGTCCAGTGCAATCAGTGTTTTTATTCCTTTGATATTCGGTTTTTGTGCTGTCCTCAAATTTTAACAGTGATTGACTGTATCTACCCCAACCTGACAAGAACCCATCACAACATCCACACTACATCCAATGATAATGCAAAGAATGTTGTCTTGAAATTTCTCCTAAAATAATCAGCAGTTAAATAGTTAACATGTTTACATTTTAGGAAGGGTTCTCATTCGTTTTCCACATTTATCTTCCCAGTGAGATAACCTGAACCAGTTCACATCTCATAGCTGCATAGATGTCTTTTTAATATTTGCTGCAGAATTCTGTTTCAGAATCAAAGCTTCCATTATAGCAAACAAACAAAATAAAATAAGTATAGATCTCTAGGCTCTTATGATTGCAAAGACAATTTTTAAAATGTAAGCCAGATGTAACCAAAGCCTTAACATCTGCTTTGTAAACCCACCTCAAAAGGCAAAGGCAGACTTTGTAACCATTATAACTTCTTGTCATTTGGGGAGCTATTTGGATAAAAAGCGGATAAACATGTTAACATGTGGCCTTTTAAATTAGCAAACAGTGACATGCTGCTTTTTATGGACATGTACTTTAATCAAGTCTTTAAATAAATGTCTAACTTTCAAATTACCTGTCAAAGTTACTTAACAGAAGCACTAACTAAGGAAATCAAAATACTGCTACTGTTGTTGTTGGCAGGTTATTATGCATGGGAGAGGCAGAGGAGTAGCAGGCCAGATGGGCCGAGGACGCTTGATGCCAAACAAACAGAACCTGCGAGTGGTGGAGTGCAAACCTCAGCCCTGTGTTGTGTCAGTTGAAGGGCTTTCTTCATCAACTACTGATGTCCAACTGAAAAACCTGCTGATGTCAGTAGGACCCATTCAGGTAGGTCAAGCTTGGTTTATCGCTTTTGTGCCAGAAGTCTTTCATTCTAGAAAGCTCAATTAATTCTGACACTAAATACATTATTTTTATTGGCAATTACTTATATTTGAAGGCACCTTTTCCCACTTTTTTTGGATAAAATGCCACAAACATAAACATATATAATGAAGTGTTGTCATCATGTCCAAAGAAAGCATCTTAAGTTATTCATTATCCTTGTTTTTTATTGTTGGTTTACTAATTTACAACATTCACTAATTATTAGTATAAGTTAGTGAGGCTCTTTTGTGACCATTAGCTCTGACTCTTTAGAATCACTAATTAAAAGGATACTGTCAGGTGATGATTTTTAAAACTGGATGATTTGTAAACGATCAGTTTTTAGTACTATATTGTGACATCATAGCCAGATGTTAAAAAATCTTTTTTTAAGGATTTATTCATATTTGTTACTTTGTGTTATTTAGAAAAGTCTTTTCAGATGTGGTTTGTGAACAAGCCCAAGAACCATACCAGATAAGACCCAGCCTAATTCTTGTGCCTATTTCTGTGTATGTACTGCCTGCTAGTGCATGTGACTTACCAGCTAAATAGTGAAGATGACTTTAAGCAAAAGGGGAGATTTTCAAAATGCCTAATGAATTTAGAAGCAGAAGTCCCACTGATTTTTTCACTGTGGAATAACTTTGAAAATATCCACCAAAGTGAAATACACAAAGCAAACTAAAAAAAGTGTCTTTTCCTCCTTCTGATCTTTTAGTAATTTCGTGTGTTCCTTGTAACTCTAGTAACAGAATTTTCAGACAGAAATACAGTTGTCATATTGATGCTAATTCTTGACTTTGAAACCTTTTGAGTTAGGTTATATTATATCATTGTGTATCCTAGAAAATGGATGTCATAAGGAGGCATGCCTCCATCTCAGTTTCCTTCTTTATTAAATGCGACCCTACTAATTTACCTATGTCTGTAGTTCTGAGAGACTTTACTTTTGTTTGTAAAAAGCTTTGACAAGTCCTACTGTATATGATTTATTATACTGTTTAAAGAAAACATTAAGTTTTTCTATATTTGCGTGCTCAGAACATTCACGCACAATACTTTGTCACTTCAACTCCTACAGTACTTTGTACAGAAATTTTTCTAGAGGTTTTTTTAAGCTATTTGTTGTGCCTAAAATCCTGCACTACAAAGAAGTAAAAGCAAGGGTGGCATTTGCACTATTAAACTGGTCCATTTCATTCAATTTCTAAATGTAGGTGTGAGTCCAGCAATTTCTGTTCTAGGGTGTAATGAAAAATCAGAAAACTTTGTGCTGCATTATCTGATTCTTTCTGCATGCAGTTTCCATATAAAGGGTCAGGTCTGAAGCACATTTACTCAGTTTTTACTTGCTAACTCCGATAATATTAGTAGGAAATTAGCACAAACCTTGCTGTGGAAGTATTCAGGGTAAAGAAAACGTACTGTGAACGTGCTAGAAAACTTGATTACCACTTCCTATTTCATATCAAATACTACAGTCTCTTGATTCCTAATCTGGTGTCACAGCACAGTCTTGCTGAGACAGGCTCATCTACTGTATGGAACTTCTTACCATTTTTTCAGCAAAATTAGATGACGTGGTACAAGTTTGTATTCCCAGTCTAACTAAGAGCTTGTACCATTGGTAGAATGGATTCAGCTGCACCTTTGCTGAAAAAAGAATATTTTTAGTATAGATAACCCTCTAGTAAAGATTGTGCACTAGCATTACATCAGGAATCTAAAGGTTATGGTATTTAATAAGAAACAGCCAGGTTAGCCGTTAGTAGTAAAAGCACACCTACATTTGAGTTTACACCATTGCTGGAAAAAACAGATCAAAGTTCCAGATGTAGATATGGTTGAGAATGGTTAAAAGGTGGCCTGGGGATGAGGTGGTGAGGGGAGGCAGCGTGAGGATTTAAAGGATGGGTATTATACAGAAGCCTGTTTTTTAGAACACCGGGTGCGTTTCATCTTCAGAGTACCGTTGTGTATTAACTAATTCCCACAATAACCTGGTGAAGTAAACAAGCAAGTATCATCTGTGTTTACTGATGGGGAAACTGAGCCTGGTAAGTTCCTAGACTGCAAAGAAAATTTGAGAGAGCTAGAATTGAAAAATGTGAGTTTAAATTGACCTTTTTCATAGTAATGACCCATGTTCACAGGGATGCTCCCTTCTTTTTGAAAGAGAGGCTAGAAACCTCAGAGAGAATGAGCTAAGTTTTCTTGTGATATTGACTTAATATTTTTATTAGCATCTGTGCTCAGCACTGTGCAAGACAGAGTTCTTGCACAGAGGAATTTGGAATTTAAATAACAGAAGGCAAGATGAGCTTGGGAGCACCAGAAGAGGGGATGTGTATTTAAACATTTTCTCCTTTTTGTTTCCTTGCTTTCTTATTCCTATTCTCCCTTTCTTAAAGATATGGATAGAAAAGGTATTTGACACATGTTAATGACTGTGGGTAACATAGACGTGGGCCATTAGGAGGGATCTGAATGAACAGAAGAAGTGGTCTCATCACACACAGATTGGAGGTTTAAAAGATCTGAATGGCAATGATGCTGGAGAGGGGCAAAGGGAAGGCGATGCAGGGCCCCAGTGGATCAGGATTGTGCAAAGCTCTGAGGGCCAAGTCAAGAGGTTTAAACCTGATACACTGTGCAAGAGGGATTCAGCTGGGAACTGACATGATCTGAATTAGCAGTTGTGTTTTGGACAGACTTTGGGAGGACAACGTTTCTGTAGTCCAAGCAGAGGATGGCCAGGTCATGGACAAGTATTTTAGCTATCAGAGAGAGGAAATATCTGGTGGTGTTTTTTTTAAAATGTTGTGGAGGCTTGGTAACCTCATGGAAGTGTCAAAGGGGAAAGTGGTGCCAAGGTGGCCCTGAGAGGTGAGATCCATAGTGACAGGGAGGTTGGAGTTGTCTTCAACAACAGAGAAAGGTGGAAGTGGAGAGAATTTGGAAAAGAAACTCAGTTCATTTTGGCCATGCCAAGATTGTATTGGCAACAGATGTACCAGACAATATACTAGAAAAACATTTGGCTATATGGAAGACTGGTTAAGTGTGGCAAGCTAGATTTTGAGCCCTCATAGGAATGGTAGTTGGAACCATATGAACAGCTGAGATCAACCAGGGATAAAGTGTAGAGGGAGAAGAGCCCTTATAGTGGGCAACAAAACCTACCAAATGTATGTCAGATGTAAGCCAGTGTTTCTTTCCTGTGTCAACTGGCAGTCATGATAAGGGGTGTGGACTGCCTAAAGTCCAAGTCCCTTGCCTAGAACACAGACTGAACAGTCCTTCCTCTGGGATGAGGGAAGGAAATTCTTTCAACATCCCATTGACTTGACTTTACAGGAGCAGAGCCACTCCATGACCACTAGTCCATCCTCAGTTCAGTGGTGGAATACTCTCACGCTACTTGCACTTCCCGCTACTTGTGGGAAGTGCCTTGTGTATCTACATAAGTTGATCCACCTCCCCTCATTCCCAGTTGCATAACTGCCCTGCAGCTGGGCTCCTGGCTTCGCAGGGATGCACATGCTTTGCCTAAACTCCCAAAAACTTGCCTAAACCTCTGTATGACAAAACTACACTGGTTCCACTAGAGGAAAACCCTCTGCATCTAGGGAGGGAGGGGGCAGGAATTGCCACTGAAAAAAATATGCATTTAGAACACTGGCGGCAAATAGAATCAGTCTGGCTGGTACCTACTGGATAATTTGTCGGAGTCTGAATACTGTAGTGTGCGCATTCAAGTGAAATATTGTCAGATTTGGTTGTTCTCAAATTTTGGAGGAAGCTGTGCATGTCCACTGCCTTGTCTGAGACCTGCCGGGTGTAAAAGGTTTGATTTTCTTTCACCCTGTGACTGCACATGAATTTTAGTATCCAGATACACCAACAGACAGCTGGAAAATGAAATTGAAAAATTAATCTAGTTCTCTGCTCTCAATGTTGCCACCTTAGATTTCACATCAGGATGGTGATGCTATGAATAAGGGCAATAGGTCAGATCTGATAAGCTGGGAACAGTTGACCTCTGAGGTAGGAGGAGGTCAGGAAGGTGTATGCAGTTAGTGGAAAGGGAGATGCACTGCCATTTTTCATCCAGACCTGGAAAGCAGGGGGAATTGTTTTCTTCCTTCACATAAATGTTTGAAATGCTTTCTCCATCCTGTCTCATCACTGAACTCCTCACTTTTCCTGTCTCTCTATAAAGCTGTTCTGTTCTTAGAACAGGTGGAAAACCCATGGCCATGATTCCAGGGATAATGAGAAATGTAATACAATGCTTTAGGCTCCAGCATAGTTATTGAATCAAGTGCTCTGTTTAAAAAACAAAAAACACATAATTAAAATACAGAAAGTGCTTCTTTTTGAATATTGTGCACTGTCATCTTCATAAACTCTGTCAAGAATGGAATGAATCAATAAATCAGCTATTTGGCTGTTTTTAAATAACAGGACATTAAACTAGTCATAATCTGAGTGAGGGACCACTGTTTTATATATCACACTTCTTAAATGTTTGAAGGTACAAAAGGATCTTTGTGTGTTTAAAGCACAGCCTCGGAGACCTGATGCCAAAGTATGTAGTGACATTCAGCACAGTTATCTCTATGTAGTATTTCTTACTAAATTAGATTGGTAACATGTTGAGTTTAAGCAGACATCTGAATTGGATTTATTTTTGGATTGCCAAGAGCATGAATGTGTCCCATTATGCCAGTGCTACCCTCAAGGTTCCATGGAGTGCTACCTGAATCTGTCTAAGGAGGCCTGATTGCAGCCAGTCATTGTCACTCTTTTTTGCATCTGTTAGGACTGTATGGGAGACAGGGAATCACGTGAGAGAAATCTGATTGTTCCAGTTGCCAAATAACTTGAGTAATCATGGGCCATTTTAGGTAGCAATTCTGTAATTACCTTTAATCAAATATTTCCTTGCACCAAGTATTTCCCAAAATAAACTATTAGTGTAAGCTCCTAGGACTGCTTTATGAAGAGTTAGGATTAGAAAGTTTCTCCTGCTATAAAAATAGCTTTTCATAAATATAGCTCAGGCTCAGAAATACAGCTCAGGCTGGTATTACTACAGCCATTCTCTGGATAAGTTTAAGAATTGTATCCTGATCTCTCTCTCCGTTCCTGTTTCAGTTTTAGAAGGGGAAATGATTGTGCTTCATCAATGCTTCCCACTTTGCTTTCTTAGCGTGATGGCACTACCTAGTGCTCAGTCACAGTAATGGCAAGTTTCTCAGTAGTTTTATTCAAAAGTGCTGATTCTGTTTTCTGAGCTGAGGCTTATAAGTGAAAATGACAAATGAATAATCCCAGCCCATGGGGTTCTTATAGTATCAGCAAGGTTCATTTTAGCGTGTGACATTGCATACAAGTCTGGTGACCCATTTGTTCCTCCTGGCTGTGACAGCCTTGCGTGCTGTCACAACTGAGAATCTCTGTCTCCATTAGCTCTCTCTGGGAGCAGAGATGGTCATTGCCTCCCCAGTCTCTTCCCTGGAGCTGGAGGAGAAGGCTGACCCACCAGGGGCATCCTCTGGGGTCTGAAGTTTTTAACCGAGCTTTCCTGAGTCAGGAATTCCCTGTATGGATCTGAGAGGGAGACACTAATTGGTTAGTAGGGACGGGGGGGTCGTGCTGTATTTCCATCTCAACTTTTTTTTTTAAGCAGTTGCAGTTTTGCTTCTAGAATCTGTTGCTAGCAGTAGACCAGGAATCCTATGTAGTACACAGAGATATTGAAGCAAGGAGCGTGTTAAGGGGGTAGCAGGAAAGGAAAGAGGTCAGACACAGTAGGAAAGAAAAAAAAGGCAAATGTGTCCTGGACCAGAATCTGTGCTGCTTGTTGCTCACAGAAATTAAGTGCAGGCATCAAGAAGTGGTGGAACAATAAAAGGGGACTGACCTATGTGACCTAAGCTGAGGTGAAAAACAAAAATAGAATCTGATTCTTTTAAAATGTTCCTGCTGTGCTATCGCTTCACTTACTGGAGAACAATTTAGATCTCTCCAGTGTGGAAGCTCATGCTTTATTCTAGTGTGGACCACTTCCTGCAAGCTTTTATCTCTTGGGCTGTCACCTCTCCTGATCTGCCCTATTCACAAATCCACACCAACTCCACAAGAACTGCAGTCACTGGTGAACTGGTACATGTACAGTTAATATTAAAATCCATTTACTTTTTACCAAAATCTCTCCTTTTCACTTCACTTTCACTGTCTATATGGCTCCCAACAGTGAATTAGCTGAACGCCTCCTATCTGTGCTTCAGTCTCCTTCACTATCTGACTAGTCTCCTGTTCCCACTCTCCACTGTCTCTTCTCTTCTCCCTCCTTGCTCACGTACCTCCTATAGGAAGCTCTGGTCTGACCAGCGACTCTTTGCTGTCTCCTCATTGACAGATCTTTTGCATCTGGTCACCAGGCTTCCCAGTTCTGGTTGCAGTGGCTCCTAGTGGAATAGTTTTGCTGCTCTCTCCTTACAAGCTGCTATTTACAGGTGCCTTGGATCTCCTTTGAGCCTGAACACTTGTAAATGTAGTTTTAAGGCAGGAGAAGCCAGTGTAACCAGCAATCACTCTATAGATCAATAGTGCACCAGCCACAGTTAGATAAATGTTGATGTAGAGAATAGTCCCTTTACAATGCCTGGGATCAGATCGGATCAGATGTTGTCTTTTCCAGCCCTACTCTGAGTTGACATTAAACATGAGCATTCCTTAGGCCCTACCAGTGTTTCTTGGTGATTTTCCTGGAAAATGACGTTTTCTCTACAATTTGATCACTAAAATAATACATTGTAAAATAAAGGTGATGATAAATGAGCTAGCTATACTAAAAGCACCCGTGATTTTAAGGTACTAGTTATTTGTACTTTTCTTTTGCATGAGAGTTCTGTACATCCAGCTCTGCCCATCAGTGCACAAGGTCTCTTTTCTTTGCTAACAAAAAAACACCACCACCACCACCACCCTGTGGCAGCAAGTCTCAGAGCCTGGATTATCTGACTCAGGCCCATGCTAGAGGCTAAAAATATCAGAGTAGATGTTTGGACTTGGGCTGGAGCCCAGGCTCTTTGACCCAACACATACAATTCTGTTTTTAGCCCTGAAGTGTGAACCTCTTGAGTCCAAGTCAGTTGATCCAGGCTCGGAGACTGGTTGCTCTGGGTCTTTTTTGATGTGTAGACCAGGGGTGAGCAAACTATGGCTCACGGGCCACATCTGGCCCGTGAAACCGTCCTGCCTGGCCCCTGAGTGCCCGGCTGGGGAGGCTGCTCCAGCTCCCAGTCCCTCCACCGCCTCTGGGGGCAGGGCTGCGCATCTTAACTCTGTGCGGCTGCCAGACATGAGCAGCGTGGTAAGGGGCTGGTGCGTTGGATAAGGGGCAGGGAGTCCCGGAGAGCAGTCGGGGGACAGGGAGCAGGAGGAAGATTGGGGGCATTAAATAGGTGTGGGACTCCTGGGGGGCAGTCATGGGGCAGGGTTGTGGATAGGGGTTGGAGGATGGGGGTTGAGTAGAGGGTAGGGTCCTGGGGTGGCAGTTAGGGTGGGGAGTTCTTGGGAGGGGACAGTGAGGAGACAAGGAGCAAGGGGGTTGGATGGGTTGAGGTTTCTGTGGGGGGACAGTGAAGGGGTGGAAAGTGGGAGGGTATCAGATGGGGGCGGGGCCAGGTTGTTTGGGGAGGCACAATCTTGTTTACCTGGCCTTTCATGCAATTTTGCAACCCCAACATGGCCCCTGGGGCAAAAAGTTTGCCTACCCCTGGTGTAGACAAAAGAATTGGGCTATAGCCACCTAAGTCCCTTTGCTTCTTTCATGTAGCAAACATGGAGTCAATGCCTGAGTTTTTTGTTTGACTCTTATCTAGGAAATGGAAGATAAGTTTGAGAGGGAAAAAAAGTACAAGTGGGAAGGTTTGTGGGCACAGAGGCTGGGAGGAAGAGTATCATTCTTTGGTCCCAGCTGGCCACTGAGCTGCTTTCAGGCCAGGGCAGTCATGCTGGCTCCTCCCCAGTCAGACTGTGTTACAAGGGGCCCTTTACATTGTTTTTGTTAACCTGTGAGCACTTCTGCAGATCTCACATAGTATGCTGGCAATCTCATCTGTACAGGACTGCCAGCTTCTAGTCACCCTCCAGCCATATTTGTTCCTGGAGAGGTTAGAGGCAGAAGGCTTCTGCTGCATTTTCTACAGTGGTAAAACACCTTCTGAAACTTATGATCTCTCTTCCCTGGGATTAATGGACTGGTTTATTGACCGATTTCAAGTGGTGCCATTCCTGTCACCTCTAACTCACCTCCCTGTCACCCAGCTTCCAAACCAGTTCAATTGGAAGCAGGTTTTTTACTGCTGAGTGTTGCCAGAGTCTCTCTTCTTCCATGGTGACTCTAGGACAGACAGGGAAAAGAACAATCTGCTGAAAAATATCAACATACATAGTTCAGGCTTTCAGGTGAATAACTTTGAGTCCCTGTTAGCCTGAATTCACTTTTCTTCAGCAGCGTATAGGTCACATAGGCTTAACTGTTGAAGCAATTCAGATTGTCAAGCAATGTTAATCTACAGCAAACAATAGTGATCTCTTAGCTTGATACATATCTCAATCTTAACTATAGGAGTGCTACCGCCCCATTTTATAATAGCCGGGTGATTCATATGATACATCTGTGAGTATGTCATCTTCCACCTCCATCTGTTTTTATAGTACAGCTTTGGAAAAAGACAGCTTCTTCTGAATTTTTCCAGGCTTCAGAACTTTTGTCTCCTGCGCCCTTCAGGAGAAAAGATGGGTAAGAGTTTATAGAGCTGCAAAGCCTCTGTCAACTGAATTGGCTGGCCAGCCCTTGTCAATCAGATGTATCAAGCTTACCTCCTCCTCCTCCATCTCTCATAGATCTAGTTTTAAAGGTACTTGATCTGTAAGCCAGGGATGTGGCTTTACTTTCAGGAGAGGAGATGGGTGAGAGGTAAATAATCAGAGTTAGAAAGTGCTTCTACATCCGTGTGGGGGAAGAGGGGGATTTTGTATGTGTTTCCTGGAATTGTTCCATTGTAGGTCTTTCTTAACTTTTTCTGACTGATCCTGCTCCATTTCCTCTGGATCTGTTGTTGTGGCAAATCCTTTGTGCCTGAGATGGATCCAAGAGGAGGGCCTTCATCCTCTGCTGCTCCATCCAGTTAGGCCAAGTTATCCAAATGAAAAGTGTGTTCCTTGAAATTTGAATCTGTTTCTTCTGAACTCTTAAAGTCAGAAGAAATCTTCTGCTTGAGACGAGAGGTTGCTGAAGAGTGACCGGACTTCTTGTGTAGCTCAGTGCAGCAGTACCTAAGCCATACAGGAGTTCAGAGCTGCAGAATCTAGTTGCCAATGGGGGAATCCAGCTAGCTGTCTTGAATTAAAGGAGCTGAGAAATGTGAAGAGACTTTGGCTTCCAGCATGAGGTTTTGCAGCTTTAACATATTGTATCTTCAACTAGGCTGATAGCCCAAAGACTAGATCCTACCATTGTTTTATTTTGGAAACATGCATGTAATACATTTGCTGTCCTTACACTTGTTCTTTTCATGCAGGCAAGCACTACCAAAGCAAAAGCCTCATGAATTATGTTCTCTGTGAAGACAGACCCAACAAATTTTTTGTTAATTTGTTTACTTCTTGGGGCAAACAGGTGGAGTGGAGAAAATATTTCATATGTGTGCAAATACTAGAGCATACGGTTAGGTAAATAGCTCATTTTTATCGGATCACACAGGCATGCTCTTGTTTTGTGAAACTATTGTAGTACTTTTTATGAAAAATTACTTTCTAGGATTGGTAGGGTAGTGTGAAAAGAAACCAAGTTTTTAAATTGTACATAATAGCTATATGGTATTGGTTGTGTGGAGATGGTACATTATAAACGGAAGTATTACAGTAAAACATAAATAGGCATTGAGACTTCATATTATGGGTAACTACTGTCTTTATATGTGCAAAATATATCACTATATGTGGATAGTACTGGGTAGCACTGGTGCACAAAAGAAGCAGCAAAGTGAGCATTTGAAAATGTAAGGGGTTTTTTTTACATGAAAGAGAGTACACGGGTGAGGGAATGGGACTAACGATTCTGAAATGCTGCTTAGAGAATTTTGTACAAGTCAGCTAGATAGTTGTTAAGGAGGAGGGGTTTTTTTAATAGTTATCTGGACAGAAGTAATACATTTTGTACAGAGAATGCTGAAAATAACTTTCATGTGAGGTTATTAGAATGGGTGTATGTATCTATACACACACACTATTATGAGAAGGAGTTATATATACTGGTAATGATTTGTTTTTGTGTAAAGCTGTCTTTAACAGGGAGACAAAACTAAGGGTACTACACTGAATAGCCATGTAACTATGATATACAGATTGATTAATTGTATGTGTATTTTCCTAGCACCTGCATTTGGAACCCAAAAAGCAGAAGCTGGTAAAGTAAGTTTTAGGATAACAGTCTTTTACAAAATTATGGGATTCTAAACTTCATAGTATAATTGTTTTTTAATACCATAAGGCCTAATCCTGCATTTTTTGTGTGCAAAAGTTCCATTTTATTCAGAGTATCACTGTTAGCTTCAGTAGGAGCATGACCAACCGGCATTTGTGTATCACCCAACATTAAATGTATGGAAGATAAAACAGTAGATTAATATGGTAACATGTCATCTATTGAGACTTCAACAGAAAGGCAGTTCAAAGCACAACTATAACAGTTAAATAGAACCTTTTTCCCTAGTTATTAATTTGTTTCATACAACTCATCAGTGATTGAGAAGATTTTCTAAGTCAGGGCTAGAATAACAGGTCAACAGTAAAGTGCACTGTCAAAATGCATGCAGACAACATGTACCTGCACTGTGTGTGGCTATAGCCCAGTGGTCCCCAAACGGTCAGGCGTGCTCCCCTAGTGGGCACAGAGGAACATTCTGGAGGGCGTGGCAGGGCGCAGGCCAGCCTCGACGGAGGGTTGGGAAGGAGCACCACCCACCCCTGCTCTGAGCCCAACTCCATTCCAGCGCCCAGCCGCAGCCTCTGCTGCAGTTCCAGGTCCTGGCCCCAGCTCCCAACTGCTGCTCTGGCCCCCGCTCCCAACCACAGTTCTGGCTCTGCTCCTGGCCCCACTCCAGCCATGGCTCCTGGGGAGAAGTAACAGAAGAAATTTGGGGCCATTGCTGTAGCCAGTGCCATCAGTCCATAGTTTCCTAAGCATAAAGTTCATAGTTTAGGAAGAAATAAACTGAAAAAATATTGCCCCCAAACCAGAACTTGACTGACTTTTTTTTAAACAAGTTTTCACTGGTGAATTGAACAATCCCCACAAATCTGTTGGGCTGTGACATGAGTACACATCTCTTTTTTTTTAAATGGCAAACAAAATACACTTGATGTTAAGATGCTACACACTTTGTCTGTAAGGAGGTTTGGGGAAGCTATTTAAAACTATAGTCTTGTATATGCCAAGTTTAAACTAGTGACCCCGTTTGTTTTTGTCCTTACCAAAAAAATTATTTTTTGATCCAAAGCAAGCCTAAACTGTATTGTATGTACCAGATATTGAGTGTAAGATTGAAAATATCAACACTTAATATCATGCTTAACTATATGTTAAGTGATTTTCAGCTAACTTCTTTTAAAAAAGCCCGAATAATGCCACTTTGAAACAATCTTGCATCATTTTCACTACAATGTTTAAGTGTAGCAAATGTTAGTTTTTCTTTAAGCTGTTAGGCTTGAATTAATATCCCTTTACTAACATGCTTTATTTAAGATCTAGCACTCTTTAGTAAAAAACAAAAATTAGATCTTTGACTTTTGGTTTTACAGTCTTTAATTTTATGTTGGCAGTTCATCCTCAGTATGCTCCATTAGCTTTTATACGAGCTAGTGGTCCTGTACAGTATTATGTATACAATGGAAAATGGAAGAAAACAATTTTAGCTTGAGAGCTTTTTGTTTAGCCGTATAACGTACTCTTGACAATAACTTTCAAAAAGTACGCAGAAGAACAAATTGAGACCTAGTTGTAGATGAGCACAAATTAATCTTGATATAATGAATGTAATTAGCCAATAAAACCTGTAGTCTATCTAATAGGACTTTACAAATGTAATTCTTACTTGTTTTCAGTTACAATATTTAGTTGCCTTGAGAACAAGTAATATTTTGTAGCTAGAACTAACATGAAAAATAGTTCTAATTGCAATAATTGAAACTGTAATTGTGTGTGGAGATACATATCAAAATATTTCCTAAGGAAACTGAATAAATCAAGCACTTGGAGGCAGATTTAGACCTGATGTAAGTAAATGCAATTTCCACTGAAATTCACTGGAAATACTTTCATTTTCGTTGCCACTGTATTGTTCTTTTCAGCTGTAAATATACATCACTTTTCCATACTAGTCCTATCTGGAAAAAGGCACTTTCACCTCCAGTCCACACCAATTAGTAGTATAATCAAAGGTAATTTAAGAGTACCTTTTTAAAATGGTTGTGTTTGTGAGCCTTGGTCTACACTGGGGTGGGGGAGGGACATCGATCTAAGTTATGCAACTTCAGCTATGTGAATAACGTAGCTGAAACTGATGTACTTAGATCCACTCATCGCGGCATCTTCACTGCAGTGAATCAACTGCTGTCTCTCCCCTGTCGACTCTGCCTGTACCTCTCGCATCAGTGGAGTACAGGAGTTGACGGGAGAGCGCTCGGGGGTCGATTTATCGCGTCTAGACTAGAAGCGATAAATTGACCCCCACTGGATTGATCGCTGTCTGGCGGCTAGTATAGCTGTACCCTCTGTGAAAATGCGCACCACAACAGTAGAATCATGGACAAGCTGATATAATAGCCAACCCTTTTGTAAACAAAATTTACAGTCTCACATTAAGTACAGGTAAATCACATGCCGTCAGAGTATTTTTTTTAATGCTTTCTAATTCTGTTTGCTAACATATAGATTTCCCTGATAAATTAATGTACCTGCTATAAAGATGGCTCTTTCTAGTCAGTCTCCTTTTATTACCCTCTTGTTTTAATTATGGAGGCAACTTGCTCAGAATAATTTCACTGTTAAAGGGAGATGGGCTGTAAATTCACTGCTTACCCAGTTTTTGGCTTTGTGCATCTCAAGTAGGTTTGTGGAATGATACATCAGTAGTTATTGTGAAAAATTGTTCAGTAGCTAAATACAGCTTCTTCTTTTTTCCTCCCTTCAACTGACTGTGACAGGAGGCTGGAGCCTAAAGCAATGGGAGAATGTCCTGCAGTAGTTGAAAGAGAAACACCTAACATTGTTGTGAGGATCAGTTATTAGCAAAAGGGCTGAAGATTGTTCAGGCAAGGGAAGAGAGCGGCAAATGACAGAGGAGGACTTGCAGAGTGCAGCTGATGGGACATATCCCTGTGTTTCTTTTTCACTTACACTGGCCAATTGTACTCTTAAGTATTTCATCTCTTCAGTGAGCTAAGCAGATTTTTCTCTTGTTAAACTGCAATATTCTGTGGCAAGTAACACAGGAACAGGGTTTGCTTCTCTTGATTTGATTATACTAACTACTTGATCAACCTCTGTTTTTCAAATGTTTGCTGCAGCTTGCTTTAATACACCTAAGCACCCTCTGTTATTGAGTATGCAAGAACAAGTGAAAATGTAATAAGTATTTTGAAAACATTTCTCTAGTCTTGATATTAAGATGATGATGAGAAAGTAAATTTGTATTAAATACTGTTCTATAAATCATAATAGTACAAACTCCACTAAGGATGAAGTCAAAAGCAGAAGCTTTTGCTGCTCCTCACCCAGTCCAGTGAATACGGTGTAGGAGAACTGAGCTCATTTGCAAACTCTTCAACAAATGTTGTGTGGCACTTGTCTTCAGTGATTTTTTCATCATCTTTAAAATGGGGTGATAGTATTTACCAATCTTGTAAAGAGTTTTACTGATGAAAAATGGTAACTGTATAAGTACTAAGTGTTTAGGTTTTGAAAAGGTGCCCTCTGTACTAAAGAGCTTGCAAACTACTAAATTGCAGTGACTTAGCAATGTATTTTTATTGTTATGATAAACTTTAGCAAAACAATACAATACAAACTCGCCAAGCTGGTGCTGAGTAGTTTTACTAAATCATAATTTTGGGGAAAGAACATGGAGGAGCTATTTGGGATATTGTTTTCAAATACACCCCTGGGATTGCTCCAGTAAAAATATTTTACTCCTAAGTGCTTGAAATCATTAGTGTTCCATTTGTTCTGTACTCCTTACAAAAATCTCTTAGCTTTCCTAATAGGGATATGAGCCAAATTACAGCACCCCATTTTTTACATACTTTGCAAGTATGAAGGTGCTAATATCCTGTACTCTATATTTTTTTTTTCCCCAGTGGATTTCTGAAACAGGAAACTTAAATAAAAGGAAATTTATATTCTAAAAATTTAAATAAGATTTTTCTGGCAGGCACAGAATTGCTGTAGCATAAATATTTAGGTACTTTTATTATAATTTTAAGGTTCAGCTTTCCTTTATATCTTTAACATTATTTTTAAAAATTACTTGGAAATATACACAAGTACATTTTTTAAATTATTTTTCAGTAAGATTGAACAACTTCTTGCAAGCACATAGAATAGAATGAGTGTCAGTGTGCATATGATTACTTTCAACAGCCAGTTAAAGATCAGAATTGTATTACATAGTTAAACTGCTCAAACTTTGACTTGGAGCAGTGAAATAAATTATGTTCATTAATTAAACAGGACAAGAGAATGCAATTCTTGTTGCCTTATGTAAATTTTTTGTTAATGTAATTCAAACTCCCAAAGAAAAGGGAAAGTCAGCGTGAAACGTTGCATGTAATGTGATCAGTTTGTAAAGAACACTGTAGCTTTAACAGTAAAACATTAAGACTTGCTGTTTAGAGTGGAAATGTAATATTAAACTCACCATGCCAGTGTTTCTAAGCTTTAACACTGACCAGCCTCCAAAATTTTGACACATTGAAGATCCTATAAGGTAGCTGGAAATCCTTAAAGTAATGACTTCTCAACCTTTCTTAGTTGTAGCCCTCATATAGCAGAGTGTCCGCACCTGACCCCCATCTTACCTTGACAGTTGCTATCTGTTCTTTGCCTATTTTCTCACTCTCATAGGTTTTTGTTTTGTTTCTCCCTGTCTCATTTCCCTTCATATGTATTTTTCTGCAAGTTGCTTTCCATTTTTTCCCCATTTTCCCGCCAGTTTTTTCCATCCCTTCTGCCCATTTTCTTTTTGCTGTTGTCTCCTCCTTTCCTTTCTCTCTCCTTAGTTCCCAGCTCCCTGTCTTTATCATTGTTATCTTCTCTTTTCTTTTATTCTCATCAGGATCCTCTCTCCTCCCATGGTGCTGTCCTCCTCACTGTTTCCCATTCTCCCACTCTGTCTTCCCATGCTTGGAAATCCATTCCTACAGTTTGTTCCCTCTCACCCTTATTGTCTCTGCTACTACCTTGTGCTGCCCCCCACCATAGAGTGCAAGGAACAGTACTGCATGCATTATTTTAGTGTAGAGGAAGAGAAAGAACCTAAGGTCAGGGACAGTTGGAACAGCAGCCATTCTCCCTTCTGAGGAGAGAACAGAAATTGGCACTCCAAAAGGTCAGGAACATTATGCTGGGATTCCCTACATGGAAGTGCAGTATCTCTTTTTAAAACCCTTGACGTGCACATCAACATGACGAATATGACATTCTTCCCCATTCTAGCCTAGTGCAGCATGCCTCTGTCAGTTCACAGGGTTATGTAGCATATCAGACTTACCTATTCAGGTATATTATGTGCAGCAGCAATGGGGTGTATGTACTATATCTGTAGAAATTATACAGATTAATGTGTCTTGCTGGACTCTCTCAACCTGAGCATGTGAAATGCTCATCCTACATAATGCAGATGCCAGGCTGACAGGAAAGGGAGGAAAGAGTAATGTGGAAATACATTTTTTTCTTGTTTCCTTTTTCCGCTTACGACTCCTTCATTCTCTGTTCCTCTTGCCTTGGCATTCTGATTGGTGTTTTGCTCCCCATGATGCCTTTGGGGTAAGCAACACTGGCAGTGAAATGCTAGTCAGGAGGAGAATGCTCTGAAGGGAATCAGAGGATGCCAAAGTACTGGCTGATAGACCCAGTTAGCAGACTTTTCTTTGCCTTTCAGACTCAGTGCTGGTCACCTGGGAGTTATGTTTAAATAAAACATTCAATAAGGTCAGTTTTCAGCTCCATCAGTGTTGATAGTGTCCGTATATAAGTAAAAAGGGTTTAGTTTGAAATTGTTGCAACAGGTGTGTTTCTCCATAAACCACAACTATCACAGCTAACGTGGATGTTTATCTGCAACTTAGACTCTGAATCCTGGTAATATTTGCCTTTGCTATAATAGTAACTTCCTTATGCTTGGTAGATGTAGCATGAGATTACTACAGGAGCCTCGTAGGACTGTGAATTTGTATTAATTTTTTCATTCCTATACTAGAATGTAGATAGTGAATTTTGGCTGAATACTGACTGGATAATGTACTCCAAATACTCTGGACTACTGATTAACATAATTACTCATATGTTACTAAAATTCTGTGATTGAAATTAGCATGAGACAATTATGGAGGCAAAAAACACTACAGAAAGTCTTTTGTCCCTGATAGTGTACCGCATGGCTAAGCAAATAAGTTTGTGCCAAATAGTTATAACATTTTCTCAGCATTTCTTGGAGGGAATAAAGGTTCTTTGCCCCACTCCTATATATACAGGGTGAAATTTTAGGTATTTTTTCTCAGTGAACCCCTTGTGTATATATGGCAGTATGTCCTTCACACTTAATATTTAAAGCCATGCAGTAAATTTCAGTAAAGCTCCAAGACATGCAACATATCTCCCTCGCAAGGCCATACAAATAAGAACCATTGACCCACATCTTGTATCCAGATGGGCATACTTTAATATTTCACTCCTCATTTCCAATAGATGGGTCCCTCCCAGTAGTAATGTGTGTGCCTGGACCATACTATGCTCTTCCTTATTCCAGGAGACACCAGCAGCAGGAAACTATAAGGAACAGTGTCAGTTTCGAAATATTGGTACCATTGTGAAATAGCTATTGTTCAGGAATATGGTTTTGATTGAATGGCCCCATTCCATTGGAGAGGACTGAAAGGAAGAGAAAATGAGGGGAGACCACACAGAAAATTGAGCAAGGAAACTGCAATAAGGGAGAAGAGAGTGGGAGGTCACAGGTTAAACGGGGAAGGGACTAGGAAAATAAATGAAATCTCAAGCATTTCCCTTTGGTTGTGATTCTTATTTATACTATGGCCCTTTTACATTGCTGTGGTAATAAAAGGGGCCCTAAAGTGAGCATAATTTACACTGCTAGCATGGTCTTAATGTAAATGAGAATCAGGCCCATCAAGATTTATTAGTTAGTTTTCATTTTGGAGAGGAGGGATTCTCAGTGCTGTCCACTAGCTTGAAGAATTTGTGCTGAAGTTTTATATTACAAATACTCCGTAATACTTCTAATAATTTAGAAAAGAAGTTTGTCTAATATAGCAAATGTGATCCATTTGCAGATCTTTTCAAAAACCATTTAATTTACACACCTCCATTCTTCTAACTGCATATAGTTACTTTATAGCCTGTATGGGCAGAAGAAACATGTTGAAATTATCATGCCTGTTCCTATTTTTTAAATGACTGTCCAACCCAAAGAGCCTGTCTAGCCCCTGCAATCAAGTTATTTTCCCTGTTTTAGGTACAAAACTTTACTTCATGTTTTCCCATAATCAAAGAGTAGAAGATGTCATTGTCACATTACTGTCATGTTTGTGGTTTAATTTTAATATGTAAAAACTGAGGATTTTAACAAATCGGTGTTTTTAGTTAGATTGTGTATAGTAAAGATTATGTGTAGTTTTTAATTAAAGATAGTGTATAGATTTGAGTAGAAAACTCTGTAGTGTATGATGGGAACATACACTTATGAAGAAAGTTTCATGTTTGTAGTATATACATACATTGTATGTAGAAATGTGAATATTTTCTTGTTAAATTAAATGTTTTTCTGTGTTCATGGAAATGTCTTACTGAAAGAAGAGTACAATTATTTTCCTATTAATGCTTCATAAGTAGGTTACCTAAATCTTAAAAGAAAAAATTAAAGTAACAGCCTTACCTCATTGGTGCCAGTGTAGTTTTCTGTTGTAATCAAAATGCGTCTTTAAACATGCCCTAAACACTCGGTGAACTTCAGACATTTATGCTTTATGCATGTCCTATGAAGGAAAACCCCCAAAAGCCTCTGTGAAAACATTCATGCAAGTTTACTCTCAAATTCTGGGACACAGGTGGAATAAAAGGCATACTAGAAGCAGTGTCATGGTCCCTCCTCTAAGATGTAGGAGTTTAGGGCTTTTGCCGGAGTTATGCTCATGGTTGAATCCTATGTTGACAACGTAAGGGTTACCTTTAACTGACTGCTCTTTTTTCTTTCCTTGGGGTTGCCACCTAGTCATGGAATTTTTGGGTCAGGTGTCTTCAGTTATTATTTTTCTTCCCTTATTCTTTATGGGACATCACAAATAGTGATGGATATAATATGCTTGCCATTCTGAGGAAGTTGTCTGTTAAGTAGACCTACCTGGATTCTCATGGTATTACACACCTGCCTTATTCCTGCATTAGAGTTAAATTAAGGTATTCATGAAAATAGAATAGTTTTTACCCTATAGTCCGGAAGAGTCAGTATACAGTGATTGTCACAGTCACCCCTCACTTTTGACAATTTCCCTTTTTGTGTGTTCCAGGAATCATGTAACACATATACCTATGCTCATCATTGTTTGTATTGGTTTGACTTTGTGCACAAATGCACTTGACCACATTCCAAGGTACACTTCTCTCATGCTTAAGTTGCTCATTTTTTGTCCTTCCTTGTTTGCACACCTTACCTCTACAATTTGGCCATTAATGCTTTAATGTCGTCATCTTCGCCTTAGATAGTAAAATAGTAGTCCAGGATCCATTTTGCAGGGGGAATTTCAGTATTCTGCTAGAAAACAAAAAAGCTCAATGTATTTGGCAACCAGTTAAAGTGGGGAGACATTGTTATACTGCCTTGCAGCTCTTCACTGAGAGAAATAGTGAAGACCACACTACACTATCTAGCATAAAACTCTGATATCCCCTGCTAAGATAAGAAATAGGAAGAATTTAAAGAATTATAAAAGGAAGTTCTTCACACAGCACAAAGTCAACCTGTGGAACTCCTCTGTTTGTCAGAGGGCGGTGATGGATGGCAGGAGAGAGATCATTTGATCATTACCTGTTAGGTTCCCTCACTCCAGGGCACCTGGTATTGGCCACTATCAGTAGACAGGATACTAGGCTAGGTAGACCTTTGGTCTGACCCAGTACAGCCATTCTTAAGTTCTTAATGAATTTATTCAAGGCAGAATACACTCTCTACTTGCTGTAAAGTTATAGGTCTTTTTAGCTGGTGATGAACAGTGACAAGAAAGAGCAATAATTTTGTCTAGAAACTCCTAAGAATGATGCTGCTTGCTCCCTGCTTTCAAATATTCTGGACAAATTGGGGTGTTGAAGGCTATTTAAATAAATATATAATTTTTTTTAAACTTCAGTTTTGTAAAAGAGCAGAGTTGCATTTTACAATCCTCCAAATTGTCTGAAGCGACAAATCTGGATATTTTTCCTGAAATTTTGATAATGCTCCTTTAATTTAAAGCAAAGTTAAAAAGTTAATGTGCAAGTTCCCAGTTACATGGCATTGGCCACAGAAGTCCTTGAGCAGCAGAGATAAATGGAGAGCCACACAGGGCACTGGCAGCATTCACTTGAGATCACGTGAGGAAACAGCCATTCAGAGCCATGCTGGCTACGTGTGTTTGGTTTTGTCACCTCATTCTAAGGAGAGTAGTGGGTTGCCATGTGTCTAGCTGTAACAGAGATCTAGACCCATTTTTTAGAGATGCTCCATTCAGCAATGGGGATTGGAGTCTGCACTCAGGTAGTAATTCTGCAATCAGAGAATTGTGAAGCACAACAGACTGAATAAAATGCACAAAAAAGGGGCCTATACCGTCCCTTCCTTGCTGCTTTTTTGTAATAAAAAAAAAAGGTGATACGTGGCTTACAGAAATCCAAAAAGGTAAAATCCCTGCTCCAGACAGCCTGCAATACAAACTAAGGGTATGTCTAGACTGTCCACACCCCAGAAGAAGTGTGTTCTTAACTCAGGTTATTAACCTGCATCAGCAAACTCAACTTAAAATAGAAGTGAAGACATGGCAATTCAGGTGAGCAGCTCAAGTTAAAACCTGTTGGTGAGTCTGGGGGAGAACCTGAGCAGTTAACCAGAGTTAAAAGCCAACTTCCTGTGTCTTCACTCCTGTTTTAACTATTGTAACCATGCTGGTAACTGGACACCCGAGGCACTGCCCTCTCCCCCGCCTCTTCAACCCAAGGCCCTGCCCCACCCTCTCTCCCCCCCCCCCCCCCAGGCTCCACCCCCATGACTCGCTCCTCTTCCCCCATCCCTCTGTTGCTTGCTGAATCATCTCAAGGAGCCTGCCTGCAGGTAGGAGGCAGCTCTGGCTGAGCAGGGACTGGTGCAGGGTGATGACCCAACACCTCCCCCGGTAACCAGACTTTCGGTTCTGCTGCCATTTAGGGTGGCCAGTTCCCCTTTTCAGTTGGACTTTCCAGTCAAAAACCAGGCACCTGGCAATCCCGAATGGCACCTGGACGTAGAAGCCAAAAACCCAACTATCTGGGTAAAGGCCAGACAGATGGCAACCCTCAAGTTTGACCCCGAGTTCACTAATGTGGGTTATCTAACCTGCATTAAGAATACATCATCTTTTTGCAGAGTGGACCTGCCCTTAGACATGATGTAGTGATAAGGTGACAATCGCAGGAACAGATTGAGGAAGAACAATGTGTTACAGTAGTAAGATCACGTGTTGATTCTGTTTTAGATTTTGCATGTCTTGAAGTTTTGTTGTGTAAGATGATATTCCAGCCTTTATGGCTGGAATACTTCAGAGTTGAGATGTGTCTACACTGCAGTGTAAGCCCAGGGTTAGTAGAACTTGAGTTAGCAGACTCTGTGTTTATTAACCTAGGGCTTGAGCATCTACTAATTTATAACCCCAGGATAGGAATTGTTGAACCCTGGCTACCAGCCTGGTGCTCTTGTGTCTACACTGTATTACGTAGGCCTGAGTCCAGCTACGGGTGTCTGAGACTTTCTAGCGGCCTCCCAAAATGTGACTGCTTTAGCACTTATTCATGATGCATTGTGGGAAGACTTGACTGTCTATCAAACTTGACTGTCCAGAGGACAAAGAGAGGCTGTCTGTAGGGTTGTGGGATATTTTTGGTGGACTTCCAGCACGTACGTCCAATGGGGCTGCATCTACACTGCAAATCAATAAAACTTGAATTCTAGCTCCCGGCTTGACTCACCCCCACGGAGTCCTGGGACTCTGGGTCCAAGCCCTGGGTTAGTGCAATTTGTGTGTAGATGCAATTGGGAAGGTCAGGCTTTGAGCCGGAGTTTGAGTCTTGGGCTTATATTGCAGTGTAGACTTACCCTTAGTTTGAAAAAATAATTCCCTGAAACATCTTTACTGGTGTGCTGAAAATTGGGATTAATATTTTTAATTATAGTTTTATCAATCCCCATGAAAGTGGAAGGGTGCCTTATATACAGCCTTTTCAATTAAATCTTCCCTCTCCCAAGTTGAACATAACTCTGGACTTCATAGGTTGTATATTGGTCTTTGGAGAAAGGGAAGTGGGGCAGATCTTCTTTTAGGCAAGTCTTCAGTCATGCTAAACATTTGTCACATTTATATTTATGAATCAGTTATGCACATCATGTGTAAATATATTTTTATATTTCTCAGATTCCTTCCAGTTGAATTGTACGTGAAAAGTTTGCCATTATAATAATTAAAATGCTAGCCTGTAACTTTAGTTTCTCGTCTTAGATGGCAATCAGGAGTTACCAAAGCACTGTAACTATTGAATTTCAGGACATTCTGTAAATTTCCCCTAATATCTATCAAAAGTCGGTTCAATATATTTTTATGAAAATAAAGGGAGTGTTGCCTAGTGGTTACAGCACATGGCCTGACGTCAGGAGATCTGGATTTTGTATCTGGTTCTGTCACCGTCTTCCTTGTATGTGTACCTGTGGATACTCCCAGTGAAGTTAGTGGGGCTCTTTGCAGATGCTGTGGTCCATCCACATGGATCAGATTGAAGGATTAGGCCAGGGGCGGGCAAACATCTTGGCCTTAAGGCATCGGGTTTCGGAAATTGTATGGAGGATTGGCACCCATGGGAGCCCCCCTCCCCCGCTTCTTGCCCCTGATGCCCCACCCCCCAGGGCTCCTGCCCCATCCAACCCCCGTGTTACCTGGTGGCTCCCCAGAACCCCTGCCCCATCCACACACCCCTGTTCCCTGTCCTCTGACCACCCCTGGAACTCCCCCTCCCGACTGTCCCCCACCACCGCATCCAATCTCCTCTCCTTCCTGACTTCCCCAGAGGGTCCTTTACCCCATTCAACCTCCCTGTTCCCTGCCTTCTGACCACCCAGACCCCTATCCACCGCCCCACCCCCATCGCCCCCTGAACTCTCCTGCCCTCTATACAACTCTGTATGCTCTCTTCCCCCTTACTAAACTGCCTGGAGCACCGATGGCTGGTAGTGCTACAGCTGCACTGCAAGCTGGAGCCAGCCATGCCACTGTGCAGCTCACAGAGCACCGGGTCAGGCTGGGCTCTGCAGCTGTGCTGCCCCAGGAGCTCACAATGCTGCCACCCAGAGCATTGCGCCCACGACGAGCTGAGGCTGCACAGGAGGGGAAATAGCAGGGGAGGGGCCGGGGTATTGTCTCCTGGGCTAGGAGCTCAGGGGCCAGGCAGGAGGGGCCCACAGGCCGGATGTGGCCTGTAGGCCATAATTTGCCCACCCCTGGGTTAGACCTAAACTTCAACAAAATATTTAGGCATATCTGCCTCAGCTTTCCCATCTGTACAATTGTTAGTTTGGCCTCTTAACCTCTTCTCTTAGGAAGCTCCAGTGCATTTCCAACTTGATTTCTGACTGAAAGCTCTCCATGTAGAACAGCAACAAACTCCAGTTTCACATCTCAGCTATGTAAATAATGCTAACAATCTAATTCCCTTTTACAGGCCAATAAGCATTTCTGGTAACAGAAAAATGACCAGTTTTGCCATGTCTCTGAAGCAGAGCTAATGAGATACTTTTTTTGTAGAAAGTGATAATATCTTAGAAAATAACTGTGGTTTTTGTCTTCCATAGAGTTTACAGATGCTTCCTCAGCAACGGAAAGCCATAGCGAAATTTAAGGAACCAGCACATGCATTAGCATTTCAACAGAAATTCCACAGGTAAATATTTAGCCATTGCTTCATTATTTAGTTTATATGCCCTCTTTAAAAGCTAAAATCCTGGTCTCCTATGAGAGCTTCATATTCAGGTCCATATTCAAACATATATTTTACTACTGACCTTTACAGAACCTTGTTTTCTACTCTCCATACACATAGTAGTATAAGTTTGTGTGCCAAATGCAGAATATACTAACTATTTCTTTAACATTTTACAGGCATATGATAGATTTGTCCCACATTAACGTGTCATTGATAGTTGAGTGAGCATAGCTGATACCTCTAATAGAAGCATACTGTGGAGTTACACATGGAGAAGATACAAAGGCAAAACCATCAGGATCTGAAGTCTTTTCAGTTTACAGTCTTTCTTTAACTGCTCTGTAGAACTACAGAAAGTAACAAGATTTCCTCAAGATAAGCTGAACTTAAAAGGATCTAGCGAAGTGGAGTTTTGTGTTCGATTTCTTCACATCCGGTTGTAACCCCATGGAACTACAGCTTTTTTTTTCAAAGTGCTTACAATGCATGTAGACATTTGTTCTTCAAGAGCGTACTGTGTGATCACAGTGGCTTGAGTTGAGAAAAAGAACACTTACATTGAAAAGTTTAAAAAGTTTCTTCATAGCAAAGAATACTTGATAATGGTTGCTCTTATCTTCAGTGCAGGGTATTTAAATGAGAACTCACTTCTCTAAACAAAACACACATGTATGTTGTTCCTCTAAGAAGATAGAAGGTGCATTCTTATGTAGATTAAGACATGGTCTACTTGGTGATAGTATTCTGAAAGGTGACACTGGAAGACTGTACTTTCTGTTTTTGTAAATACATTAGATCGTTTTTTGCATCTTCTAGTCTGATGCACATTCCCTCTTTACTCTCTTCCCCCACCCTTTGTGAAATGAAAACACTTTGTAGGAATAACATTGCTACACCCCTCTCCCCCAGTTTAAAACGAAGGATCCTGATATTCACCTTTCAGTAGCATAATGGGGTAGTTTCCTCCAAGTAGTAATTTATTAAAGTTTAGATGTTTTTTTAAATGGGATTGCAAGATGTGAGGAAAAAGTGAAATGCTGAAGCTCGTTTTAAAAATAGGGTGAAATAGAGAAAGTGCTACATTCCCAATAGGGTTTCTTTGGTGCCACTGTTGCAGAGTATGCTTCCTCTTAATCTTTGTCAATTGGTATTTTTCCTTGAGATTTATTTTGTGACTAATGCTAAACCATTTTTTAAAAAACATTATAGCAAAGGCATTAGAATTGTGATATGTTCTCCACAAATATGGATTATGAGGATGTTGCTACACTGCTGGTGAAATTGGCAGTTCTAAAAATTATGTGCAAACATTAAAGGAGATTGCATTTTATAGTTGGTAAAATCCATTATACTTCCTTTGGGTTAGAACCATCTGGATGGTATTTCCAAAGGAACATATTTCAGTTACTTTTGGACAAATTTAGCAAAATGCCATTGTTTATATCTGACTGCAGGTTTTATGAAACATTTTCTTAGTTTTTATTTGGTGGGGTTTTCCTTCGTTCTTTATTTTTAGGATATACTTTTGAGTGCTGACCTACTTTTTGAAGTGGACACCTATGGAAACTTCATAGTCTTTGAGGATACTCAATAACAGAAACAGAAAAAACACTAATCTGATGTAGTGAATCTGCAGGAGCTTGTGAATGGGGTCTGAACAAGTGCCAGAATATGGAAGAATGATAGTTTGAAGCAAATTAGTTGTGGTAAACCTTAGCTTGTATGTAAGATTTAGTGGTGACAAAGTTCACATTGGCTTTCTAATTGGCTTTCTCACAGCAGTTTTTTGTACTGATTTCCAATTAAGTAGAAGTTACTAAAAATTAATGATTGAGCAATAAATAGTGTCTAAAGTCTCCTAGGTAAAACCGCTTTCTTTTTCCACTGAAATAATATGAGAATAATGTAGTGCATTAACATTATTACAGTGGGACAATGAAAATGCTTAAAAAATAGTGGTTTCTAAAGCCATTTGCATCTTAACAAAGCGTGTATCTTAGCAGATCACAGTAAGATCGTTAGCATATTCACATATGAAAGTGGGTTTTCTCACACTTGCATATCTCTAAATCATAACATTTGTTGCCGTGCAGCACAGCTGATGTTCTCTGCTCAGGACAGATCCAAGACTGGGAGTAGCAGATGTGTCACAGGTAGAAATGAGTTGGTGGGGCTGTATGTGAAGGCCAGCATGACACCTGACTTCCATGTGCGTGGCTCTCATTAGTGCTCTTCCTCACATCCACCATTACTGAACCCCACAAATATTGTATTTTTTCTTGTTAAAAAGGAATGGTTACATCTCAGCTGGGCCATAAAAGGTGGCAACGTACCCACTCTTAACAGCTTTTTTGTGAGGGGAAGGTTGGAAAAACAGCCAGAAAATAAATGGATCTGAGTGTCTGCCTATGGAAGTATTGACCAGATGTGACTACAAATAGCTCAGCAGGCAGAATCCAGCCATGGGCAAGTCTGCAACTGATCAGCTGTTCTTTTACATAAGCAGATGTTGTTGTTGGAATATTAACTTTTCTGAGGCCTAAAGAATAGCGGCCCTAACCAAAGCCTAAAGAAGTCAATGGAAAGTCTCATACTGACTTCAGTGGGTTTTGAATCAGTTCCTAGGAGAGTAACATTTTGCAACTAGAGGATAAAGAATTTTTAATCAGAGTCTTTAAACTTTTTCCCACATAAACCATCCTGTGGCATTGAAAACAAAGACATGAACATTGTCTCCTAAAACTTACCAAATAGATTGGAGCGATGTAAGCATTGTTTAATAATTGTATATATCCCTCTTTATAGACAGTTACTTTAGATTACTGCTTGTGCATAGAGGGCAGACATCATCGATAGTGACTGTAGCTGCTCATCACAGTAGTTGGGTATCATATGGAGACTGAGTATGTTCTGTATGTATGTATGTTTATATGGATACAATTATGTACATACATACATCCCGTATATTACAGATCTTTTTAACAGGATAATCTTCAAAAAAAAAAAGTACAGTAGTAACAACCACCGTTAGGTTTAGGCATGCATTAAAAATGTTTCAGTAAAACGAATCTTCAGTAATATGCTCCTAACTTAAAACTGGATTTGCTGGCAATGACCAATTTGAACAATAGCATCACAGTTTGGTTCCATTTGTTGTGGCTCTTCCCACAAAAGCAAAGGAAGTAGAGGTAAAATTAGAAGACTATATTATTTCCATGTACTCTTGCAGCACTTCATTAAATCTGGCCATCTTAAGTTAATTTTCTTGGAAGATCTGTTGCAACCATTATCTTGTTCTTTCTTTATCATGCATTTAAAATAAGATGCAGAATGCAAAAATTGCATTTAATATACAATGTAAATATGGAACTTTTAAAATTAAAAGATATTACTCAAAGTGCTTACAATTCAACCACATCTTAGCTACTTGTTAGGTTTTTTTTGTGTTGTCTTAGATAAGTTTAATGGACATAGTTCCATAAATGTTGATGTGTTTTTGTGTATCTCTCCAAATTTTTATAAAGATGCTAGTAAGTCAATACATATATTCTGATCTGTGTATTATTTGTTCACAAGTTTCAGAGAAACTTAAATTTAATTATGCTATTTTAATAGGTAAATACAGTAGGTGATTACGTGGAGCCAAATCTTTTTTTTCCTTAGTTATCTTGTTTTGATCTTGTGGCACTTCTGAGTTCATTTTACTATATCATATCACATCTTGGCAACTGGTCTGGCCATATTATGTGTGAAATTATAGAAGAATGCTCTTAATTTTTTAAAGAAGCCTCTGTCCTTAAAGGTTAAACGGATTATACATCACACTAGATCTTCACATTCTCATGTCAGACTAAGGTTTGGGTTTCTGGGGGGTTCGTTCTTGTTGTATAAGTACAAAGAGGTCGGTCTAAAGATATTGTTCTCAAAGATTGGGAACTTGGGTTATTTTCTTTTTTGTTGTGCAATACATAATTCAAGCTGGTCATGTTAACATTTTACTCTTTTCACAATCTCGAAGAGCAGGATGGCACATTTTGTATGATGAAAAAAAGCCATTAAACATAACTGAGGAGCTTGGTAAAATCCTATAGATAGGGAGAGGCAGACGGGCAGACCTATAGAATCTTCATGAATACAGGAATTGCTACAAAATGTTTTATAAACTATAGTGACAGATTTTTTTAATTTAGCAGGCTGATGTGGACCAAGAATGACCGATTCTTGTCCAGTGTAACTGGACAAAAGATTATGATGATATTTATAAATATTGAAGTCAAATCTACAGAATATAGGACAAAAATAAATCTTCAAACTAGTAGGTTTTATTCTCATCTAGGAGTTGGTTCTGAAAACTCTTAATTTTCACAGCTCTACTTAAGGCCCTTTTTGTAAGTAAACTACAAGATCTTCATGGGGCATCTTAATTCCTTTCATAGTGGGATTCCATTGCAAAGATTTAGTCTGAAGAACTTTTACAAAACTGTAGGTATTCTCAGCATGCCTGTGTATTACTACATTTATTACCTTAGGTATATCGTAGCAACCAATTCTGACTACTTAGGGGAATAAATAAGAGCATTTTATTTGGTCTTGATTTTTTTATTTTTTGGACTGTTTACACAATATAGTATCTTCAGTCTGGTCAGTTAGTTTTGCCCCTTCTAAGATGATGCTGTGGGCACTCCTAGAATTAGCAGAAGTAGCTGTAGATGTTGCCTTTATCCATAGCTTGACTTTTCTGGATATGTCCTAGATTTGTGCTCCACCATACTCCTGTAGATGTTGTATTGTCCTCCCCATTAGCGTTGCAATATTCTATGTATGTTTCTACCCCAAGGATATGCTTCTGGCTTCACATACTCACTGTTAGACAGGATTTTTAGTTTTGGTCCTGTAGGCCAACCTTTTTCTTTTTAGCTATTTTTGGTACTTTGATTTTTCTAGCAGCAGTGTTGGATGAAAAATAAATGTTGGGGAAAGAGGCACTAGACAGACTGAAGAACGTCCACTAGATTTTAGAGGAATAAATCATTAGGGTAATTTAAGGCTCTTGTTTCAATGTTACCATTAAACTGGCTTTGATTCTGAAATATTACTTAGCAGCATTCTTTAAATATGAATCAATTTAACAGTTTTAATACTAGAAGTATTTTATCTTAAGTTAGTATTAAATCCTAAGGATTTTATGTAAGGTTTTTTGTAACCTAGTTAATTTTATCATAAAAATTGCCTGCATTTTAACTTATTATCCACATGAGGCAAGGTCTTGTGTACAAAAACACTGATTCATATTGGATCCTCACGTATACCATCTTCTGGTATAATATGGTTGGGAAGGATCATTTGTTTTATTCTTTAGCACTGCCTTTTGCAGGGTATTTTTTTTAATCTTCAGTTTCCATTTCTGTGCTTATTTTGGTGGGAAGTACTTTGTCTTTTGCACTGTGTAAAATGGGAAGGATAATTTCACTGGGTCTTTAAGCACTTGCATTGCTTTCTCACTTCTCAAGTTGGACACTTTATTTTTCTCACTCTAAATGGAAAGGGGTCATTGTACATATTTAATAATTTCTCAACAGGTTTATATCAAGGATTTTTAATTTAACAGCATCCCAGTTAATTGAGCTTGCACTATTTTAAAACTTATTACAGGGTAAGTGTAGTTTTTTAAAAAACAGTCCTGTGTACTGTTACATGAAATATATTATGGCTGAAATAGTATCTGTGATTATATGGAAAATCACTGTTAAATGAAGCATGTTGCTGCTATTTTTACCTTTTTTAATGGATTTTATAGTTCAGGCTTTTCATTGTGCATAGTAATTTTTCTAGTGTCTGACAGGTTTACTTTGCATAAATAGAAATAAAACTATTTATTTTCAGTAATGAAACAATTTTTTGCAGGACTACTTTGCAGGAGATGGGAGTTTTCAGTAATTTAACTTTCAAATTAATACACATTTTCATTTACAGATACAGCAAAGACAAGACTAACAAATTTATTTACAGTTGATCATCTGTCTCTAATGGACCACATAATTCATACTCTTAAGAAGATACACCATTAAAACAAGTCATAACCCTTTATTTTTTTTACCAAGTTATCCCTTGTCACCTTGGTTCCCCTCACCCTCTCTCTGTCCCCTTCCTATTTCCCCTAGTTCTCCTGCAAGAATGTTAATTCTTTACTGCTGTCTTTTCCATGACGTTCTTCTCATCTCTGTCTACAACTTTCTCTTTCCATCTGTGTGACAGTCATAGTACCCATCTCTCAGAATCATTCTCTGTTCTAGTTCCCTAATACAATGGTTTGGTCTCCTGTATTGAAAATAAATTGTACTGCTGCGTCTTTCCTACAGATGTTAGTTATAAATGTTTGAACATAAACAGCTGCCTCCCAAAGGAGGGGTCATTTTTAGAGGTTTCACACTTCAGGATATGTTGCACATTCCAAAGATGTGGAGAAAATATTACTTAACCATTTTGCTTCCCAGCTCTTTTCCACTTAGGGGAGTGACAGCAGTTTCCAGATATGCTGTAGCTTCTGTGGCATACCAGGAGATATGAGGCTAGTAACTAACTTTTTCTTACCCTTTACTTTTGCAGGCATTCTATTCTTGAATTCAGTGATAGTAATAGTACTTTATCGTTGCCACTTAGAAGTAATGAGCACCTGTCAACACAATTCTACCTCTATTACTATTACTGAATGTGATCCTTCCTAACCTATAAACTCTTAAGTGCTGGATATATTTGGTTATATTGAAAGTATAATTTAAAATGTACTGCTCTAATCTGGATTATGAAGCTTGTTTATTAGGAGTTCAGAATATAAATTCAAGAGGCGACTGTATCATGATACTGACTCCTGTGGGTTCATCTGCTTCATGTTTTCTACTGCATCATCTACACACATTATTTTACTTCTCATTTCTTAAGTGTTATATGCCTGATTATACCAAGTCCTTCCATTTGCATTTGATATCTTTCTGTGGTATATGATAGGTGTGAATGTAAAAATGAAAACACAGAAATAATGTACAAATTCCTTATGTGAGTCCATACTTCAAATGTCAGTATCTATTTAAGTGTATTTATTGTAACTAAATTGTGTAAATAAAATATTTTTTCCTTTTCTTTGTGGTATATTGCCTTTGTATCTTGTTCTTATGCACAACATGAACTTCACATTTGTCACAAATTACAAGTACCATATATTATTGTTGTTTCTTGGTAGCACCCACAGATGCCCAATCACACGGTAGGGTCTCATTTTCTAGGCACTGCAAATGAGTAGAACAAAAAGACAATCCATGACCCAGAAAGACTGCAATTTTAATTTATTTTTTTAGACCTCACAGATGAATAAGCAGACAAAAGGGGATGGGGAAGGTAAGAGTAAAAAAATATGGCTTTTTGCATAAATTAGTAATCTAAATGTCAAACAGTTATGAGTGGCCACAAGCCTAACCAGTGCCAGACAATATGTTCATAATTCAAGACCTGATGTAAAGGTATAAATGACTCCAGTATGATCACCATGGATCAGATTCTGAACATAGTTATATCAAATTGTTAGGGGGCTGGAGCACATGACTTATGAGGAGAGGCTGAGGGAACTGGGATTGTTTAGTTTGCAGAAGAGAAGAATGAGGAGGGATTTGATAGCTGCTTTCAACTACCTGAAAGGGGGTTTCAGAGAGGATGGATTCAGGCTCTTTTCAGTGGTAGCAGATGACAGAACAAGGAGTAATGGTCTCAAGTTGCAATGGGCGAGGTTTAGGTTGGATATTAGGAAAAAGTTTTTCACTAGGAGGATGGTGAAGCACTGGAATGGGTTACCTAGGGAGGTGATGGAATCTCCTTTCTTAGAGGTTTTTAAGGTCAGGCTTGACAAAGCCCTGGCTAGGATGATTTACTTGGGGATTGGTCCTGCTTTGAGCAGGGAGTCGGACTAGATGACCTCCTGAGGTCCCTTCCAACCCTGATATTCTATGATAATGTAAATAGAGAGTAATTACTCTCACTTAAATATCTCCATATAGTAGCAGTGAGACCCAGATCCTATATTCACAGTGCACTTCTCGCTGTTTGTAGTGTGACTTTTCAAGGCACCATTATTTACATAAAAATGTGTGTCAGAGTATTGTGACAAATGTATGTAATGAAAAGGGCCCCGGTATTTTCATAATAGAAAATCAGTTTTGAGATTCAAACTGCTACGTGTGAAATAGCTTGTAAGCTTTCAATGTAATGTAGCAGCCTTTAACTATTACTGAGCTTAGAACATGAGAAAATATCTTCCAGCTTCAGAATAGACTCTGACATTCCCAAAGTCCTTAAATCACCAGTACCCACAGTTGGCATTTAGTGAATAGATCTCAAAAAGTTTAAGAAATTCCCGTAAATGTAATATCTCAGATGTAGTGGATATTATGCTGAAATCTACAGGAATAGCTTATTGTTTATACAAAATATTGTTTAATTTTATCCAAAATAAAATCAGTTATAAGAGGCTTGAAGACAAATGTTTACAAAGACTAATTCTGAAATCATTTGTGTAGGCTGCCTGCAGTAAGAATTTGTGAAATTTAAACCCATTTGAGGTTTTGTCTCATATTTCAGTACATACCTTTCAAGCTAAAAGCTATTTTAGAATATTTTAATGAGTTTTTACCTAAACCTTTTCACAGTGAATGTACAAAGCATTAATATAATAAGTTTAGCAAGAGTATTTGTTTCCATTTGTATTGGTCTGCCCACAGTATAGCTTTAAAAGCCTGAAACAAAGGGCCCACCCATATCCCTGGGCTAGACAGTTAATTCTGCCATTCTTCCCTATGTCTCAGCTCTTCATAGGAGCTGATCTATTAACTTGCATCAAGTTACTTGCATTTTGATTACCTGATTTTTAGAACACGGTTTCCCAATTTGTAGAGCGAACAAAACTGGGAGTTGTCTGAGGGAGGGATAGGGGACGATGGAACAATGTATTAACATTTTTCCATTAACCTTTATCACCATTCCTTCAAGCCTTTTATTCTGTTCTACAGGCTTGAAAGATTTTGGGGCCCCAATTCACTCTGAAGCAACCTTTCTATTTGAAACCATTTGCTTTAATACCAAAGGGCCCAGGCAAGTATTCCTTATTAACCTAAATATAGCTCTGTTGATTTCTGTAGGGCTATTCGTGAGAATGAGGACATATTCATACAAAGGTTGCATGATTGGGCCCTATTGCTGCAAGGCCACTTGCCCAAAGTTAAGTGCTGGCCCTTTAAAGAGAGCTTTGTTTTTAGATTTTTTGAACTGTGTTGCTGCTAAGGGATTTCTGCCTCTGTGTGGCTGAATATCTACCCTTCAAACTAAACAAGTGCCTGATTGAGACTGTTGGCTGATCACACGGTGCTGGTGCTCCTTTTCTCCAAATGTTACATTACATTAAACGACAGCTAACCATATATTTAGATATCTTCTCTGTCTTTCCGTGTAAGCTCTTGTTGCAGTTACCACAGGAAAATTATAGTTGTAAAGTGGGAAGGGAAGCTGCCGGTGATCGAGACTGGCAGAAAGGAGGACCCATGAGAATCTTTCTGGTAGGATGTGATCCACACTAGGAAAATTCTTGAGACTCCTTAGGGGAATGAATATTTTCAGGTCTTCCTGTTTCTTGTCCTATATTCCACCAATTGAATACTGTTCAAGTGACCTGTTTTATGCAGTTCCCTGGCCAGAACATACTAATTCCATGAACTCTCCTGCCATCACATTGTAGAAAGTGCACTGGTGGCACTGACCAGAAACACGAATTCAGCACGTGTCCCCCGTGGCTTTGTGATACTTGTTTGGTGACGTCCATGCCAACACAGAGGGCCTACAGGCAGTCTGCATTAAAGAGTAAACGTGGTTAAAGGGTTGTTACCATTTTTAGATTCTGAAATGTTGTGTTTTAATAAAATACTGACAAACTTTGTATTTTTCTGTTTGTCTTTTGTTAAAAGCTGATGGAAAATTAAAGTAGAAAAAATCAAAATGCAAAAAACATCACGCAGGTCTAAGTGCCACTTCAATCCTTCCCACACTGCGCTGTAAGTCTTCCATGGTACAGAGAGCCTGGTGGATCACCTCTGTTCTGGAATGAATTCCAGCCCCTTTGTTCCAAATTCATGATCTCCCTGGCCTAATCTGTTCTTTACTATATGCCACTTCCCATCATGGGCTGCTGTCATGTCTGCTGGTTTTTACCCTAAAATAGGAGCTCCCTAGGGCAGGGACCATATGTGAAATCTTGGCTCCATTGAAGTCCATGAGCATTTTGCTATTGGCTTCAGTGGAGCCAGGATTTCATCCTAGGTCTTGTTTTTAAATCCGCCTAAAGAGTGACATGCACAATTACGGTGTTGTGCCAATACATATTAATTTTGCCTTTAGGTGCTGGACACCTCAGCAGAATTCAGTAAAGGGCATCCTAGCACTTTCCTTAGATTTAGTGCCGGATGAGAATTTTGAGCCTTAAAAAAGCCAATGCAAACTGAACCATCGCTCAGCTAAATGAGAAGATAAGTTCTTTATAGGAACTCTGATGCAGAGATCGCAAGGAGGCTGGTTCCTGACAAAGTGGTACTTGACTGCTGGTTCCTAATATTGAACCTTCCTAGTTGCAAGAGGTTTGTTTTCATTCATTGAGGCCAGAAAAATGCAACTATCAAAATAAAATAAGGGGATTTTTCTTGGGTCTTCCCCACATGACCCTTAATCAGTGATCTCCAGAGTGAGAACACACTTCCCCTTTTATATGTGGGGGTGGGGAGGTAATCATTGCTCATCAGCTAGACCCTCAATCACTGAGCTTCAAACAGCTGGTGATACATAACCCTCATCTTCATTTAAAATGTGTAGTACCCTTTCTCTTAGCTGTCTCCATCTCCATGGTGTTTTTCTCATACATTTTTATGAAATTTTTAAAAAAAAATTTATGGGGGGGAAATGGTAGTGTGAGTATGTGAAAATTATAACTGCTAAAAGGCTATCACAATTGTAAATGAGGCTGAATGGTTATATGCCGGCAGCTGTTTATAGTTCAGTGATTGAGTCTAATTGACGAGAAGTAATTACCTCCTCTCTAAAAGGTGAAATGGGTTCTCAGACTGTGAATACGACTGATGAAGACTGATGAAGGGGGTTGTGCCGGGAGAGGGTTAGATTGTAGGAACGATCCATTCCAATATTTTATGCCTACAATCTTAGTGGCCTAAACAGACCAAAACAAATAAAATAAATTCTAGTTTTGCTTATATGTGATGATCCTCTTCAAGGACTCAGCACAACTCGCTGGGCTTTGTATTTCCAGAGAGTTTCAAAACACAGAACAAATGGTTTACCAGGCAATTTCTCCTCTTTGGGGTATGGGCTTAAAGCCAAAACCCTTCCCTTGTTGCTGATTGGAAATGGAGATAGGTCTCTTAGTTAGTCCTTTTTGCTTCAGTGAGTGGAAATTTACATAATTTATTGCAAGGAGTTCTGTGCTTTTGGGGGGCAAAGAGCACCTTTTCTGTTCCATAGTAATAGACGAATGTACTCACAGTATGAGTGTGCACAAATTGGATACTGGGGATAGCCAGGGCACAACAATGTATGCACAAGCCAAGAATCTTCTTAAAAAAAAAAAAAAAAAAAATCCAGTTTACAAGAAATTGAACCAGGACGTGCCCTCCGAACTCAGTCTGAAAATACTCAGAGGCCCCAAGTGCTCACATGGACAGCCAACAGGAGGTACCACTGCAAACAGCTTTCATTTCTGAGCAGTTACTTTGATAGGGCCTGGCTGTCTCTGAAATAAATGGAGGTCATTCACCTTCAAGACTCTTTGTACCCTAATACCTGCCTACGTTCCTGCTCATCTCTTTCCATTACCCCCTTTTGTTCTGCCCTGCCACAGAACTAAGTACACATGCACTCATACTTTTCCACTGGGAAACAAAAGGGGGCAGTAAAAAAAAGGAAAGTCTGTGGGGAGATTTTCCCCAGCCTGTATGTATTTTTTTCTAAATATTTTGAAAATTGTCAAAGTAATCAGCCAAAATGATTTTTTTAAAGACCAGTGTGTCTGCCTTTGCGTCTGAGGTTTCATGCTGTGCCCCTCTGCAGCATACATGAACTGCACCTTCTTCCCTTCCTCCCTCCCTGACACGTCGTCTTCATGTAATATTGAAGATGCAAGCATTGTGGAGCTAACAGAACACGCTTATTATTATTTGCATTCTGGTATTCAGGACTAGAGTCCCAGTATGCTACACACTGTGCAGAGAACAACAAAACTTACTATTTAGTTCAAGATAAGACACTATATGTTGGAAGGTGGGAGAGGGTTATTAAACAGGGCAACAGTACATACGAATAGCCCTACTGGGTCAGATCAAGGTTCCATCAAGCCCAGTATCCTGTCTCCTGACTGGCCAGGTGCCCCAGAGGGAATGAACGGAACATGTAATCATCAAGTGATCCATCCCCTGTCACTCATTCCCAGCTTCTGTCAAACACAGGAACATGTGGTTACTCAGCTCTGGCCCTGGCTCAGTTGTTTCTAGCAATACTTTTTCTTTAATTGTAGGATTTAATTAAACTAATAAATAAAATACAAAGCAGCGCTTCTCACTGGTCGTCTGGCTAGCCATTGTAATGGGGCAGCTCCCATAAGCTTCATGGCAGCAGTGGTACTATTCAGTCAGGCTGTTCTTCATTGCTCCCCTTCTCCCCTACATTATATATCTCTCTCTATATATGTTTAAATTGTAAGCTGTTTGAAACAGATCTTGTCTGTGAATCCTCCAGCACAATGCTCCCACTGTGCAAATTGTAATTGACTATTTAGGGCTTTATAGATAGTAGCCAGCACTTTGAAGTTCAATCAAATGTAACTTGGTACTCAGACGCATGTAATAGTTGATGTGTTTGACCTACCTTAATGCTGGGCTGATGGATTTTTAAATGTTTATTATTTATACACTCATCAAACTCAGGTTTCAGAAGGGTTCCCCTTAGTACATGTCACAGGCAATCTAATCTCAAATTGATAATGGTATAGATAACTGTTCTGAGATCTGTGTCTGAGAAGGACAGAAGGTGGCATTTCTGATCATTACTGCTACAGAATCCATGAATGATGCAAGACTTAGTAAGAGTCCATATCATTTTGCTAATGCCCTCCATAAAGAAGGAATTTTAGGCTTTGACAGTGCTCTCGGCTTCTCCTCCCAGCCAAGTAGCAGTATCTCCATCTTACATGTACTATGCTTAAGATTTTTTTTTTTATCTAAGACCCCATTTTCACAAGAAAGCAGCAGAACTGGCTGGAAAGAACTATATTTTGTTAAAAATAAAATGGGAATCATTCATCCAATTCAAAATTTTTCTCTAGCAAATTTCATTTTGTTTCAGTGGGAAAAAATGCACTCATACTTTTCCACTGGGAAACAAAAGGAGGCAGTAAAAAAAGGGAAAGTCTGTGGGGAGATTTTCCCCAGCCTGTATGAATTTTTTTCTAAATATTTTGAAAATTGTCACAAAGTAATCAGCCAAAATGATTTTTTTTAAACAAAACTATTGTGCACAACAGCATTTTCCATCAAAAACAAACTTGACAATTTTTTTTTTTACTAGCTCTAGAAATCAGGGCTTCTGCTATTTCCTCCACCTCCAGTATGGTAGAGAACATATTTATGATATTGTTCCCAGCAGCTCCTCCCAGGCTCCCCTAGTGGGTTAAACAGAGGGGTGACCAGGTTAAACCCAAGTAGGATCTTCAGGTGAGCATGCTCAGAAGGGAAGAGGGGATTACTGCTGTGATCTCTGAGAAAAATGAATGGAGCTAATGTAAGGTGACTCCATCCCCAGCTGATCAATAACACTCCTGGAGAATGAGGAGGAGCAACCCCGCAGAGCTCTGAAGAAGCTCCTGTCCTCCCCAGAAAAAGCCATGGAGATGCCCACTAAAGAGTGTTCCAGTAAAAAGGCAGTGTCAGAGGTGTGTGAGCTGTGACAGGTTGCCACTCCTGGGGTGCAGTTTGGGAGCTGTGGGAACTGCTGCACCCTTTTAACCTCCCAGCTGGCTTGGCCTTTCCTATACGGCTCTGTTGGTGACTCACAACCTCTCCAGGCCCCGTGATCACCCAACACAACAGGAGGTGGCACCACACACCCAAACTGAGCTACTTGAGTGCCATACTCAAAGACAAGCAGGAGGCAACAGCCAATTTCCCAGCTCCTCCATACTGCACCCTTGCTGGAATATAAATCCAAGATTGTGCTGTCTTGCACTGCACAGGGATCTGTGCAATGTAAACTCATAAAGTTTGCCCCTCCCTCAATGTGAAGAGGAATATGCAACAAACGCTTGCTAACCAAGCTGAGATTTCCCCCTGCACTCCCAGTCACTTCACCTAAAGGCACAGTGGTTTAAACTGAAACATAAAAAAAATTATTAACTACAAAAAGCTAGATTATAAGTGACAGCAAACAGATCAAAGCAGATGACCTAGCAAACAAACAAAACTTCTAACAAAATATGCTAGTCTAAAATACTAGAAAGATAGGGTATGAATTAACAGTTTCTCACCTTGGCTGATGATACAAGCAGGCTTGCAGATTCTTAAGGGACAAGCTGTATTTGCTTTGCAGCTTGGAATCCCCTTCCCCATTCCAGGTCTTTTTCCCTAGGAGCTTCTCTCAGGTGTTGAGTTGTGGGGGAGTGAAGAACAATCGATGATGTCACTCCCGGTCTGATATAGCTTTTCCAAAGTGTGGGAACTCTTTTTTCAAACTTAGTCCCAGACCAGTTTGAGAAAAAATACAGATACCCAAGATGGAGTTCAGAGTCATGGGGTCTGGTCACATGCCCTTGGAGAGTCATAACAGCCTTTACTCACAGGCTGGCCGAAACGGTCACAGGAAGGCTAAGCTATTCCATAGCCCATTGTCTTTGTTGATGAGTCATTAGCACTGTCTGTCTTCTTCACTGTTATATCTGAAAAGTTGGCTTCAGGTGTTTTCCAGAGTAAGGCTATTTGAAATACAGATCCATAGTCAATATTTATAACTTCAGATACAAAAATGACACATGCATACAAATAGGATAACCATATTCAGCAAATCATAATTTTTCCAATGACACTTAACAGGACCCATCGTGTACAAAATGCATCATAATTATGCCATAATCATAACAATATCACTATGATGAATATAGGGTGTAGAGTCATATGGGGTTCTCCTCATCAAGGTATGCAGAGCTTATATTAAACTCTTACATTAATTTTCATGAAACATTCTACAACGGAGTCCAACAGCAACCAGAGCATGATGTTGGCTGCAGCCCCCACCTTCCAAAATGGAGGACGACATTTGGGCTCTGCTGCTGCCCTTACCCCACATTCTTTCACAAGACTGGGCTGTGCTTCACCGGATGGGGGTACGCTTTGGAGTGTACTTCTCCCCCTTTAAACCTGCTCTTGTACAAAACCAGCCATTGAAAGGTACGCCAAGAGACCAAAGTGAGAGATGCCTGTGGTTTGTTGGGCACCATGCGCTAATGTACAGCAGGTTGGTTGTTTTGTTTTTTAAAATATAAGACACTGTCTCACTGCAATGAGAATAAAATAAACCAGCGTTGTCAATTGGTACAGGTGAGGGGGAGAGGGGGGCCTGGTTCAGGTTGCTTGGGGACTGAGTAAGAGGGGATATGATAGAGGTCTATAAAATCATGACTGGTGTGGAGAAAGTAAATAAGGAAGCGTTATTTACTACTTCTCATAACACAGGAACTAGAGGTCAACAAATGAAATTAATAGGCAGCAGGTTTAAATCAAACAAAAGGAAGTATTTCTTCACACAATGCATAGTCAACCCGTGGAACTCTTTGCCAGAGGATTTTGTGAATGTCAAGACTATAACAGTGTTTAAAAAGAACTAGACAAATACATGGAAGATATGTCTATCAATGTCTGTTAGCCAGGATGGGCAGGGATGGTGTCCTAGCCTCTGTTTGCCAGAAGCTGGGAATGGGCGACGGGATGGATCACTTGACAATTACCTGTCTGTCCATTCCCTCTGGGACACCTGGCATTGGCCACTGTCAGAAGCCAGGATACTGGGCTAGATTGACCTTTGGTCTAACCCAGTATGGCTGCTCTTATGTTGAGTATAGTTTGCAGAGAGGTTTCCCACTTGAGCTATCCTTAAATGACCACGGGCAAGGGGTCTTGGGAAGGTAGGAGCAGTCTCTGCCTACACTGCCCCCACTATAATTGACTGAGGCCTCAACTCTGTCCTCACACAATAATCTCTTCAGACTGCCCCCTCCAGCACACACACACACACATTTCAGTACCAATACAATTAGTTTAGACCTCTCCGTGTACAATTAATTTAGGCCTGGTCCTTCCTCTCTGCAGGGCTCCATAGCTGCTCCTTCCTGGAGACTGCCACTGCTGTGGCATTGGGGCTCTGCTTCTCTCTGGGGCATAGAAAGGAGACCAGTTCCCCCGGATTTCCATGAATGGGGCAGGGGAATGAGTCAGAGGGAGCAGGTTGGAGGCCTACGTGTGTTCAGTGGGACTATTGACTTGCTTACTGTCATAAATAAGTCTTTGCAGGACTGGTTATGCTTAGATCTTTGCAGACCTTATAGTCCTCTAGTAAATGTTGCACAACACCAGCTACCTTTTGGGTGCCCAAGGGAAGACTGGTCAGACTAGTTTAGCATTTCTTCAATTATCATGTATTTGTTTTATCCCTTTTCTTTCACTTCAGGAACTTGTCATTCAGATTATTCCCCTCTATTCTCCAGACTGTTGCTCACGTGGTCTTTATTCACATGAGCTAGTGACTTCAGAGCAACTACTCATTTGAGGAAAGATTCAAATTATTGGTCCTTTAAATCTTTCTGAACCTCTTGTGTATCACATCCATTTTCTATGCTTTGTACATTTGTTGCCTATGCTTCCCAAAGATTAACCAAGTGTTCCCTGTTGTTATTGAAGACTGCTACTGGTGTAGTTTTTAAACAGTCTGGCTCAAACTTTTACTGGGCTTAACAGAAAACTTCAGTTCTACATTTGAGCAGTGGTCAAGGAACTACATTGCTGATCAATTTTAAACTGTGATGTTTTTATAAAACATTCCAGCAGATGGTGCTCAGAACAAAGGAAGGCTTTGCAGAGCTCAGCTTTTAGAGTGCATTATCTGGACAGCATATTGCAAAAGTTGATATCATACCTGTGGGGCAAAATTCCCAAGCTACATTTTTAATTATAACCTGCTGGGAACAGCTATTTGGATTCCAGTGGGTAAAATACATGAAGTCTGTAATGTGGCCTCCATAATTATCTCTAATTTCTAAATTAATTTCAAGAAAACAAAGATAATATATTCATGTACACATGTTAAATGGAAATGCAAGATTCAGACACTGTTTGGTAGCATAATATTATCTGTTAATTGTAGTCTAAAGGGACCCAGTGATTAGATAAGTAGCTGGGACACAGAATGTCATTCAGCTCAAAGCTTTTTCTTTACAGACGGTGGTGTGAACTTTGATATATATTTTAAGAGAAGATAATGGTCTAAAGTTAAGGATGGAAAGTTTAGGCTATTTTAACAATAATTGTATTACATTAGACAAAACTGTATTATTAGCAAGCTTTGATAGATTTATAAACATTAACCTTTAACCCCAGCTGATCCTTGCATCAAGTCAAAAAAATCACATACATTATTGCCAGTTCCAAAAATTCAAAATACATGAGTCAGATCACAAAAGTCAGGGCGGGGGGGGGGGGGGGGAGGGGAGTGTGCAAGGGAGGAGGAATTGACCAAAACACCCCAAGCCTAGTAATGTTATCTGGCTTGTGTTCTGATCTTTGCACCCCTCCCCACCCCCGCCCCTGCACGCCTCAGTGAGTATGGGACAGTCTTATGAATTACCTAGATGTCATGTCTTGACTCCAGAATAGAAGAGATATTTTTGAGGGTTTTTTTCTCCTTTAGTTGCTTATGTGGTACCTAATCAGGTGACTACACCTCTGGAATTAAAAGAAAAAAGTTCTCTCTCTCGCTCTAAGGTTTGATTTCCCACATTTTTTGGCTTTGGATAAATGCATCAAAAAAACTCGCCAAAAACCTCAGCTCTTTATTCCAAGGATGCACTTTCCTTCCAAGTGCTTCAGGGCAACAGACTCTTTCCAGAGTTCCAAGAAACTTGAAAAGTTTCCCCTGTTCCCAAAGGTACTGTTCCCCAGGCACTCAGAGATCACAGATTCTCCTCAGAGAGCTGGGTATCTGTCCCAAGCAAACCGAAAAGGAAATTCGCTTTCTCAGGGTCTGTCTACACTTACAATGCCACAGCAGTGCAGTTGCAGCGCTGCAGCTGCACCTCTGTAGCTCTTCAATGTAGACACTCACTAGAGTTGTAGTTAAAGCATTTCTCCAAGAGGCGGTAACTAGGTTGTTGGACATTTTCAGTGTAGACAAGTCACAATGCTGGTTTGACCCCTCTCCAGGATCACAAATTCTCCCCAGATTCTGTATCAAGTTCACCAGATTTTCACCCTTTCCCTTGTGAGACTGATTCTTTATTCTCCACGCGTCTCGCTTTTATGAGGAAAAATGTTTTTCATAGTCTGCATGCTTCCCAGCATACCTTGCTGCAGAGGCTTACCATTTCCAGCAGCCCTGGGACTAAGAATCATGGTACTGAGGGCAGAAGGCAGCCTTAACCTATCCTGCCCTTTGCAGTTCCAGTTGCAGGCCCTGAACAGAGGTAACAGTTCAGGTATGCTTCCCAAATGTATAGCTACCTTCCCAAGACTTCTTTTTACTCCTTAAGTCCTTGTTCCAAAAGGCTGTCTAGTATAAAGCCCTGGAATGGGGTGGTGCTTGCCCCAGAGCCTTCCCTTATTAGCCTGACAGGGTCAATACATCCTGTAACCATGGTGAACTATGAAACAGAGCTTGCTTTCTTTTCATGGTATGTGGTGTCGGGCAGGCAAGAACATTTCTTTTATGTTTGTATTGGAAAGTTGTTGAGGGTTAAAGTACTGTATATTAAAATTGAAGAGAGTGCAAAAAGGAGCCACAAAAATGATTTGAGATCTGGAAAATATGTCTTACAGTGAGAGATTTAAGGAACTCACTCAGTTAAGTTTGTCAAAAAGACTGAGGAGTGACTTGATTACAGAGAGACAATCCCAACCACTAAAATATTTAATATAGTGGAGAATGGCATAAGAACCAATGGCTTGAAGTTAAAGCCAGACACATTCAAATTAGAAATAAGGCACAAATTTTCAACAGTGGGAGTGATTAGCCAGTGGAACAAACTACCAAAGGAAGTGATGGATTCTCCATCTCTTGAAGTTTTCAGATCAACACTGGATGCCTTAGAAGACATACTCTAAGCAAATAATTATTGTGCTCAATATAAAGGTAACTATGAAATTCTGTGGCCAGCATTATACAGGAGGCCAGACTAGATGTCCTGATGCTGCCTTCCAACCTTAAACTCTATGTTTATAGGGAGTGGATGGTTGTTCTAAGGGCTCTTGTGAAAACAGTAGACATAGTGGTGGGTAAAGGAAGTTATCTCTAGGGCAGCAGAGGTTTTATGGATATAGGGTAAAATTCGCCCCTTCATAGAGGACCATACATGGCCTCTACACACCACTTAAATCCTATGAAAGCGTTATTGTGATTGTTTAAGTGGGACTTGAGTAGGGCATAGCCTTTACATTCAGGGGTGAATTTCACCCATTATAATGTCAATGTCTGTTTCTACTTTTTGTAAAAGCGCCCAATATGCAGAGTGATGAGTGCCTTAGGAAACCCTGTACATCAATCTTCAATACTTTACTGATGTCACAAGTTTATCTAAAAGAGAAGAAGCAAACCCTTGAAAGGAAGTAAAGGAAAGACACAGGAAGATACTCTTTCCATGAGATCTAGAGATAAATTTGAGAATGACATTGGCATATTTTGGTTTAGGACTGTGCACCTCATTCCATTTGCAAAGAGCCAACTTTGTTTTCTGATCATCACAAGAACATCCATGAAAAATTGATCAAGTCACATATTGAAATTTCCCAACAGCTGCTCCTGGCATCTCTTGGCATAACTGTGGACAACTGATTTATTTTAAGAAATCAAAATCAATAAAAAATAACTATGCAATAGCGTGTTGAGGTGGCTTTTTCCATCTTCCCAGAAAAGGGAAACCACAGAGCATGAAGGAATGTAAGATATCTGATGTGACCTACACATTTGATTGCCTTGTAAAATATTTAGGGCCCAATCCTGCAATCACTTACTGCAGAGCAAACTATTTGCTCCTGTGAGTAGTTCTGCTGAAGTCAGGGGCCTATGTAAAGGGTAAGTCAGGTTCTGATGTAAAGATGCTTTGATGGCAGTCAGTGGGAATACTTACAACAGTGTTAAGGACTATGTTTGAGGCAAGTGTTTGCAATTTTAGGGTCTGTCAAGGAAACAGCAGTGGAGCTTAAAATGAGAAAATATAAGACCTGGGACATCTGATCGCCCCGTACTTTCACAATTTCAGTGTAAACCGTCCATAGTCAGATCTAAAATGTCTTGGATAGAGAAGGTCATCTTCGCAGTCAGGCCAAGTTTATTACTATATAATTTTTGCAAAGGAAGGTCAACTGGATCAGTCTGTCTCAGGTGGAAGTATCCTGCGGCCCTATTGAGACTTTCTGCTTTTTCCCCTCCCAGAATTTCAATTGGATTATACTGTTTCTTTCAATATAACATTTAGAATGAGTTGCTATCAGAATGCACTGTCATTCTACATCCTGGTACTTTGGTGGCCATTTTAAATGGCAGGCAATCAGCTGTTTTGGCTTTTAATACAATACAAACAGCATACTTCCATAGTATAGAAGATATACCTGCTCAAGCTTAAGGTAAATAGATTTTTATTATCAGTGTTTGTAGCAAGCATGTACATTGTTAATCATGGATGAGAATGAATACTTGACAATGGTTGTGAATCAAGTAGTAACTTTAACCCTGTGGATTGACTAGTAAGACTATGGGCTTATGTCTTTGGATGTGATTACGTTTATGGGTGTATTTTTCCTATGAATGAAATTCAAACCATACAGAGAACCCTCACAAGGCCAATGCCCTATGTGGGTCCAACTTAAACCCTAATATGAGATCTTAAAAGGCATTAAAGTGGCAAATATGCCTTGTGCTGGCCCTTTTCAGAAAAGTGAATTATATCATATATCAGTATATTACAATTAAGACTAGCATTGTGCTAAGCAGTGATTTATAGCAAGGAACTTGAATACTGTATATTGAGGGGAAAAAAACTCCTTGTTACATTGGTATTTGACATTTAAGAGATTATGAATTAACTTTCTTCTGTTCTGGGTTCAAAAGCACTTCCTGGCATGCTATACAAAGCAGCCCTAGCAAAAGAGCTATACCTGTCTATCCTTTTGTTATCCTTTGCTTCCATTATTTGAATTGGTCAAGTTTTCTCCTTATGGAAAAGTCCTATAGAAATTTATAAAGAATGAGAGAATTCCTATAGACTTTTAAAATCAACTGTATTCAATCTTCAAGTCTGTAGGCTTTTTGAGAAATGTCTGTAAAAAACTGATTTTAGTATTCTATATTCAAATCTGTAGGTTATTTGAGTAATTTCTATAGAAGTCTATTAAATTCCTGTAGAAGACTGTTGGTTTCATTCCTATTAAATTCGACAGAGCCTTTTCTTAAGGAACATGTTATCATATCTACTTTCCTTACAAAGAATTATTGTTTAGACAACTTGGAAAGTTTGGTGAAATATGTAAGACTAGAAATCTACTTTCCTTCTAAGAAGTGTAAAGTCAAAGGGCATTAATTTCAATCTGTTCTCTTGGACTGTGCTGGCCTGTTTTCCATCTGTCTGGTTTAGACATTTCTATAGCATCCAACATCAGAGAATCTAAATACTTCAAAATGTTTGTTTTGGCTTGCATTGTATCGCCAACCCCAAGAATGCAGAAGTAATGAGTCAAGTCCCCCCAAATCATAAAGTTGTCTTTAAAACAATGAGTTTTTTTAAAATGTTGGGTTCTTTTTATTTGCCTCTGGGGTTCACATTTTCAAGCTTTTCTCTGCAACAATGAGGAGCTGGGGCCTTAAGAAAAACCCCAAATATTGCTCATGAAGCCCTAAATGTGGTGGACTCTGATTACCTTAGATATCCTCTTTCCTATGTCATAGCGCTATAGTTGTAGGAGCACGAGAAGGTTATACCCTAGAGGGGGTTAATTGTGTTGTTTTGTATTTAAGCTAATAGTTCTTTCTACTTTGGGGGCAAATCTATGTATTGATCTAAACTTAGGTTGGTTGGCAACAACAATTTGCTTTGCTATATTTTTATGCCTTTAAACCTTTAAAATTGACATGACGTAAACGAAAATCAGTTTGTTCTATAGTAGAGTCTGAGCCCTAAAGTCAAGACGGTTTCATGACTTCTGATCCTTTACATTATCTACAATGGACCTCGGAAGTGAAACTGACCGAGTGTACTCTCTTGCCTTAGCTGAAAAAAGCATGTATGTGTAAAGTAAACTAGATTTTTAAAAGGCTTTCAGGCCTATGACTCCAAGGTGCTATAAATAATGCAGATTGGTGCATGTTTATTTTTTAAAAACTACGTGATTTTAACCTAAAAGTATTCCTTTCAAAAACAGATTTTTAATGAAGGACAATGGCTGGAAAACACTCTATAATTTTAGACAAGTGAACAGGGAATACTTGCAAGTCTGTTGCATTTTTGAATGATTCTGAATAAACCAAAGCAATGTTTTTAATTTAACATTGCAGGAAAACGTACATATTTAATACAACTTGAAAGTCGGTCAGTTCCAGGGAGTTCTGGGGGTGGGTCCTGCTTCTTATCTCCCTGTTTTTATTTGGTTTGCTTTTTGGCATAATTTTCTTTCTTTTAGCCTGTAAACCTTAAGAGCAAACATAGGTCAAGTGATATTTTATTGAACAGTGAAAGGTGAATGTGACTTGTTGCTACTTCTCTCTCTACTTCTGCACAAACCTTTCATGGTTGTAGTAGGAGAGAAGTTTAGCAGAGCATAGGAAAGAATATAATTACGCTGCAGATTTATTTTGTATTTATGCTAATGATTCTTTCTATCATCTTAGCTGCAGGCCAAGTGCATGTGATCTGGCTAAATACTAAGCTTGTTTAAGGAAATGAGGAAAAATAGCTGTAGCATATAGTTCTTTAAATCTGGAAGCTGGGGATTTTTTGGCCAAGGAGGAGGTTGGGAAGGGAGGAAGGGAGTAGGTTGGTTTGGGCGTTTTAGTATTTATTGAATGCTGTCAGTGTTAGTCAACTGTAGAAAACCTAAGGCCTACAAATAAACATGCTTAACTTTACTCGTGAGTAGTCTCATTAGGTCTCAAGATGAAGAAGGTTCTACTCAGTAAATGCTCACATTTCTAAATTTCTTAATATCTCAGTATTCTAAAACAACACATTAATATGGGGCAGAATCCTATAAACCTCAGCTTACATGAGTATCTCTTATAAAAGCAATCCCATTCCTCACATGGGAAGTTCTTCTCAAATTTGCCCTAGTCATTTTTTAAATAATAAACAATCTCAAGAGTGGGAGGAGCAGAGTGCTGACAAAAGCAAGTTGGGGGTGTGGTGGGGAAGTAACCAGATTGCAAAATTTGATGAAAGTAATACTGACTACAATAAGGCGCAAGTTGCTTCCAAGCCTGGGCCACGGCAGTGCATAGACATTCTGCCTTAACAATTATGGAAAACGTTAAGGAGCTCTGGGAAAGGTTTAGCTAGCAATTTGAATTGTCTATGAAAGTCAGAGGGGCCAGTAAAAGGAAAGGTGGACAAAAGACATTGCTCTTTTTTTGCTGTTTGTTTGCATGGGAGATGCAGAGTCTCTGGTTCCATAGTGAGGATGATGAAAAAGGGGTAGAAAAAAGTGAAAGACAGAAGTGTAGCTGCTCAAAGTTTTCAAATTTGTAATTTTGATGAAATTTGTCTCAGAATTCAACCCCGCCGAAGGAATATTTTTGTGGTCCCCCTCTCCTACCAAAAGACATCTTGGTTTTCATCCAGCTCTAGTTTGAGGATCATTGTGTCCTCCAGACAAATATTACCTATAAAGGGTTAATTTTTATCTGTATTCTCTAAGTATTAGCACAGCTCAGCATCTTCTCCTATTCAGCCCTAACTCCTGTTCCAAAGCGATCAACAGCTTATTTATTGCCCACTCACACACTAAAATCTGGCATGGGGATGTTAGGCTAACTTGTCGTCATCTAGCTGCTGGCCTCGATCCCTTCGTACTGTTGTCTGGATAACTATATACTGGTGAACGGACCTGAGTGATATCCCGTTTGGTTCTCCAGATTCTACTGATTGTCATGGTAAACTGACATGATTTGGTGGATGTATTTTCAGTTTTCCACATTACTGATTAATGGTATCGTCCTTTCTCTACACTATTTTTACTTGATAGTTTGAAAAAGATCACTTGGTAATGGTAAAACTCACTTTCCTTTCATCCAGACTATCTAAATATTGTATGGCTGGAACCTTGCAACTTATGCTGTATAAGAAATAGTAAAAGCTTTGTCATCAGCTGTGATCATTCCACCAGACAGCAAGAAATCAGCAGGATCATATTTCTAACACACATTCTGCTACCAATATTCACAATGAACAGGACCTTATACTGCAAGTAGCTCCAGAGGATATGTCAATGGTTAAGTTACTGGTGCAGTTCTGAGGTTGAAGATTTGTTCTGTTGCTTATTTTCAATTATCTAATAATAATAATCAACCTCTTTTGACCATATTAGTTATGTACAATATACTGGGCCAACAAGCAGTACACTGAATTAAGAAAAATAGTAAATTACATTCAGATGTTTTTACACTTGAATTTTAATAATGATCTTCAGAGCTGTTAATCCCTATGATTAGGGTTTAATCAAGTATTGACCACGTTTGCAGGAGCTGAAGGGGCAATATTATTCTATCATTGCACAGTGTCTTTTTGACTTTTAAGCTGCACAGTTAACAGAGAACCACTAGAGGTCACTTTGATTCCACTTAGAGAAGAGAATCCTCAAGGATGTGTTTGGTTTTTTTTAAGGAATCTTTTTGAATGCAAACTTTTTTTGCCCATGGTTATGATGCTAGTTTATGTAAACTTCTTGGACCAAATTCTCTGCTGGTATAAACAGGTGAAACTCCACTGAAGTCAATGGAGCTGTGCCCATATAACCCATATACAGGCACAGAATTAGACGTGTGTGTGTGTGTGTGTGTATACACACACACACACACACACACACACGTTTTATTTGTCTGTCTCAGCTTCAGATGATGCATGATACAAAAAGAACCTGAGCACATCATGAACATGGTGAAAAGTTTCTTCTGCTGTACATTGATGTTGGGGAAGCAACTCCAATACCAAGGCCCAAATTGAGTCCTTTTATGAATGTCCAAAAGGTACAATCCTTTGGTGTAAAATTTTGCTTTCCTTTAGTAAACCTGGTTCTGTGACCATTTTAGGCTCCATCCTGCTAGGTTCTGAACACGTTCAGTTCCTGTTGATTTCAGTGTGTGTTGAAGTTATTTGAGTCCTTAATTTAGTAGCTTGTACCAGAAATCACTTTAGAACCCTTAGTGCTGCCTATCTGCTATCAGCATCCTGAGCCCCTCTGACGGGCCTCAGGCCTGCGTGTGATAATGAGACGACACCTGTTGCTCTGGTGAATGACTGTCACTTGCCCATTGACAAGGCAAGTATATTCACGCTCATTGTGCACCTGGATGAAGATCCGCTGGCTGATGCTGAAGTTAGGCAAATGCGAGGTTATAGGCAGAAGAAACGCATCAGGCAAGTTCTGCAAAGTGCTAACAGCCCCACTCTTGAGGACCTCTCCCCTCGGATTGCTAAGTCAGTCATGAGGTCCTTTGGAAACTCAGTCACAGAAGTGATAAGAATGATCCCAGACGTTGCAGCATGGAGAATTCAGCTTTCTGAATGTACTTTCCTCCACAGATGCTCTCTCATACACATGCACCCCTGGATAACGAAGAACCAACCACCCTGATATCCAAGGCTATGTCTACACTGCACACCGTGGGAACAGCCTGTACGCTATGCATAACTACAAGCTGCAGTGAAAAACAAGCTGCATCCACACTGCGCCGTGCAGCCGCATGTATCAGTGAAAGACCCTGGTAGGTGGAGGCAGCGGGGAAACGCTCTGGCAGCAGGAAACTTTCCCTGCTGGCCACAGGCGCCGACTTTCCAAAGTGATGGGGGCAGGGAGGAGCACGGCGGCGCTTGACCCCCGGCTCTGACCCAGGCCCTGCCCCAACTCCATCCCTTTCCTGAGGCCCCACCCCAACCTGCCCCTTCCTGTCGAGTTCTGGCCCCTCCCGTAAGCACTCTGCATCCTCACTCCTTCCACATCCCTCCCAGCCTCTTGCATGCTGTGAAACAGTTTGCAGTGGGCAGGAGATGTGAGGAGGTGGTGCTGATCCACAGGGTCTGCCAGTGGGCATGAGGCCTGGCATGGGGGGGGTGGATGGGAGGCTGCTGGGGGGTGCTCAGCACCCACCATGTTTTCCCCCTGGGTGCTCCAGCCCCAGAGCACCCACAGATCAGCGTCTATGCTGCTGCCTCTCACTGCCAGAGGATTCCTTGCTGCTGGAGCCTTTCCCGCTTTCAGGGGCACTCTACACTGCTAAAAACAGTGTTTCTTTACTCCACTTGCCTAAGCAGTGCAGTGCCTTCTGTGAAATCTTCCTTTTGACACTGCTATTTACACCCCTGTGGGAGGTGTGGAGTGCATGTACTCTACTCGCTGCCATAAGGCATGTGCAGTGGAGATGTACCCTGCAGGAGTACTTCACTGCCCCCTGATCAGAAGTGGGGAGAGAGTGCAAGTCTGTTCTTGTTTTCGTCCTGATGACTTGGAAGGCTCTCTGTCGCTAAGCTGTTTCAGAGCCATCAAGCCAGAGCCTTTCGTGGTTGAGCCATTGTCCATGTGACTCCTGTGTCCATCAGGGCAGAATGAGAATACCCAGCCATTTATCCAGTCTTGCCATCCAAACAGCTTGCTGCTGTGGCCTCTCCTGATCATGTGTCTGGCTCAGGGCCCCACAGCTGATCCCCGGATAGGTGGATTTCCCAGATCCTGACAACAACGGAAAGGAGGACCAACACCTATCCCAAGCAGGGAGCCAAATATCACTTGTGTGGGGTGTGGCCGACCTATTATGCCCTCTCACGTGTAAAAGGGAAGGACTGTCATTCTGTAGTGAGATTGCCACTCTTCTGGCTGCCACCCCTTCTCCTCCATTAGAACATGAGATGATTTTTTCTGAAACATCTCCAGATGTTTGTTCTACTCTTCTAGTCAAGTTCTGACGCAGCCCTCCCCCACCATAGACCGAAGTGCCTTCCAGAAGTGCATTAAGCAAAGTGACTAGCATCTCCCACATGTAGTTCTCTCTTCTTTTTTGGGAATTTCTTAAATTAACCCGTTATGTGTACGCTGTGCTGTGTCTTCGTATTAATGAAAGCATGGTTGATGAAGTGGGCCTTGCACTTGGAGTGAAAACTGGGGAGGTTTGTGGTGGGTCTTGAAGTCCTGCAGGAGTTTGTTCCACCATCTAGGACTGACAGCTGAGAAAGCTCTGTCTTCTGCGCATCCTTACACTGAACAACAGTCCCATTATGACTGAAGAGTGTAACTATTGCCCCATTACGTGAGATCTTTTACGAATCCTTGACTTGGATTGTTGAGTGCTTTGAAGATAATGATTGAGGCCATAAATTTGACCCGGTATTCTATGGGAAGCCAGTGTAGAAAGCAGAGGACAGATGTTATGTTTTTCCTGTTTTGCTTAGCAGTGATGCTTCCACATTAGATACTACTAACTGACTGGCTTTATGCATAGTGAAGGTGAAGATAGCTTGCAACCAGTTGACCAGTTGGGGACTGGGATATTTGTTCAGGGTTAAAAATAGTTTAAAAGACAGTTGTCCTCTTCTCTGAGTGCCCAGAATTGTATTAAAATGCCAGAGGAAAATGTGTTTACAAAACATGCATGTACAGTATACATAAAAGAGGATAGCACTCACAGTTGTGAGATTTTTTAAAATTTATTTTTTTAATTTTTTTAAATTAATTTTTAAAAAATTAATTTTTAATATAGAAATGTATAAAATAATAGGACTTGAATAAGTTTATACAGAATTGACACATACATGACCATTCTTATTTTTCCTTAAGCTTGCCAGCCTGCCTGCAAACAGTACTCGTTTGTTTAAAAAAAAAAATAGTGTATGATATCTGAATGACTCTTTATATCTCGGTATTCATATGGCCCCCATATAGGAGTGTCCTAGCACCTCACAAATCTTAATGAATGTATCCTCTTAGCACCAAGTGAATTATAAGTGATTTGCACAGGGTCGCATAGGAAGTCTGTGGGAGAGGTAAGAATTGGGACTAGACTTGACTCAGAAGATCTAGTTCCATGTACACAAGACTTTTCTTCTTGTGCAGTTGTCATTGCTCTGAGTAGTATTATTTTCACATCATTCTAATTTCACTGGAATCCTCAGGCTTTTTTATAGTTTAATTTTATAAACAAGAGTTGATGTTTTCAGAGTAGTCTAGAAGATCTGAACATGCAAACAGAAGATGCACATCTAAATCCCCTTAAGATTGCTTTGAAAATTTCAGCCAAGGTCTCCAATATCCATTTGCAAACAGCTCTGGCTTAAGAAATGTACATGCTCTGTTTGCTTTTGAAGATTCTGTTGCTGAAGGCAAATGCCCTACAAAGTTGTGAATAAGAATCTTGTTTTGCTTTTTGAATGCAGTAGTACATGAAAGTTTCACTAGATTCTATATCAGGTGGAATTTTTAACATCGCTGAGCCGCCAACATGCATTTAGGCTTTTTTGAAAATACCACCCGCTGTGTTTCTATGCAGTAACTTTTTCTGGCAGAATTAAGAGTCCATTTAAAAAAAACTTCAATATTACTAAATGTGTAGATACATTTTATACTGTATTATTATACTCTATTGCAAAGAGTAAATATTCAGTGCCCTGTTCTGAGCTTATTGAAGATAATGACAAATCTCCCAGTGGCTTACGTGAGAAGGAGACCAGGACCTTGGAGACAAACTTAATACCAGGTGGCACATAAAGTGGGCTGACAAATTCTGACCTCACTTGCCCATATGTAACCCTATTGATGTTGATGGGGTTGCACACATGCAAATGAGGGTAGAATTTGGCCTACTACGTTAGCTGGTATATAAAATTCCTGTTGCATTATAGATTGTATTATTTGATCAAAAAATATGAAAGCAAACTATACCGTGAGGACAGCTGGCCAAACAGAGCCTAACACAATGCCCATTTGATATCAGTGGAAAGGCTCCTGTTGACATTAGTAGTTGTTGGATAACACACACAGCGATTTACAAATATTTTCATCATTACCAGCAGCAAGTTTGATTTTCTGTTATTTATGGGATAACATACATTATTTGCATAGCTGCTAAACGTTTCTAAAGATAACCGTGAATCCTGAAACTTTCACCAATGTTAGCACAAATGATTATTTATACAAATATTTGTGCCAGAAGTGACCTGTTTGATTATTTACTGATAGTTATTTTCTTGTTTTTAAATAGTTCACCATCCAGTCAGGTGGGTAGTAGAAACAATCCCATGTGACTCAGTTGACCAACCACACACCATAAATGATTGTTCAAAGAGAACAGTTCATGAGCAACCCATAGGCTGAAATTTGTACGCACTAGCGGTTTGGCAAATAGTTACCAATTCCAAATTCATTAACAGAAAACCAAATGGGTTCATCAGTTATTTGCAGACAGGAAAAAAGACTAAACTTGCAACTAATGTTCACAGCAAAATTATTCTTCGATCTCTAATTTTAAGATGTGTGCAGAAAGGAATGGAATTAAGGCTAAGCATTCAACCTTAGCTTTAGAATATCCTGATCTGAGTGCTTGATTTCTTTAAGTTAATATTGCATTATATTGCTTTCATCTGGAGACTAGTGTTAAAGTGAATCTGAAAGGGGAATTTAGAGAGGCAGACTGTAATAGTGGAGTAGATATTGGGCCACAGTACTGGAGGTAACACTGCTATCCTTTGGAAAAAATTGTCTTAGAATTTTTTAATGGCCAAAACTGGCCAGGACATTGGCTTTACATCTCCTTCCTGAAAAGGAAGCGTATTGTGAATTGTGTGTGTGTATACCCTACAGAAGGTGTCTGTAATTCTATAGATACAGTACTTAAAATTAATTGATTACAATGAATTTCATGGCAGGACACACACACACACACACACACCGTCCAGTGTATGCCAACTGAGCAAGGTCACTTTTTATTAAGACAAATCCTGATCCCAGTGCCTATTCCAAGTACCTGGGCAAGTTATTGGGGAAACGTGCAGCAGGTCTCACTCCCAGCCCTAGAGAGGTAGAGGGAGAGACTCAGGTAGCAATTCAGGGGGGCTTTGTGCTGCTTAAGGGGTTCACCTCTCCTCTGTGATCCACCTCCATCCTGGCTCCACCTTCCCTTGAGCAGCAGAAATGTGCCATTTTGCTGCCAAGACCCTTCTGTGGGAGATGGGGCTGGGTTTGCCTTAAGTGACTGACTGAGTGGAGAACAGCTGGCATTGTAGAGACCACTATCTTTACCTTCTGGTCTCCTTGTTAATCTGAATGGACATTTGTTTACAACACACTGTGTGAATCTAATGTGGGATTTTTTTCACGTTTAGGACACAATGCATCAAAACAAATGTTTTTCCCAAAAAATCCATTTCCTGAGCTCATGGTTTTATTTCTGAAGTGCACACAAGTCTTGTCTGTAAGAATTTTCTTACACATCATTTTTTTAAAATAAATTCAGCTACATAAGGATCCTTAACAGGACTAGATTGAAGTAAGGCAGAATCACAGCTACTAGGTCAATGACTGGTACTGGACTGGCTCTAACTGAAGTCAGGAGGAGTTTTGCTATTGATTTTTCTAGGAACGGGTTTAGGGATGTACGCTGAAAAATTTGGGCCTAGTCTTAGTTTTAGACTCTTCTCTATGAGCCTCCAATTTGTGTTCTGTGCTCCTGGGAATCAAGTCTAGTGTAGCTAAAGTTCAACACCCGAAAACTGAGGCACCAGAAATTAGAGGTCATGTCTACGAATTTCAGACTATTGGTATTTATTGGGCCTGCTCCTGCTCCCATCAACATCTGGCAAAATTCAACTGCTTTTAATGATGCAGGACCAATTAGTTTGCACACTATCAAACTTTTTTGTTATGTTTGCACCAGATTAAGGCTGAAACTGTTAGAGAGAATTTCACCATCTTAGGAACATCTACTGGTCCCCTATAGCTTGCAATAATGAGTAAAATAAAATGTTCGTTTGTATTTCCTTTCCATTGTAACTGAAATGGTTGTCACGCTGGAGCTGCAAACTTGCTATCCAATTATCACCAAACTCAGCGGATTCAAATCTCTCATTCAACTTCATATGATGTGAAATGCTCAGGAAGACTGATGCATGGGTGTGTAATATATATAATATACATATGTACATACACACACACAGAGATGAGCGAGACAGACGGAACTTTTGGATTTGGGACTGGATTGCAACCAGAAAATGAAATACTTGCTTTTACTCTGATGCTTGGCTTGACATATATAATTAGTATGTACTGGGGTTCTGATCCTGCATTCCTTGGGCACCCCAAATTCCCTTTGGTTTCATTTGCTGTTCCTGGCACACAAGGATTTCAGATTTGGATACTGTGTGAATGATCAGTTAAGATTAATGAAAAGAAACATCAAATCCCCACACTACTTAAAATTCTATCTCGTTTTTGAGTCTGAGGGGCGGATTAGTGCATGAAGAACGGCATGTGCTTCCTAGCGTTCTATTCTTCTCAAAACACTTAACAAATTGGGGATTTTGGCACAGCCATACAGTATTTCACATGTAAATATTACGCAGCTTATATGGGTATTAAACAGGGGGAAAAGAAGGTTCCCATAGTTGCACCAAATGGCACACCTTGAATTCCTTTCTTGTTTGAAATGAGTCATAAGCGCCATTGCCCCTCCAGTGAAAAATCACATAGGTGCATAGTATTTATGCTCTTGAGAGAGATTTGTCAAATGTGTCTCTCCAAATTCTGTTTTAAATGTCATAAGGGAAAAACACCCAACTAGTTGAAAGTATGTGATGGGAATGCTGTCACATAACAGACATTTCAGGAAGTCTCTGTAATTTCTTTAATTATTCAAACAACAGAGCACAAGGATAATAGCTTCAAGTACATTCTTATACATTATTTTAACAGTAATAGATATGTATTTAGTCATAAACTATTCTGTAGCCACCACTATTTGTACATTTTATACAAACTATTGCCATACTCAGACCCTGAAAATGGACTGTGACACTTCCTAAACTTTTTGCACAATGTTAAGACAGTAGATCCTTCATACGAGAGCTTTAGTTATAGATTCTCTATTGATCCATCTAACAAAGCACTTCTAATGCACAGGATGGAGGGATGTTCAAGACATAAAGCTCTGAAGGTATCAACAGGAGATGTAATAAATGGATTGTGAGAGGGGAGCATATAGTCATTAGAAATATGTGCAATGAAAACACAGCACGGGGTTTCTTTACTTGGCTAAAATAGTTGACCCCAACGTAACGCAGCATCTTAGCTGCTCTCAGCCTCCAGTGCTCTGAGCTCTTCTTGGCCTTTTGGCTAAGATCAAATGCAGTGACATCTGGAGACTACATCCTACCCTTTCAGGGGAATGAGCTCTGATCTAATAGATCTTTTTCAACTTACGATTTATAGTAGAGCCCCAGACACAGCCATCCCTTAAATTCAATAGCCTGCATCCCTGAACTCTGGAACAGTGTGAACTCTGGGAAAGTCTTTGCCATGGTCACAGTCTAACAGTAGAGGCTTTACAAAACCCCAGCTGCTGGTCAGGGATACTGGTGAGGGAGCTTAGATGCCCAGACACTGCCACATTAAGGACAAAACTCCTACAAATTCAGAGACTCATTTGTTTTGAGATTGTATTTTACATACCCAGAAATATCCATATTTTGAACTCATTGCATTTATAACCCCAGACGTATTCACATACACTAATGGCAGAGAGTTTACAACCCTAATGACATTGACACAGCACACCCTGAATGGAGAATGACTTTACCAACCCCAGACCATCACTTTGTAAGGTCAGGCAGTTTACAATCTCAAGCAATATCCCACTCTGGGGTGGCAGACACTTTACAACCCTGATCGACCCCACTCTGTGGGCAGAGTGCACTGTCAGTGAGCTTACAGAGATTACAGCCTCAGCCACTCTCGTCGTCTGGTCGTGGAGTGATTATCTGTCCAGACACCTCCACAAACGGAGTCTGGAGTCATTACAATCCAAATACCGCTACATTTTGAGCTGAGCTTGATTATAGCCCCAGATTTTGCCAAAGAAGGAAGACAGAATCTGCAGGCCTAGATGCTGCTATAGTCTGAGCTCAGAGTGACTAGACACTGCTGTGTTCTGAGGTAAGATAGTTTACAAGCCCCAGATGTTGTCCCACTTTGAGTTTAAGAAGATTGTTGTCTAAGGGCCTGCTCCAAAGCCCATTCAATTCAATGAAGAGGCTCCCATTGACTTCACTGGGAGCTAGACTGGGCCTCAAAACACCACAAATGGTAGGCCAAGAAATTGAATCCCGTCCCAAAGAAATGACTATATTCTGACACAGGTAGTTCACAACTCCAAGACACTGCAACACTCTGATCATAAAGAGCATACACACCCAGGTTCTGCTATCAATGTACACACAATCCCAGATCCTTCTGAAGGAAAAGAGGTCACAAAACCAGAAACTGTCAGAGGACAGCAAGCACATCCAATTGTCAATGAATTGTACATGATGTACACATGATCAGAATTTAGCCATGACAGTCTACTACTGCTCCAGAAACGGGGACACTTTGAGGATAAAAAATTACAAACCTCTTCCTCCCACGAGTGCCACCTTACAAGAGCCTCAAAGCCCAAGCAGACTTCTTAGAAGACTGTCTCTCTGAGTGCAAAGTAGTTGCTTTCCAGCTCAGGGGAGGGCTTTGCTAAACTTCTGGAGCAAAATGGTAACTTAAGTGTAATCCTAATTGTAATCAAAACTGAAGAAAAAGTGAAAAGGTATTCAAGGAAAGTCGCCCTTATGTTGTGTTCTTATCTGAAATGCACACACTGTTTTTTGCAAGTTTTTTAAAATAAGAAATATTTCCTTTGAGATATAGGGAGACATCACAAAATACAGCAGAACCTCACTAACTGGCACGTAGCTAATCAGCACAGGTGACAATTCTCACCAAAAGCCTGGTAGTCGTACCCCCGATCCTCAGCAAAGATTTTATCTCTTGAGTACAGTAGTGAGATCACATATTACTCTGACTGCATTACTAATTCTATAGAAAACACTCCAGTAACTTTACTAATATATTGTAAAGGTATCACAAATAGTTATACTTTTTCATTTATTCTGATGCATTAGTTATATTTGGTGATGTAATATCCTTGATCTTCTTTTATTTTATTTTTTTTCTTTGTTTTAAAAAATCCCTGCATCTTTACTCAGGCAAGACATCCACTGAAATCTGGTCAAATTCTTTTTTCAGCTACAGCAGTGAGAATCCAGAGTAACTCATTGAAGTTGGTGTAGCCACACCAGATTTACATTAGTTTAGAACCCCATTTCTGCAAACTAATAGAAGTCACTGGGGCTTTTCATGGGCACCATGGTTCACTTGCAGATTAGCTTGCCTTAACAGTCCAATGTACTCCTCTGAGAAATCAATGGAAAAATTCCCATTGCCTTCAGTGGTCTTTGGATGAGTCTTTAAGTGAATACAGAATCTAGAATGGAGCTTTGACTGAGAAAGAGTGGCAAGATTTGGTCCAGACTGCAGTAATCCAAAATGTGTCTGCCAGTCGTTAGTGCAAAAAAGTGAGGTTCTACTGTTAGTACAACAAATCTGAGGTTTCTCAAGAGCTGATGTGATGCATTTGGTTACTTCCTAAAGTTTAGCAGAATTCAAAGTATAAGCAACACATCTAAAGAAAACAATGGGCATTTCTTTCGATACTGCGTTTCCTAAACCAATAAGAAAAAAATGGGATGCACCAGGAACTCTTAGTTATTATATACTAACCAGACTGTGCATGGCACATTTTTATTTCTATAAAACTATGAAAACTATTACAAAATATTCAAAAATACATTTTAGTAAATTTACAGCAGTTATTTCTCAATTTATTAATGCAAAACATCCTTTTTCCCCCTCTGTACAAACTACCCTCTCTATCATCACAGAATCACCGCCATGTGCGCTTTTTAAAAAATATTTTCTAATACATTTCTTCTTTTTTACGTTAAAAATAACGTTTCTTACGGTTTTGTAAATAAAAAGTTTGTGTAACAGTCTTGACTTCCAAGAACGTGGCCAAATGGTGTGTTTTACAAAGCAAAATATTTAAGAAACATGAAAAACAATACAGGAAATGATGTTACATTTGAAACTATTTAAATTAAAATAATATATTCTCATATTTTACACTATTTCAAAAATGAAATGTGATTCAAGTTAAGTATTGATCTCTCAAAAAAATCTAATTTACAATTCTGTGTACAAAAATATAATTTATGGACCCCATGAAGTTTGTCTTTCGTGTGGGTTGAGACTTGCTGAAACGAAGGAGCATTGCAATGGAGGGATGGGAAAGTACAGAATTTTGCTTTCTGAAAGGTCAGGACACCTGCGACGTGTAGAAAAATAGACTCTGCTCAGTTTTGCTCGGCCTCACAAAATAACGTTTTCCCCTGTGAGTGCAGTTCAGGTGATAATAAATTATCAAAGAAACTTCTTAAGGCTCTTGAAGGTCCGGTTCATCTCCATTTTAAAACATCTATTCCAAATACCAACCCAATAAATATCCAGGAGAGGAGGAAGAACAAACCAACAACCAAGAGACCAAAAATAACCAGCCAAATAAAAATAGATATATCATATATTTATAAACTAAACGGCACAAAACTTCCGGGGCGTCTTTGTTTTCCTTGAAGTCTACTTTGGACTGTCCTACTTTCGTATGAGTTGTAGTATTAGGGTTTGTCTGAAGCCGTGCTCCCCTTGAAAAACACTCCGCTGCCTTCTCCTTTGCTCCCGTGAGTCTGTGGCTCCCCCCGTCGCTCGCTCTCTCGGGGCGGCCCGGGCCTGGCGGCGGTGGCGGCGCTGCCCTGGCCTCAGCTGGCCTGCACGGCCATGCCCAGCGGGTGCAGGGAGTCACTGTCCAGCACCCAGCTGCCGAGGCGGTAGAGGAGGCGGGAGTACCAGTGGAGGCCGGGCGGGGCGGGCTCCGCCTCGGGCAGGCCGGCGCCGGGGGCGAGCACGGCCAGCAGGGCGTGGGCCAGGCGGAAGGGGGCGAAGGCCCAGTGCGCCCAGCTGTGCTCCTCGATGACGGCGTAGCAGGAGGCCAGCACGCGGTCGATGAGGATGGTGCCCTGGGCCGTGAGCGGCGCGTAGGCGCCCGAGGCCTCCTCGCGGAGGGAGACGCTGTGCACCGCGGCGGGCAGCAGGCGCCGGCCGCCCTCGCCCAGCACGTAGACGCGCTGGCCGGGCCGCACGCGGCTGGCGAAGAGCGCGCGCCGGCGCGCGGGCGCGGGCTGGGAGTGGTTGCGCGGGGGCGCCACGAAGAGCAGGTGGGCGGCGGTGAGCAGCAGGCGCGCGCGCGGCTGCCGCGTCTCGATCGCGTAGAAGAGCCGGGGCGCGCCGGGCTCGCGGTCGAGGAAGGCCAGGAAGTCGCTGTAGAGCAGCCGGCCCTGCGCGTCCGCCGCCAGCACGCGGTCGCCGGGGCGCAGGTCCCGCACCCGCTTCGTGCCGCCCGCCTCCAGGTGCACCGTGGCCGAGCCCGGGAAGCAGCCGCCCGACTTGGCGGCCACCGAGTTCTCTGTGCGGGCGAGAGAGGCGCGCGGGTTAGAGCCGGGGCCGGGCGCAGGGGGCCCGGGCCGGGCTCTCTGCACCCCCCGGCTTTCTGTATCCCCTCCCCTCCCCCCTCCCTAGATGCTCTGCACCCCCTCCCCGCACCCCCTCCCCGGGTCCTTCGCACCCTTTCTTCGCCCCTCCCCCCCCTCTCTGCCCCCCCCCCCCCCCAGCTCTCTGTATCCCTTCCCCCCTCCCTGGGTCCTCCGCACCCCCTCCCCGCCACCCCATCCCTGGCATCTGCGTTTTCCACACAGGCATCAGGCCAGCTGCTTTGCATCCCACCCTTTCAGCCTGTGCGTTGGCTTCATGTCTTGCCCCAACAAACAACCTAGCCAGGGGCTCTCTGCATCCTGCACAGAGCCAAGGGTAGGGGAGCTCTTTGCATCCTGCCCCCTCCCCATGGAGCCAAGGGCCAGGGCTCTCTGCCTCTCCCCCCATCCCCCACAGAGCCGAGGGTGGGGGCTTTCTGCATCCCACAGTCCCTCCCACCTCCCCCCAGCAAGACATACAGTTCCCTAGTCTGCTAAGGGAAGCCGGGTCTGCTCAGCGTCCTCCTCCCCACAACCCAAGGGTAGGAGTTGTCTGCATCCCACACCTCCAGGTTATGAGTTTCAGTGCACATATTTATAGCAGTTGCCTTTGTATGCCACCTTTCCAGCTCAGGTTAGTAGCTATGATCCCCTTCCTCTCCTAGGAGTTTGTGCAACCTCCCCTTGCCCCCTTCCTCCATGAATAGTAGTACAGTAGTGCCCAGAGTCTCCAGACTTTTATATCTTGTGCTAGGCACCAGATATACACGTCACCAGAGACAGCCCCTGCCCCAATGATTTCACATTCTAACTAGACAAGACAGTTAAAGCCTTGTCTAGAAAAGTGCTCCACTTTCACTAACATAATAAAACTGATCTTGTGAAAGCAGTGCAGCCCCCTTTGTAGCTGCACTTGCATTACAAAGAACATAAGACCGGCCATACTGGGTCAGACCAATGGTCCATATAGCCCAATATCCTGTCTTCTGACAGTGGCCAATCCCCTTGCTTCAGAGGAATGAACAGAACAGGCAATCCTCCAGCTGAAGCTGAAGCTAACTCAATATAAGCTAACACTTACACTGGTTTAAGTGGTTTACACTAGATGGGGGTTAGGCCAGTTTAACTAGATCCGATTCAAAATTAATGTTGCTTTGTCTACATGGGGGAAATTGACCATAATAGCTATTGCAGGGGTAGGCAACGTTCGGCACGCGAGCTGATTTTCAGTGGCACTCACACTGCCCAGGTCCTGGCCACCGATCTGGGGGGCTCTGCATTTTAATTTAATTTTGATTTTAAATGAAGCTTCTTAAACATTCTATTTACAGACAACAGTAGCTTAGTATATATTATAGACTTATAGAAAGAGACCTTCTAAAACATTAAAATGTATTACTGGCACGCAAAACCTTAAATTAGAGTGAACAAATGAATATTCGGCACACCACTTCTGAAAGGTTGCCAACCCCTGAGCTATTGCAAAATAATCTATTCTGCCATAACTATTTTGGAATAGCTCCCCATGTGGGCATTACTGTGGACAAAAAGAATCTTTATTCCTGAATAATGCACTTCCAAAATGGCGTTGTTCTGGAATAAAATCACTTTTATTCTGCAATGTCACATCCTCGTGGAATAGTTTATTCCAGTCAATTTCCCCAGTAGAAAAGTCCACAGTTAAATTGTGCACTTAGCTACACTGCTCAGGGCTGTGAAAAAAATCATAGTTAAACTGACCTAACCCTCTGGAATAGATGCTGCTAGGTTAGGTATGTCTACAGTAGAGTGCTCTTCCATTGGCATAATTACTGTATTTCAGTGAGAATTGGAAGCTATGCCTCCCGCTGACATAGCACCTGGATGGACAGTGCAAAACTTGTTCTGCTTTGGGGAGAAGGGCATTTTCACACCTGTGACTGACGTAGGTTGTATCGACTCAGGCTTGTAGTGTAGACAGAAGAATTCTGTGAACCAAGCTACTGCCTCTTGGGAGTGGTGGATTAACTGCAGTGATGGGAGATGCTGTTCTGTCGCTCAGGGAGTGTCTACACTTGCCATAGCTGTGCTGCTGTAGCATAGCCAGTGTAAGGGCAAATGTACATTTAAAACACCGTGTTGGCGCAGCCGCTGTAGTGCCTCAATGAAGACACTACACTGATAGGAAACAGTTCTGTTGGCTTAGTTAATTCACCTCCCTCAGAGGCATTAGCTGTGACAAGCTCTCCCACCAAGAGAGCTGTTTACATGGGGGTTAGGTCAGTATATGTCACAGGGGAGTGGATTTTTCACATCCCTAAGTGACATAGTTATACCGATATAGGTCTGTAGTATAGACCAGACCTAAAACAGTCAAGACCAAAGGATGGAAGGCGAATCAGAGGCACAGAGAAGTGAAGTGACTGGCTTAATGTCACATAACAAGTCAATGGTAGAGCTGGACTTAGCTCCCAGAGCCCCAGACTCTTAGGCCTGGTCTACAGTAGGGGGAGTTTTCGATCTAAGATATGCAACTTCAGCTATGTGAATAACGTAGCTGGAGTTGGTGCATCTTAGGCTGACTTACCTGCCGTCCTCACAGCAGCAGTGGTCGGCAGTGGGCTCTCCCATCGACTCCAGTTTGCCGGACTGCCTTTGGCAATCGATTTATTATGTCTTGATGAGACGCGATAAATCGATCGCCAATAGATCGATCACTACCCACCCATCCGGTGGGTAGTGAAGACATACCCTTAGGCAATGTCTACACTGCTCACCTTATGTAGAATGTGCCGCTGTAAGGTATGCAGTGTAGCTGCTCTTTGCTGGCAGGAGAGAGCTCTCCTGCTGACAAAATAAAACCACCCCCAAAGAGGGACAGTAGCTTAGTCAGCAGGAGAGTATCTTTCTCCAACAAATTGCTGTCCACACCAGCACTTTTTGTCAGTAAAACTCTTGTTAGTCAGGGGGTATTTTTTTCGCATACCTGGTTTAACCAACCAAAGTGCAGTGCAGACATAGCCTTAGGGCTGGTCTACACTGGGAACTTACTTAGACATAGCTATGTCTCCGAGGGATGTAAAAACTTCGCACCCGAGTGATGTACTTTTACCAGGCTAACACCTGGGGTACACAGTGCTAGGGGGATGGAAGAATTCTTCCATTGCCGTAGCTACCATCTCTTGGAGAGGTGTAGTACCTATCCTAATAGAAAAACCGCTCCCTTGGGCATAGGTAATATTTACACTGAGGTGCCACAGCAGGGCCACGGTTGCATTTTAGGTGTAGACAAGTCAGTCCACTGCGCTATCCACTAGACTAGATCCTCCTGCCTCTGATTGCCCATAGCAGTCTCTTTGTCCACACACCAAGTGAGGATTCTCTGAAGCTCCTTCCAGAGAGAGAGAGACACACACAGACACACACACACCCCTCTCCCAAACCAGAAGTATTTGCCTCTCTTCATTTTTCTCCTCACCACTCCTCATTATTAGTCCTTCAGAGAAATCCTAGCCATTTGAACAACAAGATAAACCCACATTTTTGGATTTGAATTCTCTGTCCTTGAAAATATTATTATAATATATAGAAATTTAAAAGATTTTCAGGCCAGAAGAGACCAGTATGACTGTCTATTCTACCTTCTTCCATAGCACAGGCTCTGGAATTTCACTTAGTGATTCCTGGGTGTTCCTGAACACCCTAGATGCTTTTTTGTGTATTCGGTTGCACCAATAGTATTTCACTGTAGCCAGGCCATTTGATAAAATGTATTTACATTCTTGCTTCCTCCCTTTATTTCATTGCAGTTTTCTCCCAGTTACTGAATGTGCGAATTTCTAGTCCAAGTAATTTTCCTCCTAAAAGTAGTAAGACCACAAATACAGATTTTTATTGTTGTGCCTCTGTAGCTGGTGCATAAGCCATTATGATTTAAATAAACACTTGGAGAGTCTCCTAATGACTTTCTCAGGAAGGACAGGAAGGGCGAAAATTAGAATGTTATTGATTTGCTAACGACTTTATCACTTGTGCTTCAGAAATGAAACAGCAAGATCTCCAAGGCCTCTTCACTGAGAACATGGCAACAAACGAGCTATGCGCTTTATGTAGAGTCCTTTCCTAGCAAACTACACCTTAGTACAAGCCCCAAGTAAAGCTCTTGCTTGAGCTTTGTTTGCATATTCAGGGGCTTGATGAATAGATCTAGTAGTGTAGCAACTCTACAAACATGCCAGTGAATTGGCAGAGGTGTGAAAATCTGCTGCTTTGAGCAGTGCTGTTTGGGTTCTCTAATTAAAATCCAATAAAGGATCAGCATTGTCATTCTGATTCATGTAATAAATGCAGACACTCTTGGAAGAGAGGACACTTCCATTTTTTCCCAGCTTCTTCCCCCCACCCCTCCACCCCTATTTGTTCAGGTGCAGAAACCCTATGTGCCAATTCACACACATACTCTCCAAAAAACCAGGACCTTCCAAGCACTATTTGCACAGCAGAGCCACTTTTCCAAGACACTCAAGATGTGTATTTGAATTTTAAATGTAGGAGCTTGCTCTAAATACTTGCAGTAGCCCATTATCAATGTCCCTTTTACCTCCCCAGCCTCTCTTCTCTGTCCCGATGACAATAATTCAGACCTTGGGGGAACTCTTCTTTGCATTCCAATCTCCAGGATCATACTTTTTGCAAATAGAGATCTAGATAAAGAATCTTCCTGCCTGGAATTATAGGGTTTAATCTTCTCATAAGATTCTCTGTCATGAAACGAGGTTTTGACAATTGGAAATCAGACTTAGCTGGCGGAATTCAAGCCTGCTCTCTTGAAGCCCGTGTAGTACAGTCACACGACCCTGACTGACATGCACTAAATATTACCCCAAACCTCCAAGTGTGTGTGGAATTTTAATGAGTAGATTTGTTCTCTTGGAATTATTCGTCTCCTATGAAATATACATGGAGTTGGATTATGTTCATTTGGAATAAGGTTACTGTGCATCACAGACAGACACTTTGAGCTGAGCAGATCTTTACTATAGAAAAGGACATTTAAAACCACTAGCAACTTTGTAGAGGTTTCTTTGGCCAAATGAGACCAGAAGATTAATCAAAGCACCACCAGGGACTCAGAGTAAAGCCTTGCTTGGCCAGAAGTGTTACTCTTCACCAGCCCAAGAATGTAAAGCTGGTGAAGGGGTCTGATCTGCTCCCAGGAGAGTCAGTGGAAGCCTTGCCATTACTTTGAATGGGAGCAGGATCAGGCCCCTAGTTACCTTACTTCTAAGCAAACAGATCTATTTAGAGAGAGTAATTATTTTCTTTCACAGCTAAGTATTTCTTGACACTTTAAAAGTGTTTCTTGGCTAAAAGAGGCTATTAAAATACAGTTTAGATGCTATGCAACAAACACTTAGAGGTGAAAAACCCACCTCGGCTGCGACGCCCTGTTAACAGTTTTGCTAAAAGCGTCAATTTATGCGCAGAAATGAAGTTTCAAATTTCGCGATTTATTCTTAGCAAGTTATTCCTTTGTTGAAACAGCGTGTGGCGTTGTAAGCACGGGGGAAAAATCCCGGGGTTTCCTAGCGGCTACAGATTAAGCCATGAATGGCATTAATTTTCCTTTTCCCGGGCACCCTCGCCGGGCCGGTTGGCAGCGGTAATAATACTAGACTTCGGGGCGTGCCGCCAGCTGGAGGGTTTGAAATGGGCACGACGTTTGTTTGTAATATATGGTTTGGATTTAGAAAAAAATAAACGCTGGGGGGAAGGGGGCTGTTATTTTGCAGAGCCTGGGGGAGGGAGATTCGATACTTTAACCCAGTGGGTGAGTTGGCTGCAGGTTTTTGCATCCTTACGATGATAGATAAGGGCTCTAGAGGGGCCTGGCACAGACTTGCATTCCTCCCACCCTCCGGCAGAGGGCGACAGCTGGAGACCCGTAGTAATGCCCCAGTCGGTTCCCTGCCCAGATTGTAGCTGTGATCCGAATGGGGGCTTCCCCCTGCCTTTGTAAACTCCACTCGAAATCCACCTTGTCCCGCTCCTAGCCCCCTCCTACGTAGGCAGAGAAGCGCAGGACCAGGCTGGCTCCTCTATGGGACCCAGCCCGAGAGTGATGGATGGGTCGAAATCAAGCGAAGTGGCAAGAGACGAGCGGGGGCCTGCCGCACAAGCGAGCCCCCGTTTCCCCCGCCCCAGCTCCGGCTCCCGCTGTAGCCCAGCCGCAGCCTGCCCCCGCCCCCGGTCAGGTCAGGTGCCCGGTTCTGGTGCCACCTGCGCTTGGCACGAACAGCAGCCAGCCGCAGGGGAGGGCCCCTCCCGTCGTACCCCCCCCCCCCAGTAAAGCTGTAGTCCCTTCAGTGGCTGCCTGGGGTGGGGGGATGGAGAGGGGTTCACACGCCCTGCGGGGTCCGGGCTTTCAGGGATCCTTTTCTTCTCCCCCTATGGGGCCCACGGCCCTTACGAGGGTGCTTTGGCGAGACGCCCCCGGCAGGTCTGGCGCGCTAGCCGCGGGGCGAGGCGGCCCAGCGCGCACTCTTACCTGCTTTGACGGAGCAGTGGATGTGGGCCTTGGACTCGTAGTAGACCCAGTCGAAGCCCGCCTCTACCGCCAGCCGGGCCAGCATGCCGTACTTGCTGCGGTCCCTGTCCGAGGTGGTGATGTCCACGGCCCGGCCCTCGTAGTGCAGCGACTCCTCGGAGTGGTGCCCGTCTTCATCCCACCCCTCGGTCACCCTCAGCTTCACTCCGGGCCACTGGTTCATCACCGAGATCGCCAGGGCGTTCAGCTTGTCTTTGCATCTCTGCGGGGACAGGGGCACACGCGTTGCACGGGCACTGCGGCGTTTACACACCCACTGACACCCCCCTTACAAATAACACCCCCCCCCGGCACTTCAAGAGTTACAGACGATGGACAAGGCCTGAGCCGAGATCCTGGGCCCACTATCATTGAAATCAATGGCAATACTCCTGGTGACTTCGCCCTATCTATCCGTGCCAGGGGCCAGCCTAGGGGAATTGAGAAGATTCCTGGATACCTAATGGACAAGCCTGTTAGGCTGATATAGGGAGTCAAGTGAGGGTTGGCGAGGAGAAGGTTGAAGGCCAGATAATAGGGAGCGAGTGGGGTCGAAATATACCCCCCCCCTTTTCAACGATCGCCCGCTTTCTTACAGCCTGCCACCTGTTTGAGTGTCAGAAGGAAACCTTCGGCATGACATGATCTCTCCTGCCTCTTCCAACTGTCACTTTGTTGGGAGCGGAGTAAAGTTTTCCAAAAGACAAACACTTGCCATACATCTGGGAGTCAGATATTCCCCCCCCCCCGGAGTGTCTCTCCGGGTCTTTTCAACTTAAGTCGGTGATGAAAAGGTTCTCAATACGCGTCAACAGCCTTTCTGTGCCCGATCACTCACTAGGAGTCCTTAGACCAGCCTGGGTTAGAAACATTCATCCTGCTTGAAATATACATGCGTGTGTATATAAGAGCAAACCCACCCGATATCTCTTAGGGGAAAGAATGGAAAGCAAAGAGGGATCGAGTTGATTGCAATGTTAAAAACCAACAAGCCCAAAGGTGAGCTCTCGTAGAATAGGAAACCGGGAGTGACCAGCATTCTTTATATGGAGTGCCACATTCTTTTAACTCTGTAGACCACATGCTTAGCTTTCTGTTTTCTTTAACCAGCTCCTTTCCTTGATGTTTTCTTGGTTTTATGAAATTGACCATGCAGAACCCGGCAGTTCAGCGAGAAATTGACATAGGTTTTGAGGGGGAGGGGAGAAGGGGCAGACTGGGAGGACGGAGCAAGGCTAGGGGAGATCATTCTAAACGAAGTAAGAAAAGTTTGGATAGATTCTTATCACATCCCAGAGTTTAAACAGAATACTGCTCTGCATGACTTAATCAGCTCTAGAAAAGGGCTACCATCCACACCCACTAAGGACTGCAAAAGCAATATACATTTCAGGCACATTTGCAAATGTGAGACTACGGCATGTTGCCAGCTAATTTTGTAAAATAAGGACAAAGCTGTTTTGCAACATGGATATTTCGACTGTTGCAGTCAAATAAATATCACCTGCAGTGAGGGTGACCAGGTGTCCTGATTTTATAGGGACAGTTCTGATTTTGGGGTCTTTTTCTTGTGTAGGTTCCTCCCCTTCTCCCTTGATTTTTCACATTTGCTGTCTGGTCACCCTAGCTGCAGTTGAGTAAAGCTAAAGACAAATGCATCAAGTGGGTAGGGATGTTTGGCTTTCTCCAGGAGGACTCACCCCAACACGTTATCAATATGTACAATAACACAACACAAAGGTTCTTTTCACAGCTCTCAGAAGAGGGGAGGGGGTAAAACTTGTATGATTTCTGCTACACTCCTTATAGGTACGTGACCGGATTGCTCAACAGGAAAGTTCCAGCCATATATTACAAGTATATTACAGTCATAAAGAGATGCCACAGAAGTATTGCTAGGGTAAGTTAAATATAAAATGCCATGGTGAGTCCACTTTGGACTCCCAGGCGGATTGTTCCAGGTGACTTAACATTTTTATGGAAAGAGCTGATTGTTTGGTCTTCAATGTGATATTAGGCTAGGAAAAGCAGGAAAACCATAGGGAATTTCTCTCTCACAAATCTACTGTGAGAAAAAGGCGAAACATTAAACGTTTTAGGCCACTGACAAGGCAAAAGCCCTTAGCTGCACAGCAGTTGAAAACCATGTTATTTTATATTTAAGAAAACAAATAGGGAGGAAAATGGAAGAGGCAGGTTTGCTATTCCAGCTCCTTCCCCTATAAATATGAGCTAAAGTCTCTCTGGCAAAATAAAGGGGAAAGGAACGACGTACTAAAGGACTTTCCTTCCTTTTATGTTGGCTGAGCTGGATTGTCAGAGTCAAAAGCCGTGAAGGCCAGACTATTTATTAATTCATTGGGTCGTGTGCCACAAATCAAGCCCAATTCTGTTCAGCCACCGTGAAACTCAGCAGGGCTGCCTCGACTACCGCTTTGTGTGGAGGCAAAGTTGTTCAACAAGACCTCTCCTGCCAGCCCCTAATCTCTTTACAAATGAATTGCTTGAAGGAAACACTTAACAGGTACCTGTCAGTGTAAACAACCTGGTGGGCTTCCTAAATGCCAAGCTGATCTCCAAATTCCTCACATCAAGCACCGGTTGTGTGCCTGTATGGCACTAGATTTCTATTTTATTTCATACAAATTCCAGCTTTATCATATTGACCTGGCCCCCTTATCTTTCACAGATCCAGCCAATGGTTGCTGTGTGTGAGAGTGTATGGGGCTGGGAGGGGGGGCATTCAGCAAACTGCTGTTGTCACCTGCAAAGTTAAGAACCTGACTTACCTAGCTCTGTTTGCGTTTTTTCCCTTCTTAAGTTAATATTAACTAGCAGCTAATGCATTCAGCAACGAGTCTGAAAGTTTAACAATTCCATTCAGGGAAGAGCTTTCCATGGTTGAAGGGCTTGTGAAGCAGGCATTTAAAGGCTTGAATTTAACAGAACAAGAGGTTGCTGATTGAGAGAGAAAGAAAGAGATTGGCCCAGCTCGTTGTAGGATTGCAAGAGGAGGGAATTCTGATGTCAGCGGCAGCTTCCCACCACCTCCCTACAATATTGTTATTGGAAGGCCCCGAGCAATGCCCCCTCCAACCTACCCCGAACATTGCTATAGGATCACTCCGGCTCAATCACCCCGTTACCTCGCCCCAGCTAGGGTGATGAGATCACTCCTGTCCCTTCCTCTCCCCTCCCCCCATGTCATTATGCAATCACCGATGTCCCTTTCTCCCCTGTCTTGCTCCCCAAAGGGGCTTCAGTAATGAAGCTGCAATAGGTTGATCTCTTATTTTGGTGTGGTACCTAAGCTGTGCTACGAGGCCGAGCGGGGTTCTCTGCCCCCCTCACCCCCGCTTTTTGTGTGTCAGGAACGAGAATAGTCACTGAAGGAAAAAGTATTTGTTTTCGTTTCGTTCGTCTGAGGGAAGTTGACAGAAGGTCAGAAGTTCAAATGCTGCCAGCTATTGCAGCGAGAGTGGCAAGCCATGTAGAAGGCTCTGTATTCCCAGGGAAGGGCAGCTAGAGAGACAAGGCGCGTCCAAGGCTGCACCAGAGGAGAAAGGAGACACTACCACACATGCTGGGGTCTCCCCCTCTTCAGCCCACCCCCTCCTTCTAAAAAACCACCACCAGACATTTTCCCTTCCTCCGGGGGTCTCCATCTCTTTCCCTCCGTAATTCAATTTATGTCTGGCTCTCCCTCGCTACACCTAAGCTTCATTTGCTCTTTCATAAGTATGGTGTATGTATGTTTAATTACACACACGCGCACACACACACACAAAAGCACGTCTTTTTTCTTTTCTTTTCTTTTTTTTTTTTTGCTGGGGCTTCCTAGCAGCAGCAGCAGCAGCAGCAGCATTTGCCGTATTAAAAAGGATACAAACTGAAATCCTAGCCGTTGCGATCGATACAAGAGGAGTAAGTGGAGCTGAAAATGCGAGATGTGTCTGACTTGGCGCACAGCTACACTGTCTTGCATCTTTTCAGCCGGGGAGGATGACCGAGGGCTATAAGAGGGACACGGGACTGGCTCTTACAATGCGTGGCACAATAGTCACCAGCCAACCCTCTCTCACTTGCCTTGCTTTTGCATTAGGAGGCGAGATTAAAGCTGCTATCGAATTGGACTGGGAACTCTACACAACATGCTCTGCACCGTGGCCTGTGCATATTTAATTGAGGCTCGCGCTTCTATCTGGCAGAGGCGCGCGCGTCAACACTCATAGGTACAGTAAGATTTAAGGTGGTCGGGAAGAGATTGGCGGAGACACGTCCTTCGCCCAAATAAATCTAGTAAACGTGCGGAAAATCAAGCCGAGGCAAAGGGGAGAGTTTAGGAAATTCCTCCCTTCCCCAGCGTGATTCTTGTAGCCGAGTTATATTATAGTACTGAAGGTGGGACTTAAAATAGATTAATAGCGGGAAGGGGGGAAAGGCTGTTGACCTATATTTGGATGAAACCCATTTCCAGAGTCTAGATGGCACCTAGATTCCGTGTAGTTTCAAAAACTCCAGAGCTGGGAGACTAATCGCTTTCACCTACCTCTCCAGTGAGCAATAACAACAATTATAATAATCATGTGGCTGTTTGGGAGGGGTTATTTTTTGCGTACAATGGTTCCGCATTCTGATTCCACTCCCGATTCAATATTTATCCAGCTGTAAACCTTGGGCCATCTGATTTTTAAAACAGAAGTGATGCAATGCTGATAAGTTGCAAGTCCCTCCCATGTGGAAGTACCAGAGCATTGGTGGCGAGCATCCTTAAAGAAATATCAATATATTTACGCTCTGATGGGCACAATTGCAAAGGATGGTTTTGCAATACAAGCTATATAATACAGAAACAGGAGACTAATGGTCGATTGGACTTCAGCTGCCGTTTGTGAGTGCACGACTCCATAGGTACTAAATTTAGAATCCGCTTGCAAACTACAATAATGAAGGATAATACAACAAAATAAAATCAGAAAAGTCAGCAGCTGTACCAACCGATGACTGCATTTGTAATAATGAAAGAGTGGCCTGACAGTCACTAGACACTTGGGGTCCTCTTAGCTGTATACAATTCGTTTGATCAAAGTGCAGCCTTGAGGACAAATGCAAACAGAAATCTCTAACCAAGTTACAGGGAACGTCATGGCAAGGTTATATTTGTAAGTATTACACAAAACCCCAACAAATCTATATCTATGGCTATATGCCCCTGCAAACTTAACTGGACATTTAAATATGAATCTAAACGATGAGGTTTTGGGGAGGGGTGGGGGGACAGGGGTGTCTTTAAAATGCTAAGACAGATGTTTTAATTTAGGATTGCTCAGATACGCTAACAAATAAAAATATATGTATCTATGTAGCTCTACCTGAGTCATCAGTCTGTCAGCTCCAGTGTTCTCTTCATCCTTAAAAATAATGTCAGGGTTGTAATTGGGGGTTAGTTCTTTAAATCTCTCGGAGTTTCTTGAGATCTTCCCTTCATATCGTCCACTGGCCCCTAGGGTCTTCTCTGCCACATTGGGAATAAACTGCTTATAGGCTAAAGGTGTCAGTTTTTTGGGGTGTCTCCTTTTTCCAATACCCCTGCCTGGTCCACAAGTCAGCCCAGAGGAGACCAAAAGAACGCAAATGAAGCCCACCAACAGAATTCTTGTCAACAGCAGCATTTCGTCCATTGAATCCAATTACTTCAAAGCTCTCTGTGTCTATCCCTGGCTGTCTCTCTAGATCTCTCTCTTCCTACGTCCTTGTCTGCTTTCTGAATCGTGTACTATCCACCGATCCCTAGCAAGACAGGTGTTGGAATGGCAGGCTTTAGGTCGCTGATAACGGAACACATCGGAGTTTGGTCGTGAGACAGCAATCAGGAGACAAAAAGGGTCTGATTTTAATGGTAGCAAGGCTAGAGACGCTTGTGAGAGGAGTCTGCCTTTAGTTCTATATTATAGCTGCCAGAGCCGAGTTCTGATTGGCCAAGGCGAGACAAGCTTGTCTTCTGATGTATTAACCCTCAAAAAGGCAACAAATTCTTGAAAGATTTTTTTTTCTTTTACCTGAAGGGCTTGGAGCTGAAAGGGGTGGAGATAGCACTTTCTTGGGATAACATCAATTACATGCTGGGTTTTTTTAAAAACTTTCTTGGCAGAGTGGTACATTTGTCAGCAGGAGTAACAGATGTCTCTGTGAAATCAAAATATTAGCCGGCTGCCTCACTGCATTTCAAGTTTTTAAGGGCGGGTTTAAATAAAATACAATAAAATATTGGCTATCAAACAACTTGGAAAAATAAGCTTTCATGGGCAAAATGACTAGCCATTTGAAAATTAACCCGTCTAAGTGTATCTTTCTTTTCCATTGAAAAGAAATATCGCATGAAAGCAATGCAACTTTTCAAAATGCATTTACTTTTTCAGCAGGTAAGTGACTGGCTTAGGGGAGGAAAAGGGTATTTTTAGAAAATATAAAGCGGTAGTTTTATAAAGTTTGCGTGTAGAACTTTTACATGATGCAACTGCTGTGTATATAGACGTTATAAGGAACTTTATTACAAAACAACTTAAAATAACAAAATATTGAACCTTAAGAAAGAAACAAGCAGCGAACTGATTAAAAAAAGACCAGACTCTGATGTCCTGAGCATGTCGGGACTATCTGCTTTGTTTCTTTGGGTTAACAGTAAACTCTAAGAAGTGCATTAAAACCCTTATACCTTCTTGTGGGGTGTCATTAAGTTTTTAGAAAAGCACAGTATTGAAAGCATCCGCAAACACAATTACCAGAGATCGATCCAAGTAAAGTGAATGGAAAGGGGATAAGTTTAATGTTAAATTAATTGTTATCTTATGCAGCGTGGCAAGTGATGTCTTTATCCCGATCTCCAAAAGCAACTAATCAGACAAAGGTGTTGAGAGACGAGCAAAATCGCAGAGAGATGGTGCTGATAAAGCAGGTTAGACAGAAAAGCAGCGTCCCACTATGAACAAACACTTCTATTTCTGTACAGCTCAGTTGCTTTTGCTCCAAAGAAAATACAATTTGTCCAAGAATTTAGAAACTTTAAAGACTTTTTTTTAAAAAAAAGTTATTTAAAATCCTAAGCGACACATGGAAATAATCCAAAAGTCCCCCTTCTCGGGAAAAAATCAACTTTATTTTCAAAGACAAACTTTTGGGGACAAGGAGCACATGAGAGTTTTCCCGACCGCGACATAACTAAATTGAATCAACTTAAACCGTGTAAAAATGGACTTTACAAAACCCAACATAGTTTTAAGTGCTAAAAAGTTTTCTGTCCTAAGCTGTAACAAACAGAACACCAGAGTTTCAGAGAACCGTATGTGATTTTCCTTTAGACAATTTTTAAAGCCGAATGAACTCATTTCAAAACAGACCGATTTCAACCTGTGATCCTCCCCTACCCCAAAAAAGACAAGTAATTTTCTTTTTATTATTTTTACTACTTCATGGATTTTCCTCTTTCCATAGTTAAACTTGGAATCTGGAAAGATTTACCTTTCAACTTCTCACAGAGAAGCAACTTAGTTTAAGAAACAAGTTGTACAACAGCTTGACACTATTTTTTAAACTAACTTCTGTGTGCGTGTAAGTGTGCCAAGACAAGATACAGGTAATATATAACATACAAAAAAGTGTATATTCTTTTGATGTGGTTGCCTCAAACAGCATGACTTGATGTAACAGTTGATTAGCTAGTGCCAGGGTGTAAGTACTACTCCTAACGGTGGGGGATACTACAAATTCTTTACCCCCCTCCTATTTCTCCCCTCCCCATGAAAGATGATCTATGCACCAGTTAGTAAATGCGTGGACATTACTTCATCGTTGCATAGAATAAGGATAAACATCCTCATTATCAGATTGCCATATGTACAAAGCAGTCACCCAAAGATTAACAGGAAAGGAAACGCAAAGAAGGAATTAATTAAATGCAAGCAATAAATGCACGGGGGGAGAAAAGGGAGAAATCAAGAAAAGTTGTAACGATGGGAAGCTTAAAATCAGCCTGCTATCAAATTAGATGTGAAAGAAAGCAGAGCTATGGTTTCTGGGTGGATCTGGTCAGTTTCACCTAAAGTCTATGGCTACCAGCTGTACTTTCTGATGACCCAGTAGAGAAATGAACGTGAATGCAAACGGAAGGTTATTTCTATGGGGTAAGAGGGGGGCAGATTCTTCACTTCAGCCTTTGTGCCTTGATGCTCAATTCCGCATGCCTCAAAAACACCAGTTTGTGCTGTTACTAAAACTACATCTTTTTTAACCACAACTTCTAAAGAAATACTGGAGCTAAAGAGACCGGAGCACATCTTTACCCGATGTGTCTGGATTTCTGAGATTGTAAATTTTGTGTATAAGAGATATGTGTGTGTGTGCATTAAAAAAACCAGCCACCACCCTTCGGGCACTGATGATGAGGAGAAGGATGAATCGCCCAGTCTTGGATTTAAAAAATCCATGTTGAGTCCAGTTGTCCAGAAATCGGAAGCTCTCTTGGCTTGTTCTTTTGTGAAACAATCTTCCCTTCTTCCACCAAACGGAGCTGGACAAGCCGCCAAGCCCCGGAAGGGAAGGAGGCAGAGCCCTGCTCCCTCTGCCCGCAGGTCCCTAACTACCAGGAGACTGCTCCTGGCTTCACCTCCCACATGCCTAAAAGGTCACAGAGGCGGCTCCCCCTGCTGCCTGCAGGTCCCCCCTCCAAGTCGGCTCCCTCCTGTTGCGTGAGACAGTCCCGTGGAGAAAAGACTGTTCCCTGGCCTCCTGCAGGTCCCCAGATGCAAGACAGCTCCCTTCCTCCGCTTCCGGCCCTGGGCCCAGGATTCCTTCTGCCGTGAGGCCCAACAGACCTACCTTGAGGTCCCATCCATTTCAAAGGCTGCCCCCCCCCCCCCCGCCTTCAGGTGCCTAGTGTCTGTTTTCCATTCACAAGCCTACTCCGTCCAGGTCCCAGAGACACCAGCCCGCCCGCTCCTGCCAAACTCTTGGGGGGGGGGGCAACAAAGCAGGGCTCTGTCTGCAGCAGTCTCCGGGTGTGTGTGTGTGTCCAACACCCCTTCCCCCCCGACCCCCGCTCTTTCTCCTGGCACTTTGTCTCCAACACCCATTGCCTCATCGCTTCATCTTTAAAATGCCGCATCAATGCACGTCTGGCGTGCGCCTCCCCCTCCCCGTCCTGTAACCGAACTGCCGAGCTCTCCGTGTCTCTCTCCATTAGCAGCATCTACCCGCGCCAGTCTCCCTCTAGGCATCACTCCGGCCTCCTCCTCGCAGTGTCTCTCTCAGCTGCCAGTCACTGCTTCCCTCCCTGCCTACCCCGTACCCAGGCGCTCTCCGTCCCCATTCCTTCAGCCCCCCACCCCACCTCTCCTCCTTTCCATGCCCAGGGCAGGAGGCCGGCCCGTGCCCTGGCACTTCTGGGTCACCCCTGTGCTCGGTGCAAGCCTCTCCCCCATGCTCCTGTCCCCTCCCCACCCATGGGAGCCGCTCCCTGCCCTCCTCTCCTCACCACGGCCCGGACCCGCTGCTGCTCGCTGCCCCGGCGCAATAGGAGAATCGTCGTCCTCGGAGCATCTCCCCCCCACCCCGCCACCTCCCTGCCCCCGCACGTCTCTTCGGGCACATCGGTGCCCCCTTCCGCCCCCCGATTCCCGGTCGCAGACCGGGGACGCTGCTTTCCGCTTCCGCCCAGCAGCGCACCCCGATCCTACTCCCGGCGCCCGGCGGGGTCTCCCCGACTCATCGCGGGGCGCCCCCGATCCCGCCCCCAGGTGCTTGGCGGACGCTAGGCCCCCCCGGAGCTCTCCTCCCGGGCTCTGAAAGTTGCCGGGGAAGGGCGGCCGCTGGCGGCGGCAGCTGCGCCCCCTGGGCCCGAGCCTCAGTCGGGCCTGTTCCCGCACCGAGGGCAGGGCTGCCTGGGACCCGCCCGAGCCCGGTACTCACAGCGCCGGCCGGATCCCGCCGCCCCGAGAGGCGCGGCCGGACCCCCTCCGCCAGGCACCCGGTCGCAGCGCTTCTCCCGGAGGCTCCCAGCCCAGCTGCTCCAGCGGCGCCTCCGCGGGGCTCGGGCTGCGGCAGGGATCAGGCCGGGGGTCCGGCTCCCCTCCCCCCTGGCAGTGTTGCCAAACACCCCCCCCCGCCCCCATCCCCAAGGCTCCAGAGCCTATCAGCGCGGCTGCGGGATGAGGTCGTCCCGTCCCCCCCACCCCGCTGCACTGCAGCCAGATTCCAGTGACCCCTCCCTGCTGCACTGCAGCCAGATTCCAGTGACCCCTCCCGCTGCACTGCAGCCA